>JAZDUA010000381.1:0-1200000 GCA_038098605.1 Gryllus longicercus
TCTTAAATGAAGTTTCTCCGAAAATCAGAACGAGCATGAGATGGAAATATTCTACAGTTACGAGAAGAAATTGACTCTAATGGCGATACTTTTGCGATTTCTTAAAACTAAGAGTCTAATCGAAAAACGGATTTCACCAGTGAATTCCCATAAAATTTCGAGCTTGGTCCGTGGTTTTCACAAAAATCCGTGACATGTCGAAAATCGGCCAATTTCGTCGATCCATGGATCGACGAAACTTTGCATTTTTTAACACAAAAATTAAACTTGAATATTTCACAAACTATGTAACATAAATCAATTCTACAGACACGCGTGTGTTTCTAATTCCTGTAGTGTAAGAAAAAGTCAAGATTTTTATTTCCGGATGAGAAATGTGGCCTCCAGGAACCCTAAAATAATAGCTTTGTATTTTCGCTTCTTACAGCTCTGACAATTATTACTTCAAATGGCTCTATCTCCTAAACTATTAGAGCTACAGCGCTGAAATTTGCACACGGAATATTATATAAATTGGCCTTTAATCTGAGTCTTAAATGAAGTTTCTCCGAAAATCAGAACGAGCATGAGATGGAAATATTCTACAGTTACGAGGAAGAAATTGACTCTAATGGCGATACTTTTGCGATTTTCTTAAAAACTAAGAGTCTAATCGAAAAACGGATTTCACCAGTGAATTCCCCATAAAATTTCGAGCTTGTCCGTGGTGTTCACAAAAATCCGTGACATGTCGAAAATCGGCCAATTTCGTCGATCCATGGATCGACGAAACTTTGCATTTTTTAACACAAAAATTAAACTTGAATATTTCACAAACTATGTAACATAAATCAATTCTACAGACACGCGTGTGTTTCTAAATTCCTGTAGTGTAAGAAAAAGTCAAGATTTTTATTTCCGGATGAGAAGTGTGGCCTCCAGGAACCTTAAAATAAAAGCTTTGTATTTCGCATCTTACAAGCTCTGACAATTATTATTTCAAATGGCTCTATCTCCTAAACTATTAGAGCTACAGCGCTGAAATTTGCACACGGAATAATATATAAATTGGCCTTTAATCTGAGTCTTAAATGAAGTTTCTCCGAAAATCAGAACGAGCATGAGATGGAAATATTCTACAGTTACGAGGAAGAAATTGACTCTAATGGCGATACTTTTGCGATTTTCTTAAAAACTAAGAGTCTAATCGAAAAACGGATTTTCACCAGTGAATTCCCCATAAAATTTCGAGCTTGGTCCGTGGTTTTCACAAAAATCCGTGACATGTCGAAAATCTTTCGACGAAACTTTGCATTTTTTAACACAAAAATTAAACTTGAATATTTCACAAACTATGTAACATAAATCAATTCTACAGACACGCGTGTGTTTCTAAATTCCTGTAGTGTAAGAAAAAGTCAAGATTTTTATTTCCGGATGAGAAATGTGGCCTCCAGGAACCTTAAAATAAAAGCTTTGTATTTTCGCTTCTTACAAGCTCTGACAATTATTACTTCAAATGTCTCTATCTCCTAACTATTAGAGCTACAGCGCTGAAATTTGCACACGGAATATTATATAAATTGGCCTTTAATCTGAGTCTTAAATGAAGTTTCTCCGAAAATCAGAACGAGCATGAGATGGAAATATTCTACAGTTACGAGGAAGAAATTGACTCTAATGGCGATACTTTTGCGATTTTCTTAAAAACTAAGAGTCTAATCGAAAAACGGATTTCACCAGTGAATTCCCCATAAAATTTCGAGCTTGGGTCCGTGGTTTTCACAAAAATCCGTGACATGTCGAAAATCGGCCAATTTCGTCGATCCATGGATCGACGAAACTTTGCATTTTTTAACACAAAAATTAAACTTGAATATTTCACAAACTATGTAACATAAATCAATTCTACAGACACGCGGTGTGTTTCTAAATTCCTGTAGTGTAAGAAAAAGTCAAGATTTTTATTTCGGATGAGAAATGTGGCCTCCAGGAACCTTAAAATAATAGCTTTGTATTTTCGCTTCTTACAAGCTCTGACAATTATTACTTCAAAATGGCTCTATCTCCTAAACTATTAGAGCTACAGCGCTGAAATTTGCACACGGAATATTATATAAATTGGCCTTTAATCTGAGTCTTAAATGAAGTTTCTCCGAAAATCAGAACGAGCATGAGATGGAAATATTCTACAGTTACGAGGAAGAAATTGACTCTAATGGCGATACTTTTGCGATTTTCTTAAAAACTAAGAGACTAATCGAAAAACGGATTTCACCAGTGAATTCCCCATAAAATTTCGAGCTTGGTCCGTGGTTTTCACAAAAATCCGTGACATGTCGAAAATCGGCCAATTTCGTCGATCCATGGATCGACGAAACTTTGCATTTTTTAACACAAAAATTAAACTTGAATATTTCACACAAACTATGTAACATAAATCAATTCTACAGACACGCGTGTGTTTCTAAATTCCTGTAGTGTAAGAAAAAGTCAAGATTTTTATTTCCGGATGAGAAGTGTGGCCTCCAGGAACCTTAAAATAAAAGCTTTGTATTTTCGCATCTTACAAGCTCTGACAATTATTATTTTCAAATTGCTCTATCTCCTAAACTATTAGAGCTACAGCGCTGAAATTTGCACACGGAATAATATATAAATTGGCCTTTAATCTGAGTCTTAAATGAAGTTTCTCCGAAAATCAGAACGAGCATGAGATGGAAATATTCTACAGTTACGAGGAAGAAATTGACTCTAATGGCGATACTTTTGCGATTTTCTTAAAAACTAAGAGTCTAATCGAAAAACGGATTTCACCAGTGAATTCCCCATAAAATTTCGAGCTTGGTCCGTGGTTTTCACAAAAATCCGTGAACATGTCGAAAATCGGCCAATTTCGTCGATCCATGGATCGACGAAACTTTGCATTTTTTAACACAAAAATTAAACTTGAATATTTCACAAACTATGTAACATAAATCAATTCTACAGACACGCGTGTGTTTCTAAATCCCTGTAGTGTAAGAAAAAGTCAAGATTTTTATTTCGGATGAGAAATGTGGCCTCCAGGAACCTTAAAATAAAAGCTTTGTATTTTCGCTTCTTACAAGCTCTGACAATTATTACTTCAAATGTCTCTATCTCCTAAACTATTAGAGCTACAGCGCTGAAATTTGCACACGGAATATTATATAAATTGGCCTTTAATCTGAGTCTTAAATGAAGTTTCTTCGAAAATCAGAACGAGCATGAGATGGAAATATTCTACAGTTACGAGGAAGAAATTGACTCTAATGGCGATACTTTTGCGATTTTCTTAAAAACTAAGAGTCTAATCGAAAAACGGATTTCACCAGTGAATTCCCCATAAAATTTCGAGCTTGGTCCGTGGTTTTCACAAAAATCCGTGACATGTCGAAAATCGGCCAATTTCGTCGATCCATGGATCGACGAAACTTTGCATTTTTTAACACTAAAATTAACTTGAATATTTCACAAACTATGTAACATAAATCAATTCTACAGACACGCGTGTGTTTCTAAATTCCTGTAGTGTAAGAAAAAGTCAAGATTTTTATTTCCGGATGAGAAATGTGGCCTCCAGGAACCCTAAAATAATAGCTTTGTATTTTCGCTTCTTACAAGCTCTGACAATTATTACTTCAAATGGCTCTATCTCCTAAACTATTAGAGCTACAGCGCTGAAATTTGCACACGGAATATTATATAAATTGGCCTTTAATCTGAGTCTTAAATGAAGTTTCTCCGAAAATCAGAACGAGCATGAGATGGAAATATTCTACAGTTACGAGAAGAAATTGACTCTAATGGCGATACTTTTGCGATTTTCTTAAAAACTAAGAGTCTAATCGAAAAACGGATTTCACCAGTGAATTCCCATAAAATTTCGAGCTTGGTCCGTGGTTTTCACAAAAATCCGTGACATGTCGAAAATCGGCCAATTTCGTCGATCGACGAAACTTTGCATTTTTTAACACAAAAATTAAACTTGAATATTTCACAAACTATGTAACATAAATCAATTCTACAGACACGCGTGTGTTTCTAAATTCCTGTAGTGTAAGAAAAAGTCAAGATTTTTATTTCCGGATGAGAAAATGTGGCCTCCAGGAACCTTAAAATAAAAGCTTTGTATTTTCGCTTCTTACAAGCTCTGACAATTATTACTTCAAATGGCTCTATCTCCTAAACTATTAGAGCTACAGCGCTGAATTTGCACACGGAATATTATATAAATTGGCCCTTAAATCTGAGTCTTAAATGAAGTTTCTCTGAAAGTCAGAACGAGCATGAGATGGAAATATTCTACAGTTACGAGGAAGAAATTGACTCTAATGGCGATACTTTTGCGATTTTCTTAAAAACTAAGAGTCTAATCGAAAAACGGATTTCACCAGTGAATTCCCCATAAAATTTCGAGCTTGGTCCGTGGTTTTCACAAAAATCCGTGACATGTCGAAAATCGGCCAATTTCGTCAATCGACGAAACTTTGCATTTTTTTAACACAAAAATTAAACTTGAATATTTCACAAACTATGTAACATAAATCAATTCTACAGACACGCGTGTGTTTCTAAATTCCTGTAGTGTAAGAAAAAGTCAGGATTTTTATTTCCGGATGAGAAATGTGGCCTCCAAGAACCTTAAAATAATAGCTTTGTATTTTCGCTTCTTACAAGCTCTGACAATTATTATTTCAAATGGCTCTATCTCCTAAACTATTAGAGCTACAGCGCTGAAATTTGCACACGGAATATTATATAAATTGGCCTTTAATCTGAGTCTTAAATGAAGTTTCTCCGAAAATCAGAACGAGCATGAGATGGAAATATCTCTACAGTTACGAGGAAGAAATTGACTCTAATGGCGATACTTTTGCGATTTTCTTAAAAACTAAGAGTCTAATCGAAAAACGGATTTCACCAGTGAATTCCCCATAAAATTTCGAGCTTGGTCCGTGGTTTTCACAAAAATCCGTGACATGTCGAAAATCGGCCAATTTCGTCGATCCATGGATCGACGAAACTTTGCATTTTTTAACACAAAAATTAAACTTGAATATTTCACAAACTATGTAACATAAATCAATTCTACAGACACGCGTGTGTTTCTAAATTCCTGTAGTGTAAGAAAAAGTCAAGATTTTTATTTCCGGATGAGAAGTGTGGCCTCCAGGAACCTTAAAAATAAAAGCTTTGTATTTTCGCATCTTACAAGCTCTCACAATTATTATTTCAAATGGCTCTATCTCCTAAACTATTAGAGCTACAGCGCTGAAATTTGCACACGGAATAATATATAAATTGGCCTTTAATCTGAGTCTTAAATGAAGTTTCTCCGAAATCAGAACGAGCATGAGATGGAAATATTCTACAGTTACGAGGAAGAAATTGCCTCTAATGGCGATACTTTTGCGATTTTCTTAAAAACTAAGAGTCTAATCGAAAAACGGATTTCACCAGTGAATTCCCCATAAAATTTCGAGCTTGGTCCGTGGTTTTCACAAAAATCCGTGACATGTCGAAAATCGGCAATTTCGTCGATCGACGAAACTTTGCATTTTTAACACAAAAATTAAACTTGAATATTTCACAAACTATGTAACATAAATCAATTCTACAGACACGCGTGTGTTTCTAAATTCCTGTAGTGTAAGAAAAAGTCAGGAATTTTTATTTCCGGATGAGAAATGTGGCCTCCAAGAACCTTAAAATAAAAGCTTTGTATTTTCGCTTCTTACAAGCTCTGACAATTATTACTTCAAATGGCTCTATCTCCTAAACTATTAGAGCTACAGCGCTGAAATTTGCACACGGAATATTATATAAATTGGCCTTTAATCTGAGTCTTAAATGAAGTTTCTCCGAAAATCAGAACGAGCATGAGATGGAAATATTCTACAGTTACGAGGAAGAAATTGACTCTAATGGCGATACTTTTGCGATTATCTTAAAAACTAAGAGTCTAATCGAAAAACGGATTTCACCAGTGAATTCCCCATAAAATTTCGAGCTTGGTCCGTGGTTTTCACAAAAATCCGTGGCATGTCGAAAATCGGCCAATTTCGTCGATCCATGGATCGACGAAACTGCATTTTTTAACACAAAAATTAAACTTGAATATTTCACAAACTATGTAACATAAATCAATTCTACAGACACGCGTGTGTTTCTAAATTCCTGTAGTGTAAGAAAAAATCAAGATTTTTATTTCCGGATGAGAAATGTGGCCTCCAGGAACCTTAAAATAAAAGCTTTGTATTTTCGCTTCTTACAAGCTCTGACAATTATTACTTCAAATGGCTCTATCTCCTAAACTATTAGAGCTACAGCGCTGAAATTTGCACACGGAATATTATATAAATTGGCCTTTAATCTGAGTCTTAAATGAAGTTTCTCCGAAAATCAGAACGAGCATGAGATGGAAATATTCTACAGTTACGAGGAAGAAATTGACTCTAATGGCGATACTTTTGCGATTTTCTTAAAAAACTAAGAGTCTAATCGAAAAACGGATTTCACCAGTGAATTCCCCATAAAATTTCGAGCTTGGTCCGTGGTTTTCACAAAAATCCGTGACATGTCGAAAATCGGCCAATTTCGTCGATCCATGGATCGACGAAACTTTGCATTTTTTAACACAAAAATTAAACTTGAATATTTCACAAACTATGTAACATAAATCAATTCTACAGACACGCGTGTGTTCTAAATTCCTGTAGTGTAAGAAAAAGTCAAGATTTTTATTTCCGGATGAGAAATGTGGCCTCCAGGAACCTTAAAATAATAGCTTTGTATTTTCGCTTCTTACAAGCTCTGACAATTATTATTTCAAATGGCTCTATCTCCTAAACTATTAGAGCTACAGCGCTGAAATTTGCACACGGAATATTATATAAAATTGGCCTTTAATCTGAGTCTTAAATGAAGTTTCTCCGAAAATCAGAACGAGCATGAGATGGAAATATTCTACAGTTACGAGGAAGAAATTGACTCTAATGGCGATACTTTTGCGATTTTCTTAAAAACTAAGAGTCTAATCGAAAAACGGATTTCACCAGTGAATTCCCCATAAAATTTCGAGCTTGGTCCGTGGTTTTCACAAAAATCCGTGACATGTCGAAAATCGGCCAATTTCGTCGATCGACGAAACTTTGCATTTTTTAACACAAAAATTAAACTTGAATATTTCACAAACTATGTAACATAAATCAATTCTACAGACACGCGTGTGTTTCTAAATTCCTGTAGTGTAAGAAAAAGTCAAGATTTTTATTTCCGGATGAGAAATGTGGCCTCCAGGAACCTTAAAATAAAAGCTTTGTATTTTCGCTTCTTACAAGCTCTGACAATTATTACTTCAAATGGCTCTATCTCCTAAACTATTAGAGCTACAGCGCTGAAATTTGCACACGGAATATTATATAAATTGGCCTTTAATCTGAGTCTTAATGAAGTTTCTCCGAAAATCAGAACGAGCATGAGATGGAAATATTCTACAGTTACGAGGAAGAAATTGACTCTAATGGCGATACTTTTGCGATTTTCTTAAAAACTAAGAGTCTAATCGAAAAACGGATTTCACCAGTGAATTCCCCATAAAATTTCGAGCTTGGTCCGTGGTTTTCACAAAAATCCGTGACATGTCGAAAATCGGCCAATTTCGTCGATCCATGGATCGACGAAACTTTGCATTTTTTAACACAATAATTAAACTTGAATATTTCACAAACTATGTAACATAAATCAATTCTACAGACACGCGTGTGTTTCTAAATTCCTGTAGTGTAAGAAAAAGTCAAGATTTTTATTTCCGGATGAGAAATGTGGCCTCCAGGAACCTTAAAATAATAGCTTTGTATTTTCGCTTCTTACAAGCTCTGACAATTATTATTTCAAATGGCTCTATCTCCTAAACTATTAGAGCTACAGCGCTGAAATTTGCACACGGAATATTATATAAATTGGCCTTTAATCTGAGTCTTAAATGAAGTTTCTCCGAAAATCAGAACGAGCATGAGATGGAAATATTCTACAGTTACGAGGAAGAAATTGACTCTAATGGCGATACTTTTGCGATTTTCTTAAAAACTAAGAGTCTAATCGAAAAACTGAATTCCCCATAAAATTTCGAGCTTGGTCCGTGGTTTTCACAAAAATCCGTGACATGTCGAAAATCGGCCAATTTCGTCGATCGACGAAACTTTGCATTTTTTAACACAAAAATTAAACTTGAATATTTCACAAACTATGTAACATAAATCAATTCTACAGACACGCGTGTGTTTCTAAATTCCTGTAGTGTAAGAAAAAGTCAAGATTTTTATTTCCGGATGAGAAATGTGGCCTCCAGGAACCTTAAAATAAAAGCTTTGTATTTTCGCATCTTACAAGCTCTGACAATTATTACTTCAAATGGCTCTATCTTCCTAAACTATTAGAGCTACAGCGCTGAAATTTGCACACGGAATATTATATAAATTGGCCTTTAATCTGAGTCTTAAATGAAGTTTCTCCGAAAGTCAGAACGAGCATGAGATGGAAATATTCTACAGTTACGAGGAAGAAATTGACTCTAATGGCGATACTTTTGCGATTTTCTTAAAAACTAAGAGTCTAATCGAAAAACGGATTTCACCAGTGAATTCCCCATAAAAATTCTCGAGCTTGGTCCGTGGTTTTCACAAAAATCCGTGACATGTCGAAAATCGGCCAATTTCGTCGATCCATGGATCGACGAAACTGCATTTTTTAACACGAAAAATTAAACTTGAATATTTCACAAACTATGTAACATAAATCAATTCTACAGACACGCGTGTGTTTCTAAATTCCTGTAGTGTAAGAAAAAGTCAAGATTTTTTATTTCCGGATGAGAAGTGTGGCCTCCAGGAACCTTAAAATAAAAGCTTTGTATTTTCGCATCTTACAAGCTCTGACAATTATTATTTCAAATGGCTCTATCTCCTAAACTATTAGAGCTACAGCGCTGAAATTTGCACACGGAATAATATATAAATTGGCCTTTAATCTGAGTCTTAAATGAAGTTTCTCCGAAAATCATAACGAGCATGAGATGGAAATATTCTACAGTTACGAGGAAGAAATTGACTCTAATGGCGATACTTTTGCGATTTTCTTAAAAACTAAGAGTCTAATCGAAAAACGGATTTCACCAGTGAATTCCCCATAAAATTTCGAGCTTGGTCCGTGGTTTTCACAAAAATCCGTAACATGTCGAAAATCGGCCAATTTCGTCGATCTTTGAATGGCTCTATCTCCTAAACTATTAGAGCTACAGCGCTGAAATTTGCACACGGAATAATATATATTTTTTACAAACTATATAATATATATCGATTCTACAGACACGCGTGTATTTCTAAATTCTTTTTTGTGTAAGAAAAAGTCAAGTTTTTTATTTGCGGATGAGAAATGTGGCCTCCAGGAACCTTAAAATAAAAGCTTTGTATTTTCGCATTTTGCAAGCTCTGACAATTATTAATTCAAATGGCTCTTTCTTCTAACTATTACAGCTACAGCCCTGAAATTTGCACACATAATATTATATTTATTGGCCTTTAATCTGAGTCTTAAACAAAGTTTCCCCGAAAATGAGAACGAGCATGAGATGGAAAAATTCTACAGTTACTAGGAAGAAATTGACTCTAATGGCGATACTTGAGCGATTTTCTTAAAAACTTTGTTTCTAATGGAAAAATGAATATCACCAGTGAATTTCCCATAAAATTTCGAGCTTGGTCCGTGGTTTTCAAAAAAATCCGTGACATGTCTTAAATCGGACAACTTCGTCGATCTTTGAATGGCTCTAACTCCTAAACTATTAGCTACAGCGCTGAAATTTGCACACGGAATAATATATATTTTCACAAACTATATAACATATATCCATCTCATGCTCGTTCTGATTTTCGGAGAAACTTCGTTTCAGACTCAGATTAAAGGCCAATTTATATAATATTACGTGTGCAAATTTCAGCGCTGTAGCTGTAATAGTTTAGGAGATAGAGCCATTTAAATTAATAATTGTCAGAGCTTGCAAAATGCGAAAATACAAAGCTTTTATTTTAAGGTTCCTGGAGGCCACATTTCACATCCGCAAATAAAAAAAACTTGACTTTTTCTTACACTACAAGAATTTAGAAATACAACGCGTGTCTGTAGAATCGTCTGTATTCTACAATTACTAGAAAGAAATTGACTCTAATGGCGATACTTTTGCGATTTTCTTAAAAACTATGTTTTCTAATCGAAAAATGAATATCAGAAGTGAATTTCCAATAAAATTTCGAGCTTTGTCCGTGGTTTTCAAAAAAATCCGTGACATGTCGAAATCGGACAACTTCGTCGATTTTTAAATGGCTCTATCTCCTAAACTGTTAGAGCTACAGCCCTGAAATTTGCACACGGAATAATATATATTTTTACAAACTCTATAACATATATCGATTCTACAGACACGCGTGTATTTCTAAATTCTTGTAGTGTAAGAAAATGTCAAGTTTTTTATTTCCGGATGAGAAAATGTGGCCTCCAGGAACCTTAAAATAAAAGCTTTGTATTTTCGCATTTTGCAAGCTCTGACAATTATTAATTCAAACGGCTCTATCTCCTAAACTATTACAGCTACAGCGCTGAAATTTGCACACGTCGTATTATATATATTGGCCTTTAATCTGAGTCGTAAACGAAGTTTCTCCGAAAATCAGAACGAGCATGAGATGGAAATATTCTACAGTTACTAGGAAGAAATTGACTCTAATGGCGATACTCTTGCGATTTTCTTAAAAACTATGTTTCTAATCGAAAAATGAATATCACCAGTGAATTTCCCATAAAATTTCGAGCTTGGTCCGTGGTTTTCAAAAAATCCGTGACATGTCGAAAATCGGACAATTTCGTCGATCTTTAAATGGCTCTATCTCCTAAACTATTAGAGCTACATCGCTGAAATTGGCACACGGAATAATATATATATATATATATATATATATATATATATATATATATATATATATATATATATATATATATATATATACATATATATATATATATATATTTCACAAACTATATAACATATATCGATTCTACAGACACGCGTGTGTTTCTAAATTCTTGTAGTGTAAGAAAAAGTCAAGTTTTTTATTTCCGGATGAGAAATGTGGCCTCAAGGAACCTTAAAATAAAAGCTTTGTATTTTCGCATTATGCAGCTCTGACAATTATTAATTCAAGTGGCTCTATCTCCTAAACTATTACAGCTATAGCGCTGAAATTTTCACACATAATAGTATATATATATTGGCCTTTAATCTGAGTCGTAAACGAAGTTTTTTCGAAAATCAGAACGAGCATGAGATGGAAATATTCTACAGTTACTAGGAAGAAATTGACTCAATGGCGATTCTTTTGCAATTTTTTTAAAAACTAAGTTTCTAATCGAAAAATGACAATCACCAGTGAATTTCCCATAAAATTTCGAGCTTGGTCTTTGGTTTTCAATAAAATCCGTGACATGTCGAAAATCGGACAATTTCGTCGATCGACGAAAATTTACATTTTTTAACACAAAGATTTTTAAAGCGAACTCCAATCAGACGAATAGTTTCCAAGATAGACGAAAATTAAAGTGAACCTCAAATATTCAATTTACAAAACGACCTTTCCTTAGGTGCCAAATTTCAAAAAATATTAATTTCAGCACTGCTATATTTAATTCTGTATACAAGTAGAACACTTTAAAAGAAATTCATTGGTGCAAGGAAACTCCTATCAGTCGAATAGTTTCCGAGATAGACGAGAAACAATAGGAACCTCAAATTATCAAAACACAAAACGACCCCCCCTTACGTGCCAAATTTCTAAAAATTTTAATTTCTGCACTTCGATCTGTAATTCCTTATACAAGTAGAACACTTTAAAAGAAATTCATTGGTGCAAAGCAAACTCCAATCAGACGAATATTTTTAAGAGATAGACGAGAAACAAAAAGGATTCTCGATTGAGCAAGTTTGAAATATCCCCCCATTACGTGACAAATTTGCAAAAATATTAATTTTCGATTTCTGTTTTGATATTCCGAGTACTAATTGAACACTTTACGAAAAATTGAATGGTGCAAACTAGAGGTCAATCAGGCGAATAGTTTAGGAGATAGACGAGAAACAAAAAGGATCCTCGATTGAGCTAGTTTCAAATACCCCCTATTACGTGACAAATTTTCAATAATATAATTTTTCGTTCTCCGTTTTAGCACACGAACCCGTTACGAGATGTTTTAGCATAAAATTTGCGGAATCAGTAAAACACGTGTTGAAGTTTGGATCTTTCGTACTGCGTATTTTTACATACGCCGCTGCCAAAATGAAATATTTAATTTAACATATTTGAGCCATTTTTGTGAATGTATTTGCTATATTACAAGAGGACTTAGGGGTAGTTTGTGGAAGTACCTCTTTTGTTGATTGTTCTTGTTATTTGGTTTAACAAAATGAAAAAAAAATATTAGCATTCATGAATTGAAGGTCATAAAAGAGGAATATAAAGGGATAGGCAGCGAAGTCAAATCGAAGTATATTATGTGAAATTTATATGTTTACAATGCTAACTATTCGTGAACATCAGTGAATCCCAAGCAGTCTACATGGATTTCTTGTGACCGAAAAATTAGGGACCTTCGATTCAGATCGACTCGGCTGGTGTAGTCTGACAGGTCTTTGCGATCTTTGTGGGGTTATACATAAAACCTTATTGCCGTAATTCGGCAAATACCCATGTACTTATTTTAAATAATACTGTTGGCAATCTGCAGACATTTTATTAAGTTTGTGTACAAATTAGTTCAATTGAAGCTACGTAGGTCGCTTTCGAGTACTTTAGACACCACTAGAACAGGTAGTAAGTTTTTAATTCATGACCCATCGTATAAGCGTTGTTTATCTATTTCGTGCCCTAGAATAATATTAAAAATATATTAGGCTTCATTGTGAAAACTTACATTAAAATTCTCCGAAACGTCAGCATCATGACCGATATCATTTCCAAAATATTCCAAAGATTTAAAGAAAGTGAATTCAAGTTTTTATAATAATTGTTTTATCACCCAGTACCATAGGATCCCACAAGAGCACTTTGGTTAGTATTTTTTACTTGTACAGTTAAATGTTAAATGAGCTTCTCAGTTTTGAACTTACGAAAATACGCCACACCTGAAATATTAGAATTTATTGCACCGAGGCTAAGGAACAAGGGTTACCACACAGTTTTCCTGCAGGCAAGGAACATGTCGACGTTGGCGTGACTTGAGACACTTGTAAAAACAAAGTGAACGCTCTTTATATATTCGTAAAGTAATTATATTAAAACAGATTCATACTTTTTGGCCAAAGAAGTTCCTCAGTTGCGGCACAAAAACAGGGGAGGAGGAAACTGCTCTTCTAAGACCAACGCTGCTCAGGCGAAATCGAGTGGGAGGAGAAGCCAGGGCTTTAGTAACTATCTGTGCGAAAATTTCTCCAAGAACCAGAGTTAATGGTTAAAACTATTCTGCAGGTCAAAATTTAAAAATATTTTGTTGAGTTTTCCTGCAACAGTCTTCAAAACTCTTCCTGTGACGTAATGTGCGTAAATCTAAAACAAGATTTATATTAATAATATCAATAATCAGGGAAAGTTTAGAATCTTCGATAAAACGTGAGAAATTCAAAGCTTTATGCGACGTGGATCGGTGCAGTAGGATTAGTTTGCGATATTAAATCCATATCCCAATAAATTCTGTATATATCTTTCAAAAGATAAAAATAGTGAAAGAAATCTACTTGCCCGTTGACTCAAAAAACTGATCTTAGATAAAAATTCCTTTTCTTAAAACAATTAAACAAAGGAATTTTCTTATCTCCTTAAAATTACTCTTCACTTGAAAGAATGGAGAACAATTTAGCGACATCGTTGCATTACAACTTTCTCTTTTCAGTGGTGAAATAAATGCTATAGTGGGAAAAGTGGCACCGGGCATCAACTGACGTAACTGCAGTGCCTCTGACCGGGAAATTCAGGGGTTCGAGTCCCAACGCTGGTAGATTTTCCTACACTAGCCAGATACCTGGGTCGGGTTCTGTCACTGGCTGCCGAAAAGAAGAATTCTAGTGACCGGCTGCTTTGATCGGTAGTTTTTCATGGTTTTTCCGACCAACACCAACCGAAATCCGGAGAAGTACCCTACCCAACGGGCCACGGACCGCGCGAGATCTTTCCTACCAGTTCCTTCTCGTAACCTTACCCCTTACAGTTACGTTCACACGCACCCCACTACCACACATGCCGGGAGACCGGTCGGGAACTTAGAGCTTGTGCCGGCTTGGGCGGAGACCCGCTGGTGGGAGATACCTGATTAGGGAAATGTCCGCTAGGCGACGATAGGTGGGCGCCGGATCTCGCCATCTAGCGTGGCAATGTCACAGTCACTTCCCGAGCCAAAACACGTGCACTACACTTCCCGGGCTAGTGGCCATAGCCGTTGACGCGCCTGGAATCGCTAATAATTAATCAATAAAATAGTGACACTGCGAAAGGATATTTCTAAGCGTAAGAGATGTTTTAAAAAGAAATATTGAATTAAAATATTTATGTTTGCTCGTAGTACCGGATACATGAGCACTTTTATCCATCATTTGTTTTGTAAAATGGAGCGGTTTCGGATAGAGATAGTTAAATATTAGTGAAGACATTGTAACACGTATCAAATTATTTTTGTGTATATTTTAATGCATAATATCGAAAATTACGATAAGGTGCCTGGAAGAGAAGAATTGCAAAATGTATGTGAACTAATATTTGTGGTGAGTGAACGGAAGTCGATGTACGGGAACCCGATCGGGTATGGGTAATAAACACAGCTCATAAAATATTAAATAAAAATTTGGGGTGAAATCAACTGATAGCATGGGACAGTGTTTCAGGATGCTTCCAACCATTTACCTTCAGATGACGTGGAGAAACTTACTTAAGTTTGAAGTAAACCATCAAACTATTGAATATTCTAAAAATACTGAACAAAATACAACAGTTATTCACATTGATTACTTTGGATATATTTTAAAACATATTACCTTAAAATAAGGTGAAATACACTCCAAAAAATTATAAACAATATAAAATTGAATTTATGTTTATATTATGTGAAACTAATGTTCACAGATATCGTAGAAAATGTTTTGTTATAACAACAAAACAAATCAAATATATTCTCCAATGTATCACAATCAGTAATCCTTTCTTATTTCAAACATTAAATCAACAAGTCAATGTTTTGTCTCTCATAGATGTTTTCGTTATTAACTTGTTTAACATTGACTATGTTGGTACAAAATGTTCACGATCACCAAGTGCCCCGACGCTGTCGACATACGAAAGGAGGGGACGGGCATACTATGAACAAGACCGACTTCAAGTTAGATGTGGGTGTATTTATAGTCATTTACATACAAGAGAATAGACTTGCATGCATGTTGAAAGGGACAAACAGAGAAATCGCCGAAGAGATGGCGATGTGGGTGGCAGTTGGCTCGGCGGCGGCGGCCCAAGATCCGCGCGTCAGCTTGGCGTTACGCTCGTCTCAAGCGCCAAGTCGCCGTCAAGAGGCCACGGTCAATCACTTGGACGAGCGTGTCTTCTGGATCGCGGGCAACCACGTGACAGTCCCAGTACCTCAGTCCAGAGTTATTCGCTACGACTGGCGTATGTGGAGACTGCCCCGAGTGGAGTTGCGCGGCGCTTATATGGGCGCCGGTCGGATCAAAGGTCGCACCAGGGCATGTCTCGATCAAAATTGGAGACAAAGCTTGAGGTTGCTACTATAGGATGCGCTAGTGCCGCCGGATACAGCGGCTACTAAGACTCGCCAGCTTTCGCACATAACAATTGGTCAAGAAATACGAATACACTTTGATTTTGAGCGATTTCTGAAATAAATTACAAAAGAAGTTAAATACTATGTGTTTATCTTCTAAAGTTCATTTATTCATAATAATACACGCATGAAATAAAATGTTGCGCGAACAGCGGCGTGATCTCTTGTATCAAGCGCCCGAGAACCCACGCACGTTTTAAATAACGTCGGTAGCAGTTCGTCTTTTGATTCGTGCAAGCAGGTGCTGCTCTAGAGCGCGCCACTGTAATGGCCCCCACCACGTTATATGGGGGAGTCATGGTGAGTCACCCGGCGCATCAGCCGGCAGCTTGGAGGTGGGGTGCAAGGGTCGGCGCCGCGTTTCGGTGTCCGGCGGGGTGCCCCAGTCGGTCGGGAAAGAAAAGGGTGAATCGTGGTCAGGGGTGGTCACGGAAGTTCACAATACAAGGAAGCGCCCACGCCCATAAGTAGTTTTTCTTTGCTTAGTTATATTTGAATAGATATACCTGCATTAATTGCAGGGGCCTAATTTTGTGTTCAGTGATTTTGTGGTTGACATTTTTAAAACGATATAGTATTTTTTTTAAATCAACAAAACCCTGCAATATAACCCCAAAATAAATTTGCCCCCTAAAATATTCCCTGACAAAGCATCCCTACATTTAAGGAGAAAACTCCTAACCTCGCAACACTTATGCAAACGTCATAAAGATCCTGGGAGGTAAACGTGCCAGAGTGACTCATCCGGAGTTAAATGGAGCCATCTCTATCTCACACATCGTTGCCTCGTATAACCCTCCTAATCTAACAACGTAATTCAACTCGTGGGGCCACGCATACAATTTCTCGCAATATTGTAATGCTATCGTTATGTAATATTATAAAATCACAATTTCTGCATTTCTTGCACTTCAAGTACTACTTCGTATCATAAATAAACGTAACGGGAAAACATTTTTATTTCAATGTTTAAATCAAAATTTCTTACTGCCATTGAATTATTTGTATTCAAGTATTCACGAATAATACATCCGACGCATAATTTATCCTTAAATAATTATGTTAATGAAATAATTGGGCGGTGGCGATGACGCTGCGCTGATAGCGCTGCCAATCAAATGCAAATGGTTCAAGAAATATATGTAATAGTAATTATCAAATATTATAATATTGTAATATTCATCAAATGCACTCGATTTAAATGCGAATAACACATTGCTCTCCTTGTCTTTATAGGAAGTACTAAGTGCACATACGTTTTCTCACTTTAAAAAACTCTTCCATATCCTAGGAACTATTCATATTTCAGACGGTGACGTTATCAGTGGCCTTGTTCGTGCCCACAAGGCCCTCAATGCGGGCAGGCCCAGGTAAAGAAGTGCCTTCTATAGTCCGTTAGCAACATGATTTCTTGTGTAGTAATCAGAGACTGATGAATATGAATTTGTTAAAGGAATTTTATTATTTAAGGAACTAACACTACCTGTGCTTGCTGAACACTTTTGTAAAAGGGGCCCGGATAAAGGTTTTGCGGTTAGGCCTGCACTCATTTCGTTACGCTACTGGACATATATTGTAACATCTCAATTTCTGACTTTATTAACAAATCTCAGTCATTACTTGCAAAACTCATAACAAATCGTAAAACATTCAGAGCGAAAATTAATTCTTTGAAGCTTGAGAATTAAAAATGCACTTCAAACAGTTAATTACATCTCCCAACAATGAGAAGGAATTTTCAGAATTTCAAACTCCGTGTCGCGGCGTGGTGTATCTCAACCAGATATGTTACCTCCTGTAAGATTCTACCAAACAAATTGCGGGAAATTTCAATTTCAGAAATTTTCAAAATTACGCTAAGCCACTAATTTTTCAAAAGTATACCTTCTCTTTTTAACTTACTTTTTAGAAGAGAGTTTATATAACAAGAAAATATCAATATTTTCGTTGTATTTTCATTGTTTTCATTGTACTTCTCAATGTTAATATTTTGCTATTCGGAATTTTCTAAAAAAAGAAGACGGTTCAATGAAAATTATAAAATCACTACTTTTTGTCATTCTTTGCTGCACACGAGGCAATAAATGTAAAGGAAACATTTGGAGCAATTTTTGAAAAAATAATATTGGTGAAAATTGTTTCAAAACTACTTATTTTCCAAGAAAAATTACGCAAAAATGATTTTTCGAAAAACTTCATTAGAAGTCGTTTGACGCACTTAAACAAATAAAGTAGTGTTTTCATGTCGCTGGAAATGTGTATATTAAAGGTGAGTGAAATCTATCAAAAAATTAGATTTGAATAATGTTTGAAAAAACAAAAAATATCCAAAAATGAACTTTACGTCTAATTAAAGAATGCAATTAGCACTATCCGTACGAAAAGGTTGAAGGAAAAATGTGTTTTACAGAAAATGGCGTTTGAGTATTTCTAAAAACGTGGAATTTTGAGCTAGTTTTTACAGAAAACAGTTGAGGTTTCGAGAAGCTTTATATGACATTATTAAAAGCACATCTCCAATTACTCATCAATATAATAATGTGAACAAATCGCCGCTAGTGTAAATATTAAGTTTGTGAGAGAAACAAGTCAAAAAATTTCATTTTCTTTCACGGACGTTTTGAAAACAACCACTTTTTCGGTATCAGGTGACCCCAAAACGTGTATTTCCGTTAAAACTCGAAATAGATTTTCGGCAGAATTACATTACTTTCCCTATACTACGTGTAGTAGTATAGTGTATAGTATATACTACGTGTAGTAGACAGGAAAGTACAATCTGAGGAATTTCAAAGAAAATAATACTCTCATTATTTCTTTATAATTTCTTCACTCAATACAAGTGTTATTTTATCATTAGAAAATCACATGAATTCAAAATTAGATTCAATAGATATAACATTGCTGGGTATGGAAAGAATTAGTGGGTGAGAGTTATTCACAAGAGTTATCCATAGAAGTGTATAAAAATTAATTTTTTGTTGATATTATTAGACACTTTATGAAACTATGCTGTATTATCTATAATTTCTAATATAATCATAATACTCTTCGTATCTGATGCTTCGTACAATACTTTTAGGATTACTTATAAAAAATTCTTAAACAATAATTCTTCAAAATGTTCTCGCTTACCTCCTATAATTATATAATTCTTATCAGTACTGCATGACTAGGTTAAAGCGATTTAATCTAGTACTGTAGTAATCAGTACTGATTGTCTATTAGAACTGTTTTTACATGCATGCCTAAAGGAAAAGAGTTGAAATATGATCTTCAGAGTTCTAAATTAATGAATTAACTATGCAATTGCTAATAACCAACGCCGTGAATAGCAATGTTACTATATAAACTCAATGACCTAAACGACCTTTTTATGAGGGTGGTATTTTTCTGGTTTCAATTGAATCAATGTAGTATTTTTTTTTTTAATTATATTTCGTTTTCTTACTACAAGTCTCCATGAAACATTATTATGTGTGTGTTTTTATTTATTTCGATCTACGTCAAAAGCAGTTAAAAAACTATATGTGAAGTACTACGGGGAGAAGTGAATCTGAAGTTACATTTATGTCCAGAAGCAACACAAGGGGCCATGTCAGCATCTGCTGATGGATCAGGGAATCTGAACGAAAACGTGCTCGAGATGGGGCTCATTGATCCGGAAGCTGAAGTACAGTTTCAGGTTCTTTAAAATTATATAGTCCAAATGTATGAGTTCATTTATGGACAGTTCGTTTATGGATGAGATGTTTCGCTCTAACAAAAGAAGAGGATTATCACATAACAAAATTTCCACGGCAGAGAGATAGACCCTGATCCACAAGGACAACAAACTGCATGAATTCTATCAAGTACTGGGTGGTCGGAGTCATGGTTTCAAAAGTTTGTTGTTCTGATAAGAAGTAGGTTCAGAAGCCACATTGCAGTAAATTCAGTCCTTGCTGTTACGTGACTTCATGAACTATGAGTACTATTCCTAGCTCTATACGTTACTCAACACTTACAACCTGACATTCTCGTTAAAATTAAAGAAAACCTAAAACACCTACAAAATAAAGAAAATTAAAGAGAACGATAAAGTGTAATGTGTCCATGCTAATAGAGCATATAATCAAATGAAAACCACACTAAATATTTCAGGTCAGCGATATTATTTAATTACAGGAATGGAGGGGCCTCAGAGACCGACAGATTGTTTTTTAAGCGCGTCAATTGCTTTACGAAGTTGAAAATCCCTGACATTGTTTATAATGCGCCTTTTGATCAAAATATGATTCAATTTATCAGAAATATTAGTTATAATTTGAGCGTCATTGGCTCTGTGTAATATCATTGGGACTATTCACTTGAAAACTGACCACTCAGAATAAATTTTGGAAACAAGTATTATACATATCACTGTAAGAAACAATATTTTAAAACATTACTTTGTTATGAAGATACATTGGGCATATTTGACGTAGTACAATCTAAAAGATTTTCCCACAATTACGAATATTGTTGGAGACAATGTTTAATGTCATTTAGAACAAGAAATTGAGTGTGTTTTTGTAAACATGTGTAATACACATGTTCATTATTAATTAAATAATTACATTATGAATTAAATAATGCCATTGTTAATTAAATAATTTCACTAATTAATAATAACTTTCATAAACATGTAAATAATCAAAATTTATGCGGTATACTCTGGTGGACTCCCTTCGTGGAAATGCACGGTACTATTTATACTAAATTCCTTGGCATTGCAATTAAACGTGAAGGCCGAAATCGGAGGGCCGGAGCCTTGGCACGTGTACCCGAGCGTACACCGGCCCTGGAAAGTTTTAGCGTAACGTACAGAGCACTAGAAGACATTTCGTTTTCTACAGGGTTTGAGTGTATTCTTTGCATGGGTACCTGCACTAACAGACAATAACCAACAATTGGACCAACTCACAATAGAGCTGTACCATGACATATTACTTCTCTGTAAGGCAAAAACCTCGAACGTAACAATGACGTAAAACAACGTATTAACTGAATGCAAGGAATAGTATTTCTTTTCCTCACAAATTACTTTGTGATTGTCCAAATATATAGAAAAACACTTACTTGACGGCTCTGATGGGTCTTCAGAGACGTGAAGATCCTGCTGGGAACATCTCAGCTTTGCTTAGAATTTAGGATGTAGGAAAATTCTGTTGTGCACACGATTTTACACGGTTACACATGGACAATATTGAACCGCATGAAAAGAATATATCACTCCACAACACGCACATCATCAGTGCTGCTGGTATCGTCCCGCATATTAAAACTGTGCTGATTTTATAATATTATTGCACTTCATTTCGTTCAACCAGCACTAGACCACACATGACTGCATTTTGATTGAATTTACTCCATAAAACAAAACCAAAAATTGATCAAATAATTTTAGGTTTGAGCACATGCTATTAATACCGCACGGATCACTCGACAACTCCTGAGAGACTGTCAGAAATTCGGTATGCAGATAGCAAAGATTATTTAGATAACGCAACATAGCATTCTTAGCCGCTAGGGGCGCTGCACATTTCCAGCTCTAAGAGATTATTTACCTTCCGTTGATTGCACGTTCCGATTTTCAAAAGTGCTTATTAATGAGAATAAAACCCACAGAATAGGTCTAGTTTTCATATTTATATACTAAAAGGTGTATAAAAATTAAACATGGTTTGGGAAAGGTCTGAAAACGCCGATTTTGGCATTCTTATTTCAAAAGCTAGGTTTGCCCGTGATGTTGCGGAGATGTCAGTGTAGGAGTTGGCAGATTTGTGCCAGAGAGGAGCAGTCTGTATTAGCGTTCTGCGGTCAGGGAGAAGTGAAACATTCTTACTTTCTCCCTTATGTAGTTAAGAGAATTCTGATCGTGCGGCGAAAAAAATATCTCATTATCAGGCCCTGGTAACGACAAATTAATATTTGTGCATAAATATTCCACATGTATGTAGTAAATGACTTCCTCTAACAGGTTTATTCACATCCATGATTTCTGAGTCCTAAATACCGAAAAATTTATTGACGGCAAAATGTTCATCTTTCCTTCCTTCAGTCCTCCAATCTGTCAGCCCGTCTCTCCGACTTTCTGTCCGTGCGTCAGTGTCTGCCATTCCGTCT
Source organism: Gryllus longicercus (assembly GCA_038098605.1). Taxonomy (NCBI): domain Eukaryota; kingdom Metazoa; phylum Arthropoda; class Insecta; order Orthoptera; family Gryllidae; genus Gryllus; species Gryllus longicercus. The sequence continues at coordinate 22,078 of JAZDUA010000381.1, forward strand.
GCCCAACCGTTTATCCGACCCTCTGATTGTTCATCCGTCTAGAACTTCATCTGTCCGACTGTCTATTCGTATGCTTCTCCGTCCATCTGTGAACAATGGCCCCCAAACAGTACGTGGAATTTTCACCAAAATTGATATTCCGCATTCAATCTGGCTGATGTTGCGAGCTCTTAATCACACAATGTCACCTGTTTTAGTAGCAGATGATGCTTTTCTTCTATCGCCAAATATCATGAAACCATTTAAAGTACATCTGAACAAGGGGCCTCCCAGAAGATAATTTAATTACAACCTCAGCCGAGACAGACGTATCGCCGAAAATACGTTTAGGTTAATGGCATGAGTTTTTAGAGTTTTCAGAAAATCAATTGTGACACAAAGAGAAGGAAAAAATTGGCTATGCAGGACATTTTCGCTTGTTTTGAAGTAATCTTTTTTACTGTCAAATATAAATTTAATAAAAGTATTTTTTCGCAAAAGAGTATAATTAGCTTCACTTGTAAAATAAAGAACGTCCTGGAAGTTAGCAGGACCATTTCATCCAATCACAAAACTGCATAGTCTATAATTTGCCGCTTTTTGCCGTTTTTAAGATGTGGAAAAGAAAAATTTGCCGCGGGTCATTTTCTCAAAAAAATCAAATAGTTTATCAAATCTTTTTTCTACTGATATTTGTAGGTTGATTGATGCTTTAAATGTTTACTTATCCCTTTCACTCCCAGTGTTAATTATAAGAAACATGTCAGTGATCTCTAGTGGCGCGAACGAGTTATAAAGGCATTGAATTATGGAGACATCATAAATGATATATATTTAAGCAAGTTTAGGTGTTCCTGAATTCTAGATTCCCAGATCACTAGAACGCTGTACGTTCCTGGCGAGGGTGTATTAATGGCTTGCGTCTGTTCGAATCTTCATCTAAAACCGTGCTTAGATATTACATGCCTGTGATGATGTCGGAGGGAGAGGGCGGGTAAAACAAACTGTGAATCCAATCAGATTTTATGACAGTTATGTAAGGAATCACTTTGTTGTACAGAGAGAGAGCTGCGACCTTTGGTTGAGGAGCCATGACGATTTCAGTTCTTTCAGTTGTGCTTCTTTTCGTTTTTTATTGCGAGTTTTCCTTGTCAAATAGTACATAGTAAAATGATAAATAGAAAATTGTTCTGGTCAAATGGAATGGTAAACAGAAAATTACTCTGAAATCATCTTAGAAGAAGGCATGATGATGTTTCTGTACTTTCTCAATAGATGTCGTGTTGTTAATAAAAATTCAATGCAGTTTAGTTATCTCACATATCACAGAGAGTATAAAGTTCCGCGTCAACATCTTGGCTAAGACGGAAGGATTGTTTAGTGAAAAAAATTACTTTCAGTTAAAATGTCGATCTGGATATCCGACCAGATTGATAACGAATTATAAATTCGGAAAGATACGACCTGTGTCTATTACAGATTTCCCCAGAAGAATCATGAATTTGATCATCACTGTTGGAACGTAAATTTGCATTATTTTATCAAATTTAATTACCCTATAATTAACATTGAAAATGAACAAAAAGATTTCCAAACACCAAAAGTTAATGGACCAGAATGTAGGTGTAACACATTTTTCTTTCCAGTATAAAGCCCAAAGACCGGGAATTCAACATGGTCATCAACATGCCACGATACCGCTGGCATGGCCTGTACGATGTAACTGGAAGTATAACTGGCATCCCCATGGAAGGCTCTGGGAACATGGATTGCACATTCAGTGAGTACATTTTCATAATTCGACTTTCTCACTGACGCGTTGTGTATATTCTGTCTTCTTTTTCTGTCGTGTCGGCCTATTCTCCCGGGTTCCCAGATGTTCCCTGCCGATTTAGACTGGCTTATTTTTTAGGCGCGACCACCAAATTTTCACCATCTGATGACTCCCGAGTATACAGACTCAGTGTTAATGCTACATCCACAGGCCTTCAGGTCCATATTTAACGCTCATACATTTGAAGGGTTGCGTCAGAGATGGTCATAAGCTAAAAAAAAATTTCTTTACAGGAGAGAATTTTGAAACAGTGTATCGAATATATTTTTAACCTTGACTCAGAGAAGAACATTGGCTTATAACTTCTTTATTTGCTACTGGATATCAGTTAACATCAAGAATTCCCAGACATCCGCTGGAAATCTACTCTACCAATAAGAAGATTAATATCTCTGACGCAACCCTTCATGTGTTTATGACTTTGGTTGTCGTGATGGTCAGCATGCTAGAATCACTGGTTCATACTCCTTTCCGACCCTGCCTACACAAATGTGTAGGAAAGGTATACTCGCAATGTGCAGATATTAAGATTTTTGTTTTTTTCTCATAAATGCGTTCTTTCTTCTGACCAGTTCACATCGTTTGTGTAGGTCGTTGAAAATATGAGGTAACGGTTTTTTTCTTGTACGAACTTGCGTTTCGCGGTAGTAAAATTTTATCTTTGAGTAAGGCAGACTAAGAAAAAAACTTAGGACTATAGGACATATTTTTTTAAAAAAAGTCTGGAACTGGAAAGGACATGGACTCGATTCACCCCGGTTGAATCCGTGGGGTGGATGAAAACAAATATTGTATTCTCATGTCGTTTTGGGAAAGGAAATACGTACATCCTATTTCTTTCATTCACGCCGAGCTATAAACGTTGTTGACTAACATTAGTTTCCGAGCAAAACTTGAACAGGACGTTTCTGCTCAGGGGATATGCGGATTTCCAGGCCATTGCTTGAGATATCTAGTGCGGTCGTGTGTTTCTCTATTCTGTTAATACCTTTTCAAGACGACATGAGCCCGCGGACTATTCTTGTATAGAAAGTATCTTGTATTCTTATATAGACAGAATACAGAAAGTAATAGCAGTATAAGGAACGCAGGCTACACCACGTGATTAAAGGGAGAAGTTGGTATATACACAACTACGGTGGCTGCACCAAGAGTACGAAGCGGTTTCAACTGAGAGGGGCGTCTGGAAACCCGTCGGGATTAACACTTCACAGGGATCTAGAGAATTTAGCTCATGTCCGAATGGTGTTTTCAAGACTAACTTACAGGTTCCCTGTCACACAGTGAATTTCGCAATGAAACAAACGTAATTAAAGAATTAGTGAATAATAGCGAGATCGTGATATTTATATATATATATATATATATATATATATATATATATATATATATATATATGTAATAAGCGTAGTATAACGTATTCCGCAACGAAGAAGATAGCAAATGAATATGTTGCAATATATTTAATATCTAATAATGTGTATTAGACCCTTCAGTTATGACGAGAAATTCGTAATGAAATTGCATTAATACATAATTTCTTCACTCTTATATCAAACTAATTTCCATAATATTTAGTGTGAGTATTTGGGACTTTGAAATAAGTTGGATATTGGTCAGAAATTTCATCATGGATCAAATCAGGTTGTTTTTACAAACGTTTTAAGAAATAACAGAAGATATTTTTGTTGCGTTACATCTCTGTATGCTCAGGATCAAAGGAATTACGTACCCTTAGTAAAAAATAAGTTATGTAATAGTGTGAATATTTATCATGAAATTTCGGGAAGAGACACGTTTCTGGGATTCGTGGCGCGACTATTTTGTGGAATGCTTTCTTCTCCACGCACGACGCAGAATTGTAGTTTTATTTGCCATTAAATCGTGGCTTTCAGGACGAAATTGCCAATGTTATCCCGCTTTTAATATCGCAACAATACGACACCACACCTTGCCGAAAGTTTGTAGACCAAAAATGAACATTACATGTCAAGTCTTATCTTTACCTAAATGTGGTGATCTTTTCTCGCAGTCAATATGACGAACGATATCCACATGCGAGGTCACCTGAAAGAACGCAACGCACAGGAGTTCTTTGTCATAGATGATTTCCAGCAGAAGACGACAGTTGACAACTTGATGCTGAAGTTCGACAACCTTTTCAACGATACTAAGCTATGTGAGTATACATTGATATATTAAGGAGAATGATTCGATACAGTTCCTCATTAGACGTAACGCACATGCGTCATAATCCTTCGCTCACGCAGCCTCTCGAGCCGAATTGGTTGATCGATTAGTGATTCCGGGTACGTCAACTGCTAAGGTCATAGTAGTTCTCCAACGGTTCCTGTATGTGTAGTGCATGTTTTCATTGCGGGAAGTGGCGGTGATATTCCCCGCTGGCTAGCGAGATCCGGCGCTGACTTACCCGTCGGCATCCGAGATTTTTCCCCCAACGAGGTATCTCCCCAGCAGGGCACCGCCGCAGCCGGAACAAGCTCTAAGCTTCCAACTGGTCTCCAGGCAAATGTGGTAGGGTAGTGCATGTAAGTGTTACAGTATGATGAAGATAGGACAAGGAAGAGGAAGGGAAGATCGCGCGCGCTCCGTGGCCCGTTTGTTGAGGCTCTGTTCCGGGATTCGGCTGGTGTTGATGGAAACTAAGGACAACTACCGATCAGAACAACCGGCCGCTAGGATTCTCCTCCAGGCAGTGCCCGAATTCGACCCAGCTAAGTAGAATCTAATTTAGTATAATATCCTACCCTGCCGTGAGTGGAACCCTAGGATCTCCCGGTCAGAGGCACTGCAGTGACATCAGTTCATGCCCTGAGCCACCTCATCCGGTGCAGCGGAGTGGGATAAGGCGTATCTGCCTCGACGATCTCGGCTCCTCACGACGGTGATGTATTCTCTTAGTTTATCCATTACTTACAGCTTTCCCTGTGACTGACCGAATATGGCATTCACTTAGGACGGGATCTGTCAGATTATAAGTTTTGTCGGAATCTGTCAGTAAGTTTTGTGTTTCTAGAACGGCATGCGTTACGAGAGGTTGTATGCTCTTAGAAAATCTTGTGTTTGCCAGGCTTTTCTCGCGAACTCGGATTTTGAGAATATGCTAGTCCCATGCCGTTATCTACCATTTTTCAAAATTGTCCTGCGTATGTCACACTAGAAAACAAGAGAAGGGTGAAGAGGGATAGGGGTACGTAGAAGGTAGAAGCTGAACTCTTTCTTTTTTTCTTGCTTTCTATATTTCTTTCGTTCCACCTACCTTTCTTTCTATCATTCTATTTACTTTTTTCTGTCCTTTTTTCTATTCTCTCTTTCTTTGTTTCTTTCTGCCCTTTCCTTTTTCTTCACACCTATATATTTGAGAAATGAAATTAATTTTCCTACGAAAAAACAAATGATGTGCTACATTTTTGATACGAATAATGTCACTATCAAAATCTTAAAAGTGTATAATGGATTGCACACGAAAGTTCATAAAATGTAATTAAAGTTCTCTGCTAAATTCTGTCAATGTTTTAGTTCTTTTCTTGCATCTTGCTATCGTTCACACTGATCACCACACAGGGAGCACGCGCAGTCTTCTTTCACTTCGTGGTGATGTGAGGTTGCGCAGATTCTGTGATGAAACCCATGAGTCGCCAGACTTGTGATCACGTGTCTTCATTCCTGGTTTGTTTCGGACCATTTTCATTTCATCGTGGCATCTGTTGAGTAAACTTCTGGCCATAATTCTGTTCTTTTTTTTTCTTCTAGCACTTGTGTCGTTTTTTACCTGGTGGTTGGTAGTAGTAATTGGTACCGTAAGTCCTGAATGTAGAATGGTTCTCTTGTCAGTTCATATTCTAATCTTGATTTTGGGCTCTTTGGAAGACAGGACTCTCTTCAGATACCTTGGCTTAGCTCCCTCTAATGACAGCTATTGATAGTTTTCCCCATATTAATTGTATTCCGTATGTTATAATTGGGTTAATGACTGCATGAAATATTTTGATTGCTTATTCTAATGACAGTTTGTGGATATTTTTTTATTGAGTACGGCTCTAATCACCGTTACTGCATTTTCTCTGATATGCATTCTGAATGATCTGCGTGTTGTCTGAAGTGTTATTCCTAAATATCTGTAATATTGAGCAATTTCGTGATATTTGTTCTTGAATTTTGTTGGCTTGGTAATAAAACTCTTGAAAATGTCTTTCCGTTTCTCCCACGATGTTTCTACTTTCCAGCTGATGCGACGAACAAGCTCCTGAGCGCCAACAGTCCCAACCTCCTGGACGAAGGCAGTGGCGGCATCAGGGACAGGCTCTGGGGAGAAATGCACGCAGGGCTAATGCAGAGGATCTTCGACAGAGTGCCCTTCATAGTCATGTTCCCGGATCTGGATTAAGCTGCTGGAGGTGAGAAATTAAAGATATCATCTCCATAATGAATAGTAATTTTATTCACATTCTTGTGATTTTTATAGCATAGGTGCATAGCATCTACTAGGTGAATCATGTACGTTTAATCATTATTTAAAAAAATAATCCATGGAAATGTACGAGAGAAAAAAACACCTTTGACCCCCTTAAAAATTTCATTGACCCCCAGGGAGTCTGCACCGACCCCGTTGGTGTAGTGGGATTTCTGTAGAAAGGGACCGTTTTCACAGCTACTGTTAGCAACAAAACTGCAGATTAAGTCCACGCGCACATTTCGTCAACGAGTTGGTTTGCAATTGGCTCGTTCGTGAATGGATTCGACCCTACCTCTTACAGTGCCATCGTCTGACAAGACGTTCCGTTGTTTCGTGTCCTGTCAAACCGGTCCCTTCTTACAGTAACTTCTCTATATGTGACTGGTAATGGTGTTTAAATCTCAAGAGAGCTCACCCTTCGTCTTTTGCCTCCCTCGTTTCATTGTGGTTCAACACAATGAAAAGGCTGCTCATTCCCATTTCTGACCGGAAGGTTGCTGTCGGCTCTTTCTTCTCTGATTCGTCCTGCATAGCCCATCCCCTCGCATCTGCTGACCTCCTTCTGAGCCTTCGTATGGGTAATACATTTATTAAATAAGAACTTACTTCTATCTAGTGTACTTCTAGGATTATAAATAGTCTGATCTTTTTATTTCTAGTATAATCCTATTTATAATAAATGACTTTTTTTCTCAGGAAGAGCTAAGAGAATGATTTTTTCCCTTTTTTACGTTTTTTAGGCAAACAGGAAATTTTACACTGCAGATGATAAGTCACCCCGAGGAAGAGTAATCACTTATGCAAGATGGGATATCCAAAAAGTTACAAGACGTATTTTTTGAAGTTGATGATGTGAAAGTTTAATTACTTCTCGAAGAATAGTTTGTTCATAATTACGTTCCTTGATTTTAAATGTTTTCAAATAGTTGTAAGGTAGGAAAGGAATTTTTTTATAAAAGGTTTTGATATATGCAACCATTTTATGACAGGTAAATATAAATGCTTTAAATATGTGATTATAATTCATAGAATTTTGTGATTAACAATTTAACAATCTCTCACGCAATCCAGTGTTTTGTTCTTTATTAAAGGAAAAATAAACGTTCCTTGAAGAATTACATCTTCTCATATGCAAAACAGAGTATATTTTGTGCTGATGACGGCTGCACCATGTTTAAAATACCAACTCCTTGTACTAAAAATAAATTTTATTTATGATATGATAAAGTCTATTTCATTTGGCATTGAAATCAGGTCGAGTGACTGGCAACTTCTTACGATCTTTATTTTACAAGTGAAGCTAATTATACTCTTTTGCGAAAAAATACTTTTATTAAATTTATATTTGACAGTAAAAAAGATTACTTCAAAACAAGCGAAAATGTCCTGCATAGCCAATTTTTTCCTTCTCTTTGTGTCACAATTGATTTTCTGAAAACTCTAAAAACTCATGCCATTAACCTAAACGTATTTTCGGCGATACGTCTGTCTCGGCTGAGGCTGTAATTAAATTATCTTCTGGGAGGCCCCTTGTTCAGATGTACTTTAAATGGTTTCATGATATTTGGCGATAGAAGAAAAGCATCATCTGCTACTAAAACAAGTGAAATTGTGTGATTAAGAGCTCGCAACATCAGCCAGATTGAATGCGGAATATCAATTTTGGTGAATATTCCACGTACTGTTTGGGGGCCATTGTTCACAGATGGACGGAGAAGCATACGAATAGACAGTCGGACAGATGAAGTTCTAGACGGATGAACAATCAGAGGGTCGGATAAACGGTTGGGCAGACGGAATGGCAGACACTGACTCACGGACAGAAAGTCGGAGAGACGGGCTGACAGATTGGAGGACTGACGGAAGGAAAGATGAACATTTTGCCGTCAATAAATTTTTCGGTATTTAGGACTCAGAAATCATGGATGTGAATAAACCTGTTAGAGGAAGTCATTTACTACATACATGTGGAATATTTATGCACAAATATTAATTTGTCGTTACCAGGGCCTGATAATGAGATATTTTTTCCGCCGCACGATCAGAATTCTCTTAACTACGTAAGGGAGAAAGTAAGAATGTTTCACTTCTCCCTGACCGCAGAACGCTAATACAGACTGCTCCACTCTGGCACAAATCTGCCAACTCCTACACTGACATCTCCGCTACATTCACGGGCAAACCTAGCTTTTGAAATAAGAATGCCGAAATCGGCGTTTTCAGACCTTTCCCAAACCATGTTTAATTTTTATACACCTTTTAGTATATAAATATGAAAACTAGACCTATTCTGTGGGTTTTATTCTCATTAATAAGCACTTTTGAAAATCGGAACGTGCAATCAACGGAAGGTAAATAATCTCTTAGAGCTGGAAATGTGCAGCGCCCCTAGCGGCTAAGAATGCTATGTTGCGTTATCTAAATAATCTTTGCTATCTGCATACCGAATTTCTGACAGTCTCTCAGGAGTTGTCGAGTGATCCGTGCGGTATTAATAGCATGTGCTCAAACCTAAAATTATTTGATCAATTTTTGGTTTTGTTTTATGGAGTAAATTCAATCAAAATGCAGTCATGTGTGGTCTAGTGCTGGTTGAACGAAATGAAGTGCAATAATATTATAAAATCAGCACAGTTTTAATATGCGGGACGATACCAGCAGCACTGATGATGTGCGAGTTGTGGAGTGATATATTATTTTCATGCGGTTCAATATTGTCCATGTGTAACCGTGTAAAATCGTGTGCACAACAGAATTTTCCTACATCCTAAATTCTAAGCAAAGCTGAGATGTTCCCAGCAGGATCTTCACGTCTCTGAAGACCCATCGGAGCCGTCAAGTAAGTGTTTTTCTTTATATTTGGACAATTACAAAGTAATTTGTGAGGAAAAGAAATACTATTCCTTGCATTCAGTTAATACGTTGTTTTACGTCATTGTTACGTTCGAGGTTTTTGCCTTACAGAGAAGTAATATGTCGTGGTACAGCTCTATTGTGAGTTGGTCCAATTGTTGGTTATTGTCTGTTAGTGCAGGTACCCATGCAAAGAATACACTCAAACCCTGTAGAAAACGAAATGTCTTCTAGTGCTCTGTATGTTACGCTAAAACTTTCCAGGGCCGGTGTACGCTCGGGTACACGTGCCAAGGCTCCGGCCCTCCGATTTTGGCCTTCACGTTTAATTGCAATGCCAAGGAATTTAGTATAAATAGTATCGTGCATTTCCACGAAGGGAGTCCACCAGAGTACACCGCATAAATTTTGATTATTATTATTTATATTAATGATAAATTATTATTAATTAATGAAATTATTTAATTAACAATGGCATTATTTAATTAATAATGTATTTATTTAATCAATAATGAACATGTGCATTACACATGTTTACAAAAACACACTCAATTTCTTGTTCTAAATGACATTAAACATTGTCTCCAACAATATTCGAAATTGTGGGAAAATCTTTTAGATTGTACTACGTCAAATATGCCCAATGTATCTTCATAACAAAGTAATGTTTTAAAATATTGTTTCTTACAGTGATATGTATAATACTTGTTTCGAAAATTTATTCTGAGTGGTCAGTTTTCAAGTGAAAACTTAGTTTTTAAGAAAATCGCAAAAGTATCGCCATTAGAGTCAATTTCTTCCCAGTATCTGTAGAATATGTCCATCTCATGCACGTTCTGATTATCGGAGGAACTTCACTTAAGACTCAGATTAAAGGTCAATATACATAATATTTCGTGTGCAAATTTCAGGGCTGTAGGTCTAATAGTTTAGGAGATAGAGCCATTTGAAATAATAATTTTCAGAGCTTGAGAGTTGCGAAAATACAAAGGTTTTTTTTTTAATGGTCCTGGAGGCCACATTTCTCATCCGGATATGAAACAAATGACTTTTTCTAAAACTACAATAATTTAGAAACACATGCGAGTCTCTAGAATTTAATTATGTTACATAGTTTGTGAAATATTCAAGTTCAATTTTTGTGTTAAAAAATGTAAATTTTCGTCGATCGACGAAATTGTCCGATTTTCGACATGCCACAGATTTTCTTGAAAACCACGGACCAACCACGACATTTTATGGGAAATTCACTGGTGATATTCATTTTTCGATTAGAAACTACGCTTTTAAGAAAATAGCAAAAGTATTGCCATTAGAGTCAATTTCTTCCTAGTAACTGTAGAATATTTCCATCTCTTGCTCGTTCTGATTTTCGGAGAAACTTCATTTAAGACTCAGATTAAAGGCCAATTTATATAATATTCCGTGTGCAAATTTCAGCGCTGTAGCTCTAATAGTTTAGGAGATAGAGCCATTTGAAGTAATAATTGTCAGAGCTTGCAAGATGCGAAAATACAAAGCTTTTATTTTACGGTTCCTGGAGGCCACATTTCTCATCCGGAAATAAAAATCTTGACTTTTTCTTACACTACAGGAATTTAGAAACACACGCGTGTCTGTAGAATTGATTTATGTTATATAGTTTGTGAAATATTCCAGTTTAATTTTTGTGTTAAAAAATGCAAAGTTTCGTCGATCGACGAAATTGGCCGATTTTCGACATGTCACGGATTTTTGTGAAAACCACGGACCAAGCTCGAAATTTTATGGGGAATTCACTGGTGAAATCCGTTTTTCGATTAGACTCTTAGTTTTTAAGAAAATCGCAAAAGTATCGCCATTAGAGTCAATTTCTTCCTCGTAACTGTAGAATATTTCCATCTCATGCTCGTTCTGATTTTCGGAGAAACTTCATTTAAGACTCAGATTAAAGGCCAATATATATAATATTCCGTGTGCAAATTTCAGCGCTGTAGCTCTAATAGTTTAGGAGATAGAGCCATTTGAAGTAATAATTGTCAGAGCTTGCAAGATGCGAAAATACAAAGCTTTTAATTTAAGGTTCCTGGAGGCCACATTTCTCATCCGGATATGAGACAAATGACTTTTTCTAAAACTACAAGAATTTAGAAACACATGCGAGTCTCTAGAATTGAACTATGTTATTTAGTTTGTGAAATATTCAAGTTTAATTTTTGTGTTAAAAAATGTAAATTTTCGTCGATCGACGAAATTGTCCGATTTTCGACTCGTAACGGTTTTTTCTGAAAACCACGGACCAAGCTCGAAATTTTATGGGAAATTCACTCGTGATATTGATTTTTCGATTAGAAACTTAGTTTTTAAGAAAATCGCAAAAGTATCGCCATTAGAGTCAATTTCTTCCCAGTAACTGTAGAATATTTCCATCTCATGCTCGTTCTGATTTTCGGAGAAACTTCATTTAAGACTCAGATTAATGGCCAATATATATAATATTCCGTGTGCAAATTTCAGCGCTGTAGCTCTAATAGTTTAGGTGATAGAGCAATTTGAAGTAATAATTGTCAGAGCTTGCAAGATGCGAAAATACAAAGCTTTTATTTTAAGGTTCCTGGAGGCCACATTTCTCATCCGGAAATAAAAAACTTGACTTTTTCTTACACTACAAGAACTTAGAAACACACGCGTGTCTGTAGAATTGATTTATGTTATATAGTTTGTGAAATATTCAAGTTTACTTTGAGTGTTAAAAAATGCAAAGTTTCGTCGATCGCAGTAGGAGGAATGAACCTGGTCCGCATGTCTGGCCTCGCTTGGTTTGGTTGAAAAAACAAAGTCACTTTCAACAATCTCATGAATTTTATTTCGACTCATCCAAAGCCATACATGGTCACGGAAATTTCCAACACCAATTTATAAAACTTTGTAAAGAAGATTCAACGATAATCTTTACTAAAAAGTGTGCAATATTTTCACAAAAACACCATATTTTACAAAAAAGTTATTAAAATTTGAAATTAATTTACGTAAACGTCTTTCTAATTTTAAATATGAGCAATAAACTCCTTATCCGTTGCCTATTAATTTATTTTCATTTTTTCTTAAAAAATATTTGTGTCCCCACCATGTTCCCTCTCTTTCCAGTTTCTCCTCCCCACGCTGTTTGCTGCCTTCCGCAGTAGAGAGCGGCTCATTTTGTTCCCGCCGGGGATCATGTAAACATTGAGTTCCAACTGACATTTCTGTTCTGCTAAAAAGTCCATCGTCTACTTTTATCGACTGATGTATGTGTAATGTTGACCATGTTGGTCTAATAATTCAAGTTAAATTATTCAAGACATTCAACAATTTATTCATCCATATTTTTTAATAAATTATTCGCAGTTGACTTGATTAAGTCGTACCTCTGACGGAGGTCCGCTTATGGAACGCCACGATGAATTTCCTCAATAATGTCGACCATCACGTGCGAAGAAATCAGCTTCCGCCTTAACTTACTGCAGAAGACGACGTTCACTCTTAAGTTAGCACCAAGAACGTTTCTTCTAATCAGGATGCACCTCGTATGTGCACTGACCGTTTTACTATCCGAAGGCCCTATTATTTGCCTTAATGACATATAAGATCCTATCGGCACTGGCTTGGCGCTAGCGGCTAATGAAACGGATCAAGTTTTCAGCGCGGCGTGGGGGGTGTCGCCAGGCTGTGGTTCTGTGGCAGTCCCCGCGCTTCGTGTCGCGTACGTAGAACACCACGCGTTTGCTACGCGGAATTTCAAGGAACATCAAGCTTGAAACTGAAAAGAGCAGTCGTGCGTCTCCGCTGCAGTTGTAGCGCAAACAGGACACCACTGGGTGTTCGCACTGACACTGAGAGGCACAAGGTTAACAGAGATGACCCCAGACCCACACGTAAGCTTCCGCGGCTCGATTCCATAAATTCTTGGCTATCCGGGAGACGAGTCGTTGGCAGACAGGCCGAGGTTACGCCTGACCTATCGCAGGTTTCCTCAGGGTAGTCACCCGGATATCCAAGAATTTAGAGATGTCTCCAGTCCCTGATCACTACCTTCCCTAAGGGGAGGCTACTACTATGACCTTTGACGGACGATATTTTTTCCTAGTTGCCTAGTGTTGGGATTTGTGGCACTGAGGTGATATATTTTTTCCAGAAAAAAATAATTTTCAGTACGTTGCATTTTCTACGTTCATTATAACCGATGTTGAGAGTTCACTGTAAATGAATTTTGCTTATTTGCTTGTGCTTATTTGTAATGTATATGAAACGGGACGAGTGACTTAAGTTCACTATAATCGAGAATTCACTATTTATTTATTATTTATTAAATTATTGATTGATTAAAAAATTGATTAAATTTGAGAGTGAAAGTGCTTAACAGGATTTCCAATAAACTTTCCCCACAACTCAATAGCTATCTGTAAAAATGAGTTTCAAATTTCGCATTTTCAGACGAGCTGAAACAGTTTTTCAAAATCGATTCCACATTTTTCAACGAAACTTAACATACAGAACCCCGTTTACATCGTCTCTAATGTTCTTAAAATCATATTTCAGTTCTACTATTATGGAACCCAGAAATGGAGAAAATGTGAAAACATTTTCATCGGACGGCAACAGATGTCAGCTGTGAAGCGAATATTAGAAAACTAACTAATACGAGAAAGTCTGTCATCACTAGTTTGATTATTAATATTGATATGTTCTGTTGTAGCACCATTAGTTCTTGATTTACCAGTATGTCTTCCCTTATCTCAGTCAGTATCATTTCTCTTCCCATAAAAATGACAGCAAGGTAATTGAATCAGCATGAGGAGAAAGGGAACTAGTCAAAAATGCATTCCTTTGCTTTTCGACAGTTCTGTAAGGCAAGGCAAATTGTAATATGAAGAAAGGAATCATGTCATAACAGGGGTTTGGCTGTAAATTGTAAGATGGAGGCAGCAGCGCTGCGGAGGAATGGATCACTTCACTGACACGTGCCGTTACTCCTCACTACTACAAGTTTGATTTTGAATGTTCGCAATGCGTATCGCGTTATGCGTGCAGTGTCTTATCTACGGTATGGCACGAGCCATGGGGGCTACTCACAGGGGCGCTTTTTAGGGTACATCCACTAAAATAAATAACAACCCTAATTTGAAGTATCCTGAATGGGGCACAAATTCTATGCTTCCCATGTGTCATTGAATATTTATGTGTGTCTCTGCATGCATGGTGTGCGATACCATGCTTGCGATACCAAGTTTTCATTTTCAAAGAACAATTTAATTTTCAATTTTTTATTTTCAAAGATCATTTTCAACATAGATTTGGTAGAACGCAAGTGGATATTTGCTCTAAACCTGAAGTGCTTGGAGCAAAAATTAAGTGTACAATTTTGTTTGGCAGCGTTAAACATGCCGCGGAAGTTCATATCCACAAAAAAAGCTGATACATTTTATAAATCAATGCAAGAAACTAAAGAGAATTGAGCCATATGCTTGTCGTTTTTCCAAACTCTTTATAATTCGTAATTTATAATACATTTAGCCAATTGTTGCTACACAGACATTTATTTCGTTAGATAAATGATTGTTCTAAACGAATATAATATTCTTAAATAGAATTATATAAAATGTATTGCATTTATGCATTGCACATATTCGGTATTCAGTTTTCTTTAAACTCGAATCTAACAAAAGAAGGGCACATGTCAACCACAATTAAACCGAAATTTTGATCACATAAAAGTTAAGTCGAACGTAAATTTAAAAAAATTAGCGCTACTCAGTGAATTCACTCAGAAAAATTGGACAGGATAATAGAAAATGTGTGAGTAATATTACTGTTTGCTTCCTACCGAAAAGATGCAAAAAATGTTTTGATCCCTTTCTCCTCAGCCCTATTCAACTAAAACCAAAACCTACTTTCCGGCCAGCAAAACCTAATTTCCGCACCGAGACGCGAATTCAGATCCTCCGAGTTAACTCATCGTCAGCCACTCCATTACGCTACACAAGGACGGTAAGTTTTCTACTCCGGCCGCCACCATTTCCAACATGCAATTTGTTTTCGATTTTCGAAAATTCGGAGAGTTGAATATTAATACACTTAAAATTCCTCATAATGCAATTAGTTGTTATCATTATATTTTTATACAATTGAATTTTTGGGGGGGTCTTTTCTCAAAAGAACAGGTTGTTTAAAATCTTAAACAGGAGAAGTTTAATAAGTCCTCGGTCCTTTAAAGCTCCTAAAGCCTCAGAGAAAATCACTCTGACAGTCAGTCTGACAATCAGTCAGTCAGTCTGTCAGTCTGACAATCAGTCAGTCAGTCTGTCAGTCTGACAATCAGTCTGTCAGTCTGTAAGATAGTTTGCTTGATAAATATTTTCCCCCACTATGTTTCCAATACGAAAATAACAATAGAAACAATAAATGATCACTATTAATAACGTGAAAAAAACTGGACATTATGTGAAGTACACTTAGAATTCAGCAGGAAACGAAACTGCTTCTCAGAAATTATAACAATTTCATACTAAAGTTGTTTCTTTACGGTCACATTTTCGTTAAATATTACTATTCGCTTTTTCCAAATAAGTGTCATCTGTCAACAGTGTTGTTTCTTTTTTCCTTAATACAGGGGAGTCTAAAAGGGAGGCAGCTTGGGAAACTTTGCCCATCCCCACTTAATTGGGGCCTCGATTTTTTTCGTTCAAAATAAAACAAAAAAGGAATTTACCCCTAAACCAAATTAACCGCAATACATTATTTCTGTTGTATGGAGAAATGAATTCTATGTATGTATTGGGAAGGGGTGGGCCTTTGTTCGGAATAAAGGGCTCCCATGGATCTGCAGCCCCAGGCCTCTTGTTTTCTCTGGGCTCCCCTGCCTTTAATACTCATTCATTTGAATCGCGACTAAATTTGAATTCTCCATCCCGGCATGATGAAGTACGTTGACGCACCCCCTCTCTCCTTGGCAGTAAACATTTTAGGGGACAGAGGATGCCAATTGGATATCAATATTCGCTTTATTAGATACAAAAGAAAGTACAACAAATGTAAAAATTATTTTCAGTCATTTAGTCGTTGTTTAGTATTGTTAGAATATTGGTTACCTTTACATTTTACAGAGTTTGAATCATGAATCCGTTTCGATGATCATTGAATCAAAGTTTGGAAATATGGGGATAGGGAGTCAGGGAAATTATATTCCACCAAGTTCGAATCAATTGCGAAAATACAGAGTATGCCGCAAATGATTCTAGCGCCAATTTTTTGCCTTTTTTGTCGATAGATATGAGGATAAATTTTAAAGAAAAAAGTTGAGCAATTTTTCACCAAAAAATATTAAAAATTAAATTTACCTCGGAGAATATCAATTTAGGAGAAAGTATCCTGAACGATTTAGGCGCTAGCTTTTACCTCTGACTGACAGATGGTCGGACAGACGGAGAGTAAGACATTTAGACAGACAGGCATGCAGGCAGGCAGGCACATGTAGAGCTACCAGATGAGAAAAGTTGTAAAGACTAAAGAAGAACAAATAAAATTAAAATGCAGGATAAAAGCAGGGCATTTTAAAACAACGGCTAGTTACAAATACGTACATTTCGGATTTTCCAACAGAACACTGATCTATAAGCAGTGCGACCCTTTTTGAAGTTTTGCATTTCACCTGCAACTCAGCAGTAAACGTAGACCTATTTTTTTCATTATACCATACAGGGAACACCAAATACTGTTTCATTAATGCATAGACACTGCTGAAAATGATACACTTTTCTTCAAAAAACATGCGTGGAAGAGGTGACTTTTTCTTGCTGGATATTTCTACCAGTCTAACTGTGAAATCTAAAATCCTCATAAAAAGGTATGCTCACGGTATGGGGTGTGAGACGAAACTCAGACTATTAGAAACTATCAATATTTAACGTGGTAAGAACCTAGATGCACCGATGGCACTCGGTACACTCTCTTAATGTTAATAAAACAGCAGTAAAGAAAGTTAGGAAATGTGATTTTAAGGCGAAAAAAACGGTTGATGATGCTTAAAAGAAAAGTTTGCTATTTCTAACACGAAAATACGGACAATTCGCTAATTTTGGAAAGTAAGTACGGACGCCAGGACACTCACTAGATATTCGCACATGTCCAGCTAAATAGGATAACTGGTAACCCTTGACAAAAATCTTATGAATATATAAGCTGTTTGTAGTAAGTCTGACCTAAACAGTCTGGACAGTGTGTGGCGGTCTAAGTTGTTATTTGTTTGCTTGAATATTCGGAAGTTTCTGGATACAATACCTTCAGGAGATATCACGAAGTTATTATTGTTGTTACTATTTAAATGTTTTCAATTCTAAGATAGATCAATATTTACATTCTTCTACGATCAGTCAAAATTTTCGCCGTCAGAATTTTTATTTTTCACTTATTGATCACCGATTATAATCATCGATTCCCCCCCCTTGGACGTGTGGGCTAGTGTGCCAGAGAACCAACCGTCCATACAGTAAATCATATAGAACTGCTACATTGCCTGCAATTGTAGAAAACACACCATTATACCTAAAGTTTAAGAGCAGCTGAATTCGTGTTATGGCTCACGGCCCCTCCACTAAACAACAGATTGAGCACTGCGGGGCTGTTGCGTTGTACCCTGCAACTGCACTGGCAAACAGTGAATTTACGAATTCGCTGGAGAGGAGTAGCGGCGGAATCTCGCGGGGGTGCTTCTAATAAACTACTCGGCATTTCAACTCCAGCGCACGAGGAATTTGGTTCCCTGGCTGCCCCCAGCGCGCCCCGCCCACGCCCCGCCAACGCCCCGCCATCGCCCCGCCATCTCCCCGCCATCGCCCCGCCATCGCCCCGCCATCGCCCCGCCATCGCCCCGCCATCGCCCCGCCTAGCGCAGCGCCCCAGAGGGCCAGCGAATTCCCCCTTTCATACACGCACGCAACCTCCTCCCCTACCCGCCTCTATTACCGACTGAGGTAGCTCAGGGCATCAGCTGTTGCTACTGCAGCGTCTCTGCGGCAAGGTTTTTGACACTAAATATTTAGTTCGACTTCATCCGCTGTCTGGAAGAGAATTCGTGGCTATGGACGAACAATTCCAGGTGGATGCTGGAGCGGTACTCTAACAAATAGGCCACGCATCGCGCGTTCTCTTCCCATCAACCTTGCTCATTTCTCTCCCGTTACACACACATGTACCATAGTACTATACACGCCGGAAGACTAAGAGCTTGTGCCAGATAGGCGGTGCCCTGCTGGCGGAGATAGCTGGAGGAGAACCCCGCAAGACGACATCAAGGTCGCCGCCGGATTTCAGATTCCCCCCATGATTGTGGGGTGTCCCCTTGGCAAATGCTCTGTAAAATAAAATCCATATATGGCAACTTACGTTCTTAACGATATCTCTCGTTTCACCCCCAAATGAGCTGTTGTTAATGGAGATCACATGTGCCGAATAAAGTAGGGTGAGGCTGCAAGGGACGCCCCTGTGATGCACCTGTTCAAGATCATCTAAATTTCCGCGACGTATTTTCGGATACACTTCATAGAAATCCTAGATCGAAAATGGGGGCGCTAAATCTCCAAATGAACGTCTCCCAGCATCTCTCCTAAACGACAAAAAAATTAACTTCTCTCTGTCCTGTTGCTAGCTTTTCCTCCTCGTCTTATCATCCTTTTGCTCTTCTGTTCCTCTTACGTCCATTGCATTCTTGCTGGCCACCCGCAAAGCATTTTGGTGCTTACTTCGGTGCCAGTTCCCCCGTCGCCGCCCATCCGCCTCACTCACTCTCGCCCAAGGGGTGGATCCACAACATTTTCACGGGGGAGGCCTTTCAGTTTGAACCTCTGCATCTCCTATACGTTTCTGAAAATGTTTTCTAACAGTAGTATAGTCTTTCCCTGGGGCAGAAAAAACGTGACTTTGTTGGGCACAACAAAATCACACAAACTGTTGTTCTTTTCGATTAGTAGAACGCAGTGTTCAAGAAAATAAATAAAACACTATCGTATAACACTGCAGTAAAGTTAATGGCGAGCAGCCTCTCCCTTGGAGATTTGCTGTCGCATGACGTCAGGTGTGTCGTAATCAGTGACTTACCGAGTATGAGAACTCAGTCGGCACGCGCAATATGGTAGCTCCGAACTGGCGGGGGGACCGAACCCAGGCTTAACTGAGAATACGATCCTGAGAGCATAGCCAACCACCTTATCGGGTTGTCACCCTGACGGAGAATTAATGCTACCGGAAGAGGGGAGGATAAGCCGAAAAGTCAGATGCCCGGTTAGGGGTAAGAGAAAACACTGGCATGAATGGAAAGTGTACTTGGTTTGCGTAGTATCAGAATAGGCGGTTTAACAGATAAATACTTACATTTCTCAAAATCGAAACTATTTAATTTAGTTTAGTTTTCCTCAGTCGTGGTTTTCTAAAGGGAGAAGGCTGCTTATGCATTGCGTTACATTGCATTCCACGCTTTGTATTCTATTTCTTCGTCAGTTCGTTATGGGCATATGGGAGTAGCATATTGCGAAAACGAGTTGCACAATGCAACTCGCTGGGCTGCATCGTAGTAATGCTATCTGGTGAGCGAACTTTCTGCAGACCGTAACCCCACCCTGGTAGGCTGCCAGGCTGTAGCCTTCGTCCGCCGGTGAGACACGGTTTACACAGGTCATATGACGAAATGAAATGGGAGCCTAATGCTTTTCTATTCCCTGTCAAAAGTTTCAATGCCTAACGGACGGTAGTTAACGAACTGACGAAGAAACATTTTGATATGTTCGTTTATATAATGAAACTAATAAATTCATTATTAACAAATAAATACATTTATAAAATATTTTTAAATTCCTTTTGGGGGGCGATTTCTATAGGAGAGGCTCAGCCTTACTGCATTAAATGACGAGTTTCTTTCTAGGGAGTTTTCTTCTAGTGTTTTCCTGGTTTTCTTCTAGTTGTTACGTATCTAACCCAGCCTTCCACTTGTACCTAGTTGTTAGGTAAGAGTCCGTGAGCTGCTCTCGATTGGCCGTAAGCTGCATAGTAACCATTCAATTACTGCGCGCATTAGAAATTAGTAAAATACTACATCCCCATAATGGGAATACTTGCAAACATTTCATACGATCAATATATGATGATTGAATAAGTTTAGTAACATTGCAAAAGAATGATGGCCCGCGGGACTCTGCCCCCTTGCCCTTCTCTCCTGAATCCGCCTCTGGCCGCTGACTTCATCCGCTTATTGTCCTGTTTCTTGGTCATCTTCCTATTTTCCGCCCCGTCAAGGCATTCTCGCGTCTCGCTCCCGAGCCGCCGCGAATCTCCTGCTCCCTTCTCACTTCTCGCGCGTATCAATACCTCTTCCCCTCCCGACCCCTCCGGCTTTCACTTCCTGCCCCCGCCCCCCCCCGCACTCTGGAAAATGATCTTGGGTGTTTCCGCCGCCTCGCGGACCGCAGATGCTGTGGAAGCGTCACCGCGCGCCCCCTAAGCCATTTCCCTCGCGCGGGGGCCCCGCTCTCCCCCGTCACCCCTTCACCCCGCGCCGTCGCGCGGCCCTTCCGCCGTCAGGCACTTTTGGCACTTGCTTCTAGGCCCGGTCCCCCTCGCTGATCGCGGACTCCTCGTTTGTCGCAATTCACCGCCCCGCCTCTCCGCCACCGCATGGCCCCGCCGCTCCCGCTCCCTCCGTTCGCGCCACCCACGAGCGGAAGGCGTTTGCGGGCTCCGCTGGCGGCACCCGGGCCGCGCTGAGCAACCCAGCCTCCCCGCAACAATGGGTTCTCCGCGGCGTGACTGCGTCGAGATGGACGCGAGGCGGGGACGTGAGAGATGCTTCGCCGCTGACGTTCGCTCGCCCCGCCCCTCGCCCCGCCCATTCCCCGCACCTCGCCCCGCCTCACGCCCCGCCCCTCGCCCCACCCTTTCCCCGAACCTCGTCCGCCCCTCGCCCATCCCTCGGCCCTCCCCTCGCCACGTTCATCGCCCCGCCTCTCACCCTCAGCCCACTCCGCCCCCTCGCCCCCCGCGCTCCGCCCTCGCGCGGCCGGCGCTTCCCCGTGGCGCGGGCGTGCTCCCGGCCCAGGGCTCGCGCGGTGGGGCCGGTGCGCGTTGCAATTTGTATGGAAATTGCGGAGGAGCCCTTGCAGGATGCATTCTTCGCATTTCGTTTGATGCCCCGCGGCTTCGCGGCTGTACAGCCTGTCCCGCCCCGCCCCGCTCCCCCCCCCCCAGGCGCCGGCGCTCCCCCGCGCGAAACAAAGGCGGTAAAACAAACGCCCCCGCAGCCGCGATATGAAGCTGCGTGATTCGCTTTGTCTTCCGCCGGGGGAACAGGAGGCTAACCAAATCCCGTAAAACCTAATATTTATCTTTTCATCGGGCGATATTTGACATGGTAACTCGCAGTCTGTGTATCACTCGTACTCGCACTCACGCCTACTTTCGCTTTTCTCTTGTTCTTTTCTGGTCAGTACCGTCTTCGTAATATAAGACCCGAAATAATTTTCTGTATCACGTAATGTGAGTGAAATATGGAAAAAGGAAACTTATCCAAATTGACCATAAATTTTGGCGGAGAATATCAGGATCTGATTAGAATCCCAACGACATCATGAAATTATGTTTTTTCGGACTGTTGGGTTATTCCGTTTTCTTCCCTCTTCCTTTTTAAAGGAAAATACGTAAACTTACACTAAAGTATTGTATGGTTAAAATATCCCCAGTTCCTTTCTCTTCTCAAATTGCAGATAAGCAAACTGTTGTACAAATATATCATAAAATATTGATGAACACACGTTTGGAAATATAAAGAACCTCAAAAGTATTGTCGACGATAAAAAGCATAGAGGAAAACGTCTCCCCAGCACAGGAAACGCGGAAATCCAGTTTCAGTTTAGTCCATCCTGAGAAGGCAGAGACTGAAGAAAATCTCATAAATGTGGCAATTCGAGCGGGATCAGATTCTATTTTAGGTCATTCAATAACGAACTGAATAGTAAATGATCTAGTTCTAATGAATGACCTAAACTCCAGAACAACATTCCGTTAGTATCTTCATGACGTCATGTTAAACAGCATCGTTAAATATGGATATTAATGTGCAATTTAAATACTTCAGAGATTTCTCGTAAACGGCAGCAATAATATTGTATGAATAAAACCTTTTCAAATGTTTCAGTAACAAAGAGATTGAAATTAAAAAAGATTTGTATTTGATGCATTCTGTTGCTGTTGATAGTGATACAAATGATCTCGTAGTTCATGTGACATATGAAATGTAACAAAATTTTAAAAAATATATATAGGCTTTAGATAAGTCAAATTCATTCAAGTAAAATAGTAATTTGTGAAAAAGATATTGACACATTCTCAAGGTCGTCATTTATCGGCATGAGGAACTCCTATGTGAAAACCATGCAAATCAAAACAATGCATGAGCTTAACTCCTTAGACCAGGGGTGTCCAACTTACAGGACCTCAAGGGCCACAACTAAAACCTATAGTTGCGGGCCATATCTTTATTAATCGGGTGATCCCCACATGACCCCGTATTGTTGATCTCGATAATTTGCCTCCTACTCTGAAAGGGGGGATGGAACCTTGCGTGATATTGGGCCGTACCATTCCCAACGAAGTGAAACACATTGAAATGCTTTCGAATTTCTGAATTTAGAAAAAATACTTAAATCTAAATTTCACCTAATCTTACAGTTATCTTACACCAA
Source organism: Gryllus longicercus (assembly GCA_038098605.1). NCBI lineage: Eukaryota > Metazoa > Arthropoda > Insecta > Orthoptera > Gryllidae > Gryllus > Gryllus longicercus. The sequence goes on from JAZDUA010000381.1 coordinate 44,963, forward strand.
GGGGATGCTGACCCCGACAGGGCGCGTGCACTGGGCGCGCAATGACATGCCTCGCCGACATGATGCAAAAAGGACATGCACGTTTGACAAATAACCTTTCGCGGAACACAGTAAATGGCATCGAGGGCCGCCAGTGGAACAGCGCTGATTTAGATGTTACAAACGTAGAGTAAACTTCCGCGTACAGAATCGGATGGCATTCCTAGCCTAGCTGCCAACCTTCGCGGATCGTAGCGACCGTAGCTTATCGCTGTTGAGTTATCAGATAAGCCCCTTGAGGAGCGAGGCTGACCACTCGGACTAGTGTTGTGATTCAAAGGTAAGGGGGAGGTAAGGATAGTATCTGGGTATATTAGGGGCATGTACAGCCAGATTTAATCTTTGTGTGTCAGCTAGCAACAGATTACCAGCAGGTGAGTTTAGTCTACGTGTTTAGTATTCCAATCACCGATCACTAATGTTGGATGACGGGAGGAAAATAAGGTATCAATATCACCCGATCTGTATGGAATATTAGGGGGCTTGTAAATTGAAGTGATTATTAGGATAGATTGACATTTCTGCTGAATAGCCACACTAGTATTTTCGAAAGTATTATGTATATTTAAAGGTAGCTAATGATGGGTTACGGAATTTTTTACAAATATGGCGACCCCACCGCTGCATCGTTTTCGCGGTCGGTCGTAGCGATATAAGACATAACCAGGAATATAAATTTTCATCGAAGGGCAATGATGGGTTTCCTGAATGCAAGCTACTTGTATTTTATTATTATGCAAAAAGTGGGCCAGCATTAGGTTTAACACCGTTTGCATTCCATGAAATAAGACGGAGTGCGGAATGAGTGGCTCTACTTATAGGCATGTTTTATGGATAAGATAATTTTATTAATTGAAGGACGGAGTTTGTAAGAGAAGGTACAATTTGACTTAGAAGTTTGGAGAATAAATGCTCTATCTGTTGGGAGATAAATTGTTACAATTGGATGGCTGCCCAATGGGCGGGTGTATGTGCTTTTTGAAAACATCTTAATTGATTGGCATTTGGTTTGCTAATGATGGCTGTAGAACTCTACGACGGGAGGAATAAAGTTCTTGATGCATTGTGATAGGAATGGAAGGGGAAGAATGAGGAGAGGCTACAGGAGAAGACCTTGGACGGGTTGATGATGGGGCATCGCTGATTGTGCGAATTGTCGGATGGGGGAATAGCAGGATGGGAGTGATCTCTGGAGAATTATTTGATAAATTTCACATTCACGACTAGAGGACTGATGAGTATTTCCGTAGAGTGAATAGTTGGTATCAGTGCTACAACATTCGGCCGTAGCATGCGACCCTGCACATTTTCCGCAACGATCCGTTCTTAATTGTGTCCGAATATCTACCAACCTCGACACTGCTCTGGCCCGGTCCTATGAGGACTCTCTTCAACCGTGATTATAGCATTGAACAGTTCTTGTAGTTCATATATTCACCTGTTTTGATGATTGATTATGACCTGTCTGATGATTTCGTAAGAATAACTGCACATAAAGGCCAATGTTTACGATTAGAATAAGTCTGAATACCGTTATTACTGGTACATTTTGTTTACATTAATTATATTTGTGAAAATATTTAATTTATTGCAGCGTTATATGAATATACTTCTTTTATTATTGAACAATGTACATGCTACATTTTGGAAAATCATTTTGTGTGGATTCGTTCGACAGCTTGTCTACTGCTACAGGCCACTAGTGCATTGCTGATTACGCAAATAGTGCTGAAATGCCGGAAAACTGTGCTGTCTCTGTCCATGGGTAGGTGTCCATGCTGCATCCGTCCATGAGAGGTGTCCATGGGGGAGTTTCACCGAGGAACTCGGGGGAAATTCAAAAACATCTATCTGCATTGCTAATTTCTATTACATGCATAAATTAACGAAAACTAAGTAGCCTCTGGCAATGTGAAAGGTGTTCATGGTTTCGTTAAATCCACGGGAAGGTGAGAAAATTACAAAAAAATGAAACCGTTTCGATTTTGACCAAAAAATACAATATTTAATTATGTTAACGGACAATTTCTCATAAGTAAGTTCTCATACTCAATGTACCACGACCTATGACACACAATGAAAAAGAAAGAAGATACAGATTTCATGTACATCTTGCTTCTTTTTGTGCTTCTTCAGGACCCCATTTTCCACATAGGGGCAATTTTGCTGCTCCACGCCTCTAGTTCATCCAGAAGTCTGTAAATAAATGCGCAAAGTTTGCTGCACGATTTAGTACTGATAGTTCTGTACAGATAGATGTATTGTTTAAAGCCGGTCTCACGTTAGAGGCTCCTCGCAGTGAAATGATTTTTCGAGGCGTGTCCCAACCGTTCATCCCTCAGTCAGCATGGGACGCCCCCACAGATACCAACTGAAAGGTTGACATTCACGTCATGTTGACGCGGCGCGTGCCCCCGGAGATAATGAGGTATCCCCTCTCTTCAGGGCGGCGGCTGCGCGGACCTCGAAAGGGCCACGACACGAATGACGCGACGCGACGAGACGACTGCTATGAATCATCGTCAGTGGCCGCCACGTCAGAGCGTCATTGCGGCGGGCAGGCGCGGGGGCGGGGGCGGGGGCGGGGACGGGGACGGGGACGGGGACGGGGACGGGGCCAGGACCGGGGCCTTGGGTCGATGCCCGTGGGATGCGTGATTGATGGCGCGTTCTATCAGTGACAGGCTACTGCAGCGCACGTGGCCCCCGCCCCCTCCGCCCCATATGCCTCCGCCGGGCACGAACCCGGGCCTTGCGGGCGCTGCGGGACGCGCGTTCATTGTGAGACGCCGGGCGCTCGCGCGCTCCTGCCGAGATTCGGTTGGAGCCACAGCGAACTCTGTGCTGCATATCACTACAAGACAGTGAGTCCGTTTGGAAACCTACATAGATTTGCAGGTAGAAAAATATTTGTTACAAACGCTTTATTATTTCACCCATTCTTCCGCTTTTATGCCTCTACAAACTTTTCTAAGTTCGGTACCTCATCTAGGACTTAGGAATCCCAAAGGAACTAAGCAGGATACAGACAGTAACCTACACTACGATATTTGGTGGTTGGTGTACTACGTGCACAACCGGCACGTTCCAAACCCCCTCCCCGCTATACCGTGGATGAGATTCCCACCGTTGGGTTAGATTCTGAGCAGTTCATGTTCGGCGTTTGTGTCCCGATGATGCCAAGATCTGAACTTGTTGAGCCTAATGAGGACTCCTGCATGGACTCCTCCTTGCTACCGGTCCACCAGGGTGTTGCAAGTGTTGGCGATTCTCCCTCAAGGGATAATACTTGCGGTGCACTAAGAAACTATGTGATAACTATGTCTCAGAATTTTACGCACAAAAAAGCAATGATTTAGACACCAAAAATGGGTGACAGAATTATAAAATTAGGCACTATTTGTAATACAAAGCGGTTTAAGGCACTTAAAATAGGTTACAAAATGCTTAAATAAAGAATTTAAAAACATTGATATGAAACGTTATGTTTATGACATCTAAAACTGATTACAAAAGGATTAAATTAGGCACATTTTTGTTATTCAGGAAAGTCAAGTAATTTTACATATATGAGAGTGACTACACACGTATTCTTTTATTCACTTTTATAATTGGAAGCACTAATTTTCACACAGCATCTTGCACCACTGACATTTCATCAATCAAAGGTTTTCCTTTGGGTTCCAGCTTGGCTATTATTGAGAGCAGGAATGAAATATTTGTATTTTGTAAACCTCGCCTTTCCAATAGCAGGCTTTTGCTCGACCTGTGCCTTTCTTCGCCTGGATTGCGTAGACGACGCGCAATGGCGATAAACCTCAAGCTGTCGACAGCGCAGCTGCACCGAGAATGGGTGTTGTCAAAGAAGAGCGTGTTCATCAGAGACAAGCTTAGATTTAGATTTATTTACTCAAAAAACAGTAAAAACTGTATGTGACGTATGGGGGAGATTATCTGCGTACGTTTTCTAGAGTTCCAGAATCCCTTCCCGTCATTTTAACTATAAATAGTTTAAAGACGAGTAAAAGTTTAAAATAAATATATGAAAAAAATTAAAAATCGCAAGATTAGCAATATTTAAAAAAATAGACATTTTCGTTTCCGAGTTATAGAAAACTTCTTGCGTCGCTAAACGAATTGCAAGTATACTTTTTCTGCACTGCTAACAAAATAGCAACTCGCCCTTACCTCTACGCTCACCATTACACAATCAAAAGGAGAGTTCAACAAAACGTGCGCATATTGAAGCTACATTTACATCCAGAAAAAAAACAAGGGGCCATCACAGCATTTGCTCAATGGATCAGCTGAATGAAACTGGACAAAAACCTGATCAAAATGGGGGTCATTGACCCGAAAGCTGAGATAAACTATTTGTTACAAACATATTAAATCTTTTTAAAAAATGTATACACTACAAATGTAAACTAATTCATTATTTTAACTAATTCACTGTTTTGTTAAAATAAACAATTTTTTTGGTAATCATTTTCTTTCTGATAATAATTTAATAAGCTTGAAATACCGTTATTTTATATACACTTGCAGAGCTCCTTACTGTATGTTCGGTTGTTGGCTCAGAGATGTCGGAGCATAGTCGAGTGCGAATTCGATCGGGGAATGTTCACGTTTTGATATAAAAGATTTAAAAAATGAGTTATTAAAATATTCCTCAAAATAACTTGTTTTAAACGAGCAAACAAATATTAACATGGATATCAATCGCACTTTTCGAACATTTTGGGCATTATTTATTTATTTTTTATGTGCCAAAAATGTGTGTGACGTACTATGGACAATAACAATGGCATCTAAGTAAAGCGCTCACGCAAACATAACGCAAGAAGGCTCAACCTACGGGGGGTTAAAGGGCATATCATGAGTCAACATAAAATACCTTCCTATTATGACGTAGTTGGCTTTAAGTTCATTTAAACATTAAGTGTTGTCTAAACCGTCTAAACATACTTTTTGGTGTAACTGAGTACGTGCCTCTATTGTTATTTATTTAAATTACTATTCCTGTCAGAATGACTACCGAATTTAACCATCCGAGCGGCGACAGTACATCTCATAGTTATTACAGGAGAAAAGATTTTTATGTAATCACAAGAAACATGACTTTCATCCAAAAGCATGTTTACCTTCATGATTTTCAGATATTTCAAATTTTGTAAATATATGTTTCATGAAATACTCATTTAAAAATTGCATACTTTTTCCGCGTATGTTTGCATGTTGCGGTAATTCATTAAATTAATCATGCAGAATGCATGTTTGAACGTTTGATACGTGAATATTGCATATTTTGACTAATATATATTTTGCATATTTTTTATTAAATGAACATAATAATTTATAATAATTTATAGTGTAAATAATAATTTAGAGTATAATTTATTTACACTATAGAGAGAGTACTATAATTCAGTTAATTTGACAAAAAAAATCACGGATAAGCGAAAAAAAGAAGCGCGGACAAGCAGTGGATTCTATCCTGTGTCCTGGAGCTAAGGAAGAAACGTTCCTACCGCTGAGCCAAACGAATACCTTGATACATACATACATTTATTAGAACTGCAATTGGGTATAACCCGGTGGCAGTTAATGACAATAATTGCAAAAATTACAACACTTACATTAATAATAATAATACTAAGAATGATAATAATAATAATAATAATAATAATAATAATAATAATAATAATAATAATAATAATAATAATACCGTACAATACAGTACAAGACGAAAAGCAGCATTGAAAATTTCATTGATCACGTTCACTGCACTTCACTTCACTACACTACACTTTTTTGCTTTGAATTACACTGACCAGCACTTCACAGCACTTCACCGCACTACACAGCACATACTCATTTAATATCTTGTTCTAAATTGTTTCTAAAACTTCGGACACTGAGAGGAAAAGCTTTGAAAACTGCTGCAGGTAAACTGTTCCAATCTCTAATTGTTCTGTTACAAAAGGAAAACTTCCCAAGATCTGAATTTTGTTTCCTTTCTCGAATTTTGTGGGTGTGATCGCTGATGATCGCTTGATGTTCCAGTTTTGTGCATAAATATGATTGTGCCAAGTTTTTTGACTCTTTAAATGTCTCCAACATATTTAGACAAGTACAAATAATGTTGATACATGGCATGACTTCTATCAAACGGAATTAAGACCCGAATTACTGAAACTATATATATATATATATATATATATATATATATATATATATATATTCATTTAATAAATGCTTCTGCTGAGACTGTACTCAACTTTGGGCCGTTTTTGTTGGGGTTTATAATCATTCAGATGAAGAGATAAGCCCACATTTATGTTATCATTAGATAAAATTATTAATAATTAATGTGGGAAAGGGAATCTGTTTAAGAGTAGTAATCTTACTGATGTACTGCATGTACTGACTGTACACAAAAAGTCTTTAAAAACAACAACAAAAAACATTTATTATTAATAGTCCATAATATAATCTTGTCTGGTGATCACCTTCAATCATTTTCAATTACCTTTATCTTTATACTCCACTTCTGCGATCGCATATCTAATATCTTTAAGCTTGCAATATTGTCCGTTTAAATTATTACAATTGCATCAGTTTAGTTAACCAATTGTATCTATTCCATTTAATCCAGTTGTTGGTTTCCTAAGCGCTCCGAGGATCACCGCAGGTAGTGTTCAGTGAGCGGCGCAGCAGGGAGTTTCGTTCAGCAGTGCGATCGTAAGTGAAGACCGCCGCACACATCGCCAGTGTCTGCTTGGGATAAGCTAAGTATAACCACAATATTCACTAATTTTATAATATATTGTTAATACTTTTAGTTTTTCCTAAAAGTAATTTTCCTAAAAATTCACTTTTACCTCTCAATTTTCAACATGGCCACACGCAACGCCAAAGCCAATGACGCTGTCTCTGCTTCGCTTACTGAAAGCATCCTAACATCGGATGATTTCATATGCAAAATTGCGCAGGTTGTTTCTGAAGCAGTAGAAAAGAAATTGGAGGTGTTAGTTTCTCGTTACGAAGAGAAACTATTAGAGAAAACTAAGGAGATCGATGATCTCAAACTTCAAATGGATGAGCGGACTGACGAGCTTGAGCAGTACCAGCGGCGAAACTCCCTAAGGATCTTTGGGGAACCCGAGCGTGATGGCGAGACACCGACTGCATTGCAATCAATGTTGCCAAAAAGATAGGTGTCCAATTAGACCTAAACGACATTGATCGGAGCCATCGAGTTGGCCGGAAAACGAATGGTGATATTCGACCTATAATCGTAAAATTCATCAGTTATAAGAAGCGCCAGGAAATGTTTTCATCAAAAAGAAATCTGAAGAAAATTTCTCAGAAACTAAAAATATTTCGAACAATATTCCTATGGCATAGAGCGAAGCATAAGTAATAAATGTCAAGTGAGCTGTCGTGCAATGTAGAGTCGAGAAATAATGAAGTGATCTAAGGGTCATTGTGAAGTGAAGTGAAGTGAAGTGAAGTGCAGTGCCAGTTCAGTGTGGACTTAATTGAACAAAAATTCAGTGCGGAGTTAGACTACAGAAGTTCCTTTTTTAAAAGTAATTTTAATGTTATATGAGACACACAGTTTGTAAACTTTTATTATTATTATTAATATTATTATTATTGCTGTATAATTCGCATGTTATATATATATATAATCTAAATTTATAATACCATAAGTAAAGTCATGAAAGGGTAAATATAGTATGTATTCGTAAAAAAAGTGGAATTATGTTGTGAGCCTTGTCGTAACATTATTGTATTTAATTTAATTTGTGTTACTGCTGAAGATGTATTTACAATTAACACAATTTACAACTATTTGTGTTTAAAAATAAATGAAGGACTTTAATTGCACAGCTTCTTCGCAAGACATTGTAAAAATGTCAACAAATTAGTCTATTGTTCTGATGAAAGAAATTGCAAATAAAAAAATATTAAAATAAAAAAATGTGTACCTCATTGTCGAGAGACAAACTTCACTTGGTTCCTTTTGTGTATATAATAACATAATTTATTTAAAAACCCAAACCTCATTTTAATTATAGGTGGAAATTTAATGGAACATATAATTGTTTAATACGTACCGTACCTAAACTTGCCCTAACATTATTTTCTCTGTTTGCAATAAATGGTACTAGATCCCTTTTTCATAAAGGCTGTCCATATCCCTGTAGATTATTTGAGCAACCTCCAGTGTGCGGATGTTCGAATCCGTCACCCACGGCTAGACTATTTCCCCGTACATCAATGGAGACATATGACCTGTCGTTCGACGCGTATTGGTCTCCTGTAGGGGGACTGATAATTTGTTTTTGGATCAGGCCATAAGGTTCAAAGATATTTACATAAACGGTTTTTTCGTGTTTTGCCGCTAGGGTCTTAGTGATAATTCTGGGAATTAAACCAAGGCATCCAAATAGATTGATGCAGGTGGCGTTGATTAAACTCCAGTACCCAAAGGCATTTTTTGCTCAATGCGCCATAGTTTTATTTCACGACGTTGGCAATGCTGATGTTGACATCTTTAATTGACTAATTGAATTGCCAAGTGAATCGCGCTGCAGATTTCATTTCAATTTTGATTCGCATTATCATCTTTTTTCAAATAAATTTGCGAAAACCTACGACCAGTATTGCCTCGGATCTTGGAATGTGATGTGAATACGGAGAAAAGAAGTGTGAGAAATGCTAGAGAATGAACGTTCTTATGTCCCACTTCTCACTTTTACGTTTTTAGATAAGTGTGCAAATGCCGATTTTCAAATTAATGTGACCCACAACTTATTCTTAATAAACTTATCTAACACGTTATTTACATAAATATACAAAACACTCGCCTTTTAATGTTTATATAGATTAGCATACAAAACCATTAATAGAGCAATTGCAGAAATAGAAGTGAACACAAATTAGACTGAGTTTGTGAAGTTTTAATCTCTTCAAAAATTATTCGAGAAAAATATGAGAAGAGAATATGGAAGTGTTAGGAAATAAGGGGAAGAATCAAATGTAGCTGGAAGAAAGTTGCGACAGAATTTTCGGAACTAACTGGGAATGATCTGCATTTTTGAATATAGCATTTGTGCTAATGCAAATGGGCTATGTGCATTTTTGTGCATATTAGCAAAACTGCATAAAAATGTATCTGTAGTAAAATTTAACTATTAGCGCCATCAAAACCTGCAAGTATTTGTTACGGCAATTATAATTTTGAAATTGCAGTAACACCAGTTCAAATACCGTATGAAGGTAACATACAAGCCCATTGGGTGTAGGGAATATTTGAATGGGAGTAAAAAATTATCAGGTACAACGAATCATTAGTAAGTCCAATGGCAGACTCTGAAAGAATATATTTGAACAAAGCTGGGCATGAAGGAAATAAAGTATGAAAGAAATGTTCAACACGTGAAACTACTTTTAAAACCGTTTAAAGCATCGGCGATGCCACATTTTACTAGTAACAATGTATTTCATGGGTTAAATACATTGTTCCTATAATTATTTGTTCCATGGCCCCTTATTGTGCAGATAAATTTTCTCCCCCTACGTCACATACAGTTTATATACGTCACATACAGTTTAAATACTGAATAAATCTAAATCTACATGTATTAGAGTATTTTCTGAATCTAGAACCTACGGGAAGCTACAATGTTGTTCCACCACTAGTTTCAATGGGAAGTGCATCTAGTTCATTCTTCACATTTTGTTTTACAGTTCTTTACGACGAATAAATGAAAGTGCCGTCGTTTCTTTCTTGCAAGATTGAAAGTAATTTAAACGCTTTTTACGTGTCCTTATATATACATTCAATAAGATAAATTCCACCATTTTATCTCTAAATATTTAATTTAGTAAATTAGTTCCCTCTTTTATCATTTTGCCATCACTCTATATACTTGCTTATATTTGTCACTCACCCGATGAGATCCATTGATATTCGCGCAATAAGGCGGAGGGGAAATACGGTGCGAAATGGCCAGTTCCTGATACCGATGCATGTGTGTTGACATGGGAAAACTTATCGTATCGTTGCATCTAAACGGGAAAATGTGCGATCTCTTTGAATACTACTGCCGTCCAACCCGCCCCCGAGCCTTGGCACTGGCGCGAGATTTGGGCGATGGGCGTCGCTCCGCGAGTGCACGGTACTTTCCCGCGCCCGCACGGGACGATAGGGGATAACGGGAAAGGCGGGGGGGTGTAGCGAAGCAGGAGAGGGGTCGGGGAGAGTGACCGGACGGGACGGGATGGGCCGAGGTGTGGGACAAAAGGAACCGAGCGAGTGCAGTGTGTGTGGAGGCGTGATCGGGGAAATATGACACGGGGCGGAGGAGGCGACGGCAAGGGCTGGTGCAGGCAATAGTGAAGGAATTGATTGATTGTTTTCGGGGACTTTCACTACTATGGTCATTAGTCCCATTATTGTAGTGCGTGTTTTATCCAGGGAGGAGGTGGTGTTTCCTTCCCGCTGGATGGTGAGATCTGATGCCAACCTACACTTTGACTTGCGAGGGATTCCCCTTCAGGAACCGCCCTCAGCGGGAAAGCTCCATCACTACCGGCACGCCTGTTAGCTTCAGGCTGGGCTCCCGACATATGCTATAATGGAGTGCGTGTGTGTTTGCGTGTGAAAGGGAAAAGGATAGAACACGGAAGTGTCGGTCCTTAGCCCGTTTGTTAGGGTACTACTCCGGCATCCGCGCGCGTTCCCGCTCTCCTCGCCACTTTACGTCGCTGCCGCGCCGCACGTCACGCACGCACGTACGCACGCGCACGCCCCAACTCACGCCCCCGCGCGCGCGCAGCGTCCGGCCTTTCCATTTAGGGCGGGCGATTGATTCGATATTTGTTATTCATGAACCGTCACTGCACGCGCGGCATATTTGCCCCCTTGATGGATTGTCAGGGCGACTCGTATACATTTCGCAAAAATCGCATCGCATCGCATCGCATCGCATGGCATCGCGTAGCGCGCCGCACCGCGCCGCCCGTGAAAAAGGGCAACTCGGCGGAGATTGATAACGACTCGGCCGCCGGCGCCATCAACTGCCCGCTCGCCACCACAAAACACGCGATGTGCGAGAGCTGCGCAGCATCACGTGCGGCCGGTGCTTGTGGAGCCCGACGCCCGCACTCCCCACCGCTAATTAAAGAGACGGCGCCTACGCCAAGTCAACTGGCCTGCACTTTGGCCGCAACGCTCTATGGCGAAACACGCCGGTAAGGGTTTCCCCTTTCGTATCATCTGCGCAGTTTCTAAGTACTTGTGGGGCAGTGGTGTAGGCCCAATGTATGCGAATGAAGTAATACATCCCCTACTTTTCCATCACTTAAAAATCTTTTGTGTAAAGTATTCTTCCGTAAGAACCTCTCTCTCTGTTTATTCCGTCTCGCCATTTACGAGCGCTGTCCTAGAGGCGTTATTCCCCTCGATGGATGTGACGGGCCGAGAAGCATCCCTTGGAGCACCTCGCTTCGTTGGCGAGGTCATTGAACTCACCGGTATGCGCCGTGTTTAGGCTGTGTGGTTTCGACTGCCGGAGATGTGACATTGCCTCTCACATCACACGCATCTGAGTTCTCATTGGCGTTTGGGTATCCCCTCCCAAAACCCTCGATTCCCCTTCTTCTGATGCAGTCATAACTCGGCCACAGATATGGATATTATATGGATTCGGCAGCAGGCCTCTTTTTCCTATTCCGAAAACACTTTAGTGTTGGTAATAATTAGGTAATTAGTGTTGGACAACCATTAAATATTATATATTTATTAATAAACATTATTTGTTGCAATACATACTTCCCCTCATTATTTATAATTGTAATTTAAAATAACGCGAAGCATACCCTTATATATACATTATTTAAAAATAATGTTTAAAAGACAATTTTTTAAAATATTTTGTTTCATTATACCATTAGAGGAACGCGAACTATTTAAACTTTTACTAATAATTATTTTTGAAAATACAGAGTTTAACGATAACGGGACTTGCACCATTTTAATGAACAGACAGCTCTACTCGAGAAAAAAATTGGAGTCGTTTCTGAGAAAATTTTGTTTACGTATTACATTAAAATTGCCTTTGTTTCACGCACAAAAATGAGAAAACTTACTGATTTTCAAAAAAAATTATACATTACTTTATTTAAACATCTAATTTCGAAAAGAAATTTCATTGAGGAAAAAATCTATCAATATTTCAATTCTATCAAAAAATTATATTAATTGCAGTAGCCCAAAAAATATTCTAACTTTTTCAATTTTCGAAAATTCAGAAATTTTAACAAAAGAGGTACCTGCCTTATTTGTTTAGGAGTATTTCTCTATTTGGCCTGAAATGTAAAAACTCTAATTCAAGTTATTTTGAGTGTTTTTAAAATGTCGATAAAGAAGTACCCTCAAAATCAAAATATTTTCAAATTGACACGGCCTCGCGATCGGCCAGATCGTTCAGGGACTATCGGTTTTGGAGAAATTCGTCTGGACGGTGTTGGCCACAGATTCTCCCAATGGGAGCGATACAGTCCCCCAGTGGACGCTGGAGTCTCCTAGTGGAGCGCTAGCAGATCCACAGTCATGTGGGGGGTGGGGCGCCGTTGATGCAGTCAAGGCCATGGCGTGCCTGTCCTATCAACAGCGATCTATTTTGAAAAAAGCATACTAAGAAATATTTATAAAACAAAGTTTACAAATGCTGTTTGCACGAGCAGATGCAAGAACACATCAGGAGCGGTAGGTGTCCTTCTTTTCACTTTCGCGGATACATACGACATGTACAGAAATTGAAGTAATGCTGCGGCAAAAACGAAGATTTTTCGGAAGAAAACACTTATTGTGGGTCCTTGACACACAAAAAGCGGATAAATCTTGATCCAATATCTAGTAATTTTCTTGCCGTAAAATGTGTAGTCAAAATTCACGATTTGGACCTTGTTACCGAAATATTGATTTACAGCTAAATGTCCGTCCATCCATTCTTCCGTCTGTGAAAAACACTACCGCCTAAACTATCGGTATTATTGTTTTCCGAAATGAATACTGCCCGGTCGATCTGGCTCGACTTGAAGATCTGCAATTTTGAAAAATATTCTTTAAATTTTCGAGGTACTTTACCTGAAACTCCTGGGACATTTCCAAATTTTCACGGGTAACAAGTCGTAACTTGCACCACTTGCAATTTCTAAAATATTTACTGGACTATCGTCCATCTTAAAATGTGGGCCATACATGTTTAAATGTATGCAAACAAAACTAACTCTCCTCAAGTGACAATCGAATCGAAATGAAAGACTATCGCGTCTAACATCGCAGAATCGAATCGAATTGAACTGAAAAGGAAGATGACATTGCAATCCTATGTATTAAAAACAAAGATATTTCTTATTTATATTATTTTTCTTTTAATAATGTGGTATTACGAAAAGCTTTGAACGACACACCAATATCACAAGTAACACACTTGGTTGACTATAAACCTCAGCTATCGCCTCGGTTTTCAAACATCAATTGCGTCTGTTATTTGGTGTCTATCGACCTGGATAAGTTAATAACTATTATTGGAAACGTTTTTTCAAGAATGTTTCTCCATTATTAAATAATATCATTGTCGGCAAATGTGGTATCCGTCGATCATTTGTTCTGTTAGCATTGCCACATACTACTTGTTGATAATTGTTCTCGATTTTCTTTAATCATGTAAGGAGAATGTCAGGTTCTATCGATGTAATGTATCTTGAAATGGAAAATAACTTGGAAATAATGGGAACTCCGCCCGGTGTATTAGCAGGAGCAAGAGCCGCAACTTCCGACATGTGTCCATTAAAATCAAAAGAATAAAATAAAGTTAGATATGTGAATGAATATAGGTATGTTTGTGAAAGTCGCGATGCGAGGGGGTAAGAGGTGTAACAGAAAAAACTTGCTTCTCGCATTTTTTCCGAAATTAGTGAAACGAGTCGTCAAACAACTATTTAATGGTTTTTAATGGTTGGCAAATAGTATATAATTATAATTCATAAATAATAATTTCAAATCAAATATTAATTAATATATGCATATTTTGAATGTATTGAAAGCTCTCAGTCTGTACATTTTGACACGGAACCTTTGCTATGTAGCTTCCTGATAGTTTGTTTCTTAGCTAGATGAAACTAGTGGCTTGTGCCGCAAGTAAAAGCGCTGTATGCGTTGGCGAACGATATCTATAACTGCTTACCCAATACCAGGTCTCGAAAATTTAATATAATCTAAGGCACCCCGATTCTTCGACGACTTACATGGTGAAATGATGGTGAGTCAAACAAAATCCATTACAATTCCGTTTTCAATGGAATAGTTGCTTTCATTTCGCAATTTGGCTCTTTCAAGAGAATAGTCATGTAATGATCACGTTCCTAACCGTAGAATGTTCTACTTGCCAATAGAGTCGCGAATATTTTTTTTCCTGGCACTTCAACTTGTGAATCGATTTCCCACTTTTAATGTCATAGGCAATGTGTTAATGTGAATGTATTAAATATGATGGTTTTGCAGTGAGCTGCAGATTCTGGAACCTGATGGTAATGCGCCTAGTTAATTATAAAGATCTGGATGTTCCCGCCCTTAAAGTCTGGAGAGGAGAAATCGGAATAGGGTCCAAAGGAACGAGCGACCTGTGCGCGCGCTACTCGCTTACCGCTTTCGATGGAACTGAGAATTCGACGGTGGCGCCATCTCTGCATGGGGCAGCAGTTCCGGGAAACTTCGCCGCGCCCTCGGGGCACTTGATATAAATGGGTGAAAACCAGAACCGTGTAAGTGACATTTTATAAATTCTGAGAACAAACATGTTTTTAGGCTATATTTCAGTTGCAATATAATATCGTGATTTTAATGAACAATTGAAATGCCATGGTTTTAATGAAGAAACAAAGCACTACGACTTTACATTAATATTGAATTAAACACAGTTTTCTCAGAATTTATAAAATGCCATCGTTCTGCTTTTCACGCATACCTATAATTCCCTTTCTCTATGTCAATCCTGTTCTTGAACCTATCATGTAATAATGCTCGTATTCCAAGAAAAAGAGAGAAAGAAAGAAAGAAAGAAAGAAAGACCCACTTCCCTGTCGTCTGCGTCTGGATCATCATATCGCAAGATACGAAAATAATAATAATAATAATAATAATAATAATAATAATAATAATAATAGTAAAAGTAATCATGATATTAGTGGCGCGTGTCGGGTCGTACGCCATAGGGCCTACCTTCCACCTAGCCACTAACGTCATGCTATCGTGGATTCGCCAATGCTTCCACCCTCCCGCCCCATCCGCACTCGTCATCCCTGCCGCCCACTGTGCCTCTCGTGCCCCGCCCCTTCCGCCGCGCACCTTCCTCAGCCCTCCCCTCCGGCGAAGGAGCGAACGGCGGGGCACAGGGCAGAGGCGGCGCGCGGCTCATGAGGGGCCTTATTAATCGGGAGCAGGAAGACCGTCTGTCAGCATTAGAGGCGGCAGCTGAGGGGCGCGCGCCGCGCCGGCGCCGGCGACGTTTACTTTAATTATGGCAAACTTTGCTTCTTCGCCGCTACAAATCCACCGCCGTCTCACTTTTGCGTTATTAAGAAAAATGACCTGGGTTCGAGGTACACTTCACGACACAGCTGGATGCGCGGCAAACACTGCGGGGAAAGTGGGGAGTGCGACGAGGGGGGGGGGCGAGGGAGCCCTGAGACGCCGGCAGAAGGGCCCCAGGCGCGAGGGCGAGGGAGAGCCGCCGAGAATTAATGACTTCTTGATGGAGGAGTTTGATTTTGTTGGCGCGTAAACCTGTAATTAAAAGAAACTCTGGACAACTGTGGAGGGGCGGCGAGGGGCGGGGAGAAAGGAGTGGAGTGCAGTGAGGCGCACAGAATGCGAGAGCGAGGTGAAGCGAGGTAGGAGCCGCCAGATAAAAGTGGTGTGATGCGATGACGGGTTATACCCTGCCAGGGCGTCACCACGCACTGTGAGTCATTGCATGTGGAATGTGCGGTCAAGATTCAACTTCGGTGGGGGGGGGAATTCGAAAATCATCCGCAGCTAAACTAAACACCTCTCCTTTAATCGACATCCCGGGGTGGACGGTGAACATTTTAACGGCAATTTCGGCCAATGGCCAAGGGCCATTAAGCTCATGTGCGAGGTACGTGTATGGAGGTCGATATTCGCTATATATCCGTCGATATAATTCGCCGTATATATTCGTCGCTATTGCGCCAAAAATCCGCGATTCGTTCCCGCGCGAAGTCGTTGAAAGTAAAAATTATTGGAAATTATTACATGACTTTTTTAAAGAACTTTTTTTAATATTTCATTTAACACAAATATCTCCATCTTCAACGACGTAAATTCATAGTAGTAACTTTTATGGTTTGCGTCAAAGGGCCTAGTGGGAGAGGCTTCAATACCAGAGATGCTCCTGTTCCCATGGTGTCCTCCGTCAGAATGAAATGAGCGGTCACGAGCGGAGTATAGTCACCAGGGACAGTCTCTCTTCCACGTGATGGTTCCTGGGAACCCTCTGCGACGCAAGGTCTCTCGAGGTAAGTTGCGAGTATCTAATGCAAGATGGGCGAGAGCGAGTTTCCGGCGCCCAAAAACGGGAACACTGGGCTAAGGGAAGGAAAAGCCCTGACACAAAAACAAAAGGGAGGGGTCCGCTGTGAGTGTGGCAAGTTTCTCTAACGGAAGGAAAACCCCGAAGAATAAATTCCGATCATCCAGATATAGGGGTTGAGGCGATGGGCCTGCACACCATAACTGGAAAAAACAAATTGCAAAATTTTTCTACAAAATTTCAAAATCAAACAGTCAAAATGGACAACTTCTTCTGGCAAGGAAAAGGGCTTTGAAAATCAGAACGTGAAACATTCAAGGGACGTCAACAACAACTGATGAAATAATTAGGGAAGTGGACAAGCATGGTCTGGATATCGTAGCATTATCTGAAAAAAAGGACAAAGGAAAAGGTATTGATGAAATGAGTTATACCTGTAGATACTCATATATACAGGAGTTCTAAGCACGAAGAGTTGCAGTGGTGTTTCATTATTAATAAAACAAGCATTGAAGAAATAAATTAAGTCTTAAGATCATATCAAGGATAAAATCCTGAAAGTAGTGGTTACATGTATAAATAAATAGTTGTAATATTTGTTGTGTACGCCCCTATGACCATGCCTCTGTGAATAAAAAATAAAGGTTTTTTAAAATAAATTGACAATATTGGTGGATAACGTCAGAGGCTGGCAAGAATCAACTTTACTTGGAGTCTTCAATAGGAGTTGTGAATACGCACGAACAGTGCTAGAACCACGCGGTGAAACTAAGCAGAAGAATAACGGGACAAATATTCATATGACCAGAATGTACGTGATGGTGGAATTTCTCACTACAAGACATAATCTGGAAAGCCTTGAACATGACTCAACCAAATACTTATATCAAATTCGACTTGCAAAAGTTCGACTTGCAAAGTTCTAACAATAAGCGAGGGATCCCCCTAATACCATCAACGAAGCCCTGACACTTTGTATCCATCAATCAACTAATGAAGCTTTGAAGAAAAGGAATACTTGGAATAAAAAGAACAAATTTACAGCGCGGTGGAATCCAAGTTTAGAAGCCTTTGTAGAAAGGAAAAAACAAGCTTACAATAGGTGGCTAAACACAAATTCTCACGGGGGAAAACAGAATATTTTAAATTGAAGAAAGAGACTAAAATGAGCGTTGTGAATGCAAAAAATGAGTACTGGGAACTGACCTATGTGGAAGTTGATAGATGCGTAGGAAATACAAGATCGAATAAATCGTGGAAAGTAATCAAGGAATTAAGAATGAAAGATAAAGATACGGATGAGTGCCACCAGATACACCAAAGATGAGTGCAATTAGCTATGAAGAGTGTGAGGACTATTACAAACTGATGTTAATCGAAGACAGAACACAGTATCTGCAGCAGGAAGAAGAGATTGAAAATATGGAATCGAATATTGAGCCTATCGCCCCAGAAGAGCGACCCTAACATTAATGAAAAACAGGAAAGTTCCCGAGCCGGGTAACATCAATATAGAACTGCTGAAAGCAGAACTGACTGTGTGATGGATGTATTCAGGGCTTAATACCTGGCGGAACGCGACGGATAGACGATACGGTACCTCAGGAATAATTATTCAATTCTATTATAAATATTAACTATTTCTATTAATTAATAATTAATTTGGGGCGCGTTTCGGCACTTAAAAGTTTATAAAAGCATTGGATGTATTAGCTATTATTTTCAATAAAAGACTCCAAGGTGATGCCGCACATAATGAACGAAATAACGCGTATATTAGATAGATTTATTAAAGTTCGCTTTGAGCTAATGCTCGATGGCAAACATGATAACAATTAGAATTAGAATTACTAAACATTTTCAACATTTACAATTAGGGGTCGATATCATAGTTACAATTTATTTCTAGCTAACTCTAAATTCACTTCTAGTTTACATAACACTTCACTACACTACACTGCACTCCCCTTCACTTCACTGTATAAGGGACATGACGATAATAATTATAACATTAATAATAATAATAATAATAATAAAAGTAATAGTAATAATAATAATAATAAAAGTAATAGTAATGAAAATAATAATAAAGATAAATGTCTCAGTCTCTGTTATTCGAGATGATGTAGATGGAATGAAGCATATTTTTAAATTTGGCTACATTAGAAGGAAGAGCTACTAGTGCTTCTGCAGGTAGTTTATTCCAATCTACTATAGTGCGATTTACAAATGAGAAGTTGCCTACATCAGTTCTTTGCTTTCTACATCGTATTTTCCAAGAATGGTCTCCTCTGCTTTTATAATCTGATTTCTGTAATCTTTTACCGATATCTGCCCATGCTGTGTCCCCTCTGTATGTCTTATACATTACGCATAAACGCGCCCGTTCCCTTCTATTAGATAAGGACTTCCATTCTTCTTGTTCGTCACCAACGCACCCGTGATTTACAAACTTTGAGGCCCGTTTTTGAGTTTTATCTAACACTTCGATTTGCCCTTTTCTGTACGGGTCCCAGCATGCCGCTCCGTATTCTAAAAATGGACGAACTAGTGCTATGCTAGTATATGCTAGGGATCGGGCATTTGGACTACTATTTTTTAGAATACGCATTACAAAGTGCAGCGCTCCAGGATTTTTTAACCGTATTGTTCATATGATCCGACCAACCTAAGTCGCTTCGCAGGACCAAACCCAAATGCTTACAGTTTTTTTACACGTGGTATAACGTTAGTTCCTAATTCATAACTGGAGCGTACGTTCGAGCGAGACTTGGTAAAGCAAATGAATTTACTCTTTTCCGGATTTAATTCCACCTTATTTCTGCACGCCCAGTTCCATAAACAGTTAAGATCGCTCTGTAAAACATTTTCGTCCTCAGACGAGCCAATACTCCTATATATTATGCAATCGTCGGCGAAAAGTCTAACTTTTGATTTTAAACCAGTTGCAATGTCATTAATGAACGCTAAGAATAGCAAAGGCCCTAACACACTCCCCTGGGGGACCCCCGAGGTTACATCGGCTTTCGATGAATATTTGTCTCCTATTCTGACTGTTTGAGTGCGCCCCGTAAGAAATTCTTTTATCCACAGGATTATTCGATGATCTATTCCCGTTTCTGACAATTTGGCAATTAAAAGGCCATGTGGAACAAGATCAAATGCCTTAAAAAATCTAATATTATTGCGTCGACCCTACTTCCTTCGTCTACTGAATCTGCTATGTCCTGACAAAAAGCAATTGTCTGGCTGTCGCATGAATACCCAGGACGAAAACCGTGTTGATTTTGAAATAGCCAATCAGTTTTATTCCAAACTCGTCTAATATACTCCGCTATTATGTGTTCCATCTGTTTGCTGATGTCAAACTTATAGGCCTGTAATTGTTAACAATCCTTCTGTCTCCTCCCTTGTGAATCGGCACTACGACTGCCTCTTTCCAATTTTGAGGAATCATGTTATTATTTACAGTAACCTCCATTAAGCGCGCAAGGTACGGAATCATGGCTTCCCCTCCCAGTTTTAGTATTTCTCCTGGTATTCCATCAGGACCTACTGATTTATTTCTCCTAATTTTTGCAATTCATTTTCTAATAATTCCTCCATCGATTCGAAAGGTTTCTATTACGGGTGTTGTTTCACTTACTGGGGTTTGATCCTTAAATATTATTACTTCTATTTATAAGAAAGGCGGCAGACATGAATGTAAGAGCTATCGGGGGTAGATGCGTAATGTGCTCAGGAACAAAACTGTGGTCGAGGCATAAAACGAAGAATCGAAGATCAATGAACAAAATCTGAGGAGCAGAATGGCTTCAGGGCAGGTATATCATGATGGTATCTGCACATAATTTAATGGAGAAAAATACTGAGAGCGGTAGAGCCGTACATATGGTATTTCAGGGCTTAAAGAAGGCATACGAAACAGTGCCGTACGTTACGTCCATCCATGAAGAAATATGGTATCGCTACAACAGATACTGTTGAAGCATTATGTACTGGAAATGCCAGCTTAGACAGAATCACGAAATGACTCAGGAAGAC
The DNA here is from genome assembly GCA_038098605.1 of Gryllus longicercus. Taxonomy (NCBI): domain Eukaryota; kingdom Metazoa; phylum Arthropoda; class Insecta; order Orthoptera; family Gryllidae; genus Gryllus; species Gryllus longicercus. The sequence goes on from JAZDUA010000381.1 coordinate 65,680, forward strand.
CTTGTGAACGGAGGCTTAAGACACAGCTGTTCAGTATTTCCCCTGTTTAAAATGTGTCTCAAGGAAGACCTGCAAGGGCGCCTCGTTCGTCGCCGGTGCCTCTCGCGCCCGCACGCGGCCTCGCGTTGCTGCTCGCAGAGCTCTGCGAGAAGCTGCGGCGGCAGCGCTCGGACAACGTGTTTAGGCTTCGGGGGTAGGGGGAGAACAGCAGTGCTAAAAGAACAGCATCATCTTTCTCACAGTTGTAATCTACAAATAAAAACTCTGAAAATACACCACTTGACGTCGAACAAAAATCGAGCGAGTTATGAAGGTAGTGGAATCAGAAACATCACATAGTCCAAACAAAATATATGATTACCATTTCTAGTAATATGTTTTTAAAACTTTTGAGAGCAGATTGGATTAGGAAAATACAGAATGATCGTTTTCTTTAGGTGATGCGGTGTTTTTGAGCACTTTAGCTTTTTTTTGCTTGTGGGCCCAGCGCCCGCGTGGCTCCTCCGCCAGCTGACGGCCCTCGCCCGGAGCCCCCATAGTCTTCAGTGTTCCTATGGGGGCGATTGGATGGGGGGAGGAAGCACGATCGCGGTGCGGTGAGTACCGCTCGGTTCTCGGCCGCCCTATCGCCACTCCACCCCCCATGGGCGTTCGGGCGAGACCGGCGCAGCCAGGAAGGGTCCGCAAGCATACGGCCAGGAGCTGCGTGTGCGGGAGGCGAAGAGGACGGGAGAAACAGGTCCGGGGAGGTGGGGAGGGGACGTAAGACGGAGGTCCCTGCAACGTTTTTGTGGCGCAGGTCCCGGACATGCTTACGGCAGTAGATGCCACTATCTCTATCCCTCGATCGTCGATACGGTCCTGCGAGATAAAATAGGAACCTGCATCTTCTAGGATTTTGGACGTTGTGTAGGTCATTATGAGGCAATGTATTCTGTAAAGCAAAAAGCATCTACTTGACTTAGGTCTCACTGTACTGCTGCCTTGATAAATTCATTTTTTTTAAATGGGATTGAACATCCTGATGCAGAATTCGAAACTTTGGTATGCACCTATATGGATATCCTTATACTGCATATGACTGTGACAACATATATTTATTTGATTTTTCTTCTCTCTTTCAACATTGTGTGTGTGTTTTGTTTGTTTGTTTTTGTTTTTTCTCTTTAAGTACTGGCCAAATGCGTTTTCTTCTATTGCCCACTGTACAAGGGCCTTGCATTTTCCCCATACGACGACAATCTTTCTCCTAACGATTTATCATTTTTCCCGCAAATCTCGCGGAAATTGGAGGTTTTGATTTTATTGTTCAAAAAGTTGTTTAAAAAGATTGTTTGATACCTATGCTATTCAAAACTAAAATAGATCATAATGCATAATTCGTTATCCTGGTGCCGGAAATTCCCTATCCATGTTCTAAAAACTTTTGATTAAAGTGCAATAACTTCTTCGAACTTTCCGGGTTTCAATACATTTACATAACATTTTGGAATTTATGTGAAAATAAATAGAACACTACAGTTTACTATCTTATTGAGTAGTCTATGATATACACTCTGATATTTTCGTGAAGAAAGCAGGTACAAAAGAAGTAGAAAATGTTTCTTTTAATACGTGTCCATCAAGTGAATCAACATGTTCTATTTCAGAATTTGTCTTCGTTTAGGTTGCTTTGATGTCGGTTCTTCTCAAGGTCTTTCGCGTATCGATGAATAACTAGAATTTGCAGTCGATGTCAATCCGAAGTCGATCTGCAGAATCCGATATACATTTTGAAGTAAATGGTAATGAAATAGAAACTGAATTAATTATCTATTCTCCAATGCTTCTTTGTGTGATGTGCCTCGACTTCATTCTCATCAACTGTCGTTGATTTTCATCCACCAAATTTCTGAACTGTACTTACTAACTTAACTTACGTTACTTGAACAACAGTAAATGGATTCCAGCCAGTGTCGTAACACTAATGTTTGTAAATAATAAAAGACATCGTCAAAACGAAAGACAATTGCAAATTGTTACAGATGTTTCGCACGCTTCGCCATGCTTCGCATGCTGTAAATAATATTAGCTATTTCGCACACGCAAAATAAGCAAGAGAAACCGCGTTTCGCGCATGGCGTCTTAAAAACACTTTTGTTATCCACCATGACATTATCTCCTCTTCAATTTCTGCTCCGAATCCGCATTGAGCTCGTGAACGTGAACCCCAGGGCACTGAGGAGGAAAGTTAGCCAAATGGATGCTTCATTTTGGATCGTACTTTGGTTTCGTCAGTTTGTTTTTGTGATTTTACCTGTTGTTTTTACTTAAGGAAGAATAATCTGTGAGAACTACAGATTATTCTTCCTTCGAATATCCTCCCAATTAATCAGAGTTCAAACAGGTATTTTGGAATTGAATGACTTATAATAATTCTTATCATTTATCAATTCATATTACTTTATCAATAACCAATCGAATTTGTTGACAAAGAAAATGTAAGATAGTCAATAAAGTTCTGCAGTTTCTGAGTCTTAAAACGTGGCCAGCTTGGATAAAATTTGTCAAATTTTATGGCAGGAAATTTTCCAGTTCGGCAGTAGCCCTTATTTGAGAGGCACTTGACTGACAGTCTGAGACTTTGCAATTAGATTTGACCGCGGTTAACAAGATAAGTCAATTGTTGGCTGAAATTAACATAATTACTGAGTTTACCCGACTGAATTCTCATTACCATTCCAAACATTTGTATGTAATCGAAAATAAAGTAATTTTAGAAAATCAAAATTCTAATAAGTTGAGCTGCCTGTTTATTCACGCTAGAATATTAGTTCAAATTATTTGAAGAAGGTGAGATACACGTTGCTCTTCTGTCAAAATTAGTTGTGTGAATTCTCAGCTTATTCAAAGTGGTTACAGATAAAACTTCGAAAAAATGGGGACAAATCCTTGACGTATTTAACTCTGTTTACAGAGAACGATCTGTCTCCGATTGTGAAAGCAACCCTATCTGCAGACAGACGCACTCTCCGCGGTGCTTCCCTGGCGATTGTTTATTATCGTTTGGGAACAGGCACGGCTTCTGTCGCCCCGGGTTCCCGATGGCAACCCTCGTCTCTCAGCTGCCCTATGGCTCCGGCGGGCATTGCGCCGTATTGCGCAGTTGTCCTTCTAGGAGGGGGCGCCCTGGGGGCCAGGAAGGGGTTGGGGCCCCCGCGAGAGGGGGCGCGGGGGGCGATCGTCCTCGGAGAAGGGTCTCTCACCCCGCCCCTCGCCGCTCGCCCCTCGCCAGCCCTTATGAGTTTGTAAACTGCGAAAACAGAGAGTGGGAGAGAACGTTCACAAAATAAAATTTGATATCTAGGTTCGGCTCTGGAACGTCTGATTTCGTCTTGCCCCATCGAGAGTGCTGAATCGTGAAGAATCTGCGTCAGCATTGGCGTTCATAAAATCGGTGTCAGTGGAGAGTTTTTCCGTACCGTGAAGCACGTTGGCGAATATCACTTTCGAGTCTCTGAGCATGTGTCAACTGGAACTCGATGTGATAGCGGAAAACTCTATTCCACCCTATTTAGCGAGCTACTTAGTATATTGAAAGATAACCGATAACTCTATCGCATTATATGCAAGTTGTTCCCAACCGTGGCGGCAGAGGGTGTTGCTGAATCTATATTCCCTAGATGCAACGTCATGTTGGTTATTTGTAACGTAATTCACTGATCACACACATACACACACACACATACATGATTCGGAAGTTTCAAAATAATTGTTTCCGTGATTATGCAAAGTATGTTTCTCATATAACCAATATAAGAAGTGCGATTTCCTAGTTATAACGAAATGTTCCACATGAGGCAACCAGACGAGCCGAATCCTGCATTATGAAATGAGTAATCCAAAGACATTTTCGTACGAATTCATTGACATACATATATTGTTATCTTGGGAAAATTAATAATTTCTAAGACGACAGCAATGTTGATGTATGTCGTGTCAGTGTTTTATTTGTTTTCTTGTACATCTTCTACAAAAGACAACTTTCCTTCTAACAGTAAATGGAAGACGGAAACAGTAAGGGTTTCCATCTAGGAGTGCTGAAAAAAAATTTCGCCAAGAGTTACTTTCGGTGTGCCCTCTCATAATTACCAATGTTGGTAGCCGCCTTCGAAATCTGCTGCATCACAAGATATGGTTTGTCGAGATGACGCGGACTCGACACGCACGTTGCGTTTGTAAGTCTTTCGCATCTTGAAAATTTGAGTAAGGAAACCTTTATTCCTCTTGCCTTCTATTACAACTTTTTCTTTCGCTTTCCTTCTAAAATATGTCCAATATTGGCCTTCGTTTTTCATCTAACAAGTCCAAACCATGTCAAAACCTCCCCTAAAGGTGGCGCCACACATTCCGCATTTGGAGACTAGCGAGGGACTGCTCTCTATAAAACAGAGCAGCCGAGGTGTTTGGCGAATGTTCGCTTCCTTTGATGTATTCTAAAGACCGACACGCGCTGGATAGGGTGAGCACCGAATGTTTGGCGCTCGGCAAATTCCAAAGAAACCCATGTACACTACTTTTTGAATCAGCGAGCTGCGGCTGGTTACTCGCCGAATATCGAATGTGAGGAGCCACCGTAGTAATTTTATCCTTCCTACGCATAGTCTCTATAAGCCGCCTTAGTTCAGTTGAAAATGTATATTGATTGATTATTTGATAATTATTCCGGGCACGTCAACTGCTAGGGTCATCGTTCCCAAAAGTTTAGTTCATGTTTCTTTCCTTCGGGAGGTGGCGATGGTCCTCGCCCGCTCGATGGCGAGATCCGGAGCCGACCTACCGTCGGCTAGCAAGGTTTCCCCAAACAGGTATCTCTCATCAGTGGGGCAACGCCCCAGCAGGGACAAGCCCTATGCTCCCGACCGGTGTCCCGTTATGTCTGATGGAGTAGTGCATGTAAGTGTGTGTAAATAAGGCGTGAGGATAGGACAAGGAAGGGGAAGCATTCACCTGGGGTTGATCAGAGAAGCCACGTAAATCTACTGATCGTAGCAGCTGGAATTCCGCTCCGAGCAGCGAGTGAACTCGACCTCGCTGACAAGCTAGTGTCGAAAATCCTGCCACTGCCACGACTCGAATCTAGGACCTTCCGGTCAGAGGCACTGTAGTGACATCGGTTAACGCCCTCAGACACCTCTCCCGGTAGTTAAAAAAGTGACCGACGCCACTCGCCTGTGGGGGGGACGGGGGCCGCCCTGTGATGGGGCGCTGTCCCCGCAGTCCCGGAAGTGCAGGGGCCCAGAGGGGCGGGCGGGGAAGGGGGCTGACGAGATCGCTCACCGGGCGACAGGTGCGCCGCCTGCAGCGTCTCCGATGAATCACTGCATGGCCTAATGGACGCGCAGGAATTCGGCCTTCATCCATCAATTTGGCGCGATGCGCCTTCGGCTGCCGATGGCCCCGGCCCGCCCGCGCGGCCGATCCATCGGCCGCTAACGACGCCCCAATCGTCAATACTTATTAGGAGCTGCCGCGGGCGCCCTCGTCGCGGCGACGGCCGAGCAGAGCCACGGGTCTCCAGGGGGGCGACGGCCCGGCCGGCATTAGCCACCTGTGCGCGTTTTTCTTTGTTTTGTCCGCAATTTTTTATCCTCTCATGTGAGTGCATAGCATAAACCGTTAGGCGGCAACTACATTTCTGACCATTTCTCATCCAATTTTTAGTCAATGTTCGGAATGTGTTTTTGAGAGCTTGTAGGACGAATCGACTCCGACTTTGATTTACTTAATCAAAAAACAGTAGAAACTATCTGTGACGGACCTTTTGGGGAAGAAAATCAACTGCGCACGTTTTCTACACTTCTGGAACCCCTTTCCAACATTTGAACTATTAGTTGAAAGACGAATAACATTAAGAATATAACAAAATTGAAAACAGTGTGAGATTAGCAACATTTGTAGAAACAAGACATTTTCGTTCCCGAGTTATAGAAAACATTTGCTTCGGCAAACGAAATCCAAATTTGAACTCCACACATGGCCGCATATTTTCGACTTGGCCAAGTATGTGCTACGTACATTTTACATTTTTAGCTGTTTTCAAAGGATTTTGAAATTTTGTTGCGACATTTTTAGATTACATGAAGGATCTAGTCCAAATAGACCTATAATCGGTAGAATAAATGTTATTACCTCCGCGAAGATGGTCGAAAAAAATGGAATTTCAACCAAACGTGACACATCATTTTACAAAATACAGGTATTCTGACAAAAGTTGTCATTTTTACCGTCTTCTGTTTCAACTTACACTTACTTCAAATAAACCCAACATCACTTCTAAATGTTCGCTATCAATACTTCACGAATTTGCAATATCCTTACAAGACTAATAAAAATTATTTTCACAAAAATTGCTTTAACAATTTAACATTTCTCAAGAATTATCTAAATGGAATTCGAATCAACGACATAAATTGCATTTGGATAATAAATTCGGCTGGATGAATTCTAGGTTCACAAATTGTCTTAACATTTGGTTATGATAAGAAACATTGATTTGTGTCTTGTAATTAAATCTCTCTCACATTCAACACTCATCATTCAGGATACTCATATTCACTTAACATTTCACTAGCTGGTTCAACAACATGCAAAACCCATGTATCCAAATTTTGAAGTTCTCTGGAACATTCGAAAAAGGGTTCAGGAGACGTTTTCCTTACGTGACCACCACGCGTTCCGCGGGCGAACCGATGTAGGGATTATGTTTAAACATCGATGTATTAACTCCAATCTTTTTTAACATCGCTATTTTGTGATCATTAATGCCTACAAGTTGTACACAATTGCAGTGAAAAATACATCTTACCTTGTGAAAGAGTAGGTGCGGCGAAGGACAACCACGGCTTACTACGTTGTCACTCCCGAATGAATGCGAATAGCGATAGGAGGCAGCCACTGCCAAGTGACATTTTGAACAATCTATACCCACGTTTTAAGCTAGCAATTCGTTTATTCTTCTGCTGGAAACAGTACAATAAAATTAAAGAACGATGACATAATTTGTTTTAATTTCTAACGATTTACCAGAAAGTGACGTACTCGATTTACTCTCAAGTGTATCAATAATTTTCTGCTAAAGCCAAAAATCAGGACAAACTGCCGACCCAAATGACCTTTTAAAAATTCACCTCTGATATCGAGAGTGATCGAAAAACAATCGGAACGTCTGGTCTACAACCTAGTAAAAGCAACATAAAACAGATCAGGTTCTTTCGTTGCCACAAATATAAATCTCTAAAAGTTACAAAACTGCATATGGAAACAATATGTGTACAATTAGACTTCGTTGATTTCGACCACAAACTTTGGCCTCCAGGGGGGGATAGAGTCAAATCAAACAACAGATCGTGTGTACAAGTGCAATATCGAATTACTTTGTCATTGCATCGGTAGTTTACCAAGCGCACTCGTTGCCCTTTGCGGAGCAGTCTCGCGGAAGAATGAGCTAATTTGTGTCACAAATATCGCGTAACAAGTTTTGCGCGAACTGCATTACGGCTGTGGGTTCCGATAGCGAGTGCGATTTGTGAATGGGAAACAAAACTTTGTATGTGCTCCTCTCCGGCTGTTTCCAATGTAGTTGAGTTTCCCTGGGCAGGCTCCTATCAATCAATTGAATCTGCATGTGTTGCATAAACATTTTAGTTAATACACGGGCAAACACCTAATTTTAAAGTGAAATAGCGGAGTTGAAATATGGATTGGCTCACGCGTAGCAACGATATGCGGCACACTGCAGTAAACAGTGACATGATTTACTAATAAATGATAGAGGAGTTGTTACTCATGTTCTGAAATACATAAAATAGCGAAATTAAAAACCCGCAATGTCATTGTCAGGCAAAAATTAAACGAATTTCGGGAACGCAAACGTAACAGTGGGATTTTACGAAATCACGATTTATCTTTCACTGAGGTTCGGCGAAAATAATTCACTTGTAATAGACGTAGAATGGGAGAGACTTAACAAACCCATAGATGTTACAAAACAACACACAAAGGTTACTAACTCCCACGACAATTACTAGTTGCTGATTTTTCTGTACGTACTTCACCAACACATCACAAGAAACCTTTCAAAGAACAGTTCGACATCATTTCTTTCTTTCTTTTTCTTTCTTGCTTTCTTGCTTTTTTTGTTTTTGTTTCCTGCTTACTTTTTGTTCCTTCCTTCCTTCTTTCTTTTCTTTCTTGCTTTCATTATTGCTTTCTTTCTTTCTTCTTCTTTCTATCTGAGTTATTTTTGAGCAGTCAGAGCGCTTTTATAAACTGTTTGTCCCCGTCGGGGCGAGGCTGGCGAGAGCTTGCAATTTGAAAGCTTGACATGATAGGGTCGTCTCTTGGAGGGGCAAACTCTTCAGCCCTTGTCTTGCACCTCGCTGGGGCGCCATACGAACGTGCTGATCATCCTGGAAGCTGCCCTTCCCTCGCCCTCGTCTGGGAGGGATGCGCTCCTTTCCTGCTGGAGTAACGCCTCTGCTGGTGGGTAATTAACGAAGCAGGCTTCAGGCAGCCCCGTCCCCTGCCCCCGCCTCCGCACCCCCACCCCCACCTGCACCCTCACGGGCGATGCGAGACGATCCGAAAAAGACCCCGGTGACACCTCATTTCTCACGAAGAATTCAATTAGTTGCCGGTGGCCCTTGTGTGTAAGTATGACCTGGCAACTTCGATTCAATGAGTCCAAGAGATGCAGTAATTAAAGACAGGAGGAATGTTCTGCAAAGTGTCGCGATATGATTCATTTACACCGGGGCAAATAAGTAACACCTCCTCACACTTCTCAGCGCAGGCCCGTATCTATTGTCTGAATACGATTATTCTTTTTTATTTATTTACATCAAAAATAGTAAAACTGCGTGAGACGTGCTATGGAGAGAAGTTATTTTAAAGTAACATTTATGTCCAAAAGCAAAGCAAGGAGCCATCTCAGCACTTAAAGATCACGGAAACTGGACGAAAACCTGATCGAAATGGGGATCATTGACCATGAAGCTCAGCTTCAAGCTCAGTTTCAGTTACAGGTTCTTTAGAATTATACAATCCCAATCGTAAATAATATATTATGGCATTATTAAAAGTAATATTACTTTGCTTTCGGACGCTCGGTATAGTCTCAGTACAATACTTGTTGCAGGTTCTTTAGAATTATACAATCCCAATCGTAAATAATATATTATGGCATTATTAAAACGAATATTACTTTGCTTTCGGACGCTCGGTATAGTCTCAGTACAATACTTGTTGCAGGTTCTTTAGAATTATACAATCCCAATCGTAAATAATATATTATGGCATTATTAAAAGTAATATTACTTTGCTTTCGGACGCTCGGTATAGTCTCAGTACAATACTTGTTGCAGGTTCTTTAGAATTATACAATCCCAATCGTAAATAATATATTATGGCATTATTAAAACTAATATTACTTTGCTTTCGGACGCTCGGTATAGTCTCTAATTGTATAGAAACAGTTGGATAACAGAAAAGATTTTACTTGGGACTTAAACGTTTGTATCGAATTTAATCGTTCAATGCCATCTGTTGTGAGCGTAGAACAGGGACCTGCAGTGTCCGAAGTTGACGCATGCCCGTTGAGCGTAGCCCAGCGAATTCCCTTGCCGCCTGCCCGCGCGGAAGATTCCGATTTCAATTCACATGCAAGCCGCTTAGCGCCTGTGCTTACTCTTTCGTTGAGTTAACAGCAGAGAAACTGATTATTATTTACGAAGAATTTATTTTTCATTGTAAATTAGTACGATGCGGATTACTAGTGTTACTTGATTTGGTTACATTTAAATATTATTTTAAGTATATATAATGTTATATAGGGAATGATATATGAAATTAGTTCACGGGATTGGTCAATATGAATAGAGAAACAATTAGTTATGCGAACGTTTCGAAAGATTTAATTTCATTGTCAGAGCTAGAGTGCAAAGACAAATCAACAATTCATGAGGACAACAAACTAAAAATTATCTCTCCACAAACAGAAGTTTATAAACAAAACAAAACAATATACAAAGTACACAGCTTCTTAATATACATTAAATTCCAGCCTCATTTCCAGTCACCAAACCCAACTCCGCATGGAGTTGCTACGGCACGTGGGTGCATCCCGCGATAAGTCTGAATCGGGCGACGCCCGAACCGCAAATGAATGAGAACTGGTTGAAAGGAATGAACCTCGCGCTACAGTCACTCCGACCAAGGGTTTCCGGTCAGGTACGTGTTAACACAGCGAAATAACCAGACATCATTTTGAGGGATAGTGATACAAACGTATCAACACTAGATACATTGACCAAATTTGTTATTTATTATTATCATTATCATTATTATTATTATTACTACTATTATTATTATAATTAATATTATTATTATTACTATTACTATTTTCCAATGTTAATAAAGAAAAATAGAAAATAATATACAATTGCGTACTTTCGCTCAAAATTTGATTTATTGAATTTAAAAAAACACAACAAAAAAATAATTTCCTGTTAGGTATGTTAAAACAATTAAATTAACAACACGTTGAATAAAAGACAATGAAATCAATTGTCTACTAGATGTTTACAAATGTATGTATGTATATATATATATATATATATATATATATATATATATATATATATATATATTCCAGAACACATCATCCAAATAGTGAATAAGTATGAATGAAAATTTGAATGGAAGTTTTTGTGAATTGCCAACCAATTCACAACAACCCGTACTATAAAGTGGGCAAAAGGAAACCGTAGTTACTAATTTTAACAATAATAGTAAAACATATAGTATGCAGCAAGATACTCACATTTCCAAACAATAAAACTCCAGTTTTCCAAGACAATACGTTTGGATGTAATAGTGATATGATTATTGCAATTTTAAGACTGTCAGTGAGCACGGTCAATTTAAAAAAAATTACAAATTTACTAAAAATTTCTTTATTTTTTAGAATAGAATTTACAGATGCCTCTTGGTACAAAAATTGTATTAACAAAATTTGGTGAGAGTGAACAACCCAATGAATTCACGAGTAGCAATAAATTATGAAGTACATAGCCAGATAAAAAATAGTGATAAAACTTAGGCCTCTATAACACATTAAAATCAAAACACGATATACATGGACAATGGAGATACTAAGAATAGAATCCATGATACTTACAAGTAGTATCAATACTAGAACAGTGAATTTGCAAGTGATTTGAATAATTACAATTTGAATAAAATAATGACTAATAATCATAGGGAATATATAGAAGATGAACTACGACGAATACAGTTTTCTCGTCTAAACGATGTTTTGAGGTAACGATCGAACTACTCTTATGTGGAGTAAAGTTGTAAATAGTGTAAACTAGAAAACTCAAGAAAATTCGATCCTTCGTGGCATGATACTAACAAAAATCAGGTTCTGAAGTTTAAGCTAGTTATCATTATTGGTCATGTTTTCTATTGTCAATTAAGGAGAGTACTTGGAATAGAAATGGATATTCTGACTTGAAAAGGTTATCAAAAGCTATACAAAATCATGAAATGTCATAATATTACCTAAGAAATTCAGTGAATTACACGCACGATGTATTGAATAAATAGAATAAAAATAAAAGAAATTGGATTTAGATGGGGCGTTGTCCCCGGGCTTCTCCGCTGTTAAGTGATGCTTTGCCTACCCTCAACGTTTGTTCACGAGCGCCACTGGTTGAATTACTTTTGTCGGGGTCTCATCTGAGGATGGGCGGCTACGAGGCTTCCTAGTTTGCCTCCGTGGAAATCCACACCTCAACACCGCGATATGCCTCTTTTCCTAGGGAACTACTTGCCGCGTCCAATCACTCACATCATTGGGAGTGCAGTTACAGCAATTAACTCATTGCTGTGGCTAGACTGCCCCCTGAGCACATTATAACATTCCAAGCACTGACTTGTACTAAAAATTAATTTTGTCAAAAACCATCAAAAGTCAATGCAATGTAGGTAGTTGTGAAAATGTTAGAGATCATGAGAAGTTTCAGTGATGATCCTGTTGCATCTAGAAGCAGTAATTGACTTAAGTGTGTTGAAGGTGGCTTTATTGCACTCTTCGTCCTAGCAACGATTTAAGTCGTAAATAACTGGACTTGACATCTCGCATTATGAGATCAACGAATATCCGTGCGTCTCTAGAGCGTACCCTCGAACTTAAACAACGAAAGTTGAAGTGATTCAAAGAAATGTAGATTTGTAAGTCAATAATAAGCAGACGTATAATTTAATGGTCGAGTTGCCTTTCAACGGACGGGAGGTGGGTGGAGGAAAATGCTCCACATTCTCGGGCGCCGGGAAGGGCTCGGGTCCATTATTGCGAGGGGGAGCGCGAAGTGAGTCACCGCCCACCCCCACCCTCACCCCCCCCCGCCAACAAAAGGCTGGAATGTGCGCACGCGACTCGCGCAGCTGTGCAATGTGCGTAGTGCGTCAGCACCAGGGTGCACGCATGCATTTTTATGGCCCAGTGTTTTCAAGATTACCGTTCAGAAAGTGCTGTGGTAGATGTATTGAAGTTACTTACTTTCTCGCTCTTACTTCGCAAGAAGAGAAAGTATTGTAATCGTGCGCGTAAAACGGCGAATGTTTTGACAGAAAACTCTCACTGCCGCGTCCTGGCAACAAAAACTTTGATAAGTCTTGCTCCTGTATGTAGTAAATTACTTCCTCTAATAGGTGTAGTTATAACACATGTTTTATGGGTTCTTCATATAAAACAAAATCGATTGACGGCATTACATCAGTCTGTCCGTCCGCTTCTCTGACTGCCCGACGTGTGACGGTCCGTATGCCTTTTCTCTCTCTCTCTCTCTCTCTCTCTCTCTCTCTCTCTCTCTCTCTCTCTCTGTCTCTCTGTCTCTCTGTCTCTCTGTCTCTCTGTCTCTCTGTCTCTCTGTCTCTCTGTCTCTCTGTCTCTCTGTCTCTCTGTCTCTCTGTCTCTGTGTCTCTGTGTCTCTGTGTCTCTGTGTCTCTGTGTCTCTGTGTCTCTGTGTCTCTGTGTCTCTGTCTCTCTCTCTGTGTGCGTGCGCGCGCACACGCGCGCGTGCGTGTATGTGTGGTTAACGCTAGCAATCCGTTCAGACGATTTTCTCCAAAATTGATATTCCCTTATCAATCTCAACGAACACGAGATCCTGGGACCTTGAAATGGATATTGCGATTTTCGAGGACATGGTACATGAAGTCTCAACATCATTTTCAAAAATTTCTCAAAAACCGCTCAAATCTTTTTCCTCTATTATTTTTTCTTCACGGATAGGACAAAGAAGGCTGAAAAGAATTACGCAGGTCTCATTTTAATATAACTCTATAAATTTCCGAAAATTGTAAAAGTAGGAAAGAATGCTTGAAATGTGCTATTGGAGCTCCACTGTAGTCCAGTATTGGTATCAAAATTGCAACCCACGCACCGTCTCTCCTACCACAACTACCAAACGCAGAGAACAATAAAACGTGGACATAGTGAAGTTCCATTTTATGTGCAGAAGCAAAAGAAGGGTCTTAGATACTGGTTTTGGAAAATTTGTTTGTATTAGTTTTTGCTGCATTAATCTAGATGGGACGGGCGTATAAAAGGAGGAGTCTTATTGTTTTTGTAAATTATTAAAACTGTGTTATGTTAGTGCAAAATTTCTATTGGCAGTAGGTTTTAATTGTATTAATATTATTTTTTCTTGATTGACTTCAGTTTATACATATTTTTTCCTATCAAGAATTGCGTGTGTGTGTGTGTTAGGTCTAAGATATTTAATTGTACTGTCATGTGGGTGCAAGATTATTGGTTATTTGTTAAATATTAAGGGGTGGGAGAAGTGTAAGGTCTGAGGGTACATATTTGGTGATGGATTTTGATGGGTTCAGTTGAATGTTTAGTGTAGCGGCCCACATGTCTATTACATTAAGGTATATTTGCATTGTGTTTCGTAGTTTGTTTAGAATTCTCCCTGAAGGAAATAGCGCGGTGTCGCCGGCAATGTGGACAATTTCTATTGAATTGAGAGTAGGTAAGTCTGCCCGAGGCCCTCGAGGTCTAGCCAATTGGTCAGTGTGCTCGCTAACCATGACGCACCTCGGGTTCGATTCCCGATTCGGGCACGCTTATACTTCGTGCTAACCACACGTACCCGTTATCCCACGGCGGAATGCTGCTGGTATTCCATGGCCCGTTCGCGGGCAGTCGCGCCAAGTACGAAGTCTATCTTAAGAGTATGGGAATAATGGTGATCCTTGGGGGAAGCCTGCATTTGCCTTGCGTTTGAGTGGAGGTTATTGCTAATAACTGAAAGATTCTGTTGAAAAGACAAGTGGCAGGGTCGTCAGGCGAACAAGCACGTGACTGGCCTTCGCAAAGCTTTGGGACACGCGCGATATCACCTTACTGAAGTCACTCGTGTCACTGAAGTCACGTGAGGAAACATCGTGGGAATACGAGTTGGGAAAAACACAGTTTGGTGAAGCGACATTTATAAATTTAATGGGAATTGACATGTAAAGAGAAACTACAGTTATACAAGCACTGCTCGTAACACCAAGGACACATGGTGTTATAACAAACAAGGAAACATTTGTTATCACTAATAACAAATAACTCACGTTAATATTTTAAGGAAATAAATATACACCAAAATATATACTAAATCAAGATAAGAATTATATAACAATTACAGAAAAACACTGCAACTGTTATTGAAAATAAACATTTAAAGAATTACAACGTGCATATCTTTCGTTTGAAAATACACGTAATAAAAGCACTTCCAAAATTATAGAGGAATAATGAACAGAGTCAGGAAAAATGTGTGGAATGAAACGTCAAAATATATACATAAATATGTAATGAAAACAGTGAGAATGTGTTATAAAAATGTAAAATCGGATATATAATATAATATTAAAATACACTAATTACAAAACACATTTATCTAAAAGAATATTACATTTATAAAACATTTCCCAACAATTTTTTAAAAGTAATACAAACGTATTAAAAATTATTTGGGGAGCACAAGTTGATGCAGATTTTGCACCGTAAGCCTTTCCCGTCAGTAATAAAAGCTTCATGTATTCCTATCCGGGACAGTAGTTTAGCAGCTAGACTAGACGCAATAGAAGCCCTCGTACTAACTGGCGGTATCTACGACCAGCAAACGATCACTACAGCGCGCAGCATTCTCATCGAAGTGTTACACGTCGGCGATCGCCCAAGTTTCTCGAAGTTGAGGTTTAAGATCCCGGAACCCGGGGTCGTGACAGACCGTCCACTTGCGCATCGCTGAGAAATCGGAGAATGCGTGCCCTCGCACAGCGGAAGCGCGCTACGTTTGGCAGCCCTGGGGTAAGGTGAAGCGGGTGAAATTTTTTATGTTGCGCGTGATGCCATGATCCCTTAAAAGACTGTGTTATAGCGAAAAGGGTATCTATTGTATGAAACTTTTGTCACACAATGACCATCATCTACCCATCTTTGAAACTGTACTGGACCTTTTGAGTTTCCTTCTTTTTTTAAAATATTTTTAATGACTCTGTGACTGCTAATTGTGTTTATTGTTAGTATTCATTCGATGGGTTCTACAGCACTAGATTTACTAATCGGATTGGTTTATTGTACATGGTTTACCTTGTGTCTTTTATTATTGAAGGATGTTGAGATTTTATGACTTGCTTTATATCACTTCAATAATTGTTGGATGAATATTTTTACCGCTACAATTACCTCTCCAAAAAACACTCTGATTTATTATTAGCGGAAATCTTATAAATATCAAAACATTTTTGTAATTGTACTCGTATTAAGTAGAAGCAAAATACCCACGCTTATTGCATTTATTCATGTGCTTAATATATATCTTGTTCACAAGACTTTGAATATACATACACATGATTAATTTTAACTAATTTTAACCATTCTGGATGCATAATATAATTACCACTCAATAAAGACGTTTTACCATATCCACTAGGTCCTGTAATAGTACATCTTATAGAAGATGGTAATAATTTTCCATGTTTCAATGTTATTCGTTTATTTCGTAAACGTATTTTTGGATCCCAATCAATTTTTTATTCATTTAAATGAGTAAAATATTGAAGCTAAGTGTCTCATCTTCAGTATTACATAAAAACTTTGGTACACCAATATATAAGTATTCTAAAGTTGCATGTGTTGTATTTTATTCTACATTTTTAACACGTAACTTCAAATAACATGTAACTTCATGTAACTTCATGTGTTCAAATAACATGTAACTTTAACATGTAACTTCAAATAATAATAAATTACATTATGAACATAAAAAAGAAACATATTCTCACAATTCTTTCAGGACAATATAATATTAGAAATTTAGAAAATTATATACAATAGCATACACCATTTAATTCAACAAACAACAATATTAAACCTAATCGTATTCTCAGTAGAATTAAAATTAAAAGTACATTTAAATTAAATGTTGGTGCTGTAGGTTCTATTGGATCGTTATTACGTTTTCAAAATAAAACTTTTAAAAAAATGAACCTACTCTTGATAAGGTCTTGAACGTACCGTTGGTTTGTCGGCCTGCTAACGTTAAAGGCAGCCTCAAAATTATTATCCTCGACCTTCCTTTATTTTTCCTCGAGCGCAACATGCGGCTGATGGCTTGCGTGGTAAATGACGACGCCCCCCGCGGTAATGTAACTTGGGTAAAGTGAGGCCCTGGACCAGAGGGATAGCTGAGCATTTTGGTGCAGCCTCTCCACCCCCGCTCGCGCTCCTTCCTCATCGCTGCCTGTCCGGGTGCTTTTAGGAAGTCAATAGCCACGCCCCTCCTGCGCCCCGCGAGCGCCGCCACCCGCGCCCCCGCCCCCGCCCCACGCCCCCGCCCCCGCCCCGCGCTCCCGCCCCGCGCCCCCGCCCCGCGCCCCCGCCCCGCGCCCCCGCCCCGCGCCCCCGCCCCGCGCCCACGCCCCGCGCTCCCGCCCACGCCCCCGCCCCAGCCCCGCGCTCTGCTGCGAGCTGTGACGCACAACTACGCGTTGTTTCCGCTCGCTTGCTCAGTTTCGCGAAAAATAATCGGCATTTCGCGTTTTCGAAAATAATGAGTGAGAACCAGGGAGTATTTAGTTTTCATTTTCTCGCCTACCACGTGATTACAGAAAATATTGTAATGCTGCGTCGAAAACGGCGATATTTGGACAAAAAAATTCATATTGTGAGGTCCTGAGTTCAGAAAAGTGGATAAACCTTAATCATGTATGAAGCAAATTATTAACACGTTGGATAGTCAGAATGCACGTATTGTAGGGCCTTGATATCGAATTACTGGTTGACGGCAAAACATTAGGGCCTAAAAAACCGTCAAACGATTTTCGCCAAAATGGACAGTCCTTGGTTGATCTGGCCGAATTCGAAGTCCTAAGAATTTGAAATGGATATTTAGATTTAGGGATGTACTTTACATGATGACGTAACATTTTCAAATTTTCTTCGAAATTGAGTTCAAATTTTGGGTTAAAATTTTCTCGGATAGATCAAACTGCCCTTAAAATGGCACAGGTCTCTTTTACATTGAGCTCCCTGAATTTTCGAATATTGCGAAAGTTCAACATTTTTCGGGGTCATCCTACTAGAATGTTGAAGATAGTGATTTGTTCCATAATTAAAATTGTTCTTCAATCTGAATCTGTAAATACGATACGTTGATACATTACGAGTTTCAACAAAATTCCAAATAATTAAATCTGTTATAGAGCCTCCCCCAAATAATTAACACACTACGCCAAAGGCTGACGTATTCGAATCACACGAACGCGATTTGTAGTTATAGTACCTACATCGAGCAGACTATTCCTATCCCAAGATGATCCTGACACCCTGATATTTCCTTCTTGCCTCGAATGTCGCACTTCGAGAGGCGTTTTTCAACGTTGTTTTCATTAATTCATTTTCAAATTTGTTAATCAAATTAAATTCTGCCAAATCAAAATGTGTTGCGCTGTTCGAAGTTACTAAACCCGCTTTAAAATATCGCTGTGTAAAAACGCGGAAGAATTTCCGTGGATGTGTTATAAACAACGTTACAACATCTTAATTGTTGGCGCATCAGTAGCTCTGACGTGCGGCGCCGCCCCGAGAGCCCCTGAGCGTCCGCGTGTGGGAAGCGGCGCCGCCGGCGATTTCACGCGCCGCGAGGGCGCCCCGTCCAGCGACAACGTTATCGCCCTCGCTGACCGACGAGGGCAGCCACCCCCCCCCCCCTCCTCCGTCCTCCTCCTCCGTCCTCCTTCTGCCCTCCCCCGACCCCCGCTCCTCGGCGTCGTCTCGCAAGCAGCTCATGCTGCTCCCAGGTTCCGCAGGGATATTTATTACGTTATCGCAGGTTTGATGCTCGAAAGTCTCAAAGGAGTTTTTTTTTTTAGTATATCTTTATTAGTGAACGAATGTACATAGTTCACTATTATGTATACTACATCATATGTATTTTTATGACTTATATTTAACTTAAATGCTAATCTTACAACTAAATCTAAATACACATGAATAGGAAACTCACAGAGCACCTATGTGATTAATTGAGTTCTGAAAATATGCTGAGGAATGAATCTAATGGATATCTATTTTTTATTCTTGTTGGGAGCTGGTAGGTGGTGGCTAGGCCGTAATGGATGGCTTGGGTTATTGTGTTTATTTTGGAGAAGAAATTGTTAGATAGGAGCGCGATATAGTAAAGTATAGGGGGTAAATTAAATTATTTATGCAGTTGAATGTTTGAGATGAACCAGGGTGCATGAGTGGCAAGTCTGAGGAAATTATTTTGGATGATCTGTAATTTATTTATATTAGTTTTAGAAGCATTGATCCAGATAGGGCATGCATAAAGCATTAGGGGTCTAATTATTGATTTATAGATGGTGATGGCATTGTTTAATGAGAGCTTACTATTGCGATTTCAACACTCAAAGGAGTGTTGATGCACATCTGATTCCCAGATTCCATTGAACGATAACGGGTGGAGGACGTGTAATCCTGTACAATGTGACTGTTGTAATAAAGTGCCTTAGTTGTAGTTGATAGTGAAAAAAATATACAATAAAACTTGCTCAATGCGGAATCAGAGGGACCATTTTTTTTCAGCATCAGTCAAGATTACGCATTATTCATTGTAATGCTCTCGACTCCGGTTATAATGAACTTCTGGGAAGTAACTGTTTTGGTTCACGTATCGAAAGATATCAAAGATAAATAGAATTTCTCCACAAAGGTTTATTTTATTAATAAAGATACAGCAAAATACATGAACAGCACTAACTGAAAATTTCGATATCGTTGTGTCCTTAAAAATAAATTATTTTCAATTGTTTGTATCGTACATTTTCCATTAGTAATTGCTCCACATACGTGATTCTGCATTGTCCACTGTCTCTAAGAATCTTAACTCAATCTTGACACCCTTCAATGCCTGTTGCGATGTTGGAACACCGTAATCCAAACTCCGAGAGCCCTTCGCAGTTGCGCAAGCTGCTAATGAAACAGATCGCTTTTCCGCGCGGCGGGGGGGGGGGGTCGCAGTCTGTGGGCCTGTGGCAGGCGCGCGCTTCCTGCCGCCAGTTGCAGCCCACGCAGGACTCGGTGTTTCCACTCAGAGGCATAAGGTCAGCCAGTAAGGTCTCCATTCCAGGAAGTCTATCATCACTTTTGGAGAGACACGATTATGACCTTCGGCCGACGTTATTTTTTCCAAGTTGCAATTTGTGGAACTGATACGAATTATTTTCATTTCTAGGAGAGAATTAATTTCCAGGACGTTGTATTCTATACGTTCACTAAAGCCGAGATTCGCTACAAGCAAATTTCAGGCATTTATTATACCCACAATAGGCAGGCAAAAAAGTATTTAGTTTTACTAAAATAGGCATGAAAATGATTTATTCTAGGTGAAGCAGGGGTGCAAAAATGCATATAAACAAAGAAAAATCACATTTAAAAGGATTTGTTGCACAAAATTGATAATTAAAATTATTAACATCTATAGTCTAAAGTTGTAGTCTAACGTGTAAAGAAACGATATATTTTTTGTGAAATTGGTTGCACATACTATCATGCGGTGTTACGGCAACGATTTAAAAAAAATTAAGGTCGCATCAACTTCTAGGTCATAAGCGACCACTATTGCGTTTAACGTATGGTAACTGTGAGGATGACACGATATGATGATGATGGGGGAGAAAGGACGAACACAAATTCAACCACGGCCGAGGCGGGACTCAAACCCGGGACCCTTCGGTCCGAGATCGCTACGGCACCACTGCCTTAGCGATCTCGGCCATCCGGATCGGCCAATTTCGCAGGCAACGAATTTGTTTTCCTCGCAACGCTGTCTCTTCGAAATTATATTATGGACTCCCTTTTGAATCTTGAAACGGCTTCAGTGAAAATGGAATTATATTTTTCGTTCTTCGCTCTTGTGTAATCGCCCGCACTGAGAAGGGTATGTCAAATTCAGAGAGCTGTCCTCGAAAGGGATGGGAGACCGTACTCAAATGTGGGTTGTGATTCCTCGTAACCGAACGAAGCCTGTCGGCACCAATTGAACAATGCGAAAATCTTGACTGGTATCATCTTCCTTTTTCATTTAGATTTTAACACAGCCTCTGGTTGCACTGAAAGACAAACCACGACCGTGCCTTCGTGTTGTCCAGGCCAGCTTCATCAACATCAATATCAAGCAATCAATATTAATATTAATATTATAAGTCAATATTGATATTATATTAATATTAGAAAGCAAATTAATGACGTGCAAATAAGAAAGAGGCAACAATAAGAGCAATTGCCAAATATGGGCATCAGAAACTAAAAAAAGCAAAAAAAGACAAACCGAAAATCTTCTAAAACAACTACCGTAGTACAATTAAGTGATTCCTATTGTTAAAAATCGTAAACTAGTAAAAATACCAAAAATGGCGAGAGGTCTACGTGATCCAGTCAACAAATTAGTTGTTTTTTTTTTAAATTTGATTTATTGCTATCCCATTTTAAAGTATACATTATTATAGAAATACATTAGTATTTTTTTAAATTTATTTAAGTGTCGATTTAATGGAAACATTTTAATTGTTCATGACATCACGGAACCTCCAACATGCATTTGAACCATACAGCTAGGGTCGCCTTAAATAATATGTTAACAACAATTATACATAATAGTACATATATTATACATAATAGTACATAATAGTACAATAATATACATAATTATGTACTAGTAATACATATTAATAGTACATAATTAGTCAAGTGGAGTGCAAAGTATTTAAAATGTTAAAATATATGTGCGGGGTAGCCATAACATGAAGAGTTAATGCTATATTGTTATTATTGAATTTATTGTTACCAATTATTATTATTATTATTATTATTATTATTATTATTATTATTATTGTTGTTATTGTTATTACTATTCGTATTATCTTAAAATAATTTAAAATTCCATTGTATTAATATTCCTAATTGTAAAATGTAAATGGTAGTGTTCTGCCACCAGGTTGCATACCTACCTGCAGAAATAATAAATCAATCTATGTCGGGAGGCTAGCCGGGAGGTTAGAGCTTCTACCGGTTGCGGTGTGCCGCGCAGGTGAGACCCACCTGGTTAGGGGAAACCCCGAAAGCTGCGGGTAGGGAGGCGCCGGCTCTCGCCCTCCAAAGGGGAAGATCACCGCCCCCTCCTGCGATAAAAAGCATGCACTACACGTGCGGGAGTAATGTGTTGTCTTAAAATAATTTAAAATTACATTGCATACATAATTCTAATTGTAATATGTAAATTGTAATGTTTTGCCTCGAGATTGTATAAATCTACCTGCAGAAATTTAAAATCTATATATCTATCTAACAAATCAAGCATCTTCCTGAGTTTCTAGAAACGGCTTGAAAATCAATTGATGTTTTTGTAAAATGTAAATGCATTAGACTGATTCATTTAATAAATTTATCTATTTAATAACAATTTTCTAGTTAATTTTATTTTAATTTTCTTTGTTATGTTTTCTTTTATAAGATTTTCTGAAACAATGTGTTATTAATTTTTTAATACCTAAAACCAGCCACATTTCTGTGACTTGTAAAATATATTGACATTAAAAATGTAATGATGAATAGTTGTGTGTTGTTATTCGTTTTTATTCAATTAAACAATAGAAGTTGTGAGGGTGCAAAATACTATTTCTCTTGATGCGGCATGCAGTGCTCCTACGCGCCCGCTTTGTGAGGAACAATGGTGCGCCCACCGAAAGGTTAAACGCCAATCTTGAATTATAATTAAAAGAGCACTTGTTAGATCTAAACTCTCTATAGACTTAAAATAAGCACGTATTTATTAAAGAAACAAAGGAGTCTTCACTTCTTTCTTGTTCCCTCTGCTGCGGGGCGACTGCATCACTCCGCGCCTCAATCCTCAATCCTCAATCCTGCATCACGACGCGCCTCCTGCCAGTACGCTAGTAGTGGTTATTTCAATATCAAGTAGCCTGTACTCTGGCTGTGATTTAATTCGCGTTATTAAGTTATGAACAATAACCAGATTGACCTAGTCATCACCCTTTCGTGATACTAATGATTGATTTGATTAATGCTTAATTAGTGATTCCGAGCACTTCAACAGCGAAGGTCATTAGTCTCGAAAGTGTAGTGCGTACTTTTTCCTAGGGAGGTGGCGACGTTCCCCTTCTGGAGGTAGATTCCACCGTCGGCTAGCAAGGTTTTCTCCAATCAGGTGTCCCCCACCAGCGCGCAGGGCCCCGCCCCAGCCGGGACAAGCTCCAAGCTCCCGACCGCTCTCCCGGCATGTGTGGTCGTGAGTTATGCATGTTAGTGTAAGTGTGTGTCAGGCGTGAGGATAGGACAAGGACGAGTTAGAAAAGATCGCGCGCGGTCGCTGGCCCGTTTCGTACGGTACTGCTCCACCATTCGCCTGGTGTTCATCGGAAACCACGGTAAACTACGGATCAGAACAGCCACCCCTCTAGAATTCTCCTCCAGACAGCGACTGAATTCGACCTAGCTGACAAGCCAGAGTCGAAAATCCAGCCACGGTCGGCACTCGAACCTAGGACCTCTAGGTTGAAGGCACTGTAGTTGACGCCCTAAACAACCTTTCACGGTCGTGATTTAGTGTTGTAATAGTTTTCTTAATGGTCTATGTATGGCAATGGCGTGTCCTTCATGTATGTACTGTCTTGAAACTTAAAAAAAATATTTTACTTTATTTATATCATAAATCTTCCGATTTATCGAAAGCCTTGTATCGTTGAAGAATGAAATTGTGCGCGCGAGGCCACGGGGCGTCGGAGAGCTCGGGAGCATTCGTGTGTGCTCGGAGCGATTCGGCCGAGTTGCGGGAGCTCGCTTGAATGAAAGCATTGTGTCAAACGCAAATCTTGGCTATAGTTGATAAATGCGTTTACGTGTATGTACACTGAAGTGCGTAATTGTCAGGGTAGTATGTGTTTATGCTTATAAGTGCTAAGTCAGATTTAGGTTTATCGTGATAAGTGAAACTACTACGTGAGTTCTACCCCTAGAGTAATGCAGTCAGTAAGATTGCGACCGCTAGTGTTTCGGCAGGAAGAGCACGGACAGGGACCTTTGTCCTGCGAGCAGCGGCGTAGACGGACCTGCACACGTGCGTGATTTGTGATATTTGAGGAAGCGTTGTTTCGTGGAACTTTGAGATAAGAAAAAAATATTAAGGCCGGAAGCCCAACGCCGGACGTTATATAATTCATTATAATAACTATTACTTCGAAAACCTGTGGAAGGAACTTTTATAGCTAACTTTTTGGAAGACTATAGGCTACTACTACACAATTTATTACTTATCCAAACGAAGTCCTTCACCACACGCCACTGATCTATTGTATCCAGGTGAATCTACCTTTTCTATCACGATCTCTCACTATCCAAGTTTCGAATTTTGTTTTCGCATGCTGAAGTTTAGTTTATATCTTTTATATGAATTAAAAATTCACTACAATTTGCGTATATTGATTATTTTGTTTATTATAATGGGACACATCTTTTGTACGTCAAGAATCAAACTAGGAAACACATGGATTTCCAATAAGTAAGCTTTCTTGGAGAATTTTTTCAGTCGATGATAACCGATTCAAAGAATCCCCTCCTTCGCTCGTTGGGAGGGCCTGGCGATATGCGATTTCTGCGCATTCGAATCTCCAGGTCGAGTGCGGCGCACAAGCCGATCGCGTTTCGGCGGCGGTTGAGCAACGGCGGCGGCGGCGGCGGCGGCGGCGGCGGCGGCGGCGATGGGCCACGCCGCCGGTGGCCAGGCCTTGTTTATACTATGTCTTCCGGCCGCACGGCCCTGTGGGGCTGGGACGTGCTCCTGCCAGGGTCAGGCGCGGCGCGGGCGGGGGCAAGGCGGGAGGAGCTGGCGCCATGGGTCTCTGGGCGGACACTGTGAGCAAAGGAGGGCTGCGAGGGGGGGGGGGAGGGGCGGGAGGGCTGGAGGTGATCACGCCATCGAAGGCGATGACAACCGACGCGACTCGGAAGGCGAGCCCCCCCCAGAGAGCCCCAGACTTCAGAAGGCGCGTGAAGTTCGGTCAGGCAGCACCGTGGAAGCGAGCTCTGTGCGCGATAATTAGCAACGGTGCGTTCTCGGCGTGTCGCAAAATCATTACGTTATTTAGCGCATTGTTTTTTGGTTTTTTTCTTTCCGATTCGAGTGAAATTATTTTTTTTTAGATATTCGTGATCCACGTTTCGTTATTGGTAAAGCAACGTCGGGCACATTAACGCGCAGTTTACACTGAGCTTTGTTTTAAGGTAACGTTTCTTATTGCGCTATAACGATCGTGGTTTAACCTGCAATAAATTGCGCGGCCCGGACATTACTCTCACAGCGGCGGCAAGTCGGCGGTCGTCACTGAATGCATTTTACTTCGTAAGTGATCACATATTTCGGTTAGGGAATTTCTCGGTTATAAATGTAAATAAGGCCGGTCCGGTGGCCGAGTTCGTTCCGGCAGTGGAACCGTTCGAGTCCCGCCTCGGGCATCGTATTTGCTTTCGTGCTTTCACCTCCTATCATATGTAATCTTCAGTTACCTTACCGTTAAATGCAAGTGATCGCAATGTTGATACGACCTTGGATTTAAAAAATTGTGTAGTGATTTCTCTTATAACTGTACTTGTTGTGGTTTTTGTTTTATTTGTGTTCTAATGAAATGCTTCGTCTTTCAGAGTGGGATGTGACGGCTGTCGTTGGCTCGCCGTCGTGAACTGGTTCGTCTGCGGCGTCACAGCCGCTGGCGTCGCGCCGCGCCGCGTGGGGCGTCTGCAGCAGGACGGTGAGCCTCGCACAGAATCTTGTATTTTCTTGCAGCAAACTCTCAACGCATCTCCTTTGTAACGAATGTATTGTCGCATTTCCTCGTAAACACCTTGCAGCCTGAAAATGCGAGACAGAATGGATATTTGATTTTAGATTCTCGATTTCGGTTTCGATTCCCTGCTTTCTACAATTTCGCTGTTCGTAATTTTGAAGATTTAGATCAATCGAACTATATTTTTGAGAAAATATTTCATGGGTATAGTATGTTTTCCAACTAAATAAATTTTTGAACATGTATTTTGAGTTTGATTTAGAATTTTTTCGTTAAAAGTAGCATGAATGGATACTCTTAACAAAGTAGAATTTGAATTTGTCTAGGCCGCCGAACTTCATGCAATTGCTTAGTTTTACTGATTGCGCATATCGGAATGAAATTACATTATCTATCACCAAAAATAAAACTAGAAGTAGGCCATTTTTAATGTCATAATTGCGTAATTCTGAGACATTTTTGTTTAAGTGCTTATTTTTATTTATGCGAAATGTTTAAGTGCATGTATTCCAAGGTTTTGTGTAAAAGTGTGTCGACGTCTTGTATATTCGTGTATCTTCGTAAAGGAAAGGGAATGAAGCCATGCCAAAGATACATTGCTATCAAAATGTTGCTGTTTGCCTCCTGATCAGATTGTTTTCGCGTGAATCGATTTATTTTTTTGAACTTCATTTGTGCGCGTGATCTTAATGAACTAGGATGAATTTTACGGCATCTTGTAACAACGGTATAGGTTTCTCACTTAATTTTTTTTGTTTGATATTAATTTTATGTTATACGTTACTTTGTGTTACTATGGTTATGTAATAATATTGATAACTTTTTGTTTAACACAATTTTTTTGTTTAAAGTGCTTATATTTATTTTAAATACATACATTGCCAGTTTTAAGTGAATGGTACCATGCAAAATTTCCTTTTTTAGTTCACGGAATTCCGGGGTCTCGTTATAGCATTAGGAAGGATGAACCTACCTATGTAGCCGAGAATTTAATAAATGGTGGTAGCTTCATATAAGCGCTTATATGAAGAGAAGTATTTATTCGCACTTATTGAATTGCTTTTCGAAATGTGTTATTTTGATTTTCTTAGCGTAAAGAAACACCAATTCGCAAATGCGTTGACAATTTATAGTGTTCAGTGTTAATCCACGTTGCTAGTCTTTTATTTCAATGTTTTATTTAACTTCTCGGAATCCGATTGATTTAGGTTCGTTGTTTATGAAGCCGTCTATTCGTTTTTGAAAGCAGTATTAGGGTTATTAGTATTAATCTCCATGATGTATGTAGATACTTCTTTACTGTGTACTGTGATTAGCATACCATGATTTTTGTACAGTGTTAACTTACGAATTGTGTCGATGTATGAATGTCCAATGTCGAAGTGTGAATTTACGTATCTCGCCGAAGTTAATTCTTTAAATTACATTCGACATGGCCACTAATAATACCACTCGGATGTAATGTAATGAACCATCCAACTTAGACCACCCGTAATATTCTTATTATTAGGTAGCAAATTTTTACGATTTTCCCCTTTTTAGTTCGTTGTTTCAGGGCTAAGGTGTTTAGAATTGAATGCGATGTAGATTAAGTTAGTACATCTCATTACATATTCTGCCGATTTTTCCTGTTTCCTATTCGCGTAATTATAGCAGCTTGTAATGCCTATTTCGTTATAGTTTAGACTTTTGTAGAATAATTTAGTTCAGTAGCTTTCGTTGATTAGAAAAGTTTGGCACAATTTTCTCCCTAGTTGAAATACTTGTGCAAAAGTACGGTATTCCTTGACATCATGTTCTCTAAACCAGGCAGAATAAGTGACAGAACACCTATGAAGATTTTAGACATAGTGGAAGGCTTATAGCCCATAGCTATCGGTGTTTGCTGAATTTTTATTTGGTTTTGGAACCGGAGGAATAATGGCATGAAGTGGATGGAAAGTGATTTGTTCTGAAGCATGAATTGTATATATTTGTTAAGTATGTAATTGTGGGGGCTGGTAAGTTGTTTTAATATCGAATTATCGATATTATCATGACCTGTTGCTCTTTTTAACCGGAGAGAGTTAATGATTTGTTTTGTTTCTTTAGGTTTTGTGAGATGAATTTTGTGATATGACCGTAGTTTGGGAGGTTTATTGACTATATTACTGTTGTGTTCCGGGTGCGGTTTAGATAGGTTGAGTGTGAAAGTCGTCTCAATGTAATCGGCTATTTCCTGTATTGCCGGTGGGGGTGAATAATTTGCCTGTAAATAATTTGTGAGTTGATGGGTGTAATTATTGTTTTCTTTCTTAGTATTTTTTGTAAATTTCCATACAGAGTTTTTGTGCTCTTAATGATAATATCTTGTTCTGGAATTTGAGAATTATATGACTTTACTGATTTCTTAACTATAGCGCCATTGTCAGTCCAGCCAAATTCGGGGTGACTAAAGGCAGAGTTTCCCGGTAAAGAACAGTCCAAACAAACTTTTGTAGGCTGAGTTCCCTTAAACCAAAGGATGAAGCTTTGATTACATCAGTAACTTATCTAAAAGTTTGAGTTCAGCTGAACTGGTTTGGGTATAATTTTTAACGTTTTTTCTTTGGTTGTAGGTTATTTTTAAAACAATAATAGTATTTTATGATAAGTTTTGAGGTGGTTTTAGGTCATCAAAATCCGCCTCCTAGTTATTCTTAGAGACAGGGTTTCCATGCACAATTAAGTGATGAAATATGCAAGCAAACTTCCACCATCAAATAGCCGATGGGAAAATGTTTCCACAACATGCAAGCAAACTTGTAAGTTTCGTATATTTTTTTTTGTTTTATTACCTTTTGTAACCGTTAACATTTTTTTAAAAATCTCGTTCTTGTAAGAATCCCCTGAAGCATATTATTATGAACAAAATGTGTCCTACCAGTCTAGGACTGGTAGAACTTTGTTAAGCTTCTGATATAAACTTTGTTACATAGAACTTATGCCTATATCACCGAAGTAGTTAACTACTGCTATCAGTGCGAACTCGCATTATTTCTAACATTTGCTAGTTTCGAAAATTCAGTAATTTCACAATGTGTTTTGCAAATCTATTATTTAGAAGTTTTAGAAAATAATGCACCGAAAATCAAGTCAAAAAATTTTAAAAAGGATATTTGTCTATTCGAAAAAAAAAATTCACGAAAAATATAGGGGCGGTTTCCGGGAAAATAATTGTTAAAAATTGTTAATATTTCTCGAAATATACCAAGTGCTCTTTATTTTCGCAACATTTGATTAGTGAAAAAGTCTTATCTTGAAGCCTAACGAGGTGGGTGCGTGTCCGGCCGCATCGCAATTTTTTTTTGTCCGGTTCTCTTTGTATTTGAGTATAATAAACACAAGTAGTGTTTGTACCATGAATAATAAAAATATCCCATAAATATAAGCCCCGTTTTACCCCGAACCGCCTGCATTGCCAGCCCGAATGTTACGCCACTGTTTGAATAGTACAAATACAGTAAGACGTCGAAAACAAATGAACTTATACAATTTTAGCAAATTCGGAGAGTTAAACTAAAATGAGACATGTGCTAATTTTGTAACGCCCTTTGATGAATAAAAAACAAACTAAAATATTTGAAGTCATTTTTCAAAACTTCAAAAACGTTGTGGATTTATGTAGTACAGACCGTCGGCTGTTTTGCCATCACACTTTTTCTGAATCACGTCCACAATATTTAGTTTTCACATGAACCCCACTGTAAAGGCGCTCCGAATCAAAACTTTGGTAAAGTGGTAGCAGCCACGTTCGGCAAGTGCTTATATAAAGATTCGAAGAGTGATTGGACAACAGCTAGGAGCGTTCTCTTTTTTCTTCTTCATTTTAAGTATATTTATAACACATTTTAAAGGGCCGGAAATGTTGGCAGATACTTGCAGTTAACGTGTTGAAAAATGATAGTTGCTAGTGTACTAGTTGACCCTCCCTCAATTGAAGCCGCTACAGATCCATTGCGATGAAAATCAAAACGCATAGGCCGCCAGTGGAAGTGATTTCATGGCGAAGTAGAGGCGCCCTGTTGCGAGAATGCGCTGTAAATTGACGCGAATTGCGTTCCAGTGCCGTTGGAAACATCGCGTTGTAATGATGGGCGCTGGAGCAATGGATCCCTCGCATGCTCGCGCGTGCACCCGCCGACTCAACGCCGGGGGGGGGGGGGGGGGGCGCTCAGCCACGCGAAGCACCCGGCGCCTTCGCAGGGGGGGGGGGGGGAAGCGGCAGCAGTGAACTGTACGGCCTCCTTCGAGGGCGCCGAGCAAAAATCGCGGTCTTCGTGCAGGTGGCCACGTTCTGGGAAGTCGGGAGAAGTATGAATTTCATTGAGATCGACAAGATTACAAAAAAAAAAACACTATTCGAGTTTGCCTCTATTCGAATTTAAATATTGAATTTGATAAGAATGAACAACTCCGACTCTTTGTAACCTAATTAACTTCTTGATAACGATCGATCGGATTGGCCAGGAGTCCGAAGGTTCCACAATGCAGTTGTTCCGTCGCCAGGGCTCGTTCAGGGCGGGTCAGGAGCCGCAGCACTGGGCGATGACACGCGGAAGTCGGAGAAAATTGTACTCGTGCTGCTCAAAATTATTTCTTCTATTTTTTCCTTTCGTATGTAATGGACAGTTAAAAAATTGGCCCTGCCCCCATTTTCGGCAAACAATGAATTTTTTAAAATTGCGAAAAATGAAAGTTGCTTATTAATAATATTGATCGCAGAATTTGTCTTAGAACATTTCAATTAGAATTTAAAAAAATTGAATATAATGTGTACCACGAGAATTATAATACGCGTGCGTTAAATATCGCATTAAATATACGTTTAACCATCTTTGTTTTGAATTTGCGTTTTCAATAAAAATCTAAGACAGTAGTGTATGTTTTAAATACGCTGTACTCTTATTATAATGGAGCAGGTTTCTTTTTCTTTGATATACCGAAGATTTCTAAAGCCCAAAATTTATTTCGCTGTCTCACTACTACAATATTGAAGATGAATTTTCTTAAATTAAATTCAATTGTCCTGCTGGTTTTCTTTCTTAAAATTTCTGCTATTTTTCTTCACTGCATCAGAGGTTAACAATTCCCGATAAAGAAACAAACTAGTTTGTCCCCAAAGATTCATTTGATTTCAGAGTAAAATCCAAACAGCGAATCATTGAATTCACTTTTGTTCTTTTCAGTTACCTTCAGTTTTATTAATATATACGTACTTTGGTTTTATTTAGAGTGTACTGTGCGATATTTTTTTTTAAACGTTATGCGTATTCCACAAAGTGTGAAATCTCCGCACTTGATTCTAATGTTCTCCCGTAAATTATTACACTCTTCATACTCGTGAAAACCTCTTGCACTGTTTCAACATTATCCGTCATGGGTGTACTCTTTGTCATCAAACTTTAATGCTTGTGTCCTGCAAGACTTCCACAGAATTTGCGAAAGCCCTCGTTTGATTGAATTTCACAAGTGCTCACCTTGTAATGGGTCGCAGAACTGCCGTTGATCGGCCGAAACGTATTTCCTAGATGGTATTTCCCTCACACATTTCCATTTGCTTTCTCTCTCTGAACTGGACAATTAGTTTAAAACCATTTTTAGAAAGAACCAGAATTGTATGGTTTCTTTACATGTCAATATTATATGTACAATTGTATTTGCCGAATGTTCGAGTAGAACAAATTGCAAATAAAGCAGTTGTTAAAAAAAAAAAAATTCCATTTGCTGTGAGTGATACTAAAATTGCTCACGAGGCTTGCTCATCATCAAATCTCATACCGTAATTTTAATCCGAGATTGTATTTCTCCGCGGACGTTTTGTTTCCTGCCTTCACTATTCCTGATGTGGGTAGTTCACAACAAAATGTAACTGCGTATATGTAATGCATGTGGATCGGTATCAGTGGCTTTATTTTGTACTACCGAAAGATGACTGTATTCGAGTCGAATACAGTTGGTGCTCTTAACGTGTTTTACGGCCCCTGCGGCATCGCTGGACTTCTCTGCGCCACCCCCGCGCGTTGCCGCTGTCCGCAGAGGCGTCATCCTTGCCACCCCTCCCCCTCCCCCACCCCCTCCCGGCCCAGGCCGAGCTGCCACTCAGATTATTACGCAGTGCGTTTCCTCGTTGCAAATTAAATAAAGCACCGGCATAATTAAATATCGTACTATCCGCTAATTGGAGGCTGCGACTCTAATAGCGGCTGCTTCAAAATTTAATGAGCGCCGGATGGAACGCGAGCGGGGGCGCGGCGAGCGGGGTTGGAGCGGGATTGGGAGGGTGGCGGGCGGGGCGGGGCGGGGAAGTCTGGTTTGCGGGCAGGTGGGAAGGGCGGTATCCCCTTGGTCAGAGAACTCACTTTCAGCGTCCGCTCCCGGTCCCGCTTACCAGCTCTAAATGTTGTACGTCCTACATTGCAAGAACACACATCAACAAATTCGCCAATAGGGGCGCTATGAGACAACTAGAACCTCGGGTGTTATTACATGAACACTATTGTTTAGGTATTTTTTTACCTTTGTAATTTTCAGTACCTATCCCCCAAACTTTTTTTCTGGAAAATCCATTACTGGTCACGTGATTGCCTCCTGTGTCAGTCTCAGTCCGCGCGCCATCCTTCGTTTGTCCTTCGTTCACAAGGAGAGCGAACTGGCGCAGCGCCTTCGGTGCCTTTGTTTGCCGATAAACTCAGTTTCGTGTGATTCATTACACGATGGCGCGATCAATTTTCAGGAGGATAAAACACACAGTTCACTTCGATAATAGCCAGAAACTAGAATTATAGTCTGAAGTTTGCATCGCATATTCTATACTCAAATCGACACTTTCCTGCGAGAGTTACTACTTACAAAATAGCATAATATTTGCATTCAGAACGAAAACATGCAAAAGTTGCAAGAATGAGAACTTACCAGACAAGCTGTGAAATTTTTCCAAGAAATTTGATTGTGAAGATTGAGTGTCAAGAGTTATGACTGTACTTCGCACATATTGACAATTACCGTGCATTATGCGAACGGAAATGTAATTATTAACAAGTATTTGATGAATTTTATTAATTTATATTAATATTTTTAAGAAGTACTTGATAATTATTAAAGTTTAAGATGTAATAGTCGCATTAAAATCGAATTACTTCATGTTTAAAGCAAAATTGTATCTGGTGATTAGTTATCTCCGAGAAGCTCAAGTTCAGTTCGTGGGCCAGACGCAACCTCTCAGAGGTTAATGAAACAGCGGCGACGTTCTGGAAAACATGGAATTAAGGACTTTCATTGTCCTAAAAAAGTCTTCAAATCCTGGAAACATGTGGAAAAATCATTAGAATTCAAGGAAAATATTCAGAAAGTTGTGAAACTAGATGTTGTCCCTAAAAATATTGTTCAGCGTTATTTGTATTTATTTATTTTTTCCTCAATGTCTATTTGTTGTGGATTTTTTAATTGGTACTTTATCACGGACGAAATCAGAGTTGACAAAATAGTTCCACGGTTACTGTAATATTTTCTTTCATTAGTGTTAAATACTCTTATCTTATCAGTGAAACGCTTCTATAATGCTCTGGTATACCGGGAAAAGTCAGGGAAATATGTTTCAGGAAATGAGTGGCCACCTTCCTTTAGTCCGCGACAGGACACTTGTGCCCTGGACGGTTAAAATGTGAGCGTTTGCCCAGACTTGTACCACACTTCAAGTAGACAGGTCCACCGTGCCAACCTCCAATAATTCAAATAAACCTTCGAAATTTTCCAATAATAATTTTTAAAAGTGAATTTGCAATGGAGAACTTCACCTATCCGGACACGTGGCTGAAAACGACGTTCCTGTTCGTGGCGCCCTCCATCGGTAATGCTGGAATTCAATAGGGTGTTGGCCCACCCTTGGTCTTAATAGTAGCTTTCACTCTCGCAAGCATACTTTCAATCAGGTGCTAGAAGGTTCCTTGGGGAATGACAGCCCATTTTTCACGGAGTACGGCTCTGAGGAGATGTATAGATGTAGGTTGGTGATGCCTGGCACGACGTCGGCGTTCCAAAACATCCCTAAGGTGTTCGATAACATTCAAGTCAGGACTGTGCAGGCCAGTCCATTATCGGGATGTTATTGTCTTAAAACCACACCGTCACAGCCCATGGAGTATGAACAGGTACTTTATCGTGTTGAAAGATGCAATTGCTATCTCCGAATAGCTCTTCAACAGTGAGAAGAAAGAAGATGTTTTTAAAACATCAACGTAGGCCTGTGCCGTGATCAAAAAGGTGCAAACCCCTTCCATCAAACCCACGACCACACCATAACACCATTTTAGACGTGTCCGGATACTTTTGATCACATAGTGAATTTGTATTGTGCATTGGTGTTACATGAGAAATAACTTTTACGGATTTTCATTGGCGAAATCGACATTCATGTTTTATTAAACATGTTTTTCGTGAGATTTGTCTCTTTACTTGTGCGTTTCGTCATGATGCCTGCTCCACAATGAAAGAATTGACGTGCGGGAGAGGAGTTTATACCGCTAAAACTTTCCCCATGGCCTTCGGCAGTAATACAATTGCGTAAAGCGGTTAGCAATTACGTGTCAGTCTGTATAATTCAGAACCTCCCTGGGTGCAATGCATGATTTATGGACGCGTATGAATGCTGCATGTTCAGGTGGGATTATTAAAGCCCTGCATTGTGAACAAAATATCGCGCGGTGCGGTTCCAAAATGCGTGATTGAGAAGCACTCTCATAACTAGCCACGTTTTAAAGTCAGTAAGATGGAGAGATGGTCAGGAAACTTCTCGATATCAGCCATATTATTGCTAGTTAAGTGTGTCGCATGTTCTCTCTGTTCCAAGAATTACGTTATTTCATTTATTAGTGTAGTGCAGGTGCACTGCATTCTAAATTCGAAAATGTTTCGAATTTTGTTATTGGAATGGCAGTAGTTAAAAAAAATACTTCAAAAGCATACGTAGTTTTAGAAATTTTCATTTTTACCTGATATTGCAGTCCAGTGCCGAAAATAAAAATCGAGGAAGTCTTCATTAGAGCTAAAAACTGCTTAGTACAACGGCCTAGTGTTATGTACCAACTTGAGACGTGACTTGACATTTTTGCAAAGTGTGACTGTCGCGCATTAAAAAAAGAGCTGCCAACTTACAAACAAAGCGATTTCTACGAATTTCCTTCATGTGGTAGACGGGGTATGCGATCATGTCATGTGGATAATTCATGTGGTCATGGGGTGTATCAATTATGGAGAAAATCGGCTGAACGCTTGAGAGTGAGGCTGAACGCTTGAGTTGAACGCTGGCGTTGTTCACTGACAGACAGATGGACTTGACCTAGTGGAACGGAGGGTACTAAGAGAAGTGTATTCTATGCAAGTTTTATTAAATGTGGGATTCCATCCTAACCCATCCTCAGGTTAAAGACCATCCATTCTAAAAGTATTTAAACTAATTAGAACTCGGGTAGATGCAAACGTTCGCATAGCGCATTCGTCTATTGCCGAGTAGGCTGCGCTTGGTGCAATTTCATTAGCTGCTTCTGCCCATATAATGCCTGGAACGTAATTTTCTCGAAGAATGCTCGGGTAGGAGGAGGTCGATTCGCGAGAATGGAAGACGGCAGCCGGGAGCGGCCCGCCAGGTGAAACGCCGCGAGCGGGGGCGGGGGCGGATGGCAGATAAGCGCCCATTCAGCACTTCATTCCCCCTCCCCTCCCGCCCCTCGACGTCGCCGTTTGCAATCTTTCCGGCGCTATAATTAACTTTTATGTACTAGGTGCATTTGCATTCAGAAGCCCCGAGGTGCTAAATGAGTCCTGGAGGTGCCTCGCTCCCTGCCGCCCCCGCCACGGCCCGCTCAACGCAGCCCAGAGATGCATTGCCCCATGCGTCCTCCCCCGCCTCCACCACGGACGACTTGCGCCGGTGGACGACACAACAAGTAATGAACGCTCGCGAAGTAGAGACCGACTACTTTAGCGCAGATCCAACATTGCCACTGTCTGTGCGGGAGGTCGCCGGGGTCTAATCCCGAAGCAGCTGGTTGTCGACGCAGGTCAGATAGCTGGGTCGACTTCAGCCAGTTATGAGAATTCTCGCTCCTAGCCACTGTGATCGTTAGTTTTCCGTGGTTTCTTCCAACAAAACCAGGCAAATGCTCAAGCAGTATCAGATTGAACTGGCCACGGTCCGCGCGAGATCTCGACCTTGCAGTATCCTCTTTCGTCTCTCTTCCTCTTTTTTTCATTTCTTTCCTCTCTTTCTCTTTCTCTCTCTCTCCAAATTTTTGGTTCACTGTCAGATATTCACCATCCGATGATGTCAAAATTAAAAAGAATTTCTCCACAATGATTGCTTCTACGGAGATACAGCAAAATATATTATAGCGCGAACTAAAATTTCAATAAAATTACAATTTGTGATTAAAAAACAATTATTTTCACTTGTTTGCTTCTTACATTTCTCATTAGATCATCTCTAGATCTTGAGTTTGCGCTCTCTCCACAATTATTCTTCATTGTATACGGTACCTTAGGTATCGTATTGCAGTCTTGACACCCTTCAGTGCCTCTCCCATTGTTAGAAGACCGCCCTACTCACGGAAGGCCCTAATAACATTTCCTAATAAACTCTCAGATCCTTTCGGTAGCAGGATGGCGCCAGCGGCTAATGAAACTGACAGCTTTTCTGTGGGGCGCGGGGGGTGTCGCCAGGTTCTGGGGCCACGGCAGTAGCGCGCTTCCTGTCGCTTACGTAGAACATTATGCTCTTCGTCCCGCGGAATATAATGCAAAGCTTAAAATTGAAACCAGCAATCGCACGTCTACGCCGACGGTTATAATCGAAGCAGGACACGGACTATGTTTCCGCAGTAAAACTGAATGCCATAAGGTCAGTAAGGTCCTCATTCCACGTCCGCTAGCTTCGCCTCAGGGGAGGCATCTTCGTTTACGATCTTCAGCAATATTTTTTTAGAAGCTGCCTGGTTTTTGAATTTGTTGCGCTGAGGAGATATTTTCGTTTCTAGGAAGTATTTAATTTTCAGGTCGTAGAATTTCTTACGTTCACTACAGCTGAGATTCAGGTTCACGATGACCGAATTTTCTTACGCTCATTTGAAGAGACCGAAAATATATGTGGGATTAAACGTCAAAATATGCTTACAGATCTATAATGAAAACAATATGTAATCAATTTATGAAATCAGATATAAATGTAATATTAAAGTATTCTAACTTTAAATATTTACATAATACGATATTACATTTAAAAAAAATGCCTAAATTCATTTCAAAATTAATACAACCGTTTTAAAAACCATTTGAAGAGCTTTTGAAGTTGATGCACACTTTGCATCATAAAACTTTCACGTCGGTTGTCAAACTTCATCTGTTTTCCACGACCGTCGTTTATCACCCGAACTGGAAGCAATGGAAGCAATAGCACAAACTGGCGATATCTACGACCAGCAAACAATCACTGCATTTTCATGTAAGTGTTACACATCGGCGATCGCCAATTCTTCTGGGAAATTAACCTTACAGGACACAAAAAGTTGTGTCAAAGATACTTTTCACACCCAGATATCAACAATGTGGGGAGAATGCTGATTTGTTGAAAATATATCTTTTCATAAATAATGTGTAATAAAATTAATGAAAATAAAAATATTTTGTATACAGAGTAAATAAATATTTTGTGAAAATTGCAAAATCCGTAAAATATTATATTAGTGCTAAATATATCAAAATATTTAACTAAAAAAGTGTCTATTCTGTTCGGAGGGAACCGATTAGCCAAGAGTTTTGTTTTGAGAACGGTAAGTAGAAAAACAAACTATGTAATTACATAAAAATCCAATTGTAACGTAAGTGAAACGGGACATGTGACATTTACGGGACATATTACCGAGGGTACTCTATATCAGAGTTCACTTTAACCGGAGTCGACTGTATATAGATATATTTAATATATTCAGAAAAACAAAAAAGTTGCACGTCAATGAGCCATTTCTCCCTGCCTTCCAAGAAATTATCGTTTTAGTGTCGCGTCGCGCTATGAATATCATTTTGACTAACAGTAAATCGATGGGAATAACACAGTTCAACTTGAGCTAATATTCACGAAACTTAATGGCTGTTCTAAGAATTTAGCCCTAGGTCAAATTGAAATCGACTCATCAAATCTTTTGGAATGAAATGCACCAGATACGGATAAGGGTCTTCGTTGTTTTTATCTTGTTTTCCGTGAATTTAGCTTGTATTTCTTATCTCGTAATGAGCAGTATATTACTTCGTTCTTCTCCAGAAGTGTACAGAGAAATATATCTTATGTTTTTCAAGTAATGAATCACTAAGCCTAAGTTAGGGTTTCATTTAATACATTATCGTGGGATCATATACGTTCTTCGAATTTCAGTTGAGGTTTTTGCTGAAACGATTGGTCATGAAGTTATCTTACTTTTCAAAACAAATAATACTCATGCTCACTAATGACAATATTGCATTCTAAACAGGTACCATTACAAATTATTTGCATCAACATATCTTTACGGAAATTGTGGAGAAGTCGCTTACACTAAAAGAATCGGAACAAGATTCTTTCATCTAACGTTAACTTATTTCTAAGCAGAACACATTTCAACATGAAAGGATTTGATATCCTCTAAGAAATGCCAAATACACTTACAAATATTCCTTTCTCTAGAAAGATGCAACAGAGAATGTCGAACTTAAGCGCTTCCAAATTATAATCCCATTTTTCAATTAGGCCGAGAGGGATCAAAGGCGAAGACCATTCCCTGCGGCACCTCAATCAACACAGCGGGGTCGGGGACAGGAAGGAATTAATTAAAATTCAGTCTTCGGGAAGGACCAGTGATGTCGGGGTTGCACGATGGTCTAGTTTCTACATTTAGGCAGCAGAAATTCAAAATTTCAGGGGGAAGTAAATTTGATATTATCTGCTGTGTAACCTTCACTAAAACCCTCTTTACTAAAACGCAGCAAAAGTGGGTGAAATTCCAGGGAGGTATAAGGAAATGTCTAAATGCATGACAATTGAATAATATTAATTTAAGAAAAAGTATTAGTTTGTAGGTAAATGTAATGTCGATGTTTTTTAGTTATAACTTATTATTTAGTAACAATAACAAA
The DNA here is from genome assembly GCA_038098605.1 of Gryllus longicercus. Lineage (NCBI taxonomy): Eukaryota > Metazoa > Arthropoda > Insecta > Orthoptera > Gryllidae > Gryllus > Gryllus longicercus. Next base: position 104,323 of record JAZDUA010000381.1, read on the forward strand.
ATGGGCCTGCTTCTCATTAGGTATTAGATGAATGCCCATAAGTGTGTAGATATTACCGACATTTGCCACTCCTATGTGCTCTAATTCACAAACGACTTTCATTTGATTATAGACACAATCCCAAAGATTTCCCTTTTAATATATGCTTCTGTTAATTTTCTTTCTCTATTGGAATTTAAATTAATTTGGCAAGCATACTCCCATACTATGTGAGCTACCACTGTTTTTAAAAGGTAGCTAAATTTGTTTTTATGCAACATGAAAAATATGTGTACCTATTTTGATGTAAATGAGATAAATTTGAGAATGTTCGCCGCGAAGATGTTGCTGGCGGACCACTGTGGGGGGCGATGGCGCGGCGCGCGACGCGCCTTTTTCGCTCCCCGAGTTGTGATTCTTCGCGAGGAAACGCGACGTGGCGGGGAGGGGGCCCCGCAACGCCGAGCTCTGCTTCGAGTCTCCCCCTCTCTGCCTCACTTCGCTTCTTCCCTTTTACTTTATTTTCCCAAATATATATTTTTTCTTCCCCCTTTTTCGTTTTCTCGCTGACGGCCCATGCTTTGCAATCGTTTTTCTGCTAACTCCAACGGTCTTGCAAAGGATTAAGATTGACGTCAAATAATTGCGACACAAGCCATGTTTCAAGCAAGTTAAAATTATATAAGATTTCTTTTAAATTGTATTGTGTATTCCAATGGCGAGCGAAAATTCAGATAGTGCCTATCAACTTAAACTTACTAGTTTCTGTTAAACTATTTCAGATATTTTAAACAATTTTAAACAAAAGTTTGGGACTGTTGTGAATTAAAAACTTGCAGGGTTAATTTTCGTTTGTTAACAGTTAATATCAACTAATATTTGTTCATTAAATTCATAATTTGTATGGATATTTATATCATGTTCTATCGAAGAATTAAATAGATGTGGAGTAAACCTCTATTTACGAGTATTCGTAAGGACTTTTTCATCTTTTAGCTTTCTAGCCTTTCGACCCTTTTAGCCTGCAATAGTCCTGTGCGTTGTGCTCCTGTACTGAAAATAGAGAATGGACGATTGTTTTTACTCGACACTAATTCTGTATCAAAAATGGTTGAACAAAAACCATGGTTTATGTACTGTCACTTCGTTTTTTATGTCATCTTGATCACTATTTACCCCGGATAACGCAAAAGAAGCTGAAATTACACAGTTGAACATACCATCAAATTTATCCTTCATTCATTACACTCACTTCTTAGCACGAATCCAGTAGTTGGAACCACTCACACACGCACAGACACACACGTGACAACCGATTTATTTTTTACTACAGTAATCACTTAACAGAATCTTAAACATCTGAACGAAACAGAATCCTAAACATCTGAATCAAAATTTATTTCATAATTGTATTCAACTGAAGAATTTGTAAAATTCATAAGTAAAGAATTTTTATATTTCTGTGACCGTTTCGTCTGTAATCAGGTGTTATAATAAAATGACTTAATGAAGAATCCAAAAAGGTGTTTACAATATTAGTTTAAGGAATGAACATAACAATTCCAAAATAAATAACAGTATCCAATTCAAAATTAAATCTCATCTATTCTTCTGAACATAAAAATGAATAAAAAAATCTCATTGAGGCAACTCCGAGTGAAATTATTGTTAAAGAATCAGGATAAAAACTTAACTACGTGGAGAACAATGTAGAAATACATAAGTATGAAGAATACTCTCTGGAGTGCAGTCCAGCCGTAAGAGTGGTAACCGTTAATTAAAGCCGTTGTTTAGAAGTGGTAATTAGACAAGGGACAGTTGGAAGATTAAATGTTCTGTAAATTTAGTTTATAAATTTAAAAAAGAATGTATTATTGCCGAAAAATATTTAATAAATCATAAATCTTGTACATTGATTTAATTCAATAACGGTTCTTTTCATTCTACTTTTTTGTATTTCAAGTTTGGAGCATAAATCTCTGTTGGGATCAACCGCCGATGTACGAAACTGATCAAAATTGATTAAATGATTAAGGTTAATAACCACCGCTCGACGCGAGTAGTGGACGTTGCGGAGAGCAATGGCTTTAATTTGTAGTAAGTTGTAATAAAGTGTAGTACATTAATTCTGAATAAATCCGCAAATCGCAGCTCCGTGTGTGTGTACTTACTCAATCACGCCTTCACAATACTCACGAGGATTCTCGCGGAATTAAGCGATACCCAAATAGTAATCAGATCGTAAGTACGATTCCGCCCATATGCAACTACTATTAAATCCGTTAATATCCATATTATGTATTTCAGCTCAATATCACACGTGTAGTCAGTCCTGTAGCAAAATATTTTCATCGTCCTTTAAATTCAAATATTCAATTAAACTCTTTTAAGTCATTGAGTCTCAAGTCAGGTCTCATTATAATTATTTATTTTGTTGACTTGCTTTTGAAACCTTGCTAGAAGACATACCTACTCTTCGTCCTCTGAATGATATCGATGTAAATAATGAAACCTAATATTTATCCGCGACTACAAATCACATTGGCCGATTGCTCCTCCATAAGTGTACACAAACTGCCTGAACCGTACGCGGCAACAGCTGTCTCGTCTGCGATCAGAATAAAACTCCCATTTCCGGCATTGACACTCGCATCACGTTTCAAAATTGTCAGTCCTACTCCTTGCGAATTTTCCGAAAGGAGTTCAACACGTCAATCATTACTTAAGATGTATAATATTTCTGCGAGTACTTACCTCTCTCCGTGAATTCATTGCACTTGGCGACACTCCTGTGGAGCATCTGATTAACGGCCAATATGAGATTTTCGTCATTCGCACGAAAAAACCCATTAAACTACAAATTTCAACACGTTTTAATGGGCTACATATCTTATGTTTTGTAGTAGACGGGCCTACCACTGGACGTCATTATGAAATGCTAAGCACGCAGGAAAATTAAAATTATTTCACGATTCTGCGCCGGTCTTGTCGCACTACGCAAAGAACTGTGTGCTCTACTGCTTCCGCAGCACAACGAACGCTGCGTTTGGAACTTTGGTGAAATGTGAACTGATATGAGTGTCCCACCGATATAGCTGTCAGCGCAGGACAGCGGGTATAAGTTTGTTTTTTCGGCGTCACTAATCGACGCCTTCGCCTTCTGACTATTTCCGAACAGTGGCCATATTCAGAGCTCCCAGAAACTGCTTTCTGGACTCTTAGTATCGTCTTTCTTTAAACCCGTTCTTGTATTTTCAAACATGCATTTATGCTGATATGAGTGTCCCACCGATATAGCTGTCAGCGCAGAACAGCGGGTATAAGTTTGTTTTTTCGCCGTCACTAATCGACGCCTTCGCCTTCTGACTATTTCCGAACAGTGGCCATATTCAGAGCTCCCAGAAACTGCTTTCTGGATTCTTAGTATCGTCTTTCTTTAAACCCGTTCTTGTATTTTCAAACATGCATTTATGCTGATATGAGTGTCCCACCGATATAGCTGTCAGCGCAGAACAGCGGGTATAAGTTTGTTTTTTCGCCGTCACTAATCGACGCCTTCGCCTTCTGACTATTTCCGAACAGTGGCCATATTCAGAGCTCCCAGAAACTGCTTTCTGGACTCTTAGTATCGTCTTTCTTTAAACCCGTTCTTGTATTCTCAAACATGCATTTAAACAAGGAAAATTATAATGGCTCTTTTCAAGCTTAATGTCAAGCGTTCTCTTTTTCCACTACGCGCCCCCGGGCTCGATTCCTGGTTAAGCCAAGGCTATGGTGTACGTTTTCCTTGCAATGTCCTACTATATGTAGGTGTGAGACGATGAGAAAATTCACTTCTCAACTTGAGAAGACTAGAAGACGCGTGGGGATGTCCACGTGCCCTCTTTAACCCATGCCCGCGAGGCAGGGACGTAGGCGGTAGGCCTGCGCCCGTTCACGTGCTGTCGCGCCGAGTTCATATACTCATACGTAATGTTTTCAGAAGTTAACGTAAGACGAACGCATCCGCAAATCCAGGCAACCAATAAGAAGTTGTTTTAAGCACGTGTATTTGTTTCCAATCAGGGTCATTGTAAAGCTGAACAGACCTTTAGTAGTATCCAAGATATCACATCATGTTCTTAATGATATTGACCTGGATATTATTTCTAAATATTTGTGATCTTACCCTGATGACATTATGTTCCGCAGTTTTGTGTAAATCAGCTCGTATGGAGGGTCCCCAAATGCATCAAGGGCGAAATGGCGCCGGCGGGCAGAGCTGGTCTGCAGCATCTCGTATCTATTTCTGCCTGTGACGTGAATAAGTTTTACGTGGAGGTAGAACGAAACCGCAGGAATTGAGTTACTTTGACAAGCGAACCGCTCAAAGTGGCAGTTCTTCGATTTGCGAGCGAATCGACCGTTCGGGAGCGCCGGCCACCCTTCCTTCCCATCCGGGGGCGCCCCGTGGCGGGGGCGGGTGGGGGAATTGCGATCGCTTTGTGTTCGCGGTTGCGCCACGAGGAATAAGAGTTGCAAATGGGAAACTGAGGGGTGGAAGGAGGATTAAATCGAATGACCGGACCCCCGCTGGTAGGGTCGAATGCACGTCCGCTGTGCGTCCACGCTCTGCCACGCCCCCTCCCGCACTCCCCCCTCGCCGCGCCCGCGTCGCCACGCTACACCTTACGGCGCCACTGCTAACTCCGGGAAACGCGCGTGCGACACACACACACACCCTCCACTTGGGACACCGGCAGTGACAGGAATCTAGGCACCTACATTATGCACAAGTATCATTCAAGATGAGAAACTGTGAGAAAAAAAATTGATTTGGTCTACCGAAGGGACGTCTATGTACACGTTTGCAAAACATCAATGTGTTCTTAGGAACATTTTAGACGTCGGTGTTTTAAAGCTGATTTTTAACATCTATGTTTGGGGAACGATTTCTTTTGGCATGTAAGATGTTTTGTTTCCAGATACAAAATTCCCTCAATTATCGCAGTTTTGAAGAGGCTATTATAAGAAATAACTCATATCACTTTTGAGTTTGTGTGGTCGAACGCGGTTTGTCCTACTTCATGGAACGAACTCTCTCTCCCCGACGCACGACCTCTTATCGTACGTCTTTCAGTGCCTTTCGCACTTGGTGAGGCGGCCGCCGCAAGCGCAGTGGGAGAGGGCTTCCTTCTCTCTTCACGAACCTTTTTCGACGAACTGATGACTCACTATTGTGAGATGACCCGGGGCGCTCAGGTTCTGAGGCTCAGCTTTGCCATTTATCATACTGCAAAATATGCAGTAAGCAAAGTATGCAAAAATATGCCCTTAAAATCAGTGAAATTATGTCAAAAAATTACCGAAATATTTACTAATATAAAAAAGAAATAATTTTTGGCTTAAATTTTTATTCGAGATATTGCAGAAACAGTATTTACTAACTTGTGTATTTACCAAACTATATAAAGTAATAAAATGTCAGAAAAAACAGATGGCAACTCATCGTGAGTTCTAGTCAAAACGACAAAGAGAAGTTCTTAAGTATCGATAGAGGGTTAGCGACTCTTTAATATTGATGTTCAATTAATATGCTTTGAGCGGGTTCCTCTTATCATGTATATGGAAACACATATTTAGTATATATTATAACTCTAATATACTCTGTTGTGTGAATCGTCTTTTGCAACACAGGTTATAATATTCAAGACGATAATTGAAATCAACTGAAGTATTCTGAATAACTTAATATTAAGTAATAACATTTTCACCCATAGCAGAAACTAGCCAAACGAAGGAAATACATTTTGCCTGAAATTTGCTATTTTATGCATCATTGATCATAAACTATTCAACAGTAACTAGCATAACCCTGAAATATGCAATTGTATGCAGAATAGCCCACATATTCAAAAATTGGCAAATTAAATCTTGGAATATAGCATCTAGGGAGACCCATTAGGAAGGAAAACCGAACTCCGGGCTTCTACGGCTAAGCAGAAGAAACATACGATTGCTTTAAATTGCGATCACTTGTGACAATTTTCTTTTGTTCTCTTTGTCCATTGCCTATCTCGTTTTACTGTGGACCCGCCTTGCCGCATTCCGCCTCCTCAGCCCTGCATCGTCCTACGCCGCCCCTCCCTGCCCTCTCGCACAATCGCCCGCCGCCCGAGGCCTCCCGCCGCGAGCCCGGCCGCGCCACGGAGCGCTCGCAGCGAATTAAAATTTAAGTGTCGCTTGTTTGTGGATTTATTTGGTTCGAGGCGCTGCGGTGGCGGCGGCGCGTGATTGACGTTCAATTTGGGGGCGCGCACCAGGGGGCCCTGGCGGCGACGGGGCGGCGGGGGGCCGTGCCCCGCCCCGCCCCGCGCCGCAAACGGCTAATTTTTGGTCGGGCGGCTGCGGCGGCGGCGGCGGCGGCGGCGGCGGCGGCGGTCGCGGCAGCGCGCTTGATGGAGTCGCCTCGCGGCCCACCGCGGCGCGGCCGTGCTGCTGACGGCTCGGTCCCCTGCGGATTCTTTGAGTCGGCCACCCGCCTCACACCGCCTCCTCGCACGGCATTCGGATGCCTTCTCATTTCCGTATCAGGGGAGGTGGGGGATGTGCTGGTTTTTAGTTGGCATGAATTGTTTTAGAAAGCAAATATTCTGTTTATTAACAATACAAATGTTGAGATTGATATCTTGTAATCAATTGACAAAAGGGTTCTAATTTCTTTTTAACGGCCTCGAACGGCAAGTTCTGATGATGATCGCTACGCAATCGAAGTCTTAAGTATTTAAAATCTTGCTACCAAAGCATCTCCTTTTTTCTCAATTCATTGATATTCTTTTAGAGTTTGTTTTGGTTCGATATATGATTCACGTCGTCAATAGTATTTGTTATATTTGAGTGATTGCGTCTGGCGTAGGAAAACAATCTATTATTTACTTCAGGATCCATTTTGAAAATGTTTGTTAAATTTTGAAGTGTCACATTATTACGTTCTCGTGATGCAACAGTCATTTAATTGATTTGAAAATGTAAAACGTTTTGTCATTGACTGCGAATATTCATGCGACAAAAACCATTATTATGTTTAGAACCAGAAATTTAACAAGATGTCTTTCAAATGAATGTGCGTGTATTGTGTTGCTTTTATCGAATTGTCATTGACAAAATCAATGAAATCTAATTAATACGGAGCCCCCTCCTCCCCGTAATGCAGGGGCCCTTTTCCACCTTCGTATTTCTGGGGTTAATTATATTGCAACGAGAGATGACCTGCCGAGAGCCAGGAAGCCACGGCACTCAGTAATTAGACCAACAAGCGTATCTTTACTATTTGCACTCGCAATAAAGCACTACGAGAATCGTGGCATTACTAATTGAAGAAGGGTGATTGTGTTTCTTCATGCTTCTGGTCATTACCACGCGACAGGTGCCAGTCATTGCTTGGCTTTGCCTTCCTGGACGTTTCAATTTTGCCCTACTGCACGTGCAACACGCGTAGTTATCTCACATTAATTCTTGCTATAGGAACCAGCAATCGCTCACGACTAAAATATTTAAGTTCATAAAATTGATGCTATTATGTAATGTATGCCGTGATGACACACGTCCTTAATAGTTTTGTTCCAGTGATAATGATTGGGTATTTACAATGACGAATACAATTATATTAATATTGTCATATGTTAGGCATTTTTTAAATTATTTCGATTGTTTTGTTTCAGCTTTTCTTGCCCGAACGCGCGTGAGAGAGGGAAGCGCTGCATGACCTTGGGTGGCGGACGATTACATACAAAATTTCCGTTCAACACGTCGCAAAAAATCAAAATTACTGAAAAAATGTAATGCAAAAATGCAATTCAATGCAAATCAGTTCATATTCGAAATACTCTGGTAAAGAATCAATATCAGTTCATTGTTTTAACGAAATTCAGGAAAATTGCAAACATGTTGTATTTGAGGGATTTCCTTTACTCTCCTCCCTGTGGTTTGCCCACGTGCTCGCGCGTCCCTGCCGACTTCGCGTACTATTGCGCGTCCCACTCGATCGTCTGGATTTAAAGGCAGTGCTATGTGTAAATGAAGGTTTTAATTAGCACTAATTATCGTGGCATAAAATATTTCGGTTTGGAGGGTACATTTACCAAGAGGTTTACCATATTCTAATAAACAAAAATTTATAGTTCAAAATATTACAAGCACGTAATATTTTCCGTTTCAGTTCTACGTTCTGCGTGTTTTACGTGTAACTCATGGATTTTCATTCATTTTGCACTCGTTTTGAGTGATTGAGTTGCAATGTAATACAGTATTCTTTAATGTGTGGTTTTATTTAACTGTAAAACCTATTTTACTAGGACTTATTATGTATTGGACGAATTCGTTTGGTTGTGATGAAATGTTATAACACTTATGTCATAAAAAGTCTATTTAAATAATGAGGTGTATCAGGTTGGTAATTTTCTTCTCGGTTATATCAAAACTGTACGTACGTGTATCGAGCGATGTGTTTGAGAAAACATACGGAACATTTTAAATTATGATCGGCAATATTTAAAAAAATTCAGACTTTTGATTGATATGATAATTAAAATGCAACCAACAGCAACACGGGGCTTTGGTTAATGGCGCCTTGACTCTCCCGTGTTTGGTTTTTCGCTGCTGGATCAATATGCCAATCACACTCCAAGAAAACCACGTACGTTACTAGTTGGACTTTTGTGTGGTTTGGGTATTGTTATGGGTGGGATTCAGGGAAGTATAATGTGAGTTAGAAGGAATAAATGCATTAGTCATCATGTGGTGGGGTTAATATACCCTGAAATTAAAATTCAAGGAAACATAGGGTGCGGCATGATTGATAATAAATTTGTAATGTGCTTAGTAAGAAATTTTATTAATTGGTGATGTTGGAATAAATTACTTTAATGAACTCATTCCTTTCGGAGGGTAAGTGTTCAATGATGTCAGCGCAACAAAATATTTGTTTATTGGAAGTTCTATACAACATAATCTTACTTAGGAAATACCTTTACAAAATATATTACATGTGAGGAATTATGTACACTAATAACTAATACCATAGGAGAGAATAGATTTTCATGATACACATGTATAAAATAATATGGTGCAAGGCATATCATATTAAATTCAAGTAGTATACATAATTTAAAAACTACACGATCTAAGTGATAAATGCGATAAGAAATTAGCTCAGACCGATACACATACCAAAACAAATACAATTGTTGGGAGACATCACTGTTTGGAATACCCTCTTCAGTATTTTCAGTTTAGCAATAATCTAAATACATTCATTCACAACATAGGACTAGCACAATCTTCATTATTTTAAAATTCCTGCTCGTATATACAAATTATAAAACCATAAGTGAGTTTATGTGAAGACTATGTTTCTTACAACAGAACATATTACTTGAAAAGATTTTTAAATAGATACTGCCAAGTCACATATAAAAACTACTTATGTCGTGATATTTCACTTCTTTCAAAAAAATGAATTGCTTCAATATAAAATGATAGCAATATTTCATCGTTATACAGTTTTCTTTTTAAAAATATGTTTTTGTCAGTGGCCCAGCATTATCCGTCTAAAATCCTTCCTTGGCTGGTCTGGAGGACGTGGCAATCACTCTGTGTGAATTGTGAGCGTGAAGAGAAACTTGAGTTGTTCTCAAGCAGGCCTGTGGGGGCACATAAGCTGCAGATGAGGACAAACCCATCGGCCGAGCCAGGCTACTTGCTACCACCATTATAAGCTCAGCACTTAATACTGTGGCCTGTCCTTCCAACCATTGCACAGTCACTGCATTTTAGCCAGCATTTATGTGGCCATTAAACATCATTGAAGTGTGCATATGAGAATGCGCAAGAGGTTTCACATTCTGTATTAGAGCAGTGTTGTCTGATATTACTATTGGCTGGTTTTCTAATTATTGGTTATGTTCCAAATTTCTTTGCAGAAGCACAGTCACGTTGCTGGGAAGTGGAAAAGACTATTAAGGAGATAATATCAAACAGCACATACCACCAAATGTCTGCCTTTGGAGGGCACATCAATTATCATCACACATAACATTCTCACTAGCAGCTGATACTAATTTTTTCTACAAAAAAATCTATTTTCCCGATATGTACTTTTCAAGAGAGGGGGAACTATATGTATTTGGGGATAAAGGGATGAAAGAAGCTGTGCTTCTGTTACAATTTGTAATAACCAGTATTAAATTTGTATATGGTACAATTTATGCACAAGCCTGGCTCAGCATTGCCTGAAGCACAAACCCTTCATTGCCGTAAAGAATACTTACTATATGGGTATAATTTTCTTATACTAAATGTACGCTTTCAGAATAATAATATCAATGCTATTGACCATTCAAACAGCCTCAAATCCAACAATTTAACAAACTAATCATGTATGATGTTCTACATGAAATATAGCATTGTTAAACAATAACAATCTTGTTTTTAATGCTGCAGTTCTTTCAAACAAAATGTCCAATGGGGCACAAATTGAGGAATTGCCCGAACTTGGATTTACAAAATAGCATCATCGATTAGCCCACAAACCTCAGAGCTTAAATACCTGTATACCATAACTGCAGCTAATACCTAGGTTTCCTCAAAGCAATTGATCCATCTTGCTTCGTAGAAATGTCCAAACTGATATTGAATTGCTTATTCTAAATATTAATAATTTGCCGCACTTATTCATTTAAGCAGCTAGTGACAAAATTTCCAAAATTTAATCTTTGGTTTGTTATGATATTTGTTGCTTCTTTTGAAGTGCAAATGTAAAAACAAATAAACTGTAATTGAAGATCTATAGTCAAGATCAGTTTGCAAATATCTACTCTGAACAGTGCTCTCAGAGAGGAGAGACAATGTGTTCTGTACAAAACATTTAATGTTTTCTCGCTTTACAAAATTACTTTCCAGAATATATTTAAATTATACATTCAAGCACATTCTTTTCACCAGACAGACAGGTGACTAGACATATACACATTGCATAAAAAAATACAGTAAAGATATCAACTGCTGTATATTGACCTCGATCAAGGACATCAACATAACTGATGCAGCACAAGGATGTATTTCACTAGTACAGCCTGACACATCAGATGCTAGATTGTTGGTTATATTAATTCTAGCGTATAATGACACACCTTACATATAGGTATATCTGATATGAATAATCATTGTTATAGAACGTTCTTACAACAAATCTTAGGTCTGTGGCCACAAACAATACATAACAAATACTGTTTATATGAATGAATAGGTAACATCACTACCCAGGTAGTTCGGTCTACAAAGGTCTATGCATTTGGTATATTTTTTTACATATTTCAGTCACAATACACTTACGATCATAATGTGAACATAAATATTTAATGTTTGAATCGCCTACTTTGAGAAACCTTGGCAAAGGAGTTTCTCGGTACGTGTTAAATGGAAGTAAACATAATCCAGTGATTATAACGGAAGGTGCCACTGTGAAGAGTAATATGTCTTACGTTAATTTGTAGTATAGATGTAAACGAATACCTATTGTAAATTCTGAAGGTTTATTGGGCGTTCGATTCGCTTTTCCTTGAAAAACATGTGTAGACTAGACTAATACATCTGTAATTGATCTCCTAAATGAACTAACTGATTAAGCTAGTGGACTTTTGCATAGGGAAGCGTTTGGAAAGTAGAGCTTACTAAAAGTATTCAAGGGTCACAATGTTTATGTTCTGAAATTTTGCTCAGAATAATAAATTGCATCCCGCAGAAGGAATGAAACATACTCCCAGTACCCGGATTACTCAAACAGGTATAAACCTCCAAGCACAGTTTACAAAAGTTTGTACAATATATATTTATCTGTGTTATGAAGTGCCACATTTTATTCGGATCTTGACGTTGCTGTCTAGTAATCTAGATTTTTCAGCCATCCAGTTCTTTGTTTTGTTGAGACATACTTCTTACTCGTAAACGCTTTGCAAAACATATCAAAACGTCAGCCTTGATGTACAATTTTATGATTAATAAATAATGTACCTATTATGTAAAACGGGGGGTCATGGACATTTATACTTTTGTAGCTGAAATAGAGGCTTATCTTACTAGTCTAGTCTTTCATTGGCATTCTTTACAGCAAAAGGATCATTGATTTTAACGCGCAGATGCGGTTGCAATTTCAAATATCAGCGAAGAAGTTGAAGAGTACTGGTGCACGTTTAGTTCACGTGGTCAATTTTTAGTGCCGAGAACAATTTTCTGTGGGGAGAGCTATTAGCAGAAATGCCGTAAAATGTGTTCGAATACAAGATAATTTTGCTTTCATAAAGAATGCCATCGGTAGCCGAGTGTACGACAGATTACACCTTGACTACACGACTTAACTCCTACGTTGAAATCAGTATCATTTTCGAAGAATTAGACTATTTGTCCAGAGACAATAGATTCAAGATCACAGGATCAATGTACAGGATGAGCCCTGTTAACTGATTCTATAGAAAAAGACTATGTCAAAGAAGTTTAACCCTGCTTTTATGTAAATGCTTGTAATTGAGTTGCGCCCTAGGGCAGCGGGAGGTCCGTGAAACAATGCGTCTAGTAGTAGAATCCTCCTCGTCCGAAGGAAAGATAGGGAGATGAGAGATCATCACTGGCCCACCACGCGTTCACCAGCCCACTCGTTCACAGCTACTACGAAATGACCAAGTCGCCGCTGTGCGCGGACAGTCTGTGGCTCTCCTTGCGGCCCCTGGAGCCCGACCGGCCGCCGCCGCCGCCGCCGCCGCCGCCGCCGCCCGTGCCTCCGCCCCCGCCCCCGCCGCCGCCAGACGTGTGGTTGCTGTAGCCCGAGTCGGAGCCGAAGGACGAGTCCTGCGAGGGCGGCGCGGGCCGGAACGTGGAGAACATGTCCGGGCGCTGGGGCGGGGCGTAGGCGTGCGGGTGGGCGTGGCCGGCGGGGCCGCCCCCGCTCCCGCCGTGGTGATGGTGGTGCTGGTGCAGGTGGTTGAGGACGGGCACCGACTCGTAGGGGTTGACGAGGTGGGTGCGCGGCGGCGCGGGCAAGGCGGGGGCGGCGGCGGCGGCCGCCAGCGGCGGCATCAGGTAGGGCAGGCGGTGCGCCACGCTGGGCACGGGCGCGTGGGCGTGTCCCGAGGGCGGGGCGTTGCGGCCGGCGCGCCCGCCCCCGCCCCCGCCCGCCCCCACGCCCACGCTCGGGTACAGCTGCAGCAGCGCGTCCAGCAGCAGCCCCTCGTGGAACTCGTGGCCCTGCGCGGCGGCGGCGGCCGCGGCGGCGACGGCGGCGGCGGGCGGCAGCGGGGGCGGCGGCGCCTGCTGCGCGGGGGCCTTGGTGCGCCAGGCGCGGCGCCGGTCCAGACTGCGCGGCCGCCGCTCCGCCGCCGCCGCCCCCTGGCGCCCGCTGCGCCCGCCGCCGCCCCCGCCCTCGGTGCGGTAGCCCGGCGGCGGCGCCCCGTACGCGCCCCCGCGCACGCCAGCCCCCGGCGACGCCAGCGTGTAGCGCCCGCGCTCGTCCACGCCCACCGTCGCCAGGCTGTCCGCCGACTGCAACAGACAACACAACATACTCAGCACAAACACGCTCACAACATCTAATTGTACACAATCTAAAGTACCCTGGCTGATCAGGGTGGCTGAGGTCGCTAAGGCTAAGGTTCGCGAGTTCGAGCCCCGCCTCGGGCATGGTTGTATTTGTGTTCCTCCTTTCACCCCTCATCATTACCATATCACTTCTTTCAGTATATACCTAACGTTAAATCAGTAGTGGTCGCCAATGAGCTCGTAGTTAACACGTTTATAACAATGGCATATAACGTTGGTGAAAGTTCACGGCGTTGAATCCTATTCTAAACAACAAGAATGAATTCGAATATTTAACTTTCTGTATCTTATAAGAACAGGGTTGTCCACCTCGCACCAGCGTTGTCGCACGCGCCGTACCGGGCTCAACACACCTTTAATATAAAACTAAGCTGTTTACATTTCAGGATTTTTTTTCGTAAATTCAAAATCTTTTTCAAGGTGTTTGACCGCGTAATGCGTGGTATGGCCTGATATCACGCATGGCTCGATCCCTCCCTCTTCGCTTCAGAGCACCCGGGGAAAGTGCTTGAGCCGTTACCGGGAAGTCAGATGTATATCGCCCGAGTAATGAAAATAACGGCCCGCAACCATGTTAAAGCTTTTATTTGTGGCCCTTGAGGCCTTGTTTGATGGGCACCCCTGAACTACTGCAATAACCTTTTCTCATGTTGCGGTCACGCTTATACATTTTGTCAGAATTCGCTTACGTTACGGGTTTTGAAAAGTATTTGCATTTTATGTTATATTTGCTTTCTGTGAAATTAGGTTTTTTTGTAAGCTATAGCAAACAAAAGTAGTATTTATACATTAAATAATAAAATTAATCCTTTCGCTAATTCATAATCAGTTTAGGATTACTACACATCGCAAAACCTTGCATTTGCAATTCTTACAATCGCAAAACCTTCAGCCTAAAAATAGGCCCTCTTTTACCTGGGCCCGCCCGCAATATGGATCTTGCGGGCCCCTACGTTACACCACTGTAAGGCACCTGAAGAGTGCTCTCAGCAACGGCCTAAGTCTTCGTGCTAACTTGATGTGACGGGGTCTGGCAATTCCACGCGGCGGCTGCCGAGGCTAACGGTCTACGTGACCATCGCACGCCAGCGTATCTGCTAGCATTCGGATGCAAATACCTTCTACACAGGATGTCACCAGATCGTGTTAACCTTCAATTCAACGTGAAGGGTTCATACCCTATATCACAATTGGGTTTGCGTTTCGAGGTCGAGAACCGTAAGGTAACCGTAATCGTAATAGTAACGTTGGCTCAACTCCTAAGCACGATCTCATTCGTCGGGTGGTATGGTAGGGGCAATCGGTTGTCGGGTAATCGGAACCAATCAACGCACACGAAAGAAATTGTGCTCAAGAACTAGCCTCCGCAAGGAACTACCTATTTCTCGTGTTGGAAATCCGGTCAACCCGACTAATTGGTACGTGCGCTCTTGTTCCAATCCGCAGCTGTTGTCCAAACCGACTGCTGTATGCAGAGTGCTCAACCGGTGTGGGATGTCTGCCAATCTTGGAAATGTCGGTATTTCGTCTTACTCGATAAGTCATTGAATTGTCAAAGTGAATGCGCGCGCTCTCGAAACAAACAAAGAATTAACGAGCCACGGAGCGCCGAGTGCAATTATCTGTGATATTCTGAATCGTGAGTTTTGTAGGCGCTATTCTACGAACGTAAATAAATTATTCTTAGTAAAGCTTTAACCATTTAACCACTTATTTTCTCACTCAAACGTATTGGAACACGCTGTTTGTGAAGATGTGACAGAAAGTGAAGCCTTGCATTTTCTATTATTGTTGAAATGATAGATTTTGCATCTAAATTTAAACTCCAGCATGATTTTTTTAGCATTAACCGGGCAAGGGTGAAAGTGAGTGGGAGTTACTGGCGCTGATTTTTGGCGGCGTACTAAGCTACATCCACATGCCCTAGATATGCGACGTCGATGCAGATGTTTTTCGAAACGTCGATGTTTTAAACATGGATGTATTAAAGTCTATAATTTTTGAGCATTGATGTTTTGAGTAAGATGCATTAACGTTTTCAATGTGTAGTTTGTAGATGAATTCTCCCTGTGTCTCAGTTATTTTTGTTTCAAAAATAACTGGTCATTAAGTTTTGGTGTCCGAACCACGAACGCGGGTTGTACTACCTTCATTGAGCAGACTGTCCCACACCTAAGATGATCCTGCCACCGTGGGATTTCCGTCTTTCCTCCTATTTCGCTAACCAAGAGACGTTTTTCACTTTTGTTTTCAGTTAAATTTTGATAATAATCAAATATGCACGGAGTCTACCGCATTAAATTTTGTTGCGCTGGAATTTAATGTTAGAGGTTGCGATAAGGAATATTAAGACGCCAGCTATTGCGCAGCCTATCAGGCTTCAGCCAATGAGCTTCATGCACCAGTTTGCGTCACAATATTAGCGTGAAAATAAAATTCAGCAAGTAACCAAACGTATTACCTTATAAGTCATTGAAGCAAAATTATGATGCATTAAAAAAATATATTGCTAATTTTATTACAACTACGTCTTCATCAGGTTATTTTGGTTGGTCAGCGTTAAAAATTTTCACTTTATGCCACTTTCAGAATGTTTCTCAACACTTCACGCTTGCCATGCAGCATGACAGCCATCGCCTGGCATGATTTTTCAAAGGAAGTGCGCATCTGGTGTTGCGCAGAACCAGCAAAAATCGGTGCGCCTTTCTAGCTCATCCACGTCTCCATCTCCATCTCATGGAGGCTTCTAAACTAGCGTTGAATGGTGTTTGATGTTTTTACCCTATCGATTAGGTTTTTGTTCAGTTTCCCTGATACATGGAGCAAATTATAAATCGGCTTGTTTTGCTCCTGGACATAAATGTAGCTTCACTATGCGCACGTTGTTTTAAACTCTCCTCTTGCTTGTAGTGGTAGGAGTAGAGGTAAGGCCGAGTTACAATTTCGTTATTGATGCAGGAAATCAAGAGTGCAGTTCGTTTACCGTTGCAAATAAGTTTTTTAAAACTCGAGAAAGAAAATGTCAGTTTTTTTCATAAGGCTACTGGCGCGATTTAAAAAAAAATAATTTGTATTTCAAATGTTCATTTGATATTTAAGTAACTATTGATAATTAAAATGATGGGTAGGGATTCGGGAACTCAAGGAAACGTACACAGATTATCTTCTCCGCCATTCGACACCTATAGTATTTTACTGCTTTTTGAGTAAATAAATCTAAATCTAAATCTACATCTACCTTGCGTGCCCGTATGGGCACAGTGTACGAAGCTGTTGAGTTCAAATTTTCCCCTTAAAATGTTGCAGTTATGCAATTAGAACTTCATGTTGTTTTCTGTAACATCCTACGAGGTGTCGTGAGCATTTCAAAATGTTGAGAATAAAAACTATTTTTTAAAATTATTCAATGGTGTAATGAGACAAAATAAAGACCCGAATCAGGCAGAGAGGTTACTTGATGACCAACCTGCACGTGCTGCGCGAAGCGGTGCCGGGCGCTGGCGCGTCGCTCGGCGTCGGCGTCCGCCGGCAGCGGCTGCAGCGGGGCGTGGTGCTGGACGAGCGGCGGGAGCGCGTGGGGCGCGTGGCTGTGGCTGTGGGCGAGCGCGTGCGGGTGCGCGTGGGCGTGCGCGTGGGGGGCGGCGCGGCGCGCGGACGGCGGGGGCGGGTGGGCGCGCGTGGGCGCGTCGTCGCTGGCCGCGCTGGCGCCGCTCAGGCTGTTGGCGTCGGCCGCGCTGGCGCTGCCGCTGGCGCTGTTGCTGCCGGCGCCGCCCCCGCTGCCGCCGCTGCCCGCCCCCGCCGCGTCGGCGTCGCCGCCCAGCGACAGCTCCTCGTCGGCGAACTCGTCCTCGCTGCCGCCCGCCAGCGCCTCCGATTCGGGCTCCGAGTCGGGCCGCTCGCCGGACCCTACACACACACACAGGCGCGCACTTAGTTTAGTCATGCGCGCGCGAAATTATTAATGAACATCTTTATTATATGAACAAGGCTCAGATTCTGATGATCAAGTTCTTTGACAATGACCTATAAAATGACTTATTCATAAAGAAGAACAATTTAAAAATTTCATGACTTACAATTATAATTTTAATTCATTTATATGAAATTATATTTCATATTAAGCCTTTATTTTTGAACGAAACGTTATCCTTAGCTCCGATCTTCCAATCGTCAGTTTTAAAAGGTCGAGGAAGTACCGAAGATCCATGTAATTTTGAGAGTTCGAAGAATCCACTGCAGAGAAGAATAGTTCACTGCAGCAGTGAATTTCGTCATGAATGGACGATACATTTAAAACGTCGTTTTAGACTGTCATTGTTCATTCATGTAATATTTACTAATAGAAATCACGAAAAGTAAACATACGTAAAAATGACTCAATGACGCAATGAATTCCAAAAGAATGACCTAAAAATTGAAAATGTCAAAATTACATCAATATATAGTTATTAGGTTATTGTTATCACATATGTCGTGATACACTCACATTAGCCACGTTCAGAAAGCAACAATGAAAAGGTGATGTCATTAGAAACTGAGCCCTATTAATGAACAATACAATATTTACAAAATGCAATGCGGGTGGATTTATGTTCATTTGAAGATCTGCTGTAATTTACTTTCCCCCATCACAGTGCTCCTAAATTATTCTCCCTTAATCAACTTCCCCTTTTTTTAATCTGTAGTCAATTTTTCCCAAGTTTATTTCAAAGCACACCCACTTGCCTAAAGATTGGCCCTCACCATACACAATTAGCAGGACTGCCAATCGAAATAAATTAAGGGAACATTCCGTGATTGTGCTGTATTTTCCAAATACACGAATGGCTAAACTTGATCTAGTCACCCACGTCGGATTGTGAATTTTAATTGCCCAAGAACGTCCTATCCCAAAGCCCTTTTTATCAGAACATTTTGGTAATGTGTCGTCCCGTCGAAGGTCGATTTTCTGGGCGTCAGCCGGTTAAAATCTATTCACAAATGTATTCAAACAATTTTTGTAAAACCAACAAATTTTGATTTTATTTGCAATAAATTTCCAGAAATATATTTAAATAAATTAACATTTTTTAAACAGCAATTATATTCGGTACTAAAAAACACCATGGCTTTCCAATTACAGTACAACAGTTAACCCTTAAGAAGTGCGAAATCTTAGTAAGAAAATTACTTAACACAAACCTATAACACGAAATTAATTGTAAGTGTTATACAAACTTAAGAACTTGACATGCCACATGTCCGCTTGCGGGGCGCGGCACTCACCGTTGGACAGCTCCTCGTAGACGGGGTTGTAGAGGTCCTGCGACGCGTAGGGCTCCGCGCGCGGCGCCGCCTGGCACACGAAGATGTTGCCCGCGCCGCCGTAGCCCGCGCTCGCCGGCCCCTTCACGTCGATCATCTGCGCAAGCCCCACGCGCCACGCACGCCGTTATTCAAATGTTGGTGTCGGAAACAGCTGAGTGGGTCATTTGGCCAGGAAGTAAAAATGCATGGGGTTGTCGGGTAGGTTTAATTATTTATTTAATAGGTAATTATTACAAACAAATTAGCTTACTTGATGCTATGTGGCTAGGCCGAAGGCCTTTAAGCCATTACAATACCTACATCCTTTCGCGTTCTTATCTTTCGAATTCTGGTATTCACCCCAAATGGTCTCTCCATCGCATCAAAGCCGGGGAAAAGAGACCATAAGGTACGGCTCAGGAAAAAACCCCTGAAGGGGGAAAAACCTGCCGTCAGAAGCCGAATACATAACAATTATCCGACGAGAGGGTAGAGTAGTTGACTACCACCTCTCCGAGGGTCGTCCCGGTATTGCAGGTTTAATTCAAACGCGTGGGACAAACTAGGGATTCAGAAAATCTGTTCAAATGATTCATGATCCGTCCTCTATATGGTTACAATGATTTTTTAGGTCGCTTTTTATCCACTTGATTGTATAGCGACTTCAGTGATGGTTTTAGCTGTAGGAGGCACCGTAGGAAGAACATGCAAGCACAACACGAAAACCGAGAAACTATGCCCGAGGTGGGATTCGAACCGGTGACCCTTGGAACCGAAGCACCTGCGGCCCTTCAGCCGTAGCAACCTCAGCCATCCGGGCTGGCAAGGTTACAATGATCATTTTCTTAAAATGTTCACTTAAATAATTTACAGTTTAACGTCTGGAAGACCACCCTGCTTTAAAATTCTACCCTTCTCGACGGCCGTCGAAAGTATTAGCGAGACATGACGTGTACTTCAGTTTCTTTCTCGTGGATGTCAGAGGGCGAGGGTATTCCGAGAATCAGATAAATATTAAGCCTGGCCATTGTGGCACCACGGGGGCGCGCTCCATTTGTTGCATGCAGATGTGAAAGTGGCCTAACGTTTAATTCTTATGATCAACTGCGCCCTTCTTATTTTACCTTCATGGAATATGTGGGAAGTCGGGGTTATCGACTTGCCCTGGAAAGCGAGTGTTTGGATTGCGTCCGAAGTCCGAGCCCTGCGCTCACCCGAGAACCATCTCTTGATTTTCATAATTGTGTGAGTTGCCAGAAATGCCTGGTTTGCGTTAATGATAGGCACGTATTGTCAGTACTAAACCTGCGAATAGTTTAAAAGTTATTTTATCCGCAGGGCCATCTAAATTTATTTATGTTTTTACTAATTTCAGGGAGATATTCAACTACTAGGATCATATGGCGATCACCAAGTCTTCAGGGGAAATGATAACGCTGTACGGATACCACAAACATCCATGCTCCGGACTGGATTCAAACATGCGACCATTCAGGCCCGAGGCACGGTTCTTCGGTCTTCGACACCTTAGCTATCCTAACCGGCATAAATATTCTGATGCGTAGTTTACAATTGTATATTACTCTTAAGGCATTTAGAGTGCGAAGGCAAAATAAAACTGACAAAAAGTAGTAACGAACTCTTTAATCAGTACATAAGATAAACCTATGTCGCCCAAAATCAAAATCTTTTCGAAATGCCAAGTGTCCTCCCACATTACGCACGGAATTTAATTTATATATATGCATGTTTTCCATACATTTTGCCTTAGGCTTAAATCTTTCACCGAAATCCCCGAGAGTGAGCATTTCCCGGGAGCAGTTGCAGCGCTTCGCGAGGCAGAGGGGCGCAAAGGCGGCGGGTAAGGGCGCATGTATTTTGGATGCGGTATTGGTAAAGGGGGCTCTCCTGGAAGACGGGCCCGCGGGTAAGCGAAAGTCCAAAGGCGGAGGCGCGCTCGCAATCCCCGGGGAGGTGATGTGCTAGGTGGGCGGGGCGGGGGAGGGGGCGTATCGCGCTTGTAAAGTGCTCGCGCGGCGTCGCGTCGCCTCGCCGCCTTCGCTTTATCTCCGCCTCGTAAAACTGCACCGCGACGCGCTCGCCCCGGCGCCCCTCCCACCCTTCCGTCCACACCCCGCGGGCCACGGCTGCTCGCACCGCCGTCCACCCGCCGCTCCGGAGGGCTCCGAGGCGGGAGAGATGCGGCCCATGGGGGTTCTCGGGCTGGGACCAACCGGGCGGAGATGACTGAATACCCGTCTTGCTTTGACTCACCTGTAATATACTGACTTCGAATTCACGTAAAAATTGACGGAAAACCAAACTGCCTCTGTCCATGTGGGAGATGGCGATGGTTTAGTAAGAGAACCAGGAAGACTTGGAAGATATCAAGTCTTAGAAACTGTTTCGATTCAGCCGGGAAGATTCACATATTATGTTCCTAAATATTTTTACTCTTTCACGACATTATTCTCATATTCAGTGTGTCACTGCTTACGACAAAAGGTGACGTCACGCGACGATGGAAAAGAAACCAAGAAAGACGCGTAAGTATTAATGTGCGTCGTTTCAAAACAATTTTTTTGCTGCTCTATTTTACCCACATTGGATAGCGGCATGCTTGCTGCTGCGACCTTTTTTTCAATATACGTCTATACCCGAACGTATACAAGGTCAGTGGAATAGAGAAAGTTTAATTAGCGTAGGTACTACAGGATCACTTAAAAGGTAATGTGATTAAATTGATATTTCGTAATAAATTGATGTACAACGATTTTGGACATTGTAACCATAATCCTGACCTCAAAAGTTCTTACCCAGGGGGTGGCTTATTGCACTTTGTGTGTTTGACGAGGAGTTCACGATGCACGGCGCTGTAAGAATCAAGCCCAATTCCGTCTTCCCAGATACATCTCTGTCGTCGTCCCCTCGATTTCCGTTCCTCGCAACAGCTTCCTCTTGACGACGTTGTTTCTTCGGGGAGCGGCAGTGTCATATGGGAGAGATCCATATTTGATGCACGACTCTCACCATAAACTAGTAACGCGGAGTATCTTCCCGGCTTTGGCGTCGTTAGTTCTGAACTTACAGATATTGTTAATGTAAGCAGTTTATCGTCAAGCAAGTCGTTGTTTCTGCCTTTATTGATATTGATACGACAGAGATCCGTTAAAAATGTTTTGAAGTTTTGAAGACAAATTTTTATTCTTTCGGAGCATAACGATGATTTCAATAATTTATGTAGATGCGACCATCTCCCAGGGAAGTGGCTTTAAAAGTAATTTCGTCGCTTGCAGTTTGTGCTTGAGTTTACGAGCTGGCGGGGGCGGGTGGGGGTGGGGGCGGGGGGCGGTGGATCCGCTGAGTGGCGGGGTCGGGAGATAGGTTTTTCCAGAAACACCGCACCCTTCTTTCTAGCCCTTTCTGCCAGCTCCATGCTGTCGAGAAGGCATAAATTTCATTTCGCGTGTTGTGCTTCGAATCTGGAGACGTACAGGCGCCGGAAGAGGTAGAAATTGCAGAGGTGGGGATACCTTCCCCAACACGAAGCTTTCTTACTCGCCGAATAAACCATAAGGATTCACTGCTATCAACGCTTAGGTGATGGGGAGGACCGCTTCTGTGAGAAAACGTATAGAAATCGATTTTACATCCTCTCTTATTTCAAATTACGTAGCAAGTAGTAATACTGATACTGCAATTTTCTTCATTCGAGAGACTGTTAGAATTGTATGATATATTGCAATATATTCCGTGTTAATCTCTGATGTAGCAAAAAAGTAATGCCTGTAATGCATTTCCATGCAGGTCTTGACACTAAATCGTAAAACCATTCCATATACAGTGCTTAGTGGAAGGAAGGTTTCAATAATCTCAAATTTTATGAAAATCTACCAAATATTAGGCCTTACGGAGAAACCGATATTAATTCCGCATAAAAAGTCCTAGCAAATTTTGGAAAAGCGACTTCCTGAGACCTGGTATTGCTAAATCACCGAAACGTATTTGAGAATCAGTTGTATGTAGGTGTAGATCCGTAAACTATATACAATATTTCATGCAACAGTAGGTCTTTTTGAGCGCACGAGGAATTAGACGGACTGTGGACCAGAGCATACTAGAGCCAGTGAGTTCCGTGTTTAACAAGTTTAGGCGATAGGCGAACGGAGTGTAATGAATACTTGTTAGGGACATTCGGTGGGTGTATCATGGAAGAGAAGTTGTTTCATTTCGACGTCGCAAGCTAAATGCGTTGACTGAACGTAATGGGTTCCTGGCTTCGTAATGGATTGTGAAGGAGCTGCCCGGTAGTCGATGGGGGAGGGCGAGTGATTGGTGCGAGGCTGATGGGCAGATTCGCGGCCGAGGTCTCGAGCGAGATCGAAGGTTGAGGCGAGAGGGAGGTTGGGCACCTCCCCGACATTCTGCATTGCAGGGCGTGGAGCGAGGAGGGCTGGCGCCGCCAAGGGGAGAGTTGGGGAGAGAGAGAGACGAGACGAGTGGGGCGCAACTGGGCGGCCGCAGGCCACGCCGTGGGATTCAAATCGGAAGGGAGCGGAGCGGAATGGGAGGGCCAGGGCGAAGGGAAGGCAACCCTTCCGAGGGCTGGTCGCTTCGAGGGAGGGGGCAGAGTTAACTGCAGAGCGACCACCCGACCGGGAAGCGGCGCGCGCGCGCATACATACATTCACACACACTAATTGGCTGTATCGCGTATGCAGTTCCTCATTTACTCTTCTGCATATTGCATCGGACACAGGAAACAAATGCAATGTCTGGCGCCTGCAATGTCGCCGGCTCTCTTAGCTGAGCGGGGGCGGGGCCCACTGGCACTCCCTTCCCCTCCGCCCCCCACTGCCCCCACCCTCCCCCTTGTGGCCGTGGCTGTGGAAAGCCTTCGTCCGCAGTGAAAGTTCTCAGCACTCTAATGTGTACTTTCTCGCATGCTACTTGTTTTTTCGACAGAAATAATTAATAAAGAATATATAAATAATAAACATTTATAGAGCCCTCTCACCTTCATTATCAATTTCATTCTTGCCCTTCTTTGGAGAAAATGCCTGACTTAATTATGTTGTGAAGCAAGAATCTACATATTGTGGATATATCGCATCGAAAAAATGGATGAATATATAAATGTATGTCCAAAGACCATGGTATTTGTTAATTCGCGCCCAGAATCTTCACAAAAATTGATATTTCTGATTTCTTTAGGAAGAACGTTCGTGCTCTTGTTTCCAAAAGTAGTAGAACTAGTTTTTTAGAACGGTGAGGTGTCTTGAATGTTTTAAATTTGCATTTACACAGATCTTCATTAGAAAATTAAATGATATTGTAGATAATAGAAACATTATTAGTATAAATGCAGTATGAATTATCGTTTAACGATATTAGCAATTAGTATTTCCACTAATATCTGGCATTTTGTGTACTGTTCGAAGACAACCACATGACAGTTTAAGCCGTTTGCAGTGAGATATTATCCTTATTTCGTATATGAAATAAATCTTCGCCATCCTCTTGCTGTCGTTTTTGTTCTAAACAGGATTTATATCCAAGTTGTGTGTACCGAGGATGTCGAATCGAAAACCTACATAACTAGCCACAATCCACAAATTTGGTTTTTGGAAGCAACTGAGGCACTGTCAGTCATTGTATTCTATATTCATTATTTTCTGTATCACACTTAACGGATTATTAGAGGAATGTTCAAATATGTTCACACCCGAGCTGATCATTTGTGAACCAAGACTCTTTTTTTACT
This sequence comes from Gryllus longicercus, assembly GCA_038098605.1. NCBI lineage: Eukaryota > Metazoa > Arthropoda > Insecta > Orthoptera > Gryllidae > Gryllus > Gryllus longicercus. The sequence goes on from JAZDUA010000381.1 coordinate 128,978, forward strand.
TACTTTGGGATGGCCCGCAGTCAATCGAATATGCTGTAAATTGCTCGGCACAGTACATCCGCTGGACGTCGGGGACAATTCCATTGCTGACATATTGACTGTTCTGAAGTTTACGTCTTAGTACTGTATCAGATAGATTCATTCGATTGCATCTTCGTGACCAATGCTTTAATATGAGTTTCATTTAAATCGATTACACTTCGTTTAGAAAATAATAACACAAACTGCTTTTTGATTTTAAAATACAAGTTTATCCCCGAATACGTGTTTCATACGATTTAAACGCCAAATTTATATTTTAGTGCACAATGTTGAAGGATACAAATAAAGAAATTTGAAATGGACGTAACTTTTAGTCAGCATTTTCTGGAGATGTAATTTTCTCCTTAGAAGCAGTGATCTGAAGTTTTACTTTTATTAGTACTGGGACCTCGGTGGTGACTGGGTTAGCTTACTCGCCCCGAAAGTAGGAGAGCGCGGGTTCGATGCCGGACCGGATTTTCGAAGGGCGGAAAATTCACAGTAGGCATGTCACACTTGTGGCATGCAAAAGTACACTGCGGTATGCCCGTCAATATAAAGTCCCTCCGACAACATCTCGCCCTAATAGGATCTCACTTTCTCGCAACCAGACAGCTCGGATAGAGTAACCCGAGACCAACAACTGGCGGAGAGAGTGAATCATATCATACGCGCACTTACGGTTCACGGACCACGCATGCAGACCTCTGCCTAAGGGAAGCGTCTCCGCAAATAGTCCGTAAAATGGCTTCCCAGCCAACGACGCGGCGTCTCCCGGAGAGCCAAGAATTTATGGATTCGAGCCGCGGAAGCTTACGCGTGTAATAGTCCCTAAAATTTTTCTTGCGATAAATGCTTTCCTTCCGTGATCTTCTCAAAATCTATAGGTCATCGTGTTACTTTGTGTCTAATGTTAACCTCGAAATCTGATAACTGCTTTAATATCTATTAGGTCATTTCCAATTCGCGATGAAACTAATAGAAAACTGCAGCCTCCAGCCTTTTCGGAAGGGTCGGTTTCGTTTGATACCCAGGGATTAAAAAAAAATCCTAAAACAAACTTGATATCGATTTTGACTGAAAAATTGCTACATTTGTGTTACTGTGCCTTTTCACGTACTACGCGTTTCGACTGAATTCTCATATTGTGTCACACACCGATGTCAAGCGAGAAGAAGGCTCAAAGGATGAGGACAACCGACATTAATATTTGATTATGTTCGTTTTGGAACAGTAACATTTTTATATTCTTAGTACGTAAAATATTAATACTGTATTTATCTACAGTACTGTACTGTGCTATAGCAGTATCCGTGAAGAATTTTTGTTCTCACAACCTGCCTTTTTTTGCGCCACTTCATGGAACTTGGCCTCAGCCGAGATGACGCCCCGCCCGAAAATGCCCGCAATCAACGCTCAAGACCTTAATGCATCGCGGAGAGGCCAGTTGACGTTATTACTCCGATGGAAATTGCTCTCCGGCAAGAGAGTGCACCGCTCCCCCCTCCCTAACACCACCAGCCCTCTGCTGGCCCCCTCCGCCGGAATTGCTGATCATTTGTAGTATAGGCCAGAATCCCCCTCCCTGCGCCTAAAAAGCGTACAAAATGAAAAAAAGGGGAAAAGCGAAAGTACTTCCTCTGTGCGACAAAATAGTAAAACGCGCGTGGAACAGAAGTAGCGTGGGCTGACTTTGACGCGAGTAAGCTCGTGCTGGGAGCCGCAACTCATTCGGCTGGCTCCGGAGCCTCGAGAAGGGCTGCAAGCGGCCCAGCTCCGCCGATGTTAATGGCTTCCCAATAATCTGCCACTTCGTTTTTTTTTAATAAAAATGTTCGCCGTTGGTTGGATAGGGGACATGCAGAGAACGTTCTGGAAATATGTGGCAAGTCAGAGAATTCCATTGACTTAGGGAAGTCTGAAAAAAATCGGGGACGTTTTAAGAGAAGCGTAGAAGTCACTAGTTTTCAGCTAATTATGTAACACGATATTATTCTTTCATTAATATAGGAACTGTAATATTTTCGGTAACATGATATATGATACACATTTAATTTTCTATTATTACGCTGGAACCAGAACTAACAGAACTACTACTAATAGTTGTAAGTTTTTGGAATCGTATGGTCTTTTTTGCATGATGTGTTAATGCTAATGAAGGTGAGACAGACTCAGCAAATAGATCGGTCTATAACAGAATGATAAGTTCAGAAGCCAGAATGAAGTTAAGCGTTGTTAGTTTCAAGTCGTCTCATTGAATGTAGATTCATTATGATTGCCATTGAGTTCCTTCAGAACATGTTAGTACGTCAAATAGCACATGGAGATTTGTCACGTTAAAATTTCTGCACGGGGAAGGAAATTTAGTTCTAAATTGATATTGTGTGGTAAAATTTATTCGTTCCATAACAGCCATGCAGTTAGCAGGTCTGAGAAGTTGTAGTAAAATAATCCAGTGACATACTTGACGGAAAATAGCTAGGTTATAAACTTGTTTATGGGTAATGTTTCGGATAACTATTGTTTTAAGATGTGTTTCTAGGACAGGTACATAGCTAGTTCCACGTTATTTTTATGGCCGTGTATGAATAAAAAAAGCGAGATATCTATTATGCGACAGACAGCAGTATCTCTTGTAGGTAATCTTGAGTACCAGCTATTTTTTCAACAAGATTTGGAGGGTACATACGTTGGGCAACAATGATGTGACGATTTCGTACTTCTGAAGTGACTGCGATTCATTTACGTATCATGAGCGAAGTCATTATTGCATTTCACACCCGTTCGTTTCTTATGTGGACGATATTTTTGGACTAAATATTGTTGTATAGATTTACGAAGTAAATATTTCTCTGTTGTGGATAAATAAAGGATTATTGGTTTACTGTAGATTAATTAATTCAATCGTTTATTTCAGAAACACGTCAAACGCCAAAATCTAAAACCCGCAATAGCGGCGAATTATTGCTCCAAGAGGATAGACACAACATTTAATGCGTATTATATGGAAAATATTTACTTATCAACTGCTTTAATAAATTAAAATTATTTTAAATTGTGAAAAATTGGGAGACTTTTCCCCAGTATTCTCGAGGAATTTGGCGTTTGACGTGTTTCTGAAATAGACGATTCAATTGTGAAGTGTTGCTTTATTATGCACACATTTTTTTATTTATTTAAGGTCGCATTAGCTAGGTCATGAGCGACCGCTATTGATTTACGATAGGGTTAACAGTATTATTTGATGTGGTGGTGCTGAGGGGTGAAAGAACCATCATAGTCATGCTCGAGGTGGGACTTGACCCGCGATCTTTCAGTCCGAGATCGCTTCTGCACATCACCCTTAACGCTCTGGGTCATCCGGACGACTTGCGCACAATTCGTTGAATCCAACTAAATTAACTATTTAATCAAATCTGTATCTCATTTAACGACGCAAATAAGTCGTCTATAACTTGGAAGCGGAAACTTCTAGTTCTCAAATGTTGCTTACCCTGTTATGTTGGTACTTCTATTCATCGTTCAACCGAGTCAAGCAAAGGGGTAGGTGGAGTATGGATTTTGGAGCTCAAGAACACGATTTTCCTTATTAAGCGACCACCCCTCTTAAAGACTATTTTTTCTACAAGCTGACAGTGCGACTTTTAGAGCTTGTTTCGCTTAATACGCAATTTATGATTAAATCAGGTTTCATTATTTTGTTTCACTATTGATCTCAGAATGGACCCAGAGCAAATACCATGCAAACATCTGTTTTTAATTTCCTCTCAATTCCTGGTATTATCTATGTTTTATTCTCGTGAAAATTGAAAGAGCCTTTTGGATTGTGCCATAGGAAATGCAGGTTATCGCAAGGTCTCCGTGGGCTCGCCGTTGCAACACGGATCTGACTTAGGACACGCGGGAGCTTTGCGACTTCTGAGACCCGCGCAATAAAATACATTTCTGAGAATTGACAGACTGCCTGCAATCACATGACGAGTATTGGATTTTGCGTTTTAAAATAATGGGGGAAAGAGCGCATGAAGGGTATATATTATTCTCAAACAAAACTTTCCAAGAAAAAATTAAACTTGTCTCATTTTCTCCCAGGACCCCTCGGCGCAGAATCACTATCAACAACCATCAAGTGGTCACGGCGAAGAAAGAATCTACGATCACATCCAATTTTAAGTATGTTTGGACTACGGGCATACAAAAAATTCATCTAACTAACCAATCAATTGCGCTGGGAAAATTATTCTGTAGTGTCTAAGAAAAGATAAAAACCCTGTGAGCGTGAATTGTAACGGTAATTCCATGCCTGTTATCCTAATTTCTGCTTGCCGTTTCTGCAAGGAAGTAATAGGTTATTATTAAAACAGGCTATTAACGAAATGGATAGAAATGTCATCAGAACGCCTTCCAAGAAACCGGGAATCCACTTTCGCAATTTCTGCAGAGCCGTTCACCAGCCCTCCGTCCTGTCACCACTGCAAGACATCGTCATGGGAAATAAAGTAAGGCCTCGCGTATCTGATTCTCAACTAAATAATCCTACATTATACACAATATTTTATTCTATATTGATCAAGTTTAAAGTTCGATGGAAGAATACTTCAACCATAGCCATGTCAGAAAACCATAACCATTTGCGTGTTTCGAAATTTTCTAGTATTCAATAAAATGGACCTAGTGCAATTTTTGCAAGCGTACTTAGATATGAGAATAAGTTTTTTTATTCACCCAGTTTGAAGATAATTTTTTAAAATGTTATTGGAATTCATGAAAAATACGTCCTAAACTGAGAGTATCGTTTTAACGTTCAAGAAGTCCGGCATGAGCCATATTGATAAGGAATTATCATTTTTCTTGAAAATCCTGCTCGCCTGTTTATTTGCTCGTGTTGTCGGACGGAGGGACTGACGGCTGCACGGAGTGACGTTTGGTCGTTGACCAATTTTCTGTACCATGGAGCCACAAAACGTGGCTGCTTTTCCGAACTTTACCGCGTTAGTAGTATGCGAGGAAGTAAAAATTGCGTCATGCGTGCGTGCGAGGGGAGCGGGCAGCGTTCTCTGTGCAGGCGTCGAATGAATCCCTTACAATCGTTAAACAAACTCCATTTGCATGTGGCCGCAATCGATCGCGCCACACGTGGCGCCGTGCGCCGCCGATTTCCTGGCGACGGACGTCGCCGCGCGACGCGACCGGACAGTGGGCCGCTGACGCACGCTCGGCGGTCAAAAGGCCGGTTTGCTCGTCGAAAATAGTTTTTGACGTAAGGAGTACGAGGCGATGAGTCTTTCGGTTTTTGAAAGAAATGTTGGCATTTTGACATGAGTACATTAAAGATACGTATCAGTAGAATACATTATTTTGGAATATACGAATACTCACGAAATCATGGAATCGTGGTGGTAAGTCTTTCTCAACATGCGAGGCGGCAGCCATGTGAATTCATGGTTCAAGTGTTTTGTTTATTTTCCAATTCTTTTCATTTATTTCACAATTCCATATATTTCCGTTTCTGTGGCAATGACCTCTTCGCGGTACTTGAAAATCTAAATAATATATTCTTATCTATAAAGAGCGAACTAAAGAACCATTTTCAATATATGAGTGGTGAACGACTCTTATTATGCAAAAGTGGATATGAACGATTTTCGGCATTTCGTATTTCGGCGCGCGTTATCTTCTTCGGTAATTATTCCCATGAGTGTGGTGGATGTTTCAGCCTGCGAGGTGCTCCTCTCTTGCTGATCGTGAAGAGCGTTTTAGTAGAAGTTGACAATGCTCCATCCGAAAAAAGCTGTCAATGGGTGTCCCGCGATAGTGGGAGTGTTTGTAAGTGTAAGTGGGCGAGCGTCATGGGAGAAAATTAAGTGGCAGAAAATGTTTTATGAATGAAAATGAGATTCTTCTGCTATGCTAGTGAACGTCTCCGTATAGAGAGATCCTACGGAAAATACATAACTTACATAAATCCGATCATAGTAACCGGGTGCTAGAATTTTCCTTCTGAGGTGTCATCCAATCGAGTGCTTCAAAGAGCTCATAGTGTTACTAGCGACATATAAGCTTCGATTGGATGAAACCGCAACAGTTGATTTACGTCAAGTGCATGACAGAATAAATCTTATTGGAGTTCAAATCCGCAACCGTCTGTACTCGAACTCTCTGTATCTCCCGGTTGTCGTGTGCTGAGGGACTTCCCCAATATTAGCAAAATTCCACACTCTGGAGGAAAATTCTCAGGGCCCTAAATTCAGACTTGTTTGAATTTATTAGCACCGCACAGGGGGACCCTATCTACAGTCATCGTGTTCAGTCGGTCAATCATTTGCGAGATATCATATCTTCCTTGCTGGTGAGATGAAATACAATTAATGGAGTTCGAGTTTCCCTGGCATAAATATTAAGTGGAGGGTAGGGAGGATGTGTTTAGTCACATAACCTTAAAAACATAAGTGCTTCGACGCGGATTGCAAAGTACTTATGTGAGTACGGTTGATTAGTTTTATGTGTTGAAAAGTCTTGCTTTTATTGAATGATTTTTCTATGTACTGACATAAACTCCACAAATGTTATCGCAGAATATCGCGGAGTTGTGCTGACTAGACGGTAAAATTCGTTCTAGGCGAAATCGATGCACCTGCATATCTTACCATCTCTTAGGGCACTCCACTACCCGGTTTTCGAACCCGAACTGTGCCGTTTGCTCCACGTGCAGCGTGGCAGTCTGCGCACTGAGCGATGTCCGACGGTGTGTCCTCGCGCGCCGGAGCCCTGAGGACCTCTCGGGGCTCCTGGGTCGAATGGAAGCCCATTTCGCCACCTGCCCTTCCCTCACTCCCCCCCCCCCCCCCGCCTCGTTCTGCCTCGCGCGGCCCCCCGGGCGGAGCCCAAAGAGAAATCTTGCGTCGCGAGTCCTTTAGCTCAGCTGTCGGCGCGCCGACCCTTTGCCCTTTGGCCTCCCGCCGCCCTGCCCCCGCCCCGCCCCCGCCGCTGCGTTTGATGGGAGGGCGGCTGCGCCGAGCTGCTCTGCGCGCGGGAGGCGCTGGCATTCAGCGCCCTCTCCCTCGATCACACGTTTCTCATGCGCAGAAGTCGCTAACCCATGGACGTTGGGTTCGCACGCGAAATCGTAAATGCGACGCCGTTAAAGCGCGTTTCCGTCTCCAGGTATCTCCTCTTGGCGACGCATCGTCCCAAGCAGGACAAACTGCGAATATCGGGCTGGTATCCCGGCATGTGTGGTGCACTAGAATGCATGCTAGAATGTGTGTTCGTGTGAGTGACATCAGGAAACGAAGGGACACGGATTAGGAAGGAAGGATCGCGTGCTGTCCGTGGACAGTTTTTTACGGTAGTGCTCCGGTATTCGCCTGGTCTTGTTCGGAGGAATCACGGAAAACTAGCGGTCAGTGCTGCCTGCTGCTAAAATTCTCCTCTTTTCTCCATCTTAAATTCGAGCTACGTACACAACTAGCGTGGACAAACCGTCCATGGTAAACGACATTGATGAGTTCCTCCGCCGCAGGGATTTTCGATCGTTCTGCACAACTCCTGTTTGCGTCACGAACCACGTGATCACATCCGTTCGAGAGTGAGAAACATTTTGAAAGTGGCATTGAGTGAGAGTTGACAACGGTAACCAACTAAAAAAAACGATGGTTTAAAATATGCAATATTTAAAATAAAAGGGTGTTTCAATCACTTGTAGCTAGGTGATAATTTTGGTACCTGGCTGCATTTCAAATTCCTGCTTATACTGTGATGCTAACTGGCGTCTGAACCTCATTCGCTTGTTCGGGTACGTCGCGCCTCAGTCGGCACTCGAATCCCGGACTGCCCGTGAGATGCCGGAGGCGGCGGCAGGGCTGTTTCCGGGCTCACTTGTTCCCGAGCGAGTGGAGCGCTGCGCCGGGCGCGTGGGCCGGTGGCCGCCCCTGCGCCGAAGGGCAAGTTGAAGGCCCGTTTTACCGGAGGGTTGGTTCGCGCAGCAGCCGCCCGTGCGCCGCCCGAGCCCCGGCCGCCCCCGAAATGCGTGCGGGGGTGGGGGATGGGTGGAGGTGGGCGAGGGGCGGGGAGCGGGTGCGAGGCGTTGTAATTGTCGCCAGTGCCGAAGCAAAAAGCTCCCGGAGGGTCGACCCCTGCCGGCGAGACACTGGGCCCTGCGTACCGCCTTCTAAACCGAAGTGCCGAGGTGGCTCAGGGCATCAATTGAAAATCCTGCAGTTTATCTCAGCGGTAAGGGCCTAGGTTTCGCCTCCCATCGGTGACAGGACACTAACGTGTCAGCAGAATTCAGTCGCTCTCTGGAGGAGTATTCTAGCGGCTGGATGCTCCCATTAGTACTTTTCCGAACTTTCTCCTATCAACATCGGGCGAATGCTCAGCAGTTGCCTAACAAACGATCCGTAAACCGGGCGCGCTCTTACCTTCTCATTCCTTGTCTATTGTCACCCCTTTAGACAAACCTAACCTATAAGATTCATGTTAAAATTAGGTAATGTGCAAGTTTTCGATAATTAAGTTATTTTGCGTAAAGTAAATTTTTGCGTGAAAGGTATTTTAAAAAATCTGTAAAAATTACTTAATTTTTTTATGGAATAGCGAGAGATATGCAATCAAAAATCACGAGTGTTCCATTTTCGTTGAACTCTGTATTTTCGAAAATCGCAGAAGTAAAAATTATTTCGGCTTATATTAAACTTTTTTGTTTTTTAAAGAACACCTTTTCTGAACAAAGTCTTTAATATTTTTTTAATATTAGAGTATTGAAAATGAAAATTCAACTTTAAGCGTTTCAAATTTAGGTAAACTGTGAGGCAGGTGGGGACTGGGTGAAGTGAATAGTTTGATAAACAAGCGAACCTGCGTTCCAAAGCGAGCGATTATAAATATGTCCTGGTTAAAACACTTTTGGAAGTTCGAGAAGTATTTTAGTAATGTGTAGGTATTACAAAGTATGCGAGGGCTAAATATTGTAGCGCCAATAGTTGCTCATAGCCACAAATAGGACGATATTGGATTCAACGCAAATACAGTGGACTCCGCTTTTAGTGAACTCTGATTCAGTGAACTCTAGGTTATAGTGAACTTAATTCACGGGACCCGTTTTACTTACTACATTGCAAATAACCATACGAATATTTTGTTATAGTGAATTCTGAACCTCTGTTGTAGTGAACTTAGGAAACATTCTGGATATTAATTTCCTTCTGGAAAAAATAGTCAGCCACAAAATCCAACACTCGGCAGCTTGGCACGCACAGCCGCAGGTTATAATCGAAGTTGTAGTAAGTATAAGTAGTTGTTCAAGTCTCCGCAGACGTGAGCTTGGCAGACACGGAATGGGTTTCATTCTGATGACCCAGTGTCATTCAGGTTCATTGCAGAAACAAAAGGTCGTGTTCTGCGTCAGCTACAAATGGCGGCGGCGACGCTCGAGAACTTGGTTCAGTTTCAAGTTTAATGTTACTTGAGATACCGCGGGACACGTCACGTGGTGTTCTAAGTAGGCGACAGGAAGCGCGTGACTGTCACAGACTCACACCTAGCGACACTCCCTTACAGGGAAAGCGATCAGTTTCATAAGCCGGTTGCGCCAAGCCGCCACCGCAAAGTTCTCTAATGTTATTAAGCCAGTTAAATGGTTTTCGGAGATTGGTCTTCGGGGACGGTGTTCCATCAGTGCGAAGAACACTGAACGGTGTCTAGATTGAATTAGATTACTTTGAGGCAGCGGACATTGCAGAATCAAGAATGGAGATAGCAACTTTGGTGAATGATGTAGAGAAATTACTATTGTAATATGTGCAAAGCTAGGAATTGAAAATAGTAATTGGTTTTAAGTCTAATGAAGATATCGAAATTTTCATGCTGTGAATGTGTTACATCTCTTCAACGTTTATATGTATCAATTAGGAGAATTTTTATTTAATTTAGACATCGGATATAGTGAACCAAACTGTTGGTTCCCAGACGTTTTCTATAACAGGAGTTAACATAAAGAATGAAAGAATTAAGCGAAATTGTTCCTACGGTAACGTTTACCATGATATTCCGAATTCCCTGTTTGGTAAATTTATTGGATATCTTAGATGCACGAGGGTTCGTCAAATATTTCGATACCTCTGTTTCCAGTGATTGCAAGAATCCTGACAATCATTTTTGAATATTGCAGTCTTCGAAGAAAGAATCTAGTTATCTTTAACAGGTTTATAGTTTTGTTCAGGTGTTAGTTTTGTTTTAGACACGGATACATTCGGGTTTTCGTTCATTCTTGGTATTTCTAATAAAAATTTCCGACATCAAATTTCTGGCAGTGCTCAAATTTTTTTCTACGTTACCCTAAATATGAACCAGCTCCAAAGTAAAAGTGGACTAACTAACCGAGGATGATTCAATGAGGGACTAGCCTGCAGTGAAATCGGGTCTGCGGTGGAGGAGGGTATGAGTGGAACGGGGTGTGGTGTGTGGCTTGGACTGCGCGTGGGGGCGGAGGGGAGGTGGAGTAGGCAGGGGTTGCCACTGCAATTCCATGACGTGAAATTGACTCGATGAAACATATCTGACCGATTGGAGCGCACTCAGTTCCGGTCGCCGTCCGTTTGCGCGGGCGGCCAGTTTTATCGGAAATATTGAGTTTCCTTTCTGTTCCGTTGATAGCCATGAGTGAAATATCTATTTTGCATTTCGCAACTACATCTGTTTTTTCGGCCCTTCTACTTGAGCAGTACATAGGATAGTCTGGAATAGCCCGCGGAAACTTAATTAAAAATGTGTGAAAAGATCCAATCAATTGGAAGAAATGATTACTTTTGATATATTTGTTACCTAATTAGTATTCTTTGTATTAGATTGTTAATATTTTAAATAAATCGTAGGATTTAAAGATGCAGACGCAACTGGCGGATTTCCTATACTAGTTACAACGCTATGTTGAATTTGGAATCTGTGGGGGAGATTTCTAGTGACAGGCTGCTCGCATCGCTGGCTTTCCGTGGTTTCTCCAATTAACATCGAACGATGCTGGAGCAGTGCCGTATGAAACAGGGCCACGGATTTTACGATCTTTCCTTCCTCTTCCTTGCCCTATCGCCCCTCTTTCACAGCCAACTATACTTCCCGAGCGCTTAGAGCTCTTTGCTGGGGTCCCGCAGGGAAAATAGATGGAGGGGGAAATCACCCGCATGTCAATGTGGTCTGCGCCGAATCTCACCATCCAGTGGGGGGGGGGATGTCACCTATCGGGATAAAATACGCTTAACTAACGGGCCGAAGAACCATAAGAATTGACGTGCTTAAGAACTTCGAATAATTGAATCCGATGCAGTCCCACCGCTCTTAAGCTTCCACAGAGATCTTCCTTACGAGAGGCACGGGATGCCATGGCAACGTGCTTCGGGATAGATTGTAGTACTAGGATGTCCCATATGTTGAATAATACTACGTTTATAAGCCGTGTGTAAAACATTGCAGTTTATTTTCTCTCAAATCCGAACATGTCAAAATTTTAGGTAACAGTGGATATAAAAAATCGGTTTCAGTTTTATCAAAGAAAACTGCTTAACTTAGTTATTGCAAAGTATATACTGTAATTTGTAGTCGCATCTTATAATTGTTAATTCTTGAAGAACAGTTGTTTATATCTGCTTTGTACGCGTCGACAACTGCTAATTCAGGAATGGAATCAGTTTTTTCCCATCCCATTAGCGCCAGCTCCACGAATTTATTCTTTCCTTCTGATGTTCATGTGTAGAAATAATTTCTACGTTTAAGTGACTTTGACGTAGCATCCAATGTCATGTCCCGTTGCTTTGCGGAGTAATGTAGGTACCATTAAAGGAATTCTCTCTCGGGATTTTGATTTTCATGCATTATTTGTTGCAATTGTAATGCCTTGTTATTTTTTATGAAAACTGAGCACTTCGATTTCCCAAAGCTCTCTACTTCGGTAGAGGGATAAGCTACCCTCAGGCCGCAGTATGTTTGAGCCAAGCTTTTCGGGACAATATTGGGATGGAAGATGGACAACGAAACGTCGATGGTTTTAAATCTTGTTTTAAAAGTTAATCAGCGTCTAAAACGCAATTTTTATAAAAAATTAGTGTGATGGTTTCGTTGAATTAAGGACACAAAAGGTATGAAATTAATTATGGATTGTTAAATGAATAATTATGCGATATAATGAACATACTGATATTGTACTGGGTACATTGACCACAGGCAAATTTGTAAAAATATATTGATAATTGTCTAAGACTGCGATGGTGCGGACAGAGGAGTGCGTATCTCTACCAGAGGCGCGGGGCTGTACGGCAGAGTGGCGGCGTGTGGGCGTGGGCGGAGCTTCCTGGAAGTGAAGCCGGCGCTCCGCACTGCATCGCGAGTTCCCGGAGGCTGCGCCAGATCGAGTGCCATTCGCTGCCCTCGCCGCCGTCAAAGGGCCGGCCAACCGTAGTTCGCGAGCTCTTCCGATGGTCGCGCGTCGTCGCATTGTAGCGAGACGAAGCGGGAGGAGAAAGGAGCAAATAAATTGAGGATGCCGCTTGACATGGATGAACAGTAAAAGCAAGCAGAGGGCAATCCCTACGTTGTAGTGTCGACTTTGTTTTGGGAGCCTGCTACGTTGTCCCATATGTTTTCGCTCGACTATGTTTATCGGCGGCCAACGCATAATTTCGCTCTGCATTCATGAATGCCCGGCGATAATTCTTCACTGGGCTTCTATTGAATCGGTGTCAGACACCCGAGTGGAGCGGGGTGTGGTGTTCTGTGCTGTGGTGTATGGCGGGGTGTGCGCGTGCGTAGGAGGGGAGGAGAGGCCAGGGTCGATAGTGCAATGCGATAGCGGGAAATTGACTCCATGAAACATATCTACGATTGGCACGCACTTCAGAATTTGGGCCACCGTCCGTGGGCGTCGGCGGGCACTTTCATCGGTGGTAGCGAGTTCCTTTCCTGTTCCGGTGATGGTGATTCGTGCTTTATACCAAACGTACTTAACTACTAAGTATCTGATTTTTCGAGGATTTCTACATGTGGATCGTGTGGAATTGGACCAAAGTTTTCATTAATACGTCAAAACTTCGAAACTACTCGATGGAAGGATTTCTCTTAAGTCATTTGATACCTACTTTTTGTGTTATTGTTCTATTACAATGCCAACTATGTTTAATAAATTGCGCCGTTCAGAAAAAGTCGGGACTAAATAGTAAACAAATTAGCAGTCAGCTGGAAAGAAATATTACTTCTAGTCAAGTCTAATACCTTATTTATAAGAAATTGATTTTACTAAAATTCTAGATATTTTAAATGAGTTTCATCGCTTAAAGAAACAATCTAAAATATTATTTTTGTTCTTGATTATTTAACTGCAACTTCATGTACCAATGTCGAGTGTCGCGCGAGATATCTGGCACAAACGGCTATGATGCGGCTTTCTAGTAAAAAATAAAAAGGATATTTTTAATGTCTTTGCATTTATCTTCAGAATAGTAATAACGTGAGAAAGTATGTCAATTTCTACGAAAATGCCCTAATTCTCTTTGTGTTTGTTGGGGAATAATTTTTCTATGATTTTCTGGTTTTCTCTCCTTATATTTCTTGAATGTTTCGTAAATTCTGATAATATTTGACCTTCGCAACGAACCTTAAGCCAAGTTTTTCTTGTATATTCTCTCTATGTTTGTATTGCTCGTGGTTTCTTAAATGATTTACTCATTTATTGCAGAAATATTTACAATAAGTGAGATAATCACCATCGGTCGTATAATTATCATGTATGCGTACCTGTGAAATAATGTGTCCTTAATTAATTCAATGTTGAATAAAAATAATTCTAAATGATCGTATTTTTTAGTTTGTAGTAAATGAGGACATTCAATTTCTTCAACATCTTACGATTCACAATAAGAATTTCCTTCGAAATTTTCATCTTTACAGGTCTTTAAAAAAAACGTAACGATGTTTCGTACATTCTCTTTTACAGATCAAAACGTTTACTGGTATTGTGAAAACTATCGTAACTTCCTTTATCACAGGAAGCATACATGAAAGCTAAATCTCGATTGCTGCTACAACACAAGGGCTCCAAAGATTTCTTCGAAATGCATATGAGACCATTAGGCGCACGGGGTCTGGCAAACCCACACGCGGCCCTCCGTTGGAATGTTGAGCTACGTGACCTATCGCCCTCCGACTTATCTGGTGATAACTTAGCCACCGGATGCAAAAGCGATCATCACAGGATGTCACCTAATCTCTTATCAAAGGGAGTTTTTGCTGTGCCTGGCATAGAGCTCTCGGCTTTGCAATCTTCTGATGCTCAGAGACACGAAAGTGATGCAAAACATCAGTGTTCAAATTGATGATATCAGTGTACGTGTTGGAAAGAATAAATTATTTATTTTCGTAAACCGGTTCAAAAAATGTTTTAAAAAAGGTTTTATGTTTGAACTTTCTGATAATTATTATTATATTCCTAATGTTTAAATAATATGGATAATATGGAGACATAGATCTTCTAACTCCCTTAACAGAAAACACGTGTACTCTTACGAAAGACATTTTAGTAAAACTACTTCCGACAAAAGTCTTTCAACAAACTTGAACCCTAGAGGTATTGTAAAGAACTTACTAGGGTTGAAATGTCCTAGAAATAACTGATAAAAATATCTTTGTCTCTGTTGTAATAAGGTCACAATCACACGAGATAACCGACGTTAAAAATATTCCTTAATTTCATTTGTGGTAGCTCATGTTTCCAAATTCTGTAAATCACCTTCACATTTCTAATTTCCCATGTTATAAATTTCGCAAAAATGTCAGGAAATCTTTCCTGAGTTGCGCGGTTCGGTGTAACGCTACAGGTACTGTGGCGCATAATGGTCTAAAAGACCAAGTGTTGTTTTGGTAGCCAATAAATATTTGCAAACGTTTTTAACGCAATTTGTGTATTCTAAATTCATTTATGTTACTTAATGCATGTTGTTTTCGTTCATTCTGGTTTGATGCCGGACGTACCTTCTTTTCAGGACGTCGTGAATGTAGTAGTTAGGTTCCTTTTGCAAAGGATTTATTTATCGCCTGTGCGCAAAGAGGAAGTCGAGGTGACGTTCCCTCCGTCTTTGAAGGGAAATCCGACACGGAGAGTGACCCTGAAGGCAATAACGGCAGTCGGCGGTCCTCTTCCAGATAACGTTTGTTCGCCAGGCCGGCGGCGCATCAGCTGCATGCTTTCGTGTACGTGGGCTGCCTTTCTCGATGGGTTTCCAGTTTCATATATTTCTCGGACAAAGAGAGCATAGTTTCAGTAAACTACTGTCGATCACTTGTTCAACCTTCTTCGAGAACAGATCTACTTGTGTGTTATCTTCATTATGAAAGGAAAACATCTGGTATATGGCGTAATATACAATAGGTCTTGTTACAGTATCCAATACTTTGATTTATGTCGTTAGCGGTGTAAAACATTCGCAGGGAAAATTCCTTGCAAGTGGCAAGAATAAAGATGGTTTGCAATCTTTGGGAACACTGCCGACGTTGCAGCGGGACCGAGAAATGATCGCAGAACTGACAATTTTTATGGACTCTGTAAGGGTACATCTAAAAGTAAGTACTCAGCTATTTATTCACGTGTTCAACACGTTTTGACAAACGTGTGTAATAGCACACTGGAGAAACCATATAGAATGCTAAACTAGAGAATTGATTTACTTGTATTTACAATATGCTTAGAAGTACTAAGTAGCTGCACCCAAGAATTTAATTTGCAACATATTAAAAAAAAATTAAAAGTTGTAGATGTTTTGGATAATAATTTTATGATCACATAATTCTACATCTTAGATATTTCGTTACGTTTCAATATGTCTAAAATTACATCTGATTGTCGTTCCGCCGGAGCTTCGATTATGCGATTACACTTTCCTCTGTGTTCCTGTAATCATGTGGTCAAACTGCCCTCGCGATTCCAGAATCGCATAGTCCGTGTCTCAGATGAGCTGATTTTAAGGCCTTTTTCGCAATACAAACGTAAACTTATCGTTGCTGCAAAAACTAGAAATGAATTACTGAGCGTAGACTTCACCGGGGAGTAAATCCTTAAACATATACAGTTCACGTTCCCCAAGCTTTTACTTATTAGTTTATATCTGGATATTACTGAAAACCAATCATATAACAGAAAAAATATCGGCGAGAAACCAATGGAAAATTGATTTCAAATTGTGTTTCAAGTACTTTTCTGGGGTTATGGAATGCCATTGTCATTACAAGGGTGCGGATAATTACGTAATATTTTCCTGAAGTAACTCAAGTCTAATCAACAATATCACGTGTCATATCGGTTAGTGCCAAAAAACCTTGGCTTTGTAGTACATATCCTTACATAGTTGGCCCGAAAGTACATATATTCTGTAGCCTCCTCTCAAATGTCGTTATTGAATCGCCTGTCCGTAAATACTGACGTTATTGCAAATAAAAGGGCATATCGACGAATCAATGCCTGGTTCTCGTGTGTTAGTTTTTAGTGCGAGTATCGCAGAGATCACGAAGAAAGTTATTTTGTGAAAATGATTCGTTTCGTACGCGATATCGCGCACCCACTTCGCATCTCTCAGGGGGTTCCCTTGACCTTGATACCCTTCACAAGAAACTTTTCGCCCAGCTCAGGAAGCGCAGTTGACATTTTTCTTCCCCTATCGTAACAAGGGAACCTCCGCCGTTGTTCTTAAATTATCTCTGTGGACCGAAAACGACTGTTTCTGAACATTTTATTTTTGGAATCCATGCTGGCAATTTGAAAACGCGTCGTGTTTACTGAGAAAGGTTTCCATTTGTACCTAAAACTTCTCTGTTATGTTTGATAAAACTAACGAACGTGGAATTGGCCGATATTCAATTTTGTTTTTGTTGCCTTTTTTTGAAAAGCGGCTTAATCTTGGCTGTTTTGAAAACACCTTGCAAAGTGCCGGTGCAGAAGGTGAATGAAATATGTGAGTTACGGGGTGAATAGTGGTAGGCATGCACGTCTTTACTATTTGGAAATTCATCTAAACCGCCCAAATATTTATTTTCTAGTTAATCGATTATTTGAACAATTTCTTAGAAAAAAAGTTTTAGGAATGCGCATCGTGCCTAAATGTTGTGGTGCTAAAAGGGTACGTTTCATTTATTGATTTGTTCGGTTTTACCCAAATGTATCCATTAAATTACATCTGAAATGTAATATTTTTATTTTCTAGCATGATAACACTGACATCACGTTTTCGAATAGATTTCTATTTGGTTGCTTTCTTTAGCAATTGAGTAATTTACGCCGGATGCCAACTCTTCATAACGCGATCTCCACTTACCCGCTTCGAAGGAGGTTCAGATTGTAGCTCATCTCACGGGATTTCGTGCGCTCCTGACAGTAGAGACGCGCCAGACTAGAATGCAGGGTTGAAGGTTGATGGGACGCAGTACTTGTTAACGTGTTAACTTAAAATTAGTAAAGTTTTCATAATTTTCTGAAGGTGCGTTATGTACTTTCGAAGTTCATCGGGCAGGAACAAGGAAAGTTTCGCCGACTCCCGACTCGTGACGCAGTCTGGCCCCGCGGAAGCTCCGGGGCGCGCCCCGCCCCGCCCCGCCCCGCCCCACTCCACAACACCTCACCCCGCCCCACCCCACCCCACCCCACCCCGCCCCGTCACGCCCCGCTCCGCCCCGCTCCGCCCCGCTCCGCCCCGCTCCGCCCCACCCCACCCCACCCCGCCCCGCCCCGCCCCGCCCCGCCCCACCCCACAACACCCCACCCCGCCTCGACCATTGGACTCCCCGCCCTCTCATCTGCTATCCTTTAGTCGACACCAGGGGTTGGCAATGAAAGATGTATGAGAATGAATGTTACAAACTTCTAGGGCGTGCGGAGGTCGAAAATGCCAGCTATTGCCGATGAACGTATAGTGTATAATTTCATATTATGTAGTGATACTAATTACATAGTTGCCGTTGAATGTTGCACAAGCCTGTATGCATTAGTGATTGACCGGTACACGACGTCTTCATTTAACCTGCGTGACACCTGTGCATAAGCAGTACCTATCTTCCGCGGGGGTAGATCACATGTATGACTCCGTTACATGAAGTTAGACCTAAATGTTCATTGGCAATTAAATCATAATTTTCGACCCACCACATGCCCTAGAAGTTTTTAACATTTTTTTCTGAGACTCTTTGTCTAACGTCCAATGATTGGGTAGGAAGTTAATCAACAAGTCGATCAACTAGAGGAAAATTAGTACCGCCTGCGACAGAAAAATAATTGAACTTATTGGTGACTATTGTCTTCACTTCAGAAAATACTTCAGTGCGATAGAAACTCTACTTTATAATCTTAATTCTTTTTTATCAAATGTGAGTTAGTCATTTTTAGGGAATGATAAACTCATCATTTCCAGTATGAAGAGTAATCATACGGTGAATAAACATAGTCGTGTGCAGCCCTAAATGAGAAGAGTGGCGAACTATATTTTTGGTCTTTTCTAGGCATCTATTTCTATTAAACAAATATTGCACATTACACTTTTTTGGATAATAAACTAACTACACTAAAAACGAAAGAATTAATAACGGTTATGGCACTAAAAAAACCAAATTTTGTTTCGTCTTATTCACAATATTTCAAGATGGTTTGCAAGAAACTCCCCAACTTGTATCACAATTTCCCAAATTGTCAGGTTAAAAAAAGGAAAATTGTTTTACAGGAATGTTTTGTTACGTAAGGTTTCGGGGATCTGGTCCCCTGGACCCGCTCCTCCTGTGGGCGTAAGAGATGTTGTGGAGTCACTGTATTATTACAATATATGTAGTTAATGACCTCAGTATGTTAGTTTAATTAAAGACAAATATATATGTAACCCTTGATTTTTTACTGACTAGCTATTATGGATTACTCATTAAGTTTCGTGACTATTTGTCATAGCATGACCGTAGATCTGTTGACCTGATTTATACAAAAAGTGCTATTAATGTTTTTCTGGACCTGGGTCTCGGCAGCCAATTAATTTGACGAACATATCATACATAAATATTCTTTACATAGTGGTTATTTTGTATGATAGTCGATAGAACTAACACGTGGGTGAGGGCGCTTTACCTGACATTGCAGCCGTGCATAGAGGTACGCATGTGCGCTGTGTCCCGTTTAAAATACTGTCCCGGCTCTCGCCTGGTACTGATAAGAGAAACCACGGAACGTTACGACGTGAACAGCGCTGGTGGAATTCTCGGCCAGACAAGTTGAATTCGTAATTGGCAATGTAACTTCTGTCGACAATCAGGCACTCACGAGACCGATCCTGAGAACTCTCAACCCACTCTACATAGTCACTAATGTTCGATGAATTATCACGGCCAGTCTTCAGTTTTCATTTAGTGACAGGACGATCATTGGAGACAGCATTCGTTAACAAGAAGTGTCGCTCTCGTGTAATTGAAACCATTCGCATCAGCACACGAGCTACACTCTTTAGCCTTGAGTTTATAGTTCTGCTATCGAATACCTCCAGTCCTGACGCATCTAAGGAAACATGCTCGTATGATGTGGAAGCGCCCGTCGTAGTACATTTATTCCCAACTGGCGCCCAATGGTTCATTTATAACTAGTTTCCGGGCACGGGAACTACTAGTCATGAGTCCCGTACGTCTGCATGTTATATCCCGGAACGCGGCGGTGTTCCTTTACTCTGGAACGAGTGATCCGGCGCCGATTTAAAACCGTATCCCGAGTTCCCCTATGAGGACACCGCCTCGGCCGAGGCAACTGGTCCCACATATGTGGTAAAACGGTGCGTGTAAGTGTCTGTGTTTTATGAAACAGATGGGAACAAGCATGAGTAAGAAAGAATCACGGTCAATTTCCGGTTTTTAGGTACTGCTCTGGAATTCTCCTGGTACTGGTTGGAGAAACTACCGATCAGAGCGGCTGAATTCGGCCTATGCAGTGTCAAAACAATCTGGCCGCCATCGGGACTTCAACTCCCCGATGAAGGCTCTGCCGTGACAAGTTGCTCCCCTTAGCCACCCGGCCGGTGCTCGGGCTGCGGCCCGCCCTGTCTGGTGCACGCACGACCCGCTGGGAAGCTGGCGTCCTGTTATTTCGCTGCAATCAGTCACAACACGCGCCGGCCAGCGTAGCGGAGATTGCCTTTCGAGAAGTTTCTACTCTGGAGTTGCTCGATCGGGAAGTGCAGCAAGACACGAACCTGTCGCCCGCGCCAACCCCTCGGCCGCGTCGTCTCCACGGTTCCTCCGTTCCTCTCCGTCCGCTTGCAGCCTATCCTCCTTCTCTGCTCTTGGATCACGCGCCCTCCCTCTCTGTTCCCGGCGTCATTACCCGAATTGCTTTATTACGTTCCGTCATGTCACGGATATTAAAGGAACTCGAGACGCCACAAATTCTCGGAGGGGTGACCGTCTGGGAACACTGGTATGTAAAATGTCGAGTAACTGGTCGAGGGGACAAGACATTGACGAACTGCAATCTTAAGGGGCAATCAATTAAATTTAAAGGAGGATTAGTGCATACGTTCTGCCCATGCTACGCCGGATGCCCAAAAAGGGCCAAAAATCGTCTTAACCAAAAAAATTAAAAACCCAAGAAACACGAAAAAACACATTAACCTGTTCTATAATACTTCTCAGCTATGTTCATTAGCATGCTTAATTCTTTTTCTTCGTATCGCGTATCGTAAGAGGCCTGACATAGTAACCTGACGAAATGTGACTGCCACTCTTCCAAGGATGAGGTCGCTGGCTGATTTACGTGAGCGTTATGGAACAGCGCTGTTTTAAATTCCTGGTATACTGATCTATTGTACTTAATACAATGTTACTTCATTATGCATGACTGCTTCTCTTGTTTAAATGTTTAATTTTCTGGGAAGTTACATGAGCGTATCTTATTTCTATTTCTTAAGGAGTGTTTGTACAACTTGGTAACGTTTGGTAAGCAAATTGTGTACTTTTCAGCAGCTTTTGTCATTAATGTAGATAATTTTTAATTTTTTCAACTCAACGCGATGTAATTTGTCGCCTTAATTTACTAAATATATTGGTTTTATGTAGTATGCGTTTTTACAAAGTGAACAAAAATTGTTAGGGTTTCGCATTGTTCGAAGATCACGCTTTTCAAAAAAGCTCGCCTCGCCGGGGAAGGAACACTCGTTAGTCGACGCATTTCAACGATTGAAATTTCCCAACTTCAGTTTGGATCGTTCATTGAACCGTTGCCGTTTCTCTCTACGGCCACGAGGCCTAGAAGACAGTATTCACATCAGAATGGCAAGGTATTAGCTGACTTTCTTCGGAAAATATTTGTTCTTTTAAATTTTTTGTCATATTTGGGGCCACGAACTATCGGGAGAGCTTAGTTGAAATATTGCCAAGAGAAACTGCCACTCGAGTTCCAGAGCTCTAGTCGTAAGGGATTATTCTTTAAACAAGTGTTTCAAGACAGTTTAAATCGGCGTCAGAATAATTAAGTATTGAAAACAGTCAGTTTTACTTAGGCTCAAAAAATCTACTTCCATCGGTTTGTATCTATCTCGCTACTTTTGTCAGCAAGAGATTCACGCGCAAACACGCGTTGGCTTCCAGATAATGCAATCTCTCAATCGCTACCAAATTACAGTAATTGAAGTTGATACGTACGAGCGCTTTACCAGCTTTTCCCACTAGCAACGCGATCTTCTACGAGCCTGCTCGGCATCAGAATGTCAAACAATGGGAATGCGTCGCGTCTTATCTGGTAAAGAGCCTGATTCTGAGAAGTTGTGACTGTGCGCCATGGTCGCTTGGGATGTGGCGCGTTCTAGCGGCCATGTAGGGAAGCCCGTTTCAAATAGTTTCATTCAAGAAAGGAATTTCTTTCTAGATTGAAGGTTCCGTCTTCCTTGTGGCGTAGGACAAGGGTAGGGCAAGGGCTCCCCTCAATCGAGAACGCCGTCTGCCCTGTTTCGCAAGGGTAGGGCGAGGTCGTTCCTAGATGGCGGGTGCTGTCTGCCCCGTGGCGCAGGACAAGGGTAATGCTAGGGCTTCCCTCGATCGAGAACGCCGTCTGCCCTGTTTCGCAAGGGTAGGGCGAGGTCGTTCCTAGATGAAGGGTGCGGTCTGCCCCGTGGCGCAGGACAAGGGTAATGCTAGGGCTTCCCTCGATCGAGAACGCCGTCTGCCCTGTTTCGCAAGGGTAGGGCGAGGTCGTTCCTAGATGGCGGGTGCGGTCTGCCCCGTGGCGCAGGACAAGGGTAATGCTAGGGCTTCCCTCGATCGAGAACGCCGTCTGCCCTGTTTCGCAAGGGTAGGGCGAGGTCGTTCCTAGATGAAGGGTGCGGTCTGCCCCGTGGCGCAGGACAAGGGTAATGCTAGGGTTTCCCTCGATCGAGAACGCCGTCTGCCCTGTTTCGCAAGGGTAGGGCGAGGTCGTTCCTAGATGAAGGGTGCGGTCTGCCCCGTGGCGCAGGACAAGGGTAATGCTAGGGCTTCCCTCGATCGAGAACGCCGTCTGCCCTGTTTCGCAAGGGTAGGGCGAGGTCGTTCCTAGATGAAGGGTGCGGTCTGCCCCGTGGCGCAGGACAAGGGTAATGCTAGGGCTTCCCTCGATCGAGAACGCCGTCTGCCCTGTTTCGCAAGGGTAGGGCGAGGTCGTTCCTAGATGGCGGGTGCGGTCTGCCCCGTGGCGCAGGGCAGGTGCAGGGCAAGGGCTCACCTCGATGGAGGGCGCTGTCTGCCCCGTGGCGCAGTGGTTGGGCAGCGTGCGCGGCCGGATGTTGGTGAGGTCCTCGTAGATGACGCCGTTCCCGTTGGACACGTCGCACCTGTTCTGCGGGGACGTCTTGCACGGCAGGAAGTTTTGCATTTTTCTTTTGTGTCTGGAAAGAAAGATATTGAGGTTAGAATTAACATTACTGTCAAAGATCTATTGTAGTGTCCATTACTAGTTGACTAATGTAAACGCTAGTCAGAAAATGACTGCAATGACTTTAAAAACCTATGTAAAGAAATCATTTATTTGTGGTATATTGCAATAATCTGAAATAAATTAACTAGTCTCTGTTAAAAATTCTCGCTTACGGACGGACTGCTTGAACTCCTGCACTGAACGTCGGAAATTAATGCATATAATAAGGGGACTTTCTGTAAATTACAGAATTAGCATGAATGGTTAATTCTGCATCATGCCCTACTCAAGTTTTATGTGGGTAGGTTAGATATTGCATTTAAAGCTTTGTTCTCGGCGTGTAAAAGGGGATTAGCACGTTCTCCTAAAAATGTTTCTTGTTCGATAGTAACAATACGTCGCGTTTTTTTCTATTGTAGAAAGCGTAGTGGAGATCCTCGCCTGCCTATTGTATATTTATTTAATGGGTAGGCGAGGGAATCCGTGTCGCTTTTTACTTCTTCAATCACACTAAAGTTTTAAGAGGACCCAAAATAAGAACGCATAAGATAAACTACCAGTTCCTTTGAAAAACCAGATAAAATTTTTTTAGCTACAGACTTACTAGCTGCGGGATCACAGATTATTTATTTGGGAGAAGTTTCAGTAAAGTCATTGTTTGCATGCTACCGTCTCAAAGTAAAGAACATTATAATTATGTTAAGATTGTGTCCAATCTAATTCTTTTGTTGTGGAAAGTACAAGCTTTTAATGGAGTAAGTTCCTTTATTCATTGTGAGTTACTGCATGTCACGTCTATTTTTCTGTCACAACATAATTTTTTTTTTTTGCCTATAACATGACAATGACACGACATGCTTGAAGTTTTCAGGAGTAAACCGTTTTCTGACTTCCGAATATACTGCGGTAGTTAAAATAACATTCTGCATAGGGCATAATTAGAAAATAAGTTACATTAGTGACAAACAAATGCAAACGTTTGATTGCGTTTTTCGACCATTTTCATACTGCGTATACAAACTGAATTCTCATACCGAGTGCGTTATAGCCTGCGGTACAGCGAACGTTATGCAACAAGGCTCCAAGGAAAGGCCGCGGCCAATAATTATGAGGTGTCATGTGTTATGGAAAAGCAAGTTTTTTGTTGTTATTTTGTGTATGTAATGGACTATATTAAACTGTTATTGCAGTAAACGTTATGTTAAAATATTTAATCGCCTGCATACTTCTACCGTTATTTAATTCGTCGGTCTTGTGCGTGGTACGTGTTATTAAAGTATTTTATGTGTTTTTATTCAGGATTTTTGTTGCGGGAAGCTACAGGTGATATGGCTACAGGTACTATTTGTAAAGAGTCAAAAGGTAGTGTTATGTTTGAAAGTGTAAAACTAAGGATGTACACGGACGATCATTGCCTTCTGAAAATGGAATGATGGCTCTTGTGAGGGTGAAGAATGCGGGGTAGAGCAACGCATTGGCGAGATGTGCTGAATAAATTCCCTGAGATGGTCTTCCGCTTTGGCATTTATATCTTCCACCCGATCGGTATGCGTGCGCGTAGTGTAAAGAAGGTCAAAGATATAAACTGCAGGACGACGAGAGGTCAGTATTTTTTCCCAAAACCCTCCATTTTGAAGCAATGCAATTACATTAGAATCATTAGGAAGAATCGCTATCCTAATTGGTAGCCCTATACGACTTCGTCTTTTTTTGTCGCGAATTGGCCGTTTAGGACCAGGAAGGTCCTACCTGCTGAGGCACAGTAACAATTGAATGCGACTCCTTTTTTGGGGGATCAAAAATATGAATTTAATTTTTAAATTTCCTCAGGGGTGCTAGTACTGGGGATATGGAAAAGCCACTACTTCCTTAGCCATCTCGGCTATCCAGATTGGTATTATTGTTGCTATATTTTTGTATTGTGATTTGTATTGCTTTTGTATTGTTATTTGTTTTGTTTTTGTTTTTTGTTTTGTTTTTGTTGTTATTTTGTTTTGTTTTTGTTGTTATTTTGTTTTGTTTTTGTTTTTTGTTTCGTTTTTGTTTTGTTTTTTGTTTTTCTTTTTGTGCTTTTTGTTTTGTTTTTTGGCTCGCGAATATGCCGGTTTGGGCCACGCATGTGTGCACCTCGGGGCTCAGAAACATCTCGGTCGCAGGTAAATATAATTTTATCATTAGATCGGCATTTAGCTGTATCTGATTGTTGCCCTGGGGGTATGGAAGATAAAAAGATGATAGTGACGGGTGAGAGGACAACACACCAACACAAATACATCCATGCGCGAGGCGGCACTCGAACGCTCGATCTTCTGGTCCAAGACCGCTACGGCACTTTTGCATAAGCGATCTCGGCGAACTGAGCGTCTATTATTATTATTATTATTATTATTATTATTATTATTATTATTATTATTATTATTATTATTATTACAGGGTTGACATTTGCACAGTCAAGTGTTTTTGCTTCAAAAATCATGTCAGTCTTTCAAAAGTTGTATGACTTTTTTTTTTTTTAATATTCTCGTGGTTCCATATATCATTGACCTTTAACTTTGAGATACCTACTTTGATTTAATATTGTTGCTAAGCAATATTTAAATAACTTTGTATTTGTTTATGTGGGGTCATTTTTGGGTGTTCTTAACAATTTATTTTTATTGTATTTCAGTGCTTCCGGGATTATTAACTCATTTAGCAATCATTTTCTCTCCGAAGACTGCTTCTTGTCTTGTGTAGGAATATATGTTACTTATTTGACGTAAACAAATAGCTAAAATAGTGTGATTTTGTAAGGTTTTGTTGATCTGGAGGATTCTTACTCTATTTGATACTCTAGTTGAATTATGAAAACGTGCTTCACTGACAAGAGTATCAAAGGATATATTATCTGTCATCTAAAAAATGTTTTGCAACGGATAGGTGCTATAGATTTCGGCTATTATCCCTTGTGATCTATTTGTAGAAATCGATTCACTACTGCGAGAACATTTTAAGACATCATCTTATCAAGATCAATCTGATTTTTCTTCCAACAACGCAACGAAATGTATTGACTTGTTTTTTAGGTAGTTCGCATCCTGCACCCGTGCTGCCCCCCCCCCCCTTCCCCCCAGTGACCATCAAGGTTTCGAGGCCCGACGGGAGCCGCCCGTTGGCCCCGGGTGATGGCGGAAAGAGGCCATCTATATTCATGGGCAGGCAGGGTTACGGACGGCGCCTGGGCGCCAGCCGTTCAGATCGCCACTTCACACTTCGCTAACCCTCTGACTGGAGTGGCCCTGTGCGACCCCCCCCCCCCCCCCCGGCCGCCAGCCCCGGCTCGCACTTTCGGACTGCAATCGAGGCGAGATCGGGGCTTTCAATTATTTCTATGGCGCCACTTGCTGGCAGTAGGTCAT
This sequence comes from Gryllus longicercus, assembly GCA_038098605.1. Lineage (NCBI taxonomy): Eukaryota > Metazoa > Arthropoda > Insecta > Orthoptera > Gryllidae > Gryllus > Gryllus longicercus. The sequence continues at coordinate 155,333 of JAZDUA010000381.1, forward strand.
GGCCTTCGTGAAGTGGCGCCCCACCGAGAACCTCGTAGTATCCAATGTAGTTGATCTGACATAAAACTGTCATTTCTTGTCTCTAAAACGAAATGTGATACACGGGAACTCTTAAATGAGAAGTAAAGTTCAATAGAGTAAATTAAGTAACTAGGACTGTTAAAGGCACCTGGGAAGTATTTTTCGGTAACTTGTGTTTTCAAGGCGTGTGAGTTTGTTATAGACTTGTATTTGTTTTTTTATATTTTGAAAACACCAAAAAAATATGTTGGTAAGAATGGTGTCGTGGGTGTTTCCTTCAATTTCTTAAGGTTTCGATAATAAGAAATGAAGGCCACGCCTTCGCCACCTTCAAGCTCATCGATTTCCTTTGGAAGCACTCAATCTTGTCTTCTTGAAAGAAGAATCTACTTGGCATTACAAAGTGTGATAGTTTATCTTACCAGGGCTCGGATACTGATGACCCGAAGTTAAGAAATAAAATGTCAAAAGATTTTAAAATATTGTAAATAGTTCGTAAGAAAATGTTCTTTCAATCAATCTTACACATTTTAAATAAAATGTGTTTATCAAGTTATTCTTAATATTCAGTAATATATTTTAATATATTAGACAGAAATTTACTCCTTAGCTCTGATTTTCCAGACATCGGTTTTTAAAAAAGTCTAGGAAGGTACCAATGATCCTAGAAAATTCAAGAGAGTTTGTTAGACGGAGTCGACTGCAGTTGTAAATACCTTCATGAACTGATTGTACAATAAAAACTATGTTTTAGTGTGTCATTGTAAATTCATGAAATATTCATTGACTAAGAACACGAAATGAAAACTCAGTGCATTAACATCACTAAAATTACGCAAAGGTCCAGAAAAATTACAAAAACTTTAAAATGGCAAAAATATACAAAGAATTACTCATAACTACACATTTTATCACATATGTCTTCATTAAAATAATTTTCAAGTTAGGTACGTCTAGAATGCACCAATGAAAATATGAAATTTCATCAGAATCCGAGCTGTTGTCTTGCAAAATTGTTGTGAGCGACAGAAAACTGTTATATATTTAGAAAATTAAGGTACTCTTACGTTTTTAAATTGGTTGCGGATAATGTTAGTGGAACTTCAATATGGCGAAGAGATATCCAGATTTATTACTTCCTTAAACTTTTCAGAGAAAGAAGGAATCATCTATTGTCATTGGAATTTGAAAGTCGGCGGTGCCGTGAAGGTCACTTGGTTATTTGTTAATTAATTAGTAAGCAAGTGGTTCTTCACAGTATCGCTACTTTCCTTGTCTTCGCTTTACAGATTTATTTTATTTTGTTTAAATTATTTCAAGATATTTGTACGTTTATTATCTCTGCTTTTTAAGTTGATGTTATTTGATTCTCTTTTTACGCTAGACTAATTAACAAAAAAATATTTGCGCATGCTCAGTCCTTCGACAGCAGACCTGAACCAATGAAGAACTTAGTTATTTGAAATGGGAAATTGTTTGGAATAAAAAGGTTTTATTTTTTTATTCGTTGGAACAAATCTAATGAATAAGCAAGTTTGCGGGACCACGACTGGTGTTCCTCTGCATTTCTTGTACTTACAAACTGAGAATACCGTATGGCTACATCTTTATTAAGATAAGGGCGTAATAAAATGTGAAGTATATCGGTGTATTTGTCTTTGCTTAATAAGCAAGACTGCTCGCATTTTCTTTGTCTCCGCACGCTCCTGAGAAACGTTCTACTTCCGGTCATGGGGCAGTAGTAGTATTTCAGTTAATATGCACTTGTAGATTATAAAATTGTATGTTTTTTTGCGTAACTAATGTGATACAAATATCAATTTTAAGGAGCAGTTTTAACGACATTACACTACCAAAAGTTAATAGTGCGAGCACACAATATAATCAGTAAACCTAAGAGTCCCCATTTCCAATACTACTTAGGTATTTTGCAGCCAGAACTGGTTTCCTATACGAAGTTGGAATTTTGCCGTGAGCCTAGGTGTTGTGTACAAGGATTAAATCTTCCTTGGCCCCCTGCTATCTATGAACATACTTCAGGATATCAGAGACCTTGCCCTACAGTCAACCAGTGTATATCCAGATTGTAACAGTCATTGTACTGAAGCTGTCATTTCTATTTTTATGTCAAGGTTGGCCAATTGAGCGCAAGATTTGCGCATTTAATTTTGGATTAATGTTCAATCTTGTGTTCTACTAGCTTCCCTTCAAGCACCTGCAAATTGAGAAGATGACTTCTTGCAATTCTTTGACGGGTTGTGTAACTGAGCAATATATTTGCTTATTATATATTTGAGAAATAAGTAAATATTTTGCTTTACTTCACATCCTAGTTTCGGGGCCATCCAATTAATCCGAAGAAAAGAAGACTGTATGTACAGATAATATAAGGGGGCTGATAGTTGCTTATTGTTTACATGAAATAAGTAAATATCGACTCAACTTTTCGCTTTTGTGCGAGTTGCACAATTGTCGACGTAACGGACGATTGTCAACATATAAGGAAATTTCCAGGAGGGAAAACTATATGGAGACGAAATGAAGTCAGTTTTTAAAATCGTCTAAAGCTCTTAAAATGTTCTTAATGTCTTTCTATTTTTCTACAAGAATAGGAATGCCTTCTGAACTGGTTTGGGACCGGTTCACGCAGTCATTGCATGGAATGAGTCAGCAGATGCAAATAGAAGATCAAACTAGTGGAAGGCAGGGAGTCGACAGTCCTTTTTCTATCATTTATTTGAACAATAGAGAAGGGACGGTCACCTCTTCGCTTTCTCCACCTCTTCGGTCCTGCAGCTTAATGATACAGAAAATTGCACTTGCTGTCGTCCTTAAGTCAAATTGGCGGTGGGTGGGACCACAGTATCCTGTTTTGTATTTTGTGAATAGGAAACTTACGTCCCGCGCTTGGCCATTTAGTTTTTTCTTTTAACTTTTAACGTCTTTTGGCAATGCAAGTAATAAATTCTGCTATTTAATGGTAAGCAAACTGAATTCAACACTAGTGTGGGATTGTGTTCCGTTTCATATTCAGAAATGAGCATGGTAGGTCATGAATGAATGCATAAATGAATATGGCTTGATGCGATCACATAGTTGTGTAATCATATATATATATATATATATATATATATATATATATATATATATATATATATATATATATATATATATATATATATTTCGTTGGGATATTAACCCCCTTCCCCACTTGCGTATGGTTGAAGCAATGAAATGATTTCGATTCGACTGACGGCTGGAGACAGGTTTTTTTTATAATTACATGGTTATTGCGTTTCTTCTTGGCGTTCTGAAATTTGTAATCTTGATGAATCTTCGCCGTCCTAATACAATATTCAATTTTTTCGTTACATTTTTACATGTGTTTACAAGATTAATTATTTTACATATTTTGCTATTATCACTACATATTTTTTTTAATTGTATGATTTATTTTTTTATGTGTATATGTAAATATGACATTCTTTCCCTTCATAATTATTACGTGCTTTCCAACTTGTGGTCTTTAAATTATTTTGAAAACGTTTATATTCTTTTTAAAATTCTTCGCGGAATTAGAAATAAATGTAATATTGTACTCAAGGAATGTGTTTCATATTTAGTGTATTTCATTATAACATCCGATTTTACATATTAATTAAATATAACTGTTTTCATTACATATTTATGTACATATTTTTCCTGTCTCTAGTTATGACTTATCTACGTAGTAACACGATGTCGGCAGCAGCAAAAATGCTGTTGAACAAACACACTAGATGGTTTTCTAAATTGATATATTTATAAGTCCCCCTCCCCCCGTTGCCCCGCATATTTCCGGTCCTTAAACGCTCACGTCGCTGATTCAACTTGCGCTCGCAGCGCAGGTTGGGGCACCCCCTCTCTCCCACCGCGGTCCTGCTGCCCACCCCCTCACCAGTATTGTGCAATTAAAAAAATATTTTTCTCAATTACAACCTAGGACGCTTTTAGGAATGGGGCAGGTCTAATTTCGTGAATCGCCCTGACTTTGAGAAAATTGCATGAGTAAGAAAATATTCGAAAATGCATGTGAGTCTATAATGCCAATAATTCTCTGCAGATTGCAAGCAATGTTGTTCGTCACTTTCTTGATCCAAGAATGAATATTTCCTTATGGACGTGGAGGCGGGAATTCCGTGCTCTGCAGCACAGCCTTGGCTCATGCCCCTTCGGCAGAGCATTCCTTGCCCCGCCCCGCCCGGCCCCCTTTTACACACGCGGAGGGCTGGCAGCAGATTGCGCGGGGACAACTCGGGCGGGAAAGTGAGGTCGATGAAGGTCGTATAACCAGCGTCCTTTCAGGTCTAACACATGAGCCAATTGTTCCCATCAGTCAATATTTCATATTTTCTTTTTCACAGTCTGGAATCATGGTAATTTTTCATTCAGTAACAATCGAAAGAAAAATCATCGATCACAAAACATGGATGCCAAAAGATCATCGATAATGCATATCTATTTTAAACTTCGATGGTTTTACTAAAAATTTGAAAAAACATGGACATGGATGTCGCAACCCTTCTGCCGACGCCTTCTCGCGCTCACGTCGCCTACACGTGACGGCGCTCCGCACCGCACCGAACGCGGCGAAGCCTCATTTTTGCGTGGGCGATCGGTTTTTCCACGAGACCGATTGGGGTCCAGCGACCCGGTGGGGAGTGTGGGTTCGGGGGTGGAAGTTCGGAGGGGCGATATTCACATGAATCGAATGAGTTATTTCGCAGACTTCGTGTGCTATAGTTGTTTTATTTAATCTTACGTATAATGGTTATCTTTTACAGTTACCACGGTCAGTTTAATTTCAAACCAAAACGCTGTTTGAACTTCGAGCGATCAATGTTTTATTTTTAACTTAAATTTCACTTAAACCTTGATTATAAAGACGGCTACTTTGAAATTAAATTTTATTGCTCCTAAATGTAATGCTAGAAGTTGGTGTACTAGCTTTAAATTTCCGATGTTTTAATTTTGAAGATCGATGCGTGCCAACACGGGAGATTTGTTGCCGGCGTCGCGTCGCTAGCAGCGGGAGGTGCAGGTAGGGCGCAAAGACGGCGAGGATTCGCGCAGAGGCAAAAAAAAATGCGGCGCTGCCTGGTTCCGCAGCCGCGCGGCGCCCTGGGCGGAGGGGCGAGGAGGGGGCGAGGCGCCTCCGAGGCCGGTAACTCGCCCATCGCTTGTAATTAAAGAAATGGCTGCCTTGCGCGATGAGTCTGCTTTGCGCCCTCGCCCTGCAAATCTCGCCGTCCCTCCGCGCCGCCGCCTCACTCTTGTCTGCGATTCAGGTCCGTTTTGGGTCCTCGGAGTTTAATCTCTTACATTTCGCATGTTCGCATTAGCGTTTCTTGGAAGCTTTTGTTTTAGTTTTCTTTTCAGCACTCCTGCATGAAATCGTATCTTGGAACTTATCTTCTCTGTTTATTGATTGTTGTGTAGCGAACGTAGGGCAAAACGACTACTACGCAAATGCCACACAGAGAAAACGGCAATGGGTAAATAAAAACCTGTGGGTACTAGAAATAAAAAAAATCGTTGGAGCAGCATGAATCAATATGGGTGTTCCTCGCGTTTAGAGAATGCTCTCAGGAGTATGTACTAGTAATTTTCCTTGAATTCCTAGCGGAAATTAATGTGAATCTTACGAGAGTGTTTGACTTACTGATGTCAAAATGGACTTGAACATTCGCCCAACATTTCGCCCTCGCCCAACAGTTCATCCGTAATTTAATGAATCACTTTCTGTACTACCTTATTAACTATTGTGTTCCGGAAGTCCCGATTGTGCGTTGTATTTTATCATGTGACCGCTAATTGTTTTCGTTTCTATCGTACATTTCTATCTTAAACCTTGTAAACTGAGGACCCGAACCTTAAACTACACGTAATTACCGGCACAAATACGACGCTGTATTTAAAGTCTAGTTCCTCAGGCTGCTTTAAAAGCAGAGGCGTGGATATTCTTATCGAGAAAGTCTGAATAATTGGGGAATCATCGAGAGAGAGAGAGAGAGATAGCGATAGAGATAGAGATAGAGATAGAGATAGCGATAGAGATAGCGATAGAGATAGAGATAGAGATAGAGATAGCAACTTGAGTCTTACAACCGATACGCTGAAACGCGGCAACTCAGCGTATTAAAGAGCATCTGACAAGAGCTGCGATTACAAATTTTATGTACTTCTATTATTTGATTTCATTTCTTAATGTTTTTTCACGTATTAAACTCGGAGGATGGCAAACTAGGCAACGATGTTTACATGTTCCTTTCATTTAAATGTTGCACAGGAGACAACATATATTTTTTAAGCGTTAGCGATGCTCTTTCTAGATAGGCGGGCACTGGCGGAGTCCCGCGGGCACAGACTCCTGTCGACTCAGGCTGCCGGCGCCTCGCGAAAGTTAAGCCCTTGGGCGCGAGTTTGCCTTGGCCTTTGACGACAATTCGTCGCTGATAGACAAGCAGGGAGCAGAAAAAGAAACCGTAATGTTTGGACATTAAATGTACAAATATTTTCAAAAACAATATTTTATTAAATTGATTGTAGATATATCTTTTTCTTATCAAGAGAATCAATGTCTGGTACCAGTTCTTAGACTTTTGCGACTCGTAGAACGCTCTTCAATGTCTCGCCAAGTTTGTTCTTTTATTGTTATTATTATTATTATTATTATTATTATTATTATTATTATTATTTTTGTCATTGCTGAAAAAAGCTACTGTTACTATATGTTAATGTGGGATTGTTGTAAAGGGACTGTGGCTTCCTCATCCAGCCATCGTACTACCCATATTGCTTCCACGAAAAGCAAGGCGTAAGTGTGAAAAGCAGATCCTTCTCCGCCTCCACAACCTTCCCCTGCACGCCGTTGCCCCCGCAGACGCCCGTGCCCGCGAGAAGCTGACATGGACCAGCCAGAACTAGGGTGTATTGAACACGTGCAATTGTTTCACAACACGATCATTGTAACGCTCAACAGACCTTGGTGCTCTCAACAATGAAGAGTTGCAACCTTCCATCTCAAAATGAGACATTGGCTACATGGTGGGTTTACCCGTCATTGCATCGTAGTGTACGAGAATATTTGACATCGGACACTGCGGCGCAATATTGAGTAAGCTTCTCCATTATTTTCAGTTATTGAAGTTTTGAAGAAGTAATGTGACAAACAAGAAACCTAGATAGAATGAAGAACAGAAAGCGAGAAAATGAAACTTCAGAATTAAAAATTAATGATCGTCAGAATAAAAACATAGTGTCTCAGAAATGGCAATTAAATTTACTGAAGTGAATTAATAACATCTGAAAACTGTTTAAATTTCCTGATAAATTAATTTTGAATTATTCCAATTAATTAACGGTCGAATTCCGTTGTGAATATTATTAAGGAGTACGCAACATTGCATCTGAGTTGCATCTTAAGTACAATTTGTATCACCACATTGGTATGGTAATGCAAGATGAGGATATTAATTTAAATGCGAGACTTGAGCAGTTTTGAAAATGTTTTATTTTTTTAACTTATTTAAAAGTATTTGAAATATGTGTTATTAAATAACTTATTTTTTACATTATTAATGGTGTTTGCAATGGACCGCCAAACTAATTGAAATTTGGCGCCAGGCTTCGAACAGCTCAGTTCTGCTACTACTAGAAGGCGAAGTCAGTTTTTTACACATCAGTCGCGACGATCTCGCATTGTTATGAAAATCAAATGAACCGCGAGCAGTTTCGTAGCGATTGTGCACAGAAGCGAAGTGAAACATGTATTAGCGCAAACATGTATACACGCTGCAAACAATTCTCAGCTACGTGACTTCAAACGCCAAGACGCGGCGTGCATAGACACCATGAGTGAAATTCGTTAGGAAAACGGAATTTTCGCCATGACAATCTCTTCAGTACTCATTTATTCTTTCGGGAAAGCAATAATCTTTGTCAGTTATGTGTCGTTTCGTTTCCAGAACTCTGGAAGGCGATGTTCGTTGCAGTTTCTGCTAATGCTCTCCCAATACATCTAAGCAATATTTCGCAGCCTCTCCATTACGCAACCTCAACAAATGGTTTTTTTCTAACTGGTTTTCCTGAATTTATTGATATCATATTTTGTAAATAAGGCAAAAAATTAATCTACACATTTAATGTACTTCACTACGGTGCATATTTACATCAATTCTGTTCACTGCGAAGTAAGCTATGTTATCTTATGTTTGCATTTGCAAGATATGTCTTTTCATAGCAATCATTCCTCTCTTGAGTTTTATCAAGAAAGGTTTATACAGGAAGTGAAGTATAGTTAATTTTAATTGCATATTTAAGTGCATATTTTTATATAAAAGCATACATCAATATTTTAGGATATAAAAATCCTCTCCCTACTGAAGCGCATAGCAAGAGATATTTGTTCATGTGGTGTAGGTAATTTCGTATCTTAATTCTCATAACATTTAACTGAAATACGAATTGAAAGTGAAACCTATCAAATTCCATCAGACATCTAGGGATTAGGTGAAATGTGATACCTGGGTCTCCCCCGTTAATTGCGAGTAGTAAGCAAGAAAATTTGATATTGATCACTTCGTTGCAATAACAGGAGTGTCCCACAATCATATAGACTCTTCGTCACTGAGGAAGTGCAGGTGTCGGCGACGCGCTTCATTGTATTTGCATATTTATACATTCAGCAGATGAGATGCTTCACCCATTCGAAGAACCAGAAGATCCGTTTTGAATAAACACTTGAAAAGTTTTTTAAAAAAAATTATTTATGGCAAATAGCGCAGTGAAAACGTATGTGATGCTTGGGGAGAAGTTTAATGTAAGTTTTTATGTACCATATGTAGTAGATAAATCAACGTGGGAAGAAAACTATATTAGCTACATTAAAAACTAGATATTTTTTGAGAAAAAGGAAACGTTTTTAATCGGCAAACAAACTAGCACGCATTAGTAGTGAGTAATAGTATGCATGTCGACAAGGAAGATTGATTAATTGTTAGTGATTCCGAGCACGTCATATTCTGAAATCATTATCTCGTAAGTGTAGTGCATGTTGCTTACATGGAGATGGTGATCTTCCCCGGTGGGGGTGCGAGATCCGGCACCGACCTACCCTTGAGTAGCGAGGTTTTTCTTTAACCAGATATTTCCCATCAGCGAGGCACCGCTCCAGTCAGGACAAGCTCTAAGCCCCCGAGGGATCTCCCGAGATGTGTGATTGTGTAGTACATGAGTGCATTTTGGTGTGCGTGTCTGTAAGGCGTGAGGATAGGACAAGGAAGAGGAAGGAAAGATCGCGCGTGGCCCGTTGTCCATTTGTTAAGAGTTCTGCTCCGGCCTAAGAAGACACGAAGCAAGCATGTGGAAAGTGTGAGGCACGCCCCTTAACTGTCGCGCAGTACCCGAAAAAATATGATTTCGTGTACTTCGTGCCAGTAATGGGAATGTCCTTCATGTTTCGGAGAAGTGTGAAGAAAGTCATGGAGGGTTTGTGCTGACGTATGTCAAGAATGATTGTGTAGTACATGAGTGCATTTTGGTGTGCGTGTCTGTAAGGGGTGAGGATAGGACAAGGAAGAGGAAGGAAAGATCGCGCGTGGCCCGTTGTCCATTTGTTAAGAGTTCTGCTCCGGCCTAAGAAGACATGAAGCAAGCATGTGGAAAGTGTGAGGCACGCCCCTTAACTGTCGCGCAGTACCCGAAAAAATATGATTTCGTGTACTTCGTGCCAGTAATGGGAATGTCCTTCATGTTTCGGAGAAGTGTGAAGAAAGTCATGGAGGGTTTGTGCTGACGTATGTCAAGAATGAGTAGTACAAACGTATTCACGTTTGACGTGAAGTTAACTTTCAGTATTTTGTACTGTTTGGTGGTATCAAATTAAAGTCCTTGATTTTCTGTCCTTGATGCATTATTCCTGTAATGAGTATATTATTATTAGAAGTAAAAAAAATATTTTTTTTGTTTCGTTACTATTGAGATACAATATTGTAGTTCTTCCTTAAACTTTGGATTAAATGTAAGAGAAATAATGAAGAGAATGTAAGAGAATAATGAATGAGAAAGCATATGTTAACATGCTGCTACATTTTATTAGCAACAACCTTATCATTGTATTACGAAACTCTCTGTCTATTACCGATGCTTGTAGATTATCGACAGGAATGCAACACATCATATCTTCATAGCAACGAAGAACAGGCGTACGAGTGGCAACAACGAAACTTATTTTTCGCTAAACGTATTCCATTCCGTTGAGTGTCTTTGAGTGACATGAATATCCTAAGAAAACGCACATGACTTCCGCGAAGTGGGCGAGAGAGTCCGGCCGCCCCGCCCTTCCCACGCGACGCCGCGCTGCCATCGCTGCCACGGAGTCGGCGATTCACGCTGGCACTCCCTTCGCCTGCTGGAGCTCCCGGCGCGCGCAACGCCTCGCTCTTCCTCAACCTTCCGCCCCCCCCCCCCCGTCTCACAGTGGGGCGAGAACGCGAAAATCTGGTCAAAATATGAAAATGTTTCAGAATTTGTATGAAATTTTGTATCCGGAAGTTTTTGAAGTTGCTGAATTCGTTTCGTGTCGCAACATTGCGGAATTCATTACCATACATTAAAAAAGAGGAAAAGATAACATTAACACTAATAATTTCTTACGTACGTGATATGAATCAATTATAAAAAATCTTACCAATATCACACTGTACCATGATTTTCAAGCCTCCATTTTTTGCGTGCATTTCTGCAACTTTAGCCGTCATTCAGTCGAGCGTTCTTAGCAGTGGTACAGCATGGCAGGTGTCGGCGAACGCCCTTTTGTAACTGTGGCTTTGAACATGTCTGACCAACTGTATGATCAAAATATGAGAAATAATGACTTTTAAGAAAATTTGGGCCTGCTTTCCAGCACTTGGGCTTAGTGTGCGTGGCCTCAGGCGGTGCCCCGCCCCGCCCCGCCCCGCCACCTCCCGCCCCGCCACCTCCCGCCCCGCCCCGCCCCGCCCCGCCCCGCCGCCGCTGCGCGAGCGTGGAACGGTATCCGTGAAAAGTGTGGCAGCCGGGTGCAAAAACGTCCTGATGAATAGGGAAGCCATTAAGTAAGAAAGCGCGTGCGCCCGCAGCTAAGGGAGTGAACTCCATGAGGGAGGGGCCGCGGTGGGGGTGGGGGGGGGCTTGTGTTTGCTGAGGTGGCGTTAGAGCGGCGCGTCGGAGGAGATGAAGAATGGAGCGCCAGCGGCCGCGGGGAGGAGGCGGGGTGTGACGGCAGGTGAATGGGAGCGACGCGAAGGGCGAGGATACGGAACGATGATGATGACGATGGAGGAAAGAGATCAGCGTGCGAAGGCGGTTGAAAGAGACTTTTGAATGTGCAAGGGATAGAACCATTACCGAGAGGCAGCGTCTGAGATAAGATGATAGGTAACGATGGTAGTCATTACAAGTTAAAATTTCGATTTGCCGACTACTTGAAACTTCTCTAGTAGTTCTGAAGTACTAGTAAAATGAGGTAGAAAGTTAATACGTAGGAACACTTTGTCCCTTTGCGTTTTGTAGTAAGTATAAAATACTTCGCTCATCAGACACTTCATTATATATATAAAATGAAGTTCTACCATTATTGCTGATAGGGTAGGTGTCCAAATGTTTTACAATATGGAGCGAATGCTAGATTCACCGACTCTATCTTCCAATGCTGTTGTATTATCAGTTCTAAGAAGACGACGTGGGCTCATAACATCTAGATTTTATTTATAATTCTTATTAGGAATGTTCAGGGGAGAGTATTTTCTTCATTTTCTAGGCCTATTATCGCCCAGGGTTCACCTAACGTATGAAACTTTTGTGCTAATGTGCCAGAACTTACAAAAAAAGAGATACAGGAACCTTTATCCCATCAGAACCACATTTGCAAATCTCTAATGAACACACGCAAAATATAATGGGCATAAACTATTGCTAACATGAGACTAACTCGTGCATGAGAGTACACGTATATGAAAGCATCTCGATTGGTGTCATTAGTCTGAGCTCAGTAGAGGAACTCGAGCTTAGACTACGTTTTCTTAAATTTTTCTGCTCACTTCCTACGTCTTTCGTACAATTTTACCCCAGTTCTAGGGAAGTTCCTGGTGCCGTATTGTCGTGCGAGGAACGCTGTTTGTTTATCAAACTAGTTTGATGCAGCAATGTCGTGGGTCATGCTGCTCTAACATCGTACTGTCCCGTACATATGTAGTGGGACTTTCTGCCAGATTTATAATGGAATTACTCTTTGCAAGTTAGATGAACTAAGTCACACTTCGACTTCTTCACAGTGTCCTTTGACCCTCGTGTACCAGCTGTTTGGTCAACGTTCTCGCTGTCCATGACGCGACCACGGGTTCGATTCCCGGTTGGGCAAGATTATTTGCGTTGTCCGTGCAATGTGTTAGTATATGTTGCTCTGGGATGATGAGAAAATCCTCTTCTCAGATTCAGAAAACCAGAATATGGTTTAGGGATGTCTTCGAGACAATCACATGTACCCTTTAACCCAAGGCGGCGCGGCCGGGACGCTGCTGGTATGCCATGTCTCATACGCGGGCTTTCGCGCGGAGTGCAGGCGAACACAGTTCTTTGACGAGTCATTAGCTGTTAAGGTGTCATGAGCTTAAACGTCGCTAGTTATGTTCAGGCTTCCGATTGGATGACGTATCAGCTTATTTGCGCTAAGGACTTTCTGTTTAAATCGAATTATAACACTAATGAGTAAATATTAATTTTTAAGGTTTGATGGCTAATTAAAATTAAGCGTGATTTGACTATCTTACGTATCTTTCTTGCATTCCAGAAGACGAGCTTACTAAAGTTATGTGTTCTCTCTGACTTTTCGTGCCACTGAAGCACAAATGTAAGTGCGTCGCGTATTTCATTTCGTGTGATTTCACATATCGTACGTGCAATTGCAATCTCTTATGATTTTGCATATTATGTCAGAGCAACTTTGTCTTGCGTTTTTTATTAGTACGAAAATAATTTCTTCTCATTAGTTACTTTTTTCAAGATTTTTTTAGGGATTTTTAAAATTAATTATTGAATTATTCTGTATAATTCTAAGTAATTAGAGGATTCCATGTGTACTATGTGGGCAAATTTGTGCGAAAATATATATGAATGTCAGAAAATTTAATACGTGAACTAAATGGAAGGCTCGACTTTTATGTTCACTGGGAAACAATTCTCCATTTGTTTACAAGCTAAGTAAATGATATCTTTGGTTAACTTAGACTTCGTCTTTAGATAAGAGAGCTTTTGTAATTCATTCGTGTGGATTTCTTCTCTTTCTTTATTTTGGGAAAGGCGCCATTGTCGGGGTGTCATTTCGGATTGCGTCGTGTTTTTTGTGTCGCGCCGCCGCCGCCGCCGCATACGCAGTGTCGAGGCAAAGTGTAGGCGCCCAACCCCGGGGTCGCGGCCCGTCGAGGTGACTTCCTCGATCGATAGGGGCTCCCCTCGCGCCGTTGAATAGACCGCCACCCCTCCTCCGTTCCTTCCCACCCCCGCCCAAAATCTTGTTCAGCCACGCGCTACATTCGCTCTCGTCATTTCGCCCTTCATTTCCATCCTACATTTGGCAGAAATGTGAGCGAATATAAGGTAACATTGATGGTAAAACCAGTGAAATATCAATTTCACAATAGTGAGAGCTCGATCAAACCCACAGGTACCTACACTACGGACGGCATTCTGAACATCTTTGAAGTTGCGGCGTCGTGGGCGGCTTCGAAAGCGTAGCTTCGGTGTCAAGGCGTGTCACATGGTTGGCGCGCTCACTACTAGATCGCAGCTCTATCAGGTATTTTGAAATTTCTTACAACAAACACTCACCTCGCTCTTGTATACTCTCAGATTCATATGGCATTTCGGCAGCTGGTAAAGCACGTATTCTATATATCAAGTGCTACGGAAGATTTGAAATGAGGGTTTTGGAGACGTTTGCCACCAGAATCCTGTGTCACTTCCGCGCCTTGGGCAAACCGTTGCATCAGCAGCGCCAGGAACGTTCCGCGACGCCTGTCAGTTGGTGTCATAATTCGTATCGCGTTCGTCCTCTCACGACAGATAGCAAATGTATCTCTTTAAGTTGGAATGCAGGCACAAGGGTACTTTTGAAGTCAACTGTAAAGATATCACCAAACTGCTGTTTGTAAGAAAACTGAAATAGAAACTTTCATGTGAGCTTGATCACTTATCGCTTTGTTTTATCCTGCATGATTTACACACTTTTTGAATTTAGAAATGCATTTCACTAGCACTCATGTCCGGGGAGCAGGAGACATGGCCAGAAACCATGCCCGAACGTGTAGCTTGCCACCAGAACTTGCCAGCCTGCCGAGGTAAATTACCGCTATTTTCTGAGGGGAAAAATGCACACCTCTTCCGGTACTGCCAAGGCAGTTGAGGCGCCCGGACACACGAACTAATCAATTCAAAAGGTAGATGCAAAGAGTCGGGGTTGGGAATCCCAGATCTAAACCGAAAGTGTTTTGGGCTATGAGCGGGAGATCCCTCCCCACCAGCCACGGCCCTCCACCGGCACGCGCCTTGACGCGAGCGCAACGTCACGAGGTGTCGCGGCGCCGCCTCTCGTCATTAGCAAAAGCCGCGTTAACGAGCGCCCTGAGTGCTGTGCGGCGCCCCCCTCCCTCCCGCCCTCCCCCGCGCATAGCTTCAAGCACCCCCTCTCGGTCTTGCCTTGTCCCTCACGCTGTGGTTGAAGGGGGGCCGGAACCCTAGGGACAGAACGGAAACCGTTCTTGAATTTCTGGTTTCCAATTTTTTTGTCTATTATTCGTTATTAAATTTAAGTGAGGAAATTTTGTTTTCGAGAATCCTAACATATAGGAATGTTTGGCGTTATCATTTTCGACAGGCCACAATAGAACTCAACAGAATTTATTTTCAACAATAGTTCAATATCACGTAGTAACATCACATACAGCACAAAAAAAAATCGACAATATCTTCGCTGTTACTACAGTACAACTTTTGATTTAGTTTAGATTTAAGATATTTTTTCTTGTAAATTCTGGTTCCATTCCCCGCGTATGAAAGCGTCCGCGCATAGTGCCCAGCCCAAGTAAGGTGTGAGTCGCCCGAGCAATGAAGATAAAGCCCGCAACATATTAAAGGTGTTGGGTGGGGCCCGTGAGGTCTTGGAATTTGGACTCCCCTGCTCTAGCTCGTATGCGTCGGCAAAAGTTTACCACACCGCGTCACACGCAGCGTTCACGGCCTGCGTCCTTCATATCCCTCCGAGTCGAGGATGCGCGCCTTGCAGACTCCTGCCTCTAGAAGCTGTCACGTAAAATACATCGATTACATACAAAACTAACTAGTTAATTACTATCGGGAGTCTAATTTTATTTTCTACTTATTTCACGACTGATTTACCACGGAAAGCAAGTCCCAATAATGAAACAAATTATCGACTCCTCTTAATTGAAAGACCTAATTTCAATTCGAGTTTTTCACACAAGAAACCCACGGAATTTTCTTTCCGCTCCCAAAATGTACGTGAATGTAAGCATTATAAACTGAGTATTAAGATTTTTTTAAACGTGTATATTCCATTTTTTTCAAGTAAAGCTTCATTATAGATGAAAATCGTGTTACTATTGTTTTCCAAATCAATATATATTCGTCCTCATTTTGAGAAACAAATCATGTATTATGATCTGTGGAGTTCTGCCGCTTAATTCAAGCGCCACAATTTTATTGTACACATTTTGTCACTGCGGGAATCGAGTTTAATCTAGCGTGGCCTTCACTCGTCCTGTACTCCGCTGATACGATTTTGGAGGCTTCTCTGCCATTACTCATCAGGTACCTACCGCTTATTTGGTTGCAAGCGGAGTGCGACGAGCATAATGCAGATAACGGCAAAATACGTTAACGGGAAACTAATGGTAATGCTTTCGCCAGATAAACAATAGTAGTTTTATTATGCACGCTGCCTAAAGGGGAGCTGATCTGAAACGAACAGCCGGCGGGAGGGGGAGCTGTAAGCCGTATTATCACAATTTCTACTTTCTCGTATCTACTTTGTTTAATTATTTAATTAGATCGCTTCTAATTAATTCATAACTCTTGGATTCATGTATGGAATCATAATTCATCACAGCCATTTTGAAATTGAAAAAAATACGTTCAAATAAGTTCCAGAATCTAGTTCACTTATTGATAAACGTATCAGATTTTTCAACTCTAGTATTATTGTTAAATGTTGACTGCAAAATGTAGACTAAGTACATTATAAGATTAAGCGTGATAGATTAAAATATTTCTATAGCTATCCTCTTTGCGGTTTTTTAATACTATTTGCAATGTATGGAACACAACTACTGTAATCGTAATATTTTCTAAGAACAGTTACCTGTCCTGTTAATTTTTGTACGACAAAAATTTTTTGCTGTGTTCATTAATTGTATTTTATATTTACCGATGACATACCGATGAATATCACATCTTATCGAGGTAAACTAAGATTTATGTCACGTCACGTCGATTTGCTGTTGTAAAACAATACTTATATTTTTAAATTTTATTGTATTTTTCCTACAATCTTCAGATAAATTGGAGAGTGTGTAGTGCTTCTGATCACAAAATACATATTTGGTCGCTGCTGTAGAAATCCCAAACAGTACTTCAAGGAAATTCGTTGTGGATGTGCTACGATGGATTAATTTGTATTACATTTCTAAGAGACGACCGAACACAAATGACGGAAATGAAGAAAAATTGCGCTGATTATCTTCTTCATGCGTCACATGCAGCTTTTACTTTGTCTTTACAAAATAAATCTAAATGACAGTCTTCTTCAATTTTTCGTACGCGCACCAAAAGAAGTCGTGAGGCCTCGGCGCCAGTGTTGTGAGGAGCGGGAGGGTGAAGGATAAGGTATGGCACAGGCGCAGATAATCGCGCGATCTCTTGGAAGTATGTATGAAAATTACAATGGGGATGGAATATTGAGAACTATTAAGACGAATCGTTTTCATGTATTTCATCTAATTAAATTTGATCGGTTCAGAGAGGACCGATATTATACAAGAATATCTGACATGACAAGTTAACAATTATATATTACTAATTTCAAATTCATGACTAAATTAGGGAGAACTATAGCATTTGAGAGATGTTAATAATTGATGCGTTACGCAGGGATGTTGAAAAATACGTAACCAATAAACAATACAGATTTTGACTGAAAAATGGAAAATAGTAATGGTAATATTCCACCTATTCTCTTGTTAGGCGTCTTGACTGAATTCCCATACTCCACGCGTTACTGTTTACAATACAGCTGGCGCCACACGACGGAAAAAGTGTGCAGTTTTTAGAATTCGCCAAATTTTGCCTTCCTAGAACCGTATTATCCACATCGCCGGCAGCAGTGTTTGTATGTTTTGCAGCCCACTAGTCGCCCCTATTCAGCAAGACCGCCCATGCCCGGTGTCGCCACGCCGATGCGAAAGAGAGGCTCCGAGCAGCCCTGGCGGCGTCGCGTGGCGCTGGCTGGGCCCGTGGCCGAGGGCGGGGGCGGGGGCGGGGGCTGACGGGGCGGAGGCGGCTGGAGTGCGGGCTCTCCGTGGCGCCTCGCGAGGGGTCTGCTCTCCCTCTGCTTCAAGAGGACGGGGTGCGAAGCGGGGGGTGGGGTAGGGGTACCAACCGTCCGGCCACGCCGGTTTCTCCGCAATATTATTTTACTGTTCGCCGTCTGCGTTTTTGTAGTTAGTATTATATGGATTCTCGGTTCTTATCAATATTTTTTGTCTAAATAAAAATAACCAAACCCTCCTAAAACTACGTATACTTAGACATCGATAATTTAACTACTTTTTCTGACATCTCTCATAAAAAGTGCTTACTGCCCTATACCTGGATAATTCAGTGTTCCGCGATTGAATTGCTTAAAATTAATCACGTTACTTTAAAGCGGTTAAATTTTTAATTCTTTAATATTGCGTATATTATTGTTCTACATGAGTTCTACATGTTCAGAAACCCCTATTTTTGACTTCCCGCTTTTGATGTGTCGTGCGCGTAGGGCGTCGTGCGCTATACGAGATAGGCCCTTTGCAGAATTGAGTTATTTCTTCTTGACTACGAAGTAATCGGGTGAGTCGGTGGTTACAATATCCAGAAGCGCAACGAGATGTCATCTCAGCACTCGCTCTATGGAAATAACGAAAGTGGACGAACCACGACCGCGAGGACTGTGCGCTTCTGCCCACTCCCATGTGCGAGACGGCAGCCTCTTGGGCGGCGATCGAATAAAAGTGTTGCCATCAAGGCAGTTGGGGATCCAGCGAGCACGAGAGGTTTGATCTGCTCCTAGGGACATTTCGTGCCGAAAGGAATGTCGGACAGGGGGCACAATCCGACTGTTTCATGTTCGGTCCGTTTGTACTACGGCGGGGGGAAGAATGGCGGCAAAGGAATCATGAATGGAGTGTGGACGTAGATTTTCACAATAAGAAACGGCTGGAAGAGATGGCTTGCTCTTCTTGTTTCTCCACGTGTAAGGGCTCTGTTCCCGAAGTGTGTTAAACTTCATTAGCATGTAATTATGTTCATAAAACTACGTCTATATTTTGGTTGAGTTGCTGAGTTACGTTGTGAGTGTGGCTTGTCTTATATTGTTGTAATATATTTATCGTGTATGCTATAGTACTTATATTAAATTTTTTGAAACAATCTATGACGGGCTGTGAATACAGTTTTTCAGCTTGTAATAAATAAATTGTGCCAACATATTTGTCTATTGTGTTGATGAAACACATTGGAAAAAATATCTGCGATGAAAATTGGTGGCCGAAAGTTCGTTTTAATATGTGGTGCGTTGATATGTCAATAAAAAAATGGTGAGTGTTGGCAATCTAATAATTTTCTGTGTTGAGGATACACGGTGTTCTTAAAAGTATGACTTTTCGTTAATCGGCCAACTAGGACCACGCATGCAAGCATCCTGCATTTGCCGTGGCTCAGTTTTTATTTATTATCGCGGTGGCAGGTGCTTGCAACAACTTTTTGAGGGGACCAGCATTTTAGCTGGATCCGATTTTTATCCCTCACGGTTGTTAGCCCTGGGGGTATGGAAGATGAAATGATGATACGATGATAATGGGGGGTGAAAGGACAACACATACAGACATACACAAATACATCCATGCCCGAGGCGGGACTCGAACCCGCGATCTTCTGGTCCGAAACCACTCCGGCACTACTGCCTTAGTATCTTATCATTATTTCATATATTATTTTTTTTCAATGGATTTTGTTTCTTTTCCGCTCTGTCCTAACACTGGCCCGAATTTACCCCCAAGAGTACTTGGTAAATTGTGTACTCTTGCCTCGCGTGTACACTCCGAATTCTTTCCGCTCGAAACTCTTGCTTCTTTCTCCACGAGAGTGACCGCAAGTGCTGCCTCCCCCCCCCCCCTTCGCTTTCGGTGTGTGTCGCTGCGCTCCGCAAGTGGGTGCCCATGCGCCCGATTCCCGTTTAAGCGCCGGCAGTTGCGTTGTCCATTGCAGCGTTCGTTGAGTGGTCAATATTTGACACGTCCAGCTGTCTTTGTCTCGCGAGCGCGCCAATCGAAGAGCACCGGCCGCCCCCTGCCGCGCTCTGGCGGTGATGGTTTCACACGCTTCGCGAAAATTAAAACAAGTCTGATGAAAGTGCTTCGCGTGTGTGACAAATAGACATTGAAAATTGAATGTCCGTTTCAAGCATGGGCAATTGGAAATCGTTCACGAACTTTTGAAAGCGCCAATCAACGTAGAAGTTTTAACAACTATTGACAACAAAACGAAATTCTCTCACGGAAGGATTTCGTGAAATGAATCATTGTTGATGTAAGACATCCACGTAGACAGCGAAAGGCGGTAAGTCCATACGTGAGAGAGAGTATGGGAAAAAAATCGGTCAAGTTCGGACGTTCGAAATATTTGTTTTCCTTTTCAATTAGAAGTACTGAAATGTATTAGGCGACATAAAACTGGTATCTAGTTTTGGAACTGGCAGTTGTTTCTAAGAGTACTCTCCTGCAATTTACATCTCCTGTGCTGAACTAATTTTTTTATAGAGTGCTACAAAAGAATCTGCTTATTTTTTTCCTAAAACTAACTTTAGATATTTAGCCTTACTGCGTTTATGCTTCCTTAGATATGTAGTATCCGTTGGCTTAAAAAGTAATATACCCAGTGCATCCTTGAAAAAAGTGTCCCCAGGGCAATTCACTTCCGTAACAAATAGTTATTTTGTGCGATCGGTAACAGAATCTTCAAGGCAATTTGATAGTTTGACTAGCTACATGTCGAATAGCTGTAGAGACACCTAAAATACATTGGCATATGTCATCGTTGCACATGCTTTGCATACGTTTTTGTTACAGACCTTGACTAATGTAGTGGTGTTTTTGCGGGTAGGGTGTTTTTGCCTATGTTTATCTCTTATTGACCCCTTTTTTGGCTTATATATAAAAATTCACATTTTTATTAATAATTAAATCATCAAATACACGACGTTTCGACAATTTTGATATTGTCTTCAGGCTATGAAACAAATTTAGTACAATAATAAATTGAACAAAATACAACATACATTCCTCAAAAAATACCAATTACGTATTAATGACCTTCTTAATTCTAATATATGCAAAATAAATTTTCGGATTGTTTAAAACTGTTTCATTAAACAGTTACAACTGTACATGTTCATATAAATCTTCGCCTCCTTCGATGCATGTCAATTCTTCAATGGGTCTGCACAAAATTTATTCAAAAGGACCATTAATTCGCAATATTAATAGTCTTACTTGTGTATCAATTTCTTTGAAGCACTCCATTACATCAGCTGAACCTCGCCTTTATTAACGAAGGGGGTCATCAAGAGATTAACAGTTATAAAGTTAGCAAAAACAAGCTGTGTATTTTTTCCCTGTTTTCGTATGATTTGGGCACTAGTGTAGCTGGCGCTTTACTTCGTGGTCCCTCGTCCGTCGTCCCTTATCTCGTAGAGAACCATTGTCCGCTCGTTTGCTCCATACTTCATGCGTTGTGCTACGAGGAAGAAATGGCGCCGGGAATGTAATTTGTGTCTATGGGCGCTGCCTGCTTATGCGCAAATGAATTGCCGAAGCGCAGGCACAGTTTACTCGTCTGGTAATTAGCTCCACGCGCATGTGCCCAAGCCCGCGGTATTCGTACAAGCAGGCCTAGTCAATTCTATTAATTCTTTATATTTTTACTTAATGTTGACGACAATTTAGGAGAATTGAGGATTAATTATTTCGAGTATTATTATTTTCACAAAACATTATAGCAATAACACCGGACGCCAATGTTGGGGGAGGCAACAATAACGGATGTCGGGACCCAAGGAATTATAATACCAATAATCGAAAATTACGTAATCAAATAATGATATCGATAGTCTATCACTGTTCCATTGTGATCATGAACTTTATCCTAAAATGGCGTTCAGTGAAGTCAATAGTTACTTCAGATGCAAGAATCAAAGAATCGGTGTCCCATCTTCAGTTGTCCAAAATTCAGATGCCAGGCTCAAGCAATGTTTTTAATTTTAGTTAACATGGGATGCCTCAAAGGTTTCTGACCACGCTGTTTGATTTTTCCTTGAGCTGTTATTATGGGAATCCACATACCGCCGCCCATGCCCTTCGCAAACTGTCGAGGTGTCAGAGTGTTTCTTCAAGTACGGACACTGCGGTAAACACATTTTAATCTGATAACGTTTGTACAATAGAAATAATTCATTAGAACGAGATTCAGGTAAAGGAAAGTTGTTTTAATATTTCATTTTTAATAGTTTAGTCAGTGCAAAATGAATTTAGGTCTAATTTATTTCTGAAAAATGTAAGTTTTTAAGATTGGTCGGTATTATGCACGTTACTATTCCATATATTCTGTTTTTTTTTTTTTTACATTCTCTCCCTTTTGTATGTAGCCAGCTATGTTGCAGTATTTTTATTTTTAAGGGTCGAGAAGGGAAAAATGTAGTTGACGTTGTAGTTAACACCTTTTAAGTATTGTTAAGATCTCGCATTACGGAAACGACGTAAATACAAAACTGGACGTGTTTCTACGTAGCAGCGAAATGGTTTAGGGTTTGTTATATTACTTGTGTGTTTTACTGCCCTCGGTTGCTGGTTGGTTAGCGTGCTCGCTCTCCACGGCGCAAACCCGGATTCTATTCCCGGTCAGGGCAAAAATTAGTTGTGCGTTTTCTTTTCAATGTCCCAGTATCTCTTGCTGTGTGACGATGAGAAAGCTGACTTCTCGGATTGAGAAGACAAGAATACGGCGTGGGGATGTCTTCGTGCTAACCACACGTTCCCCTTTAAGGTTAAATGCACCGAATAATACTTGTAGGAAAATTCAATAGACTGCAGCACTATCACAGGGGAAATTACTTTACTGATAACGTCTGAACCAATGGTCCAATTATCGATTTGGAACCAGCATTTGACGCCTTTTTAAAACAGAATTTACGCTACGAAGTCGTTTTTCCAAAAATCTAGCAAAAATTCGAATTTGAAATTAGTTCTCGAACTTTCGAGAAAGAATTAAAAAAATGTGGGCTTATGGCGGTGATGGCGACATGCTTCCTGAATCCAACGCCGTGACAATCATGCAAATCGGACGAATAGGAGCGTCGTAAAGTGAAATTTAGGAAAACTCCTCGCCCCCCCCCTTCCCCTACTTTGCCGTTGCGTCACCCACCCGATTGTTGTGGGCCCTCTGTCAGCGCGGCGGCACGGCCAGGCCAGGCGGCGTGCGGCCAGCCCCGGCGGAGCAGGCGGGACTTGCGGGATAGGCAAGCCAGACAGTCGGTTTATGCTTTCGTCACTTTGCATCTCAATCTATTTTTCCACAGATACCAAACTAGAGATGCTATACTACTATCACAGACCGAAGTAAACGGTCTGTAACAGTTTTACATAACTATCTTTTTCACATATTTCCGTCTTTCTTCGAATACGATCTTAAAGTTGTTTGAGGTATTACTCAAAATATCGATTCCGATTTGGAATTGTTTTTTGTTTTTTTTTAAGGAACAAATTCTGTAAATATCACCATTGGACGCACGGCCGGGACCCTGTTCGTAGGCCCTAGCTCGTAAAGAGCTGTTGCACCATAGAACATACATACTTCTGTGTTTTACACACCTCGCATTCCAGATATTTTGAACTAATATGACACCTATTTTCGTAGAAGTAGGGACAATTCTTCTAGGAGTATCGTAAGGTTGTTCGCGATGTTAAAGGCCTGCAAATAAAATGTTATACATTTCATGAATAAACCAATTATCATCATGTAACTGATATTTTGTCTTCATCTGGAGCCTTACTGAAAATTAAAGGCACAATATTTGATGTAAAATTAAAGTATAATGAATTAATTACAGTGTAGGTTCATTATAGTTATATTGCGAATATGTAAGAGTTTGATGAAGTCGAATTTTTGAGAAGGCACTCGTGCACGGTGTGTGTAGTGGGAGGGGGAGTGGCGGGAGTTGGAGGGGCGAAGAGGACCTTCTGCGTGGGGGTGGTTGGGGGCGGAAGCGCCGGCGTATATCACGTCCTTTGTTTAGACGGCGTTACTCTCCCATTGAAGACGAATATGAGCCGCAATTATTTACACACACGCCCCGTGCGCGTACAGCCACTCCCCCTTTCGTCCCTCGTCGCCTCTCGACAGCGCGCGCACGCATTTGGTGGGCGTGTCCTCTCCCCGCCCCCGCCCCCGCGGCCGTCGGTTGTGTACGGAAGGGCCCACGGCAGCCGCCTGTTTATTAGGGGACAACGTTGTCTCTCAGCGTTATAACTAGAGATCAAGTTTGTTTTGTATTCGATATTTAAACTTCAGTAGGGTTGCTAGAGGATGTAGTGGTTTTACTGTTATGTTTTGATTTCAAACGTATTTTTTAATTTAGTACATTTTCTTCAGATGTTATTTTTAGAAGATCAAACTAGTTTATTAGTTTACTTACATATATAATAGTTTTTGGTTCGTAATACGCCGAAAAAAAATGCTGCTGAAGCTGTTACCGTGGTGGCGGGAACTGTCAAAGATTCTCCGCATCCATTCATGGAACATCGGAGTATTCCAAGTTTAATATTTCCATTAAAGGAAACTAATGAAGTGAATAAATAATGGTTTAATTGTTAGGGTGGGACTTTTGAACATGGAAGTATAAAACCCTAAACAATACGATTGCTGGCAGCAGTAGTATTTTCTATATCCAAACTGTTTAAGGAAATCGCAAACTTGATTTTCCCTACAGACGACTACGCACGTCAAAAACTGTTCAATATTAATAGAATTTAATCGCAGATTTTCAAGCAATGAACAAATAATATCTTCATTTCGCGCAAACAATGCAAATCTAAATAATTTGCAAGTACTTAAGCATTGTGTTGCATTTTGTGAATAATTTTCACAGCAGTTTGTAACAAAGGAAAAATCAGTTCATATTCTATTGATTGTAAATTAATCAGTGTGTTAGTTAATCGAGTGTTAAATCTATTACAACTTTTTTTTTTCAGAATCCTCGACTTCAATGGGAGCATATTCATGTCCTGCAGCCAGAGAAGGACTCAAGCTGACGAAGTTATTTCGGGTAAGTGTGATTTAATTTACGTATCTCTCATTGGAATACACTGTGATCGACGAAAGTGAATTTAGAAGGATACCAAATGAAACCTCAATATATAACTCAGATTAATATTGAAAGTGAATATAATACTTCAAGTACAAGTTACTGACAAAAATATATTGTGGAAATTCTTCGTGTTAATGGTAATGACAATCATGATGTACTGTTTTCTTTTTTAAATATATTTTCATGCCAAGTATTTTCAGAAATATTATGAGCAAATATAGGCCTTTTCAAGAACTCGATCGCTGTAGATTCAAATATTAAATATGTGTATCTATTCAGATAATACAGTTTCAATTACTTACAGACCAAGAAGTTGAAAAGAGACATATATATATATATATATATATATATATATATATATATATATATATATATATATATATATAGTTCTTCTTGGTCTTTATTGACCATTTGGTTTCTTTGTTCCCTAAAATGGTGAAATTCAGTGAATTGAAGCCGTGAACATAACGTATTTTTACTAACGAAAGTTATATTGGTTTAAAAATGGTGCAAACCTAAAATTGTGATTTCACTGTGGATGACAAATCTCTATATCCTGAGAACTGGAGCAGTGCCTAAATTAAGTGACGTCTTTATGAAAAAAATTCGTCGAGAAAAAAGTCGAGAAAAATATGATTATTTTATTGAATGGGTAAAGCTATAGCTTATTCAAAACTTTGGTGCAGTGTTGTTTGGATTTTTTTGTTAGTTGTGAAAATACTTCAAATTTGTGCATTCTCACGACGAAATCAGATATTTGACTAATTATTGTAAAGCAGGCTTTAATACTCGTATTTTATGTAAGTAGTGTGAAGTGACTAACTTCATCAGGAACCAATTACAAAACACGTACTGGAAGTACGGGAACATGTCAGGCAAATTTGTTGCATAATAAGACCGGCCACCTAGTTTAAACATCGCCTCCCCCCCCCGCGGGAAGAAAATGGTGCCGCTTCCGCCGGGGCCTCACATGGGGCGCGTGCGGGCGCGGGATCGTCGCGTGGCGCGTTCTCGCAGTAATCGGGTCAGTCGACCAAGCGGCGCGGGTATTTTGCGAAACAGTGCTGCTGGGGGAAGGGCGAGTTTGGACGTCGTCCCCCGCGGCCCCAACGACCGGCGACCCCTCCTCCCCCTCCCTCTCCCCCGCCTCCCGGGGCCGTTTGCGGGCCGGCCGCCGCCATCAATTACCATTCCCCGATACAATTTCACGCCTAGCATAAATTCCCATATTCCGGGTAATCGCATGAAGCGCAACTAGACTTTACGTGCGGGCCCGGCGCGGGCGCTTGTCAGGGGCGTGGAGGGAGGGGGTGGCGCTGCGGAGTGGCAGTGCCGCCGGCGTAACGAGCCCTAATTCCATTTTTGGGCGCCCGGCCCCGCCATTGCCACGCCCCCTTCCCCGCACTTTCGTCGCCGGGCGGGCTGTGCGCGCTCAGGGCCGCTGGCCCGACGCGACGCGTCTCCCTGCGTCGCAGCACGGCGCCCCAGCCCCGCCCCCGCCCTTTTTCTAATCTCTCATTCAATATGGATTCAGCTGGTATGAGAGAGCTTCGATGCGATAGGTCGAGGGACTCCGCCGGTCGCGGATGCTTGCAGTTCGTATCCGTTCAGTCTGTACACTCGTTCTCTCTCACGTCACACTTCAATAATCGTGTTCTCTGTGATTGTTCGTTAGTTCGTAAGTTCTGATCAACAAAATCTTTCAATTCAGTACTAGACATTTTATCACTCATTATTAAAGAGAAGTTACCAAATTTGTTTAAAGAGAAATACTACCAGTATCGATATTTTTCTTCCGATCGAGCAAGTTGCGGGAAGTGTGAAAGCCATCTGTCTCGTCACTGGCGCTTTACTGATTTGGTTTCATGCTCCTCTTCATCTATGCCTTTTTTCCACCATACCTGATTTAAATATGTTTCCATTGATATGACTTTACCGGTATAGGAGCAAAGGTGGAATAGCAGCCGGCTCAAGTGTGAGAACTGCCTAAAAAAACATAAAAACCCGCAGAGAGTCAGCTCCGTCTTTTACTAGTAGTATCACTTGCTACAAAATGCTAAAAGGCCTCTTGATTTGGTTAGGGTGCTGAGCTTGAGCTCTAAATGCTTTTGGGGTAGGAGTAGGCCCGAAGATGTGGATTGCAGTTTTTAATTCTATGAAATCAAATCTGTAGTATCCTGATGCAATTTAGTTTTCTATTTTTCTGCCGCGGAAAATTATCTGTTTTCAAATGTTCAAATGTTGCTGTTGCATTGCTTGTACTAATGTTCGTCTTTTTAACTACGAACGGGTAAAGAATTTCGTGGAAAGTTTGGAACACTAGTGAACGTTCTCAGATTCTACTTCACCTCCATATCTCACATACAGGTTTTTAGTGTTCTGACGATAATAATCAAAATCATTTCGACTAGCAATTCAAACCACGGTACTAACAGGTGTGTTGTAACCGGTCTTTCAATTGTAACATGGTTCGTTTCTATATATTTAATTTGATAGGCGTTCCAGAAATGCAGAAAACGACCAGCCAACGAAAATGTATTAATAGAGAAGCCACTCTCTACTACACGCCTGAACATCGAACTTTTGATTTTCACAAGTCCAAGCTAGATTTGCGATGTGCTCCACTCTTTAGGCAGAAAAAGTTAACGCTTACTACGGTTTTTACGTTCTTCTTAGCCGCAACTTAATACTGAAATAGAGTATTTCATTGACGTGTGATCAAGATATATGGATTAAATATAAAAGTGCATCGTACATATACTATCTCATTTTTGGCGTGCGGTCCAGCTGCTTGATATTTTGAAGACACTAAGTATTAACTTTTTTTTCATAATACTGTTATTACATTTCTTCTGACTTCAGAGGTGTCGCGTGATCCCTCTTATAAGCAAGGTTCACAGTGAGTAGACGGCACTTTCCTATCGTGCGTGCGGGGGTGGCGGCGGTGAGCGGTGCCGAGCTCCTGTTTGATTGGGAGCGCCGGAAGTGAGTGACAACGGGGCCACGCCACGCGAATATAAACTAGCAACGTTATGTTGTACTCGCGCCGTTTCAACATGGTATGCAAATATGTAAACACGTCCAAACAGAGGAAACGCATGGTTATTGCGTCGCGCAGTTGGCGGGGGGCGGCGAAGGCGGTTTAGAGCTTGTGATTGTAATACATTACCTCTCATTGTTGGAAAAAGGCAAAATGTAATACTGTTGTGACAAAAAGGCAGCTGGAGATGCCACCGAAGTGCGGGTCGCGAAGACTGATTTATAAAGATGACAAGCGATATGGTTTTACAGTATTCCAGGTTTGATAGTATAAATTTTTCAGGTTCTGTTTTGCATTTTACAGCACATTTGTTCAGTTCTTCTCTTACCCATGCTACGTTACTCGTGCATTTTCTCCCCACATAGTACTGGAGTATAACAGTAACACATAGACTTCCTGTGTTAATGGACTAGATTTAATTACGTGATTTAATGTCTGTTTTCAAACTTCCCATCCGCACTTTCATAATATTAATTTATATCTGTATCAAATTATTTAATGAATACGTACATTCAGTGTGTACGTAACAGTAACGTGTAACGTACGTACATTAACAGTGATCTCTCACCATAATCATTTATATAGTTTATGTATTTGTTAATTGCAACGATAAACATTGTAAGATGTGACTTGTGTGCTGTATCTTTAAGTTGGCTGAATTTTTAAGTACTCCCATAAATTATTCTTTCGAAAATTGCTTATATCTTTTCTATACGAAATAGAAGGTAAGAATATTTAAAGAATGATTGGAGTGTACTGTGAGCCTACTTCAAAATTAAGATAATAATATAATAATAGTAGGAATAAAAGGCTATATGTATAATTACATAAGTTATCTATTACATTATATTACTAGTCAGAGCAGCTTGATTCTACGTCTCTATTCAGCTATACTCAGTTAGGTCGCTGGCCTAATCGGTGAAACATGTAGCGCAAATGCAGCTACTTTCCAGAAGCAATGTCACTTTCACGTGATGTCTCCCGGACAAGACTTCCATCAGTGCATCATTCGATCTCGTGCAAATGAACCCTCCAGTGCATGTGTTAGAGTGAGCGCGTAACAAATGCCCCGTGCAAATGAACCCTCCAGTTACAGGGAGCCCGTAAACAATTTTTACTTTTCTGTTCGAATACTTTTTGTTTTTGCTCAGCGTTTTTGCGCATGCCACCATTAGAACTTCTCGACTGCGACTGGGAAGTTGCAGTCGCACATGCGCAGAGGCTGAATAATGTTGGTCCGGTAAGGTGATGCAGAAAGTCTGTTGAATGCGGTGCCCAACTGGGGCGGCGGGCGCTTCCTAGAATAATCTAAATCCGCGTGACCGTTTGCGTGATGGCGTCTGTGATTAGGGGGGGGGCGTGGAAAGCAGCGCCGCGCTCGTGTCCCACGGCCTGCCCTATCAGCGGAGGCGATATATCCGGCCCGCCCACACGCGCCCTTTCTTGGCGACTCTCGCCGGCCGATTTCCGGGGCTGGCGAACGGCGATGGACAACCAGCGCCTGCCGGCCAGGTCGACGGACCGGTGAGGACTGGGGGGGATGCGGGGAAATCTACGTCGCCCTTCGGTCATGTTGTTGCACACGCAGCACCCACCCTCCTCTCAGAAGTCCTTCATTTCTACTCCCCAGTGATAGTTATTAACCGGGGGTGTCCAACTTGTGAGGCTTCAGGGCCAGTACCTAAATATTTAATATGGTTGTGGGCTATATTTTTAATATTTGGGCGACCCACATCTGACTTTCCTGCATTGTTGATCTTGGAACAGTACCTGGCTGGTTTGAAAGGGGGTGTGGGAGTGAAACCATGTTTGATATCAGGCCGCAGCGTGCATAACGCAGTGAAACATATTGGAATGATAGTTAATTTCTGAATTTCCTAAAAATATATTTATTTCTTCACTTAACCTATGTTTACATTAAAGGGGTGTAGCCCCGGCAGGGTGCATGCGCTAGGCGCTCTAAGTTTTCGTCCGACATGAATGAAACGGACTTTCACTTAACGCGGGCAGCCTGTTGAAAACCCCATTTATTAAATGATCAGAGCTTTACACCTCAGACCCGACAACGCTAGCGATGGGTCTCTTAAAAGTAATTCAATTAATGCATCCCTACCATTACCCGTATTAATGACTCCGATAGAGATGTGCTATTCCGTATACCTTCCTATATTATCTTTAGTTTTATTATTGCGTTTAAGTAGGGAACGTATTGTAAAACATTTACATATATGTTTCCATATTTTTAAGTATGTGAGAAAAATAGATTATATGTAAAAAACATTATAGAGTTTATAATCCTCTATTTTAGCATTTATATATTTACGTCGAAAACAGTTAAAAACTGTTGTACCGCGGTGTCTATGATGGAACTAGGAGGTGAGAGGAAGGAACACCCCTTTCCGGGCCTACTCCAGCAACGCAACAGGACAATGGACTATCTTTAAATTAGAGTACGCAATTTTCAAAAAGCAAGGGAAGGATTAAGTTTGACACTGCAGAATATGTAAAATATTTGAATATATAATATTTATTAAAAAAATGTAAAATAATTTTCATTTCATTCATTATGTCCTGAAAACTAAAAAATATTTTGAAATAGTTTTCTTGTACCTTTTAATATATGTATTTACATGAGAATCCGTTCACTGGTTATAAGCTATAACATTTCGTGGTAGGTTTTGTGAATATTGGTTTTGAGACCCGCTGGGGCCTTAAGACCTAATCCGAGATATTAGGTGCAACAAAATGTGGACATTCTTCCAAGTCAGTTTTTACTATTAAATCCATATTTAGCCATATCAATTGTAATACCTACTACATTCTAAATGAAGTTTAAACTTACTAAAAGATATATATATTTTAAATATATTTTTAAATGAAATTATAAATTTGTCGGAAAGAGGGTACAAATGAAATGCCAGCTTTCAGACTTTAAGAGATTTCCGATGAACTTCTTGCTTATGATGCAGCTCTACCTGCCGCCACTGTCAATGTACCTGCCATCTTTTCTACGTTTACTGTCAGAGAATATAATTGAATTCGTGAAGAGCGGCAACACACATTCAATTTTAAATCGACAGTTGACGTCTATATGTCAATAAATAGTTGTGGTTTTAACTGCAGGCGCTGGGACGGTCACACGTCTCTTGAGACCTCCAATTTTCGGTTCCCAGAGACGCTTCATCCTTCCTCCTCGCGACGTTTTGGCCTCGCCCCCGCCCCCGCGTCTCCTTTGTGCTCTGCTCCGCACCAGCAGCAGAACGCGACGCGCACTCGCTTCCTATTTATTTCCGCGCGAGTTTCCGGTGGCGCCCTCGCTGCCCCGCAACTTTATATTCGGTTTTTGCGGGGGCGGAGGCGCAGCCGGGGAAGGCGGCCACCCAGGTCATGCAGCGCGTAAATACGACGCCACTCGCGGAAAACGCCCCGCCCCACCCCACCCCGCCGGGCCCGCCCGCCCGCCCACTCGGCCGCCCCCACCTGCGCCGCGCTTGAGCGCTCGCCACCGCCCGCTAAGTCTCGTGGACCAACTCTCTGCTCTGATTCTCGGTGTTCACATTATTATTATTATTATTATTATTATTATTATTATTATTATTATTATTATTATTATTATTATTGTTGTTGTTGTCTTAAAATGAAGGTATATTGCATTAATATTCCTAATTGTATTATGTAAATTGTAGTGTTTTTTCCCAGGTTGCATAAACCGACCTGTAGGTATAATACATACCTATTATACACGTTAATCGCGTGGCGTGATCAGTAATGACCTATACGCCGATAGTAAAATTAATAATATTAATGGTGATAACATTGACATCAACAATAATAATTATAATAAGAATTAAAATAAAAATACAGTAAATCCTCGATACCACGTAATTTAATTAGTTGCGCGTAACATTAATTGTGCTGTAACATGAACAATTTTTACCTTCGTATGGAATCCAATACGAATAAATTAAATAATTTCATTTTATAACAGATGTATAATATTTTATGACTGATTATTTCGGTCCATTGAAATTCGTGTTGCCGGATTTGTTATTTTGTTATTTTGTTGTTATTTTTTAATATTCACGACATTAATAGTCATGCTAGTAATGATTTTATCTTAAAATCTTCCTTCACTTTACAAAACAAAATAAACAAGGACACGACAATTTAACTGAAACCTGTGCTTGAAGCGTTTTACACCGTTTTATTGTCTAAGATATCTTAAAATCAGGTCATGTTTAATTTTTTCTAAAATAAAAATAGTTTTCTCGCAATTTCTACCTGATGTTTTCTCAAAAATTAGGTAGGAATTTTTCTTTTAATATTAGTGTTGTGGTGCGTTATCGTTGGCATTTTTCATGAAATAATTGTAAACGTTGTCATTGCCAAAAAAAAACATATTTTCTTTTAATTTTTTCCAAGAATAATTCAATGAACGCTTAAAAGAATTACGCGGGTCTTATAATCGGTGAACACTCAATCATTTCGGAAATAGCAAAGTGTAAATAAAATGTGAGAAAGTATATGCTATTTAGCTCAGTAGTTTGATTTTGTCAACATTTTCTGTATATTATGTGATTCAGAAGTGCGAAAAAAACAATTAGTAATGAAATATTTTTCTAGGAAATGTAGCCTCTCTCGCCACTTCGTGCAGATGCACATGTAAGCATGCACCCACGTGACAAGGAAAGACGTCACCGCTGCGCCGCAGTGATAGGTAGACCCTTCCTTCAGGAGCCCCCCTTCCCTCTACGTCTCCCCTTCCGTCCCCGGGTATAGCGGCGCCGCCGGTGCCCCTTTTCCTCCCCGCCAAGCCCCCCTCCGCGCGCTTCCTGCCCGCGGACGACGCCAAGCGGTTTCTTATGGCGTCGAATCCGACCCCGCTCCCGCCCGGCCACCGCCCCACCCGACCCCACCCACCCCGCTCCGCCCGGGGCAAAAAATTCATACGGAAGTGCCACGGCTGTTCTGCTGCGCAAACCCTCCTTTCGCCTGCTTCTTTATTGTGTGTTATTTCACTTAATTTCAGATTTGGTATTTTTTGTATGGCAGCAGCTAGTTAGTGGCGTCCATGCATATTCATCAATTCCAATGCCTTCGTGTAAGCTGTTTTTTTCATCGAGAATAAAAAAAAAGGAATATGAATTTAAATTCACCGTAAGTCACCCTAAAAATCGCTACCGCTGTTGTCGACTACTGCTAGTCATATTTCGCAGGAAAGCAAAGGTTAATGTCTCCACTTACTCTTCAGATCCCCATTGTCAGTGATCTGTAACGCTGGAATGTATTCTGACAGTTTCTCGTGTGACGATAATGCAGTTTATAGCAGGAGCCGTATCCAGGAGGAAACACAGAGTATAGCGTCTTCTCTCGTCATCTCTGCGCGAGGCGGAGAAGCACTGCGAGATTCGCGTGAACAGCATTTACAACTGTGAAGTGATGGAGCATGTCGTTATACGAATGACACGCAAATTTAAATCGTAAAACCTTTCCTCAGATGTGATCGAACTGTTTCTCTACGCTATTTAGAACTGCTTATCTTTAATCTAGATGTGCCATGATTATACAGGAAGGTTTGCGTGCTGAGTACTTTCCAGGAACAGGTCAATCCACGATACAAACATCCTATGTAGTAGTTTCGACAATAATTGTATGTTATGCATCTATGTCACGCAAGTAGGAGCAGACGCGGAAGAAATAGCATACGATTTTATTTCTGGAGAGTGTATTGATTCGTACATGTCATGATCCTGCTTAACGCTGCACGGGAAATGTTTATATTTTAGTCATGAGCATGGGTGGAAAAAATGATTTAATTTCATTGTAAATTGCTGGACGTTTAGAAGGCAATTGTAATAAAACGTTCATTGCAAAAGTTGTTCGGTATGAAATTCGTAATACACGTATTTCACTTCAATTTTTGGTAGGCATTGGGACACTACGTGTTTCCTAATACCCTTGTGTAGTTTATGTTTAACTGTAATGTAAGTCTTTAGCACTCTTGTCCAAAGTGTGAATTTCATTCCTTAGGAGCCAACATTCGACAATGATGGAGGTTGAATACTGACTCCTAATGCTCTAACATTTAGTTAGTATTGATGTAAAAGATGTTTACTAACCAGAAACTTGAATGCTTTGATAATAGCATTTATGAATTTAACAATGATTGAAGCCTATGGATCTTTAATGTAGTGCCCGATGGTTTACTTGGTCAATATTTTAGGTTTGAATGCTCCATCAGAAAAATGACTTTGTAACATGATTTTCAAATATCCATAAATTGAACTTTCTTCGGACAGAAGTGCCAAGTAAAAAATAATTTAATTTTCGTGGATTAATGTACTCTCCTTGTTTTGTGAATCCTTAAAGAAAAGTTTTGTTAATTTTTCTGAAGATTTTTTTTTTGGCTTTGCTGTGTTGAATATCTTATAAATTAATAAAAATGGTCCACTGTCGAATTTTCTTCTCTTAGATATTCATGCTAGAGGCTAGTGAAGCTTTATTTTTTTTTAAATATGGAAAACATCCAATGATTCGCTCTCGGGTAGAAATGGCGCTGCGCCGCCGGTCTACTCACTTCCAGACGAGCACGGACGCGATCAGCACCATGGCGGCGAGCAGCACGGAGCACACCACGATGACGGCGAGCGACGGGATGGCCGGGCTGCTGTGGAACTCGGCGTCTATCACCTGCAATCACACGTGATCGTCACACACTTGCCACTGCGGCACAAAAGACAGACGTACATACGCCGCTTTTTTATGGTACCAAGATTTTCAGCAAAGCCAGCGTCGTTGGCCGAATTGCTTAACTTCGCTTCGCGAAGTTAAGCAACTCGAAAAACCACGATTCCTGGACGGGTAGACCCAGTTACTGACGGCGCCGAGCCCCTGACCGAAGGGATAAAAGACAACATTTGCCATGATTTTTTAAAAATGTTATTACCTTTTTTAGTAAAACGTTTATACGAGACTTTTTTGTCGCCTAGTCTATCAGAATCCCTTATATTAACAATTTTTGTAGTAGATAAGCACTGTTCAATTTTTCAATTCCTCTGCATTGAAATATTTATAAACAAAATGCCTTTCGCAATTGTGTGTACGTATTTCTTCAATGACTGACCTGGCGATCTTAAGGATTTCAACTAGTGTGTATCTAAAATCTAGTATAGCTTCGTAATAAACCGAAATTTTGGAAGTGAACATTGCGTGATATATTCCACTTAAGTATAGGAATTGCATTATGGTTATTCTGCTTGGTACAGAGCTCAAATATGGCGTTAGTTCAAGCACTGTAGAAATTATCCTCTTAAAGTTGTGAAATTAAGTTCAAGCGCTAAATTGTGCGTGAAAACTATTCTCGAAATACAGGTAACTTGTATGTCTACATTGCGAAGGACGGATTGTAAGTCCATGGTCCGAAAGTGTTAGAACATTCGTCACAAGGGGATTTTAGCAGAATGAAGCGCCGACGTGATCCGGCAAAAGATTTCTTAAAAACATACAGCTCTGATGCGTACTTTCTGAGCGCGTCGATCTATTTCAAGTAGTTACGTGGGTAGTGAGTAGAACGATGGATCGCAAACCTCAAGTGAACATATTTCTCCATCCTTTTCCCACTTTGCTAAGTGACGAGCCATTTTCATTTTATATACAGTCTTTAAGAATGCAGGCAATCACGAGGTTTTCGGTTTACGATATCAAAAAAATTTTTTTTTCCTTTTGAGGGTGTTTTATTCTTCACAATAAGCACCATTTTATATATCTTTCTGGTTATAAAAAATGTACAAATTTCGTTTTGATAGCCATATGTGAAATTGTCACCACTGCACCAACACAACAACCTCACTCTTTTCCTATCAAGATCTCAAGAGCTATGTCAACAAACCGTGTTGGCGCATAAGCCAATCCCTGACTATTAACTCCTGTCTGGGGCTAATTCTCGCGCGGTGTTCGCCGGAGCCCGCGTGGGCGGGGCGGGGCGGCGCGGGCAAAGCGACCGCGGGGCTATTGAAGGTCGCGACCCGGGGACAGCGGGCGGCACCGCAAACAAATTGCTTGCGAGACGGGCGGCGGCGGCGGCGGCGGCGGCAGCGCCAAAGGGCCGGGACTCTTCTCGCGCACCCCTGCGACAAACACGGCAGGGACCTGAAGAAAGGACGACGCAACAATGTCCAGTTCAGCGATGCTTTGCGGAAGGGGACCACGTGGTAATCGTAAACTGACAGCCATTGCTTCTTTCACCACCACCCCAACCGCTTGTCGGTCGGTCGGTAGGTACTGATTCCGGGCGCCTCAAATAACGAGGTCATTAGTCCCAAAAGTATGGTGCATGTTTTTTTCTCCGGCAGTGATGATCCGCCGTTAGATGGCGAGATCGGGCGCTAACCTACAGTAGGCTGGCGGGGTTTCCGCAGCCAAGTATCCACACACACAAGCACCGCCCCAGCCACGACAAGCTGTAAGTGCATGTGTTGCAGTACAGTGCATGTTAATGTAAGTGTGTATAAGGGGTAAGGATAAGAAAAGGAAGAGTTAGGAGTGATCGCGCGCTGACCGTGGCTCGTTTGTTCTCAGGCATTCGCTTGGTACTGATCAGATACAGCAACGGTCAACTACCGATCGGAGTAGCCGGCCGCTAGAACTCCTCCTCCAGATAGCGACTGAATTCGACCTTGCTGACAAGATAGTCTTGAAACTCTTGCCACCGTCGGGACACGACTATAGGACCTCCCGGTCAGGAGCCATCGGTAGATGCACTGAGACACCTGTCCCGGTCCAACTGCTTGTCGCGAAATTTGTAGCTTGCTGGATTACTTCGGACATGTCCTCTGAGTACTGAGTCTGAAGTCTAAAATATCTTTACGAAAAAACTTAAAAGTGTTGACGCATTCTTATGTTATGGTCTTCGAGTTTCCGTATTTTTTCCAAGTCCTGAAAATCAAACGGAAGTATAATTTTTGTTTTCAAATGTGGATGAAGATTATGGATTTTGAAAAAACGAATATTCCAAAATTTATTATTTTACGAACCATTCATTAAATTTTCATGCAATTATGATCACAAAATTCAAAATTTCGTTTAATTTTTGAAATATCGAAGAGGACAGTAAGAGGAAGGAAAGATGACCGTGGACCGTTTGTTACTGTGACTTTCGCCGGGTGTTGATCGGAGAGGCCACGGAAAGCTACCGATCTGAGCTGCCGGCCACAAGAATTCTCCCGAATCGGCGCTAGCTATCTAGCTAGTCGAAGCCATCCTGGCTGTGATCTGGCCGTGCTGCCCGGCCCTCGTGAGTGGCTCGGGCCGCTGGGTCTCCTGCGGGGGACGCGTAGCCCGAACGCCCGCCCCGCCCCGGCCCCAGGCGACAGGGAACAGGGAGAGGAGACGTCGCGGTGGTTGGCCCGAACCGCGGCGGCAGCCGAGTCGCTCAAAGCGGCTGCCCCCCTCCGCCGCCCTCTCCCCCAGCGTGAGACGCTCCTCCGCGTGTCTCCTTGTTGTGGTTTCCAGGTGCCGCAATGCCGCCGGCGGGCCGCGCTTTTGTGCCGCGCAACACGTGGAATGTCTCGCACGGGACACGTGCGGCGACGTCGCCTGTCCCCTTCGGGTCCCCGACCACGTATCGCCCCCCCCCCCTTCACCGAGTCCTTTGGGGCGCCACACAAGAGACGTCGGCGGTTTGGGCTCAAACGCTCTCTTTGTCATGGAGCGATTTTTCCCCTCGCTCCGTTTCTGCTGTTCATCCGTCGATTAGCACGCGTGACCGATCCGCGGCGCGGCGCCGTGCGAAGACGTGTTTCGTTGTCTCGTGGCCGCGCGTCCTCGGGTCGTCGCGCGCCGTGACGAATCAATCGCCTGCGCAGCTGGAGCGCTTGGGGCTGGGGCCTGTGGCTGCGGCCTGTGGCTCGGGGGCTGAATAGTCAACGAGAAAGAAATGGGTTTCCTTCGCACTAGGCGCCCGCCGGCAGCAGACTGGAAGAAGTAGGACGGTTACTTCCGAGCCAGCGGACTCTCTCCCTTCACGTAGGACGTATCTCATGCCCGCTGCACATGCCACCGCAGCACATGCTCATTGATATCGAAACTACCATATATATATACATACATACATATAAAGGTATTTATAATTTTGTCGAATATGCCCAGGGATTCGATTATTTAAATCAAGAAACTTAATTCAAGATTTAAATCACATGATTCACCTAAAATTCATCCATATATAATACTCATCACACACATAATACTCATGTATATTTTTCAAAGAATGAAGGTCCTATTTTCCTATTTGAAGGTCAAATAGGATAATATATATCCACCAACTATAAAATAAAATTTTAGAACGAAGGCGAAAAATAGTGGAGAATAACATATTTTTATGCCGGCCACAGTGCACGTTGACATTAACCTTTGCAAAAGAGAAATTATATACATTCGCCTCATTTCGAGTTATTTGATACTAGTAGATATCTCGTTAAATGTCTTATAGATTTTTTTAGGCACATCTTTTTGAAATGTAGAGAACAATTTCCTTTTGATTATGAATTAATCGGCCATTTAAGAGACAAACAATTTATTACAAGAAGAAATCATAATAAAGTACAAAGTTTTAAATGCTACTACTAGTGCTTGTAGCATTCCGATACTAATGAAAGGAACGTTTCTTGTTTAAACCCTAACATATTTAAATAGTTTTCTCTTCAGAAGTGATACGTAATATTAAGTAAAGGTACTAGAAAATGTAAGGAAATGCAGTACTTGTTTATATCATATACTGATAATAATTCAAAACTACGTTTCATGATAACGTTTCGTGACTGATTTCGTGACATTATTAATTAATTGACATTTGTGCAAATGTTTGCGATACATGAAAGATGGTTTGATGATACATCTATCAAACGTAAAGAAATATCCTTCGTCGTTTTTGAGAGTTTTCCTAAAAGCCTGTGGCGTGAAATTTTCGTAAATAGCACCTTCTTTGAACATGAGCCAAAGAAATGGGGCCCATTTAAAATCAATTCATGTACGATTTATGTAGTTACAATAATTTTTTTCTTAAAGAATTGATGTAGCGTTTGCAAATCACACAAGCCTGATTCTATCTCTTCTGCTATATTTTTTCCCGCTTCATGAATCTGTTTTGCTCACTTAGAAATAACGTAATTTGCAGCCTCTCCTGTCCCCGGTTTTTGTTCCGGCGCCGGATCCTCGTCCGCGGCCCGGGGCAGCCCCTGCATCTGTAATTACAGTAAACAGTAATTTTCTTCCCCCATGCCCGCGCACAAGCAACTGTTTATGACGTTAATAAAACCCTAAATCTTAAATTGCCGCGCACTGCCCGTCCGTCCGCCCGCCCGCCCGCCCGCCGGCCTGTCGCATCCCCAATTTGCGTGGCGCCGCCCTCGCCCTCGCCCTCGTGTCCCCACGGCGCTGCCTTGCCCGACGCCTGTCCTCTGCCCAGGGGTGGCCTTCACTGGCAACGGGGTGCGCCCCGGGGTGGGGGTGCGCTGGGCCCGCGCTCGCTCGCGCCAGGCTAAAGCCCCACATTCGCACTTCATTTCTACATTCACGCAAGTTTCAAACCTCTCGTCGGAGCCCAACTCAACGAACAAATCTCAAAAACTATCCGTATCAGAAAACCCCTCATCTTTAATTTTCTCTTTCTTCTCAACAAGATAATTTGTATTATTATGAATCTTTTATTGATGGTCTATTGCGATATTTTCCTATTGGTATAAATTAATAGGCAGTCAGTTAGGTGTCCAGAATAAGACAGGATTTGTCGATTAAAAATTAATTTGAAACTTAAACAGCGTACTTTCTTAGCTGTAAAATTCCCAAGTCGTCTACCATGATGTAATGGTAGGTCGGTTCAATGCCGTCTAGGGTTGTGGCCTACATCGAGTTGACAGCGGCGGACACAAATTATGTAGCTCGACATTGTTATTTAATTGGCGATGTCCCTTTTGGGTTGCTAATCGCGACCTCTCACAATCAGTTTGGGAAAAATATTTTTAAAGTACTCTCGAAAACTTTTTTTATTAAAATTATTTAAAAGAAATGTTCGTCTCTTCTTTGTGACGGAATAGTGAACAAGATCTTAATAACGCCAGAACAGAAACAATCGTATAACTCGTCTGCCATTACGCATGGAAAACCGAAACTATTTGCAAATGAAAATGTTAAATTCTTATTAGTGTATAATGAGTTTCATTCTCATAAGCATTTCGAACATTCCATGTTTCTTTCATCTTGTACCGATGAGCGTCCTATGTGATTAGACATGTTTGGAGGAACATCCCTCGATTTGCTTTTACAGAAGAGAGAGGACGACTTATAATTTGTCCGGCGCTTCAGATGCGAATGATGGGCATATTCTGTTCGGTGAAGAGCAAGTTGCAATCAAATAATTGAAAGTGTAAGAGTCAGCCGTTTCGTGGGACTATCCGTTTCCACCAAAATGGCATATTCAAAAATATCGTTTGAGCTCTCTGAGTTGTTTTCCTTCCTTTCAATTTTCATCTTCGATTTTAAGACACTAGTTACGTGTTATCTGGGGTGTTTATGACCAAGGTACGATGTGTTAATTATTGATGCCATACGATGAGGACGAGCGCAGTTGAAAAATGCTGGAGCTTACGAGCCCACGAATAAATCCGGTAGTGTTGATCACGGGGGCAAAGTGCAGTTTGGGCCAGTACAAAGGGAAAATTTCACACTGTCCCGGGTGGTTGGGGAGTGAGCGAAGTGCGAACCGCCCAGGCGGGCGCCGGTCCTCCCCACACCTCCCCCTCCCTCCCCACCCCCGCCTCATTAGGGTTGCAAATGCGCCGCGCGCAGCGCAGACCGACCGACCGACCGGCCCGCCGACGGCCGCCGCCCCCTCCCCCGCCACCGCACGCCGGTCGCCGCTCGCCGTCAGCGCGAACACACACGGTGCGATCGAAGGTGCGGCCCCTGACCGCGATGGGGGGGGGGGGGGGGGGTGCTGCGAAGACTCGGCGGCGCTGTCAGCCACAGCCCCCCTCCCCCACTCTGAAACAACGGCACGTGGCGACGGCCCGTCGCGCGGCCACTCCCGGCGCGTGCACCGAACACCCGTCCTGCGTCGGCTTTCGGCGCACGCAGTGGAGAGCTGTTGCGAAGCGGGAGCACCTTGGCCTACACCGCATTGGAGCTTCCGGGCTGGCGCCAACGCCAACTCCGGAAGTGACAGACGTGGCCGCTCAACGGGC
The DNA here is from genome assembly GCA_038098605.1 of Gryllus longicercus. NCBI lineage: Eukaryota > Metazoa > Arthropoda > Insecta > Orthoptera > Gryllidae > Gryllus > Gryllus longicercus. The sequence goes on from JAZDUA010000381.1 coordinate 196,395, forward strand.
AACTTCCAGCCCATGCTAATCGATCACCCGGCCCATGCCATACGGAATTTCTTCGCAACTGAGATGACTGTGTGCTAACTCTATTTATCCATGATGCAACATTATGTTGGTGGCATTAATCTGTAATGTATATACCTGTATATACTATACATAAATATAGTAATGTACTTATTACACTACTATATTATTATTACTATATTATATTTAATGAATTTGTCATACATATGTTGTTAAAGGGTAGTCTAATAAAAAGAGTGCGAATGTAGGTGCTCTATTATACAAATTGAGCACACACTCCCTCGGCGTAGTTCGAAACGTCTACTATTTTTATTTTAAAGTGCAATACGCTTTGAGCCTTCACGCGCAAATAGCTACGTGTTTGCTTTCCGCTACGCTATAAAAATTCTATTATGTTCTCGCGCCAGCTGCTCCCGGGCGACTCTTCCTCCTAGTGAAGGACAAGACGAAAACAAAGACTTTCATCTTTCATTGATGCTTCTCATTTATTAATTCAATTCCACTCAATTTTTTGGGACATTTTTTCCATGAATAATTTGTCTCTGTGGGTGTCAGGCGAAATTGTCAACAAGGCATGCGGGGCTCCCGAAAAATACTAGAGCGCACTAAATCAAAATCACAATAGAAAATTTTAATAGCAGCAGGAGCAATATCATAGCACGCGACATGCGGAGACATATGGCAGGCAAGACGAGTTTGTGGTCGAAACAAGGTACAGTAGAGTTCCGAGTTCTCCGGCTCTGTGACGTCATGCGATTACGCTGTGGCAATCAGTGAGCTACGGAGAGGGGGTAGAGTGGGGATACGGGAAGAAGGTGAAGGCAGAGAGTGGGGAGGAGATGGAGAGTACTATTCAATTAAAAACATTGGTCTTACCTAATCACTGTAGCAACTAGATGATTTTGTTTCTTTTCTTTATCGCATGCCTCAATTACACTTGCTATGATCTCCCGACCTTCACTGTGAATTGTCGAATTCGATTTCCGTTTCGCCATTTCGCGTGTAACATTCGCGCACTCTGAATCACAACTGAGCTGATGTTTGCGAAACCAATGCAGTCACCGAGTGCCCGCTCGCTCTTTCCTACAGCCCACGTATGATTCACAGATGTCAGTCAACCAAATCCTACAGCCCATCGCCTTATCGCGCTCCCTCCTCCCCGCGGAGAAACGTAGACCCCTCTCACAGGGCCGGAGAACTCGGAACCGAACAGTATCTTTTGTGTTAACGTCTTTTGTTTTAAATTAATCTTGCGGAGCAACAGTTTCTAGTAGACTGGAAAATTGACTGCCGACTCATTGATCGGTGACAATTACATTACACTTGGCACTCTCTTTCGATGTTTCTCTAATTTTTTGGACTTTCTCGCTAAGAATATCCACGCCTCTGCTTTTAAAGGAGCCTATGGAACTAGTCTTTAAATACAGTGTCGTATTGTGACGGTAATTACCTGTTGTATAAGGTAAGGAATCCTGAGCTTAAGAAATCGTGCGCAAATTGCAATTTTCCCCGACAGTATTTCTAGTACAACGTTTAATATTTTCTTTATACGTTTATTTGATCAGTAGTGTTTCCTCACGGGTCCATTGGGTAGCGCAAGATGTTTCGGTATATGTTTCACGTCATGTATACAAAGTTTCAGCTCGACCTGTTTTTGTCAAGTGTGCTTGCAGCCAACGTGTAGTGAATGCGAACTAGTAATATTGAATGCTCTGAATACGTAACATCTCGCACTTTTTGAAAAGGTTATTCAAATGTGAAACCTGTATTATGTTACCATTGCTGGTTCCATGATGAAATGGCCGTTACGGCGGATGGTTGCGTAACTATGGGCATATTATCTTTTTGGAAAATTATCTATTGTTACTAAATATCAGAAGTTTACGACGTTTGGGAAAATTTTATCGGAAAGACTTTTATTTGTATTGCGAGTATCCACGTATCCTTGTGAAGTTAAATAAAGCATATAAACATTGAAGTAATCTTATTATTTTGTTATATTTTCTGGGAAGTAGGGACCCTCTTACGCATCAAGGAAATTTCCAAATAAAATGTTTCTGGTACATTTATTAATTTATAAAAGAGAGCTCAGATAATATTTTTGGGGTACTCATTTTAATATCAAATTGCATAGGTTTATACCAATGCAGATTGATGTGTCTCACAATTGGGTGTAGGATTTTAATGCGCTGCAAACATTGGCCGAGGTCACAATTTGTTGAATATTTGACTGTGTCAATGTTGCCGTATTTATTGAACCCCGTTGTGAGGTTGGTCTCCCAGTGCTGTAGGATCACAACGAGGGAGTGTTATGAAATATGCGGTGATCATGAAAATGGTAAATAGACATTTCGGAGTTGGGATACTGATGACGGAGGCTAATGGTCTATCTGTAGTGATAACAAGGACACAAACTGAGAATGAGCATTTGTATTTCAATGGGAAGAGATTCTGAAATAATTAAGCTTTCCATGATCATTGTTTCATTCACTTGTCCATTTTCTAATGAAATTGTTGACTACATAGGAAATTCGCTGGAAAATATTTGTTAACCGAAAATAATGCCAGCGTTTTTAGAGTGTGTATAGACAGGCACAAATCATAGCTGCTGCTCAGATATCGGTCCAGGTTATTGGCAATACCTCAAGGTGTAATGTAACAAACTTCTGCTTTTAAACAACTCACGAATTACACCTTTAGAATAAAACTTTATCTGTAGATATCAATGCACTCTTAGCTCGTAGAAGTACCACACGTAGCCTTTACGTCAGTGATTAGGCAAATTTCAAGAAATCGCTTTTTTGCAAATTACATTGAATCCATCTCATCTCATTTCTCAAACTATACTACACTTTTTTCTATGATATTGTACTTTAACGGCATGTGCATTGGCACTCACGACCTCATGTTGGAAAGTGTATGAAAGCAATGGTGTAACAGGAGCACGTGCGTTCCCTCCCCAGTAACGGGCGACGTGAAATTCAAATCATATCGCAATTTCCATCCACATTAAAACATCTTAGATATCAATTCTAAGACGCATTACCAGTCGTACGGCAGTAGCCGCAAAATTCGACAAAAAACTCAGATTCGATAATCGAAAACGTTTCATTCTCCCACAAACAGCGCCCAACACTGACGGTTTCTTGAGACGTTTAACCTTGCGTGTCCCAACGTTCCCATCGTTCTATTGCAACTTGATAACTCGTGAATGATTCTAACGAAATAAGTACTAACAATTCAAATTGGAAAAAATTGTAAAACTACTATTCATTGTTTTTAAATTGTACCTGACCTCTTTAAAGAACAGATTTCACTTAACTAATCATTATCAATAATGTCCTAGCAATTTTCGAAAATACAGAGAATTTGTAGAAAATGAGACCAATAATACTTTTTGTTATCGTTCTTTGCCACATACGAGGAAAAATAAAAAACGAATTTGAATTTTTTTTTGGGAAAAAGATATTTATATAAATTAGATTAACTTTCAGGAGATACGCAAAAAATAGTACTTTTTTAAAACGTTCATTTTTTTTGCTTTTTTTTTTCAACATACTTCGTTTAAGACCTATCTATCTTCAAAATTGTAGTATTGTCGTGTTAATTGCTTGGAATTTTTAAAGTAACTGAGATTTCGTCTATTGTGATGGGACTAACACAATCTTCTGTAGCCGTTTCAAACATACTAAGAGAAACTTTAAAGAAAATAATTTCGTTTTTGAGAAAATAATTGTTTTAAAATAATTTAAACTTGCCTGCATTTCGTGCAAAATGCATGGCGCTAAATCTACTCGTATGTAGTTTTCAACATAGCTAGTGCATAATTAATTTTACAAAAATTACGCATGAAACTGGATTCGCACACTGAAAAATGCCGATACTACTACTTCGATTTGATAGTTGAGCATTCACCGATTTAAAGCGGTAAGCGGACTGATCACATTTAGGTGTTCTGACCCTTAACTCCGTACACAAAATCAACAAAATGTATAATGTAATAACAATAAAATATATTCCTCTTATAAAATAGTCATTTCTGCGAAGGGTTCAAAAATTCATGATTTGTAGTGAAGAATGCCATACCCTACAGTATTATTAGTAAATAATTTGATATTCTATAAATGTCGTTGGTATTGACCTGTAAAAAACAGCGTAGTGGGCGTGAATGCTTATGCGCTCTTCCTGGAAGGGAGGAGTGGCAGCTGTCGAAGTACCCAGTGCCCACACAATGCTCCCGGGTGCGCAGGGGCTGGCCATTCCTGGAAGCGCTAACGCGCTGGCCGCCCCTCCTCGCCCGCTCCCCGTCGCTCCAATCCGCCATTCCCCGCCTCGACGCTCCCCGTCTCCGCCCGTCCCCGCCCAGCCGCTCTGGTCCACGGCACCCCGGCGTCGCCGCCAAGCAACCTTCCCGCGCATCCGAACCGGCAAGTCCGGCGACATGTTGGGATGCGACGACGCCAACAAAACGCCCATCTGAAGACACTGATGTTCAAAATCGATACAACTATGTTAAAAACATCGATTCATCGAGAAATGGTTTAATAACATATGAAAGTTTTTTTGTTAATAATGAAGTTTTTCCAAGAAACTGATTAAAAAAAGACAACTTACTCTTAGATGACATGCTAAAATAATATGTAAATTACAGAGATCTAAAAGTGAATATATTTTTTTTCCTCAAAATATTTTTTTCGGGCACGTCCCGCCACGACCCGTTCTTCGCTGTCTTTGCATCTCCTCCCGCCCCTCCCCGCGCCTGGCCCCACTATCCCGCTCCGCGGTGCCCCGCCACGCGCCGTCTCACCTCGCCCCCTCCCGCCCCTACTGTCCCCTCCTCTGCGCAGCGCCGCGCCGCCCCGAGCACCCACTGTCCAGCCCTGCCCTCGCCCCTCGCCCCTCGCGCTCCTCGCCCAGCTTCCGCCCCCGTCGCCTCGCGTCTCCCCGTCCCGCTATTGCCATACCGCCTTTCCTACTGGCTTCTCCCTTTCGGTTTCCCCGGCTCAGCCCTGATCGCCCCATGTCCGCCCGCCTACAACCGGTTCGCCTCATCCTCGCTACTTGGCATACGCGATTGAATCGCTATTGGTACAGCAATCGATTATTTTATGCGATTTATCAAATAAGAGAAATAATTACTTTTACGACGTGTGCTCATCGATTAATGTTTCCGAATTTTAGCTGGATTATTTTAATTCAAATATAATTTTCAAGACGAGTGAAATATAACAGTACATTTCTACTTTTGAACTCTAGCTACGAAATTTCTCGTGTGTTCATCTCCGTCTAACTAAAAAAGCATAATCCAGATAATCATACATGATTAATATAATGTTAGTGAAGCTAATAAAATAAAAATATGTAAGTTCGAAAATTTTAGTGACGGTGTTTATTCATTATACATAAAAGATACAGAATTACTAGTATTCCTAGAATCGTCTTCACAAAGTACATCATTAGATTACAATTAATCATGTTACTGTTTCTACAGATTTACGGCCAATGTCATTTCAAACAGTTGTAGTCTCTAAATAAATAAATATATCAATAAATAATCTGAGTTGTAGTCCTTTGTCTCATGAGTGCGTGTGTGGAATATTACTTAACTTAAGTATAAACAAATATGCATTAAATCGTGCCGCTTTTAAAAATAACTACCAAATGCTTAATTAAAAAGCACTTAAAAACATCTATACGAGGAATTAATTTACATATTAAAAATTAACGTTTTCTATAAAAAAATGTGAAAATTAGTCGTTTTTATAGATTATTATCGATTAATTCGGAACTATTATAAGACGCATATTAATCTAATAGGGATTCATCGATTAAATTTTGATCGATTATTATTTAATAACCCCTCAGCACTCGGTTCTCTTCTTCACTCCATGCCTCTTCGCCCGCCCGCCCGATTCCCCCTTCCCCCAACTCCACTCAACCACCCCGCCGCCACCATCAATCATCCCGCTACCCTCCTCTCGAATCTAACGCAACCTCCGCCCCTCTCCAGTCCATTCCGCTAGATCCCGCTCTGCCACTCCCAGCTACACTATTCTCCACTGTACCCAGCCTCCCTGCCCCGCGACGTCCCACCCGACATATCCCGCTGTCCCGCCTCGCACCGCTCCACTCCAACGTGCCTCCGCCCCACTCTCTAACATTCCGCTAGATCCCCCTGTGCCCCGCCTCGCTACACTCTCCTCCGCCCCGCCTGATATCGATTCACTATGCCCCGCTACACTCTTCTCCACCCCGCTCGCCCCCGCTCCCTCCCGATTCGCTCGTAAATTCCTGCCACTTTACGCGCGGCGGCTCGTCTGCTCGTAATGCAGCGCGCGCGCTGGTGTTTCGTTGGAGCGCGGCGGCGCAGATTGCGCGGCCAAAGGACGGACGCGCGCGCTGGGTACTCCCGGCGCACTCCCGCCTCACCCGCGCCCCGCTTCCGCCTCGCACTCGCCTCGCCGTCGCACGCTCCCCGCTCCCGCCCCGCATCCACCTCGCACCCTATTCCCTCCGTCTGCCCCTGGGCTTCCCCCTGCCCCCTGCCACGCTCCCGGCCCACTCGCGCCCTCGCCTCCCCCCTCTTTCGCGTCGGCCTGGCTCCCAACCCGCACCCCCTCGCTCCCACTCCCCCCCTCGCCCCAGCCATGTCCCCGCCTCGTCCACGCCCCGCACCCTCTTCGCTCCCTTCAGTGTGTACTACTGAAATAAATTAGGGGACGACAATGCCGAAAAAGGAAGAAAATGTAAGTCATCATACTGAAAGTAGGCATCACAAGCTAAAATAGTAAAGAGAAATGTAAAATGTAAACTACCATAACCACCTCAGAAATACTATTATGTGATTTCGCTTGCTAAGTCATTAAATTGTAACTAGTGCCTTTTAACTGACGTGCGGGTTCTACTTACAAGTATACATCTTGGGATCATCTTCTATACTCGACGTGGCAGATGTTAGTTCATCGCTCCCTATTGTATATTTGACACAGCCCAGTTACGTGGCTGTGAGGTCTTTGCAGTATATGTAAGGAAACATTTTCCCATACGAGTACCGCGAAGTAACACTTTCTAATTAATAACCAATGGAAATAAATAAGGAACCGTTTCCATGTTAGTGGTGAGAAATATATGAACATTTCTCCCCATTGCATTTTTACTCAGCTATTGCAACAAGTATCAGATGCCACTTCTTGATAAAACCATATCGTAGGGAAAATACATCTACAGTACACCTATTCTTGAGGTACCTTAAATTTCTCGAAGAGTTTGAGTTATTGTTTCTGGTTGTATGTTTTGAGAAAGTACTCTGTTTACGGGTCACTCAGTCACGTAACCATGAGCGAGATCTGTTATTGCAAGCTTAACTATACACTGAAAATACTTTTCGTGTGGAGGAGATAACAGATTACTTATAAAAATATAATTTAGTTCTGTATATCTGCTTCGTGCAGAGCACCAATTTCAATGCCATTGGCTGCTATGTCTTTTGCGTACCCAAAGGAAGAGCCGCTCGACTCGCGTCAGGAGGTTCGTGCGTTCTCTGGCGGGGCGCCACCTGTACTCGGGCGCTGGTGGTTTGAGCATGTAGTTCGTGCGGCGGCCACCGTGTGGCGCGAGCGGCGCCTACTGCCTTGGCGAGAGGCGCGTGGTGGAGGCCGCCGGCGGCCTGGCTCCCCTCGTTGCGGCTTCGCGCCACGAACGGATGTTCGTGCGTTTCCGCCGCGGGGAGCGCTGTTGTCGACGGGCGCCACGCCGACGCCAAATATCCTTTTCCCTTCGCAATGTTGTCCTGGGGATGCCGGCGACGCACGCAGCCTACTCGAGCACGTTCCGTGTACTCGTCTGCAATTCAAATGTGCCATGATTTCGCTGCTTAAAAGGGCCCTTTCCGCCCTACTCGGTGTGAGGCCTTTACATTGATCTTGGATTCCTGGCTAAGAAGCTGCACCTACCCACTAGGCATGCGACTTCGATGTTTGAAAAACATTTTTATAGAACTTTTAACATTATTTTGAATTCTAACATTGATGATAACAAAATTCTGTAGTCATTTTCAGATAGCCATTATAGAATATTCTTAAGACCAGAGTTAGCAAGGGTGAAGCGAAAATAAATTTCGCTAATAAAGAAGGCTATATTATTTTTTTAATTATCGAATCATGTTACTTTTTTTAATTTTTTCTCATATTTTACCTCTCATTTTTATTAGTTAAACCTCATTTAAAAATTAATAAAGGCGATTAGTTTCAATTTGAATATCTCCCAGGTGAACTTGAATGGTTACTGATCCACTATGAGAAACATCGATGATTAATATCAATAGTTTTTGGTATTTTTCATAAACATTGAATAGATCTGTCATGAGCAATGGAATACCCAAGGGGGAGTCATGAGGCTATAGTCCCCCACCCCCACCCCCGATGCTTTACTTTATTAAGGCCTGCATTAATTTTGTATACGAAAGAAATTCATTCAGTATATCGATTGTTTACGTTATTGAAATTTACTAAGACCAAAGAAAACACTTGTTACTGCCTGTATTGTCGTAAACGCTCGCGTAAATCAACAGCGCTTACGAAAAACGCTCGTTTCCACCTGTTGTAATTCAACTTGTATAGTATTAATTAGAGCTGGGATCGTAGAACTCAGGAAACTGCACAGAATACACTTTCAGTACTTCTCACTTATTTTAAACTCATTTTCACAGCATATCAATAAAAATACCTTTTATATTCAGGTTAAATGAGCAGGACACTGTAACGGGGGTGCACGATCTGGCGAAAAAAAAAAAGAAAAAAAAGGCGATATGGAGTAAATCTTTTTTGTAGCACTGAAGATGACCGCAATGCCATAAGAAAATCTTTCTGCCGAAATAAACAACTACGACAAAACAACGCCTCAAATTTATTTCTTCAATATGATGTTGTCGACAGTCGATTAATTGTATGTTACACGCACGTTCACAATGGACGTTGATGTCGCATGCACCAAAACGTCCCTTATTCGTATTCATATCAAACTGTCAAAATATCGTTCATAATATTTTACATTTTGGTCTTCTGGCAGCAAAAGAGATTCGCAGACACAACTACACATTATGTGTACCTTCATTACATTATATGCACTTCTTTGCGTATACGCGTAGAAAAATCCCTTCAACAAGCAGTGATGATAAGTTTCCAGTCAGTTGAGTGCTAAAAAGTATATTTAATGTAAAATGGAAGAAATAATTCCGCGTGACTGGAGCCGCTGGGGACGTGGTAGGTGGAAGGCGCGCATTGTGGGTGTGGAGGGTGTGGCGAGCGCGCTGGTGTGGCGTGTGTGAGCGCTGGAAGCACACACTTCTCGGAAGCAGCGCCGACTTGGCACTCTGCGGCGGGCGAGTGGCGCGCTCGTGCCTGGGCCGGGATGTTTACAGCGGTGTTTAGTTGCCTCTCCGTTTTAAAGGAAAGTGCGCACTTGAGGAGCGTTGCTTGGGCGAGGAATGTGGCCAACCCTCGAGCGCCAGACGCCTCGCGGCCAGGCAGCGCGTGGCAAGCGAAGGGTCGCATGTCTACGGGATGATTAGTTACGGGCGGGTTCAACAGCGCAGGTCGTTAGTCCCCTAAATGTAATTCACGTGTCTTTGTGAGGTGGCGGTGATCTACTACTGTTGGATGCTGAAATCCGGCGCCTACCTACACATCGGCTAACGGTTTGTTCTTTCTTCCCAACCCATCTCTTACCAGCGAGGCACCGCCCTAGTCGGGGAAAGTTTTAAGGGATAAGCTCCCCGTGGTGTCCCGCTTCCTACCCGACTGGTCACCCGTAGCGTAGTGCATGTAATGGGGAGGATGATGTAAGGAAGGAGAAATAAATCGCAGCATGTCCGTGACCCGTTGTTAGTGTACTGCTCCGACATCTTGTGGTTTGGGTTCGGACAAACTACGTAAAACTACCGATTTGAGAAGCTGGCCGCTAGACTTCACCAGGCAGCACCTGAATTCGACCTCGATATCTAGCAGGTGTCGCAAATCCTGCCGCCGTCGGGACCGGAATTCTTGGACTGCAGGGACTTCAGTTGATGCCCTAAGACTCCTAAGCCTACGGAAGGCGAGGGGACTCTCTACAACGCACCCCAAGGTTTTTGTTTCAAAATCTTTGTTTAGCTCAGGAGTTGGTGTTCCATCTTTTACGACTGTTATTATAGGACCCTTCTGAACCCTTTGTCAAAGGTTCGTCTTTCAACGCTTATCGGATGTTTCAAACAAACAAAAATCAAAATCATCCCCATTCGTAATAGCTTCGTAGAATAGCCTGCGTTCTGTTACAGGAGGCCTCTTTTTGTGGAATAGACAGTGGAATAGACCTTCCAAAAGTCAAATTTTGCTGGAACTATTGGTGTTCGATTAAGAAAGTTTTCACTGTTTTGTTTGTATACATCAATTATATATATATATATATATATATATATATATATATATATATATATATATATATATATATCGTGTCTTTTTTATTGTTAGTTTTTCGGGATTGTGGTTTTAATAACAAGAATTCGTTATACAGGATACTCGGTTAATGCATGTTAATGTATTTTTTTTATTAATGATGTAAATATATCTTTCAAGGAATTTTCTTTTTACAAGAACAACTAAATTTACATATTTACGTTAATTCATTGGAATGCCGTGAAAACGTAAGCGAAACTTCTGTCACTACGGTGTAAGAAGAAAAGACACTTAGGCTGTAATAGTACGTAGAAGAATCCTTGTTATTTATAACAAATATCAGATTGCTGCAAAACTATTTTTCCAGTAGTTAGTGTTATTTGATAGTGTTTTGTATGTGAAACAATTAGTTCTACTACTGTAGTGACTCCATTAGAGCTTGTAATTTAAATGAACTCCTTGATGCCCTTTAAATTTTCTTTCACAAGGCGTCCGGGTGTGTGGAAACAGATATGTGGAAGAAAAGAGCATCGATAGATTAGATAAAAGTGGCGGATGACTGGTAAAATGATATATCTTCGTTAGTAGCTCGTAAATTGAGCTGAGAAATGTGGTAACACTGTTGTCGCAATAGAAGACATGCCAAAATCTGCGTGACAAAATGAACGACTTAGCCAAAATTATGGTAGTAAGGGCACAAGGGTCCTGTGGCTGCGTTGAAATTTCTCCTCGAAGTAAACTTAATTACATTAGTTTAAAATTCTTTATCCAAAAATAGATGAATGGAGCATGAATATCTAGTCAACTCGTGACGGAACTCTTTTCAACGTGTTGAAGAGTAATCACGAAAATATTCAAACGTTATTATAAATATTTTATGCTTTGTGCCAATATTCATTTTTTTCTCGTTTTCACTCGTAGTAACACGGTGTAGGGAGAAAATCGAGGAGGAAGTATGGTTGTAAGAATTATACTCCAGGGTGGCCATGCCTGACGTCTATCGAGAAGACAACAGCTTCCTATCAAGCGAATGTGTAATCGGGAAGTGCGCGTCCTGGCTAATTTTGGAATCTCGTCTGTCTTCTTTGACCAATACAAAATTATTATCTTTATCTGAAGCTTTTATGGAAATCGTTCGTTTTGAATAGTAATAAGAAAATGGATCTTTCGATTTTTTACTATTTTGAAAGTTATATTTCCCCGATCGGCCGAAATGTCTTACCGAATTGAGAATTATATTTACATTTCTATAATTTAAATTTCTCAAAAATGATTTCGAATGTTTTACTCGGCACGTACCCATATCATTTGTAATTGAATAAGCTTGAATTTAAAAGTTGAGTAAGAGAACTTTGCAATCTATTCTTCATGAGTTGTTTTTTTATGGAGGTATGACGATATCATTTGGAAATTTGATTACATTTTGTTTGGGAAATTTGCTTCTTGTGCAGATGAAAATACTACACTGGAACAGGATGGTCGAAGAGGATTATATGTTACAGATACGGAAAGTTAATCACATTATCTTTAAATTGTGGCTCTCAAACATCACATTCAATTACTTCTGGGAATAAACCATGGTGTCTTGAGCAATCATTAGAGTAATTTATTTTGCATTGTGGTAAATTGCTAAATGTTGTGTTCATCCAAGCTGGACAGATATAAATCGATGTGCGTCTGGTGATTCTTGTGTTTACAAGTAATTTGGTTTCAGTTTTAAAAGAGGAAAGAGAATTGGTGTGTGGAAATTGTGTGATACCTTTTGCTCTTGCTTTTGTGTGACGGACTTAACGTGCTGTTTCCATGTTTGACGTGTAATCTTATTATTATACTAAGGTATTTGATAGGCGTGGACTTGTGTGGCAAGGGAAGTTGGATGTTATTATTACAGGTGGTGGGTTATGGGGTTTTTGGAGGGTAAAGAAATCTGCAGGTTTGCTTGTTTTGCGGGATTAACCTTCTATCGCTATAGTGAAGGCAGCTATTGAGGCTGTGGGAAGGATTATCCTGCTAGTCCTCGCAGCAGAGAATTCAGGTATGTTAACGTCTGTAAAAGTGAGTTGTCCACGAGTATTTTTCGGTAATAAATAGCGAATCTTACTACTTGTCGTTACGCTGTTCATGGTACGCAGTAGAATCAGGAATCATACTACGGATGCGACATCCATGTCGATCCAAAACATTGATGCTTTTGTAAAACCATCAATGTTTATACCATCGATTTTTTGAAGCCGATAATTTTTAGTATCGACGTTTTTTCGTGATTGATATTTTATTTTTGACTGAAAAGATGTACCGTCTTTATATAAGATTGTAATTATTTTGAGATATCGTAAAATTGGACAATTCAGATCCAAGTGACCAAGGGTGAAAACGTAGACGTTTCCTGCATTTCGTATTATTTTTGAATGATTAAATCAGGTCATAAAACCTTTGTAACTAATTAACGCAACCTCCTTCAAATTACCTCCTCTCGTGAATATTAATGGTAACTAAAAGTTCCGTTAAGGCTGTAAAAACATCTCTGGTATTGAGGCGATGTTTTATTAAAATCGACATTATAATTTTGTAGGGCGATGTTAGAAAACATCGATGTTCTGTTTGCAATGTCACATCCCTAAATCAGGCCGCTAATTTACTGCTGCTAGTTTGCGCGAGCGCGCTGCGTCAGTGGCCGTTTTAATTAATTCAAAATTATTATCGTATTGAATATACTGTAAAAGTTAATACTCGTCCTTGTTACTTTCAGCATCAGCCGTTTTAGTGGGAAAGAATGTTCAGTTTTTTCAGGTGTGAAAATTAAATCTGTTTTTTGGAGAAGGGTATAATGTATTCTTTTCTTTATTCAAAAATAAAACATTGACATTTTTGAGCATTAAAGAACACATCGTGTTCAATACATGGATGTTTAAAATATCTATTTTTTATACAAAAATATCGATATTTCGGAAACAGAATCGACGCTGCATCCGAAACCGCGGCTACGATGAGCTTTTCGCCCTCCCTCTTGATCGCATCGCAGGAATCGCGTGCACTGCCCCTGTGTGGTCGGCGGGCGCCGGGCCTCGCCGCGGGCGAGTGTTAATACGGAGGAAGCGCTGGGGCTCCTCGCTTGATGACTTCATCGGCGCAGCTGCCTGGCGCCACGTCCCGGCCGCCGCCCGCGGCGGAGGGTGGGGGCTGATGAGGGGTCCTCGGCCCCCTCCCACCGCCGACTGCCTTCCGGAACGAGGGAAGATCGGCTGACTTGCTCTGATCGAGAACGCGTGTTGGGCGCGCGGCGCGGGCAGTCGCCTCGTGGCATGCGAGATCCTCCGTCCCCTGCTTCTCCCCTTCGCGAGCCCCCCCCCCCCCCCCCCCCAGCCACTGTCTTGAATGGCAGCTGCCGCCCCGCAGCGGCCGGCCACCGCGAGAGGAGCCGGTTGCGAGGGCCGAGGGGTCGCGCGCCCCGCGCCGCGCCGCGCCGTGCTAGGATGCGCCCGACAACCTCACCTGCTTAGGGGGCCATCCAATCCTTCTTCGATGCTATTCTATTTTCTATTACCAATTATTTCATTCACAACTACTTCCCTTGACAGGAAACTAACATCTCGAGAGCGCGCCTTAAAATTCTTAATTGGTATTCGTAAGGTGTATAGGCAACTAATTCAACAATAACAACCAAAAAATAACGTTGCTACTTTGCACGACTTCATCCCCTTTGACGTTCCTTCAATATCACCTTTTAATAAGGGATGAATAATAACGAAAATGTTGATCGAAACGATAACTAATGATCTCTCACATTAACATTCACCTTAAAATTGAAACAGAAGTGTGAGATGTACTTCCCGAGAGTGTCTTTCAAATATTATGTTGAAGAAGCTGTAATGCCGTGAGGGCTTGCCAGTGTATTCAAGTCAATGAACAAATGAATAGGTAAAAAAGAACCTGGCCGTAAATTTAAATCATAGTAGCATTCTCTTGATTTATTTAACGTAATAAAACAGTAAGAAATGGTGTGAGGTTCTACGCGGAAAAGTTTAATCTGCCCGGTCTCTTGAGCTCTGGGATCTCAGATGTATGTAAGTAATCAACAAATGAAGTTGAATTATGAATTCAGGTTGCAACGAGCATTTTCGACAAGAATTGGAATGAAAATGTTTGCTGTTCTAATAAAATCAATTGCAACACAACTCGGCTAGTGATTACCGATAGTGTTACACATGGTTGTCTTCGTGAAGGAATCAACCTACTGCCACCATAAAATGAAAAGCGAATATTTAAATATTTAAATTTCAGAGCTCTAGAAAACGTGCACGGAGTAGTGAATCTACATTTAGTATGTCCTGAAGCAAATCGAGGTCCACTGCAGCAATAGCTCAGAGGATCAGTGGAAATGGTCGAAAATTGGCCCAGAAGTTGAGCTACAATATTCATTACAGTCAAATGGATGGATGGGGGATGTCAGTATAAATACTAAGGCACTTTCAGGCGGCTGGTATCGAATAGTGAAATTACATTTCAACTACATTCATGCAGACATCAAACATTATTTTTAAAAATTCGAAAATAGTTTATTCATCACTTTTTATTACTTTTTCGTGAAACACTCAACTATGGTTCAATTCACAAATACGATTGTATACGTGTGTTTTTTCTTTTTCGGTGTGCGTGCGTGCGTGTGCGTGTGCGTGTGTGTGTGTGTGTGTGTGTGGGTGGGTGGGTGGGTGGGTGGGTGAGGTAGTATGAGACTGATCTTTCTGATAGCGACCACCGAGTTACTGTATTGTAATTATGGGAGTGCCAAGCTGGGTAGCCGAGATCTCTAAGGCAGTAGTGCCGTGGCGATCTCGTGTAAATCTCCAGTAAAAAAAAGTAAAAAAATTACTGGAGTAACAGGTATGTTCTTAATTTTGGAGTTTGTTCTTGTTGGTAATTTTCTCAGATTTATAGCATTAAACTAAATAAACCTTTTTGAGAACACTAATGCGTATTCGTATCTGTTCACACATTTTTCGTGTATTTGTTGTTTCAGCAAGCAATTAGCGGCACAAAGAGTGCCTCGAAAATCCCTTTGAAAATCCCCTTGGAACTCCCCCTCTCTTCGGAAGACACCATGTATTGAGAAACACACTGTGATCTCTAGGCGGGTTCCCCCACCCTAAATCGCTTAAGAGGGGGAAGCACAATGAAGGAACGCAACCGCCCCTCTGCCCTGGCGGGTCCTGCTCGCCCCGCACCTGCCCGCCCGTCCCTGGCGCTCATGTCGTGCAAACAAAGGCGCTAAACAAGTCCCATCGCATTAACCAATAATGATTGAGGTCAGAGAGAGAGAGAGAAATTCCACCGACGAGCGTAGGAAAGACTGGATGAAATAGCTGTTATCACGTGAAGCATATCAGCAATGCGGATTTTACCAGTATTCGTGGATAATTTTAAAAACTGAGACCACGAAAAGTTAAGTTTGCAAACCCAGAAAGCAAAATTGTAATCTACTGCACATACTCGTATAATAAAGTATTTTAGATCGTTCCAGCACTAATATTATTCCCTGTCACCAGGTGCTGCCCGAAGAAAAGTAGTAGAAATGTTTATAATAATAAATTTAGTAATAATAACTTATTTATTAACACATCCAAAGTTGCGATTTAATTTATTCCAATTTAACATAGTGATTACCGAGGAATTGTTTTACAAAAACTCCGTGTCTGAGAGCGAAGTCGCTAGGCTTTCACGGAGGCTCGGATTCGAATCCCGTCAATTCCCTGACAATCTCATGTGACGTTTGTTCCAACAAGCCGAGTTTAGCTGCTTCACTAGAGCTAGTCCAACCCCTGTGAAGTGCCCTCATCCCTACCTCTACTCCTAGCCTAATTTCTTCCCAATTCCGGCCCCTGGGTAGTGACGCAGGAGTGCGTAGTGGAAGGCGCGTACGCGGGGATGTTACCTGGTGGTCTTCTTACTGCGAGGAGCTTGTTACCGGAGGATTTCTCCTATAAATAGCGCGATTAATGAAGGATTACTCCCACGCGCAAAGCGATCAACGCCCTCTGGGCTTGGTGACGCGTTACGTGAATTGAGAGGCAACAAAATAAAATGAAATAAAAATCTAAAAATAAACTGAAATTCAGCTGCTTTCCATGCAGTGAACTGCAATTTCTCCTAAGCTGAAATATTGCGAATGTACGAGTATATTACACAAACAGTCACCTCTATTGCCAAGACAAATTTCGTGTAATGCTCATGGTAAGATCCATCTTCCGAATCGTAAAGCCTCTTTGCGAAGCCTCCCTGCTCGTTTAACAGATTCCGAGGGAAAGTTGTGCTTC
Source organism: Gryllus longicercus (assembly GCA_038098605.1). NCBI lineage: Eukaryota > Metazoa > Arthropoda > Insecta > Orthoptera > Gryllidae > Gryllus > Gryllus longicercus. The sequence continues at coordinate 213,154 of JAZDUA010000381.1, forward strand.
CAGAGCGGCTCTCGTGTTGCGCCTGCATACTTCCCCTCCCATGGCGTTCTTTACCCGCCCCCGAATTACCCTTTAATTCGACGCCCGATAAATCAGTACGTCGCTTTTATTTGAAGCTTTTAAAAGTCCGTCCGTAAAAAATGCCCTAAAGTTCGGGCAACTATGAAATTACAACCAGCCTATAGGCGGGCGTCCTCGTAAACCGGAGGTATATTAATCTGCAAACGCGTATAATTTTTCGAGGGCTCGAGGCGAGTAAAAGGTTGTGCTGGGCCGGGTGGGGGTGCTACAGAGGAGGCTGGCTATTAATATCCAAGACGCTCCCTGCTCGAGGCGCGGGCTTGCTTGTGGTGGGGAAGGTGCGAATTAGTACTAGGGAGGGAGGGCATTTCATGTGCCACTCACATACATGGCTCTCGATACCCACGGCGCAGGTTATGAGAGCCGTTGACTCACGGGTTCCGAAAGGGCGCATCGTTTTAGAGCAGCATGAAAAAACAGCGGCGCTCACGGGTTGGAAATGACTCGGGCGAATCAATGTCGTAGACGTGTGTCTGAAAAAACAGCTTTTATTTATAGAGCGCTCTTACGCCGGTGTCACGAGTGTTACGCTGACGTGCGTTACTTACCGCGCGTCAACGCAACGCTCGTGTGCAGAAGGCGCATATGACGAATACTTATTTTTGTTTAGTCCGCCAAATTTAGCAAATACTTTGCACGCGAAATTAGTTTATTCGGACGACTTATAAACCCTGCACAGTTGCGTAAAATCGGGATTTTCTAATAGATTGACGGTTAAATTAAATTTATTTCAACATTAGTAACTTCTCAAAAATCTAGATGGCATTTACTGTTCGCAATAATGAGAATTTACAGTTTATAATGAGTTAAGACGTGCTATGAAAATTAGGTGAATTGGCCTTAACCATTTCGCATAAACGGTTTTAGTCTAGTGTAGTACTTATATGGTTAAAATACTGTTAATTGATTAAATATACCGAGGAGATTCATATGCAATGGACTTTTTATTTATATTTTGACAGGATGCTAAACTAACCTGTCCGTGTCCTACGTCTCCAAGGTCGGGCCAGTGCACTAGGTTACTGGGCACGCCCTTGCGCGCGTGACAGAATAAGGAAGGCGACAGATGACGGGCGCTTTCTGTAGGTACTAGCTGATAACGCCCCCCGGCCTGCTATCACCCGCTTACCCTTCCGAGCTGAGGTCGAATTCCAGGTTACTTCAGATACCGCCCGGCTGGCCACACGCAGCAGACAGGGCCCACGTTGTGTTCGTCGCTTTGTTGTTGTTTTTTATATCCTTTTTTATATCCGCATTTTACTAAAAAGTAGATCGGTGATGTTAAGGTTGCCGACTGACGGCAATGGCATGCCTCGCGCTATCTCGTCTGCTCGAGAGCAAATCTATTACTCATTTTTGATGATTCTTAACACCTTTTCGCAGTAGCTCTGCAGCACCAATAGCAAATCCAATATCCAAATCATCCAAAGATTTTAGTCTGATATATTAAGAAACATTTCCCTTGCTCCCTGGCATGTTTGGAACTACGTGATTCACGATGATGATTTTAAAATGCCAGCCGGTAATCAAGATAGTACTCATGGAGAGGTACTAATGAGCATCTCAGTCAATCAATGTTAATGTTAATAGTTTTACTTATTGTTCACATGTGTGAATAGATTGTAAATGAACTTTTTATGAAGAAAAATTGAACAAAATCAACTCTGATGCCACGAGCATATCAGCGCCACTAATGGTGTGAAGCAACGGAGCGCGCTTTTATGCTCTAAAGCGATGGCAGACTCGAATTCCTCAGGAAATTGTTCGCCAAACAATATTTTATAGTTTTACCATCCTCTGAGAAGAAGGATGTGCACAGAAATGTATTAGAGCAAATGTTTATGAACACAATAGGATACAAATCTTAAATGGTGTCTCTAATACCCACCGAATTTTTTCTCTTATATAAGTTTCAGTAAAACACGTTCACCGCTATTGTCTCTCGGCAAATCGCTGAGTCGCGTGTAGAGATTTCGTTGTGCCAAGTCTTACTGGCTGCGACTACCGTTCTACTACGCGAGTAAGATCAGTGCAATTGAAGGGCTCACAAGAAGTAGGGGCTATCACAAATGGACATAGTTCTGAGGCATAGAGGATTTTACGAGGGCCTTAATAATTACATTCTGAACGTTTTTAAACTTTAAGCACAGAACTCTTGCATATCAGTCCATACAGTATTTAAACAACACATTAAAAAAAATCTGAAGTTTTTTATAATGCTAATAACTCGTTTTCTTAAAAGATGTGGGATAGCCCCTTGTTTTACTGAGACCTTCAAGTGAAGGGATTGGATCTAGATTCACATGCCGCAATTTCGTTAAATATAATACCATTATCATACTCATGTGGAATATTACATTCTGTGCGTGTATTGCGGTGTTGATGTAACATACTACTCAATGAAGAATGTCGGTTTGGTACCTTTATCTTCATGTTTCTCAGAATGATATGGATTTCGCGTAGTACTATCTGGTCCTTCGCCATTCAATGATTAGCAGAAAAGTGCTAATATTCCGTAATCGCAATAATCTTAATTAAAGAGCCTACTTATATTTAAGGCGTCTAAGAAGCCGAAAAAAAAATATTTTGTGATCTCTCAGTGGCCTCTCTTCCTGAGAATTAAAAATTGTATTTCCTACAGACGACATCCTATGATTACTACCCTTTGTAACTAACTTTAGTACTCTTCATTGCACGATTTAGATTCTCGTATTTAGTATTGAGTTGAGAATTTGATTTTAGCAAACGTCAATATTATACCTTTCGGAAATAGTACATATTCATCTGATGATCACCAGTAAACACTCACGACAGCGGATCATTACATCATGTGCTAATTGCAAACAGTTCATAAACATCACATTTCAATACATGTATTCATAAATGTTAAGCGAACTAATGGAATTTGTGGCGATTTAAGCTTGCTTTCCAAGTGATATTCACCGTGAGATCCGCTCAATATGCGTGTGCATGCTAATGTCTTTTCAACTACATTCAGGCAAACAATTTGTAGGATACTTAAAATGAATACATAACTGTACGGAGCCGGTCCCTAAAATTCCATTTCCATGATAGTCTTCCATGCTCCAACTTAGCGATTAAAAAATTGTGTATTTCATTTTTCGCGCATTATCTTATATGACGTGATAATGTATTGCGTCATCTAAATAGGGATTCTTTGCGTTCATCTACATCACTTCCTTGTAACGAATATTCGTAATTTGCCACTGTATGAGCACTGGACATTTCATTAAGATGTTTCCATAAGCAAACAGACCAGTTTACATTTACAAAATGTTAACTGTAATGTTACATTAATATTAAGTTTTAGCGTGTATAGTAAACGTATTTCCGGGAGAAAAGTTTTAATATGTCTAATTCGATAATAGGTCAATCAAACTAAAGATATTTGCTAATGTGCAACAGCGGCAAATCTGTAGAAAGAAGACTTTTTTTTGTACGTTTGATGATATACTTGATATATGATACTACATGATACTTTCCATGATATTCCGAGTTGAAAATGCTTGGAGTGTGCATTGCATCACATCAAAGTATCACCGCCCAGAAAAGGGCTCACTCGTCACCAAAAGGCGTCACCGACAACTGTCCAACGCAACTCTGTGGACACAATGCCTGATAACTTCCTGCCGGTAATTATGTAATTAGAATAAATTACTACGAAACCAAATGCAAACTTCATCATCCATCATAATTAATAGGCTAAACGCCAGAAATCGTAGTGCAAATAAATAAAGCGTATGTTTCATCCATCATATATGGACGTATATCAAGAGCTCTGAATATAAATATCGCCGCCAAACAAACGTCTCTCTTGTCGAAAACTGAGCGTGCTAAATTTGGGAAACCGGTGGTACTAGCAACGGAAGGGTTCATGGAAACGTTCGTTTTCCAACCCAACGATTTTTTTCATTTATTTTATCTATATTTCTTACAGTGATAAACGTAAATATTTACTTGTTTGGATTTTTGGGGGGTAATTGTACATTTAAAACGTTACGGATATTTTTTTAATGTTTTTTACAATTTTGTAACCTTTTTTGGACGTACGTGCAATGTCACCGCATTTGTCTTGAACCGGAAACATAAGATTTATTAGACGGCGTGGCCAACAGCTGTATCTCGATCACTTAATACCTCGCTTGAGCATCTGCACGTTCGTAATTGGAACCGCTCATGCGCAGAGGCTCGAGGTGGCTGTCGCGTTGAAGTCTCTTGCGAAAACCTATTGTTCGGTGGAAGTTTCTTTTACAAAATTCGATAAGAGGAGTAGCGTTCTTTATGAAAGCATTCATGGCTCTGGCAAAACGGAAGGAATCGTACGGCTTTATGATTCATGAGTTTGCTTTACGTGTCGGATACGTAAGGTAGACTGGTCATACACCAAAGCTCTCGCTAATCCGTCTCTCAGTGGTGAGATCTGGCCTCTGGTCGCTTAAGCAGGAATAACGCACACAGCAATGAATTATGTCATGGATCAAAATGTTGTTCGTTAAAATGTTACAATGCTATACATATTTAAAGGTCTTTCTTTCTTTCGTATCATCGTAGGCTTTGACGGCCGGATTTAATACAAGATAAATTTTCCGAGGTGCTAGGCCGTGATCCAGTTGGTATTCAAGGGCCAAACAACCCCAGCCAGTCGCCGCCTCGAACACTGCGCCCGCGACCCTGCCGCCACTGAAGATATCCACCGCAGACGTGGACGAAATGTTTGGCCCTTCCATGCCAACTGGACCACGACCTGCCAGCCCGGAAAATTTATCTTCTACTGTCAACCTTTCAGTTCAGTACTACGGCTTCTAAAAGTAAACTCGTAACGCTATACCTAAAAGAGAAACTCGAAAGTTTAGATAATGTAAATCGAGGTTCTTCGCCGAAAGCCATAATTGGCGAGGACAATGCTGGTCGGGCAACTAATTGACTGTGTAAATGACTGTACAGTATATTTCGATTTAATTAAGTACTGTATAGTCCCTATGTGTTTAAACTAAATTCGAAACCTCTCGATAGCACTTCCGCTAATCCGGCACCCATATGTGCAAGGAGTTTGGTGTATGCATTTTGCACCGACGTACGACGACGGCTAGTAATAATAGACCGTTACTGGGTTCTTAATGTGTAGGACGAAACCTATATTTTAGTGCTCACTGCCGCCCAGTCACACGCAAAAATGTGTCAAAGGCAATTTAAGAATCACATCACAATTCATGCATTCACAGTAAACCCGAAAATAATGATAGAAATGTGTTAAAGTGCTGTATTCGTTGTCGCCACTTACATGATTAGTAAAATCTCAAGTAATAGGCATTTGCTTAAAAACTTGAACTCTTAGTAAATGACGTAAGATTCCTTCGTCCCAAGTGTTGCTCGTGGGAGCAGCGGTCAGCGCTGGTGCGTGGGGGGGGGGAGGACGGGGAGGCAGATCGTCCCACTTGAGCAGGTGCTCCGCATTAAGACTGGCTCGCAGCACGCAAATGGTAAGATCCACCGTCAACAGCCCTCGCGAGCAGAGGCTGCGTTAAGCCTGTCCCCGCCCACGCCTTGCTGCGTGCAGTTCTCGCCGCTGTCCCAGGACGCCCTCACCGCCCCCTCTCCCCTCTCCCCTCCCGCTGCCGCCCGTCCATTGTCCCCCCCCCCCGCAGCCGCGATGGAGCGTCCGGCAACGCGGCGCTCGGGCAAAATTGGCCGTTATTGAGGCCAGCAATTTAATTTTCTTGACACGTTTTCATTACAAAAATGTTATCACGGGCCTCTCCGTCCTGTTTATACAGTCGTAATGAATTATGTTTTTACAAGCTTGTGTGCGCTGGAGATAATGCGCCTATTAATTCGGGCGAGCGGTATCACGGCGGCCCGCCCCCCGACCTCTCGCCCATTGCCCCTCCCAGCCTGCCCGCCCCCGACCTCTCGCCCATTGCCCCTCCCAGCCTGCCCGCCCCCGCTGGCCCGCGCGCTGCTGCACCAGGCAATTGCCACGCTCTCGCCCCTCGCGCGTCCGCCACTGCCCCGCCCCGCGCCATGCGCTCGTACCGGCCCGCCGTCGCCCTACCCCACGCACACGCTTTCGCCCCGCCCCCGTCTCGTCTCGTCCCGCTCCGCGATCGCAACTGCCCCGCGCTGGCCCCGGTTCTTCCATCAACAGTCGCGCTGCACAGCACCAAACTGGGTCCAATACGTTGCTGGTAATTGTAATCCCATTACCTAATCTTTTTAAAACTTTCAACTACTAAGGTCGTAATAGCGACTACTGTAACACTGGTAGTAACGGTATCTGAGTACGGGCGCACACAAATATCCTTACCCGGGGTGGGATTCAGTCCCGCGACCCTTCAGGCCCGAGGCAGCCACGGGACCTCGACTGTCCAGGTCGGCCCTGTAAATATTTATTAGATTTCTATTGCAGAATTAACCAAGTGGATAACAGAGAAGCAGTTCGCACTCTTTTGACCAGTACGTTTGAAAAATTTTAAAATCTGAATTTTGACTGTGTTCCATGAATAGTAGCTATATACTTTTTATTTCGAATATGTCATTCATTCGTGGTAATTGTAATTCGTTCATGATAATTTGTTTCGCCTTATTTGATTGTATAATTAATGAAGATGTAGATATCATCAAAATATATCCAGAGTGTCTCAGTTGAAACTATAATTTGTACATGTATTAACAAAAATACGTTCATCCACTTCAAAAATGTGTATAGGAGATGTAAGGACAACTCTTAAATTCGATAAGTTGAAGTTATAACGTATATCTAGTGGTATCGCGTTCTCCTACTGTCTAGAAATAATTTTCTTCTCAATTTCGAAAATCATCAGGAGTAAAAGATTTTAAAAATTCATCATCGTTGTCGTAAAGACCGTCGCTGCTTTGTCGCTGCCGTTATGACATTCTGTCCTTAGTTATCCTTTTCATCTCTGCTTAGTCTGAGACTAGGAAATGGGTTTAAGTTCTAAAGTTTTCATTCTAGGTGTCCCTCTTCCTCTTTTTCCGTCTATTTGATATCCCTCCTCAGAAAAAGTTAAAAACTATAGATCTAGTAAAAGTCAACATTTAAAAAAAAATTTAAATGTAGGACGATTTGTCATTAAAAATGTAAAGGTAAACCTTTCTCTGTCAGCATTGTTGAACTATGGATGTAGAAATATCGTCTAAGGGAGATTCAAATAATTCAGAGGACTCAAGTCCTCGTGTCGGAGGGTTTTCCCTGCGCTCGACAGTAACTGTGAGGATGGGTAGCGTATGGAGAGAGGAATGTCGTCTTCTTTAACATCCGCTTCGGTTTCTTTTCCGACAATGTGCAAATATGTCTATAGGGTGTTCATTTATTTGCAATATTTTAAACCTGTCAGGGAAGTTCAGTTCAAAATACAATGATTGCCATTTGGATTATATCTTTATTATTAGAATAAGGTGAGAAAATCATTGAGTATTGGAATGGATTGGGAATTATATTCTCCCCGAACCACTTTTTGCCAATGAATTAAAGACTATGATTTTTGTTAATCGTCTGGATACACTATATGAATATTAATTTCATTATGCAAAGTAGGTTTTCCAATTCCTGTATTTTTCTTGAAATCCAAAATTCTTGGTTAGTCACTTTAATATGGACTGACCCACATAGTGAGGTTTTTTTAATTCCTATTTTCCCGACACAATGGAATTAAAATATTGTATATTCCATAAATATTTACATACAATTGATTCGCGAGCATGAATATAAATAAATAAATGAGAAAAAGTCCAAATTAGGCAGCTTTCCCCTTCACTACCAGATTCCAGAATTCGTAAAATTCTGACGTAATTTTTAGTGGCATGATTAGTCCAAAAACATCACACAGTCTTCTGTTCTATGAAATTTCGTATCTTTTTTATTAACACACTGTCATTTACTTTCCTCACCCTGTTATCGCAGGGCCTGTAATATAGAACTTGCTGCTTCTTTTCCTGGTAGTCCAACGCGATATCTTTTGTGAGTGTATCTCCCAGGGCGTATCTCCCGACATTTGCTCCACGTCATGTTTGCACAGGCGACTGACTCATACGGTTTGAAGCACTATGCCAGGAGATACTCGCTCGATCAATCAGGGACTGTCGTCCAGGAACGGTTGATTGGAATAGTGCAAGCAATCATGGTAATTCGTAACGTTATACCTGGGCTCTCTATTAAGTTACTCTATTGGAGTAACTTAAAATAGCGCCAGTGTCACCCTTATTTTTCACCATTGGAATTAAAAAGAAATTTTTTGAGTATGTCCTGAAGGCGAGAAAGGTAAAATATTATAAATGTGGGTTTTTAACATTTAAGAATTAGGAGGGAACGTAGCATCAACTCTTGCTCTTCCTATGAATCACACATACATTCAATTGTCAATTCCGGATTAGAAGGAACACGTCAGATTTTAACTAGCGAAACATATACACTTGACTTTAACATGTAGATTCAATTACGAAATACGATGATGGAGAGGGAACGTATGGAGGGAAATGACAATCCAATACAAAATTTTGTCGGTTTATTGTCAATAGTTGAAATGCCAGCTTCGCTAGTCCGTCGGCATAAGATTTGAATTGTTATCGGATCTGGAAAGTTCAAAATATCTTTCAATTTGAGAGTTTCGAAAGGCAGGGACATATCAAGATTGTGAAATTCGGAGAGAGGATCCCCTCCCAGCATGCGAAAGCGCTTTCCCAGCGCGCCCCGTGTCACGTGACTCCGCATCCCCCTCCCCCCCCCCTTCGCCGACCGAACATTTCCTTCTTCCCCTGCTGCGGGCCCTGCATTTCCGGGCTTTTTTTGTTTTCCCGCTAACTTTTTTTTCCTTCTCCGTTATTCATCTCATTACTCCTCCCTTCCTCCTTCCCTCGCGCTCATTTTGTATCTTTGAGCAAATTTCATAACGGGGCCGGCGACTGTGGGGGAGCGGGGCGGGAGAGAGGGCGGGGAGAGCGCGCGCGGATTCGGAGGGGAGACGAGAGGAGAAATCTACTTTGTTATGACAAATCAGCGTCATGTTCCGGCGCAGCAAGAAGCTGGCGCTCTATGTGGCGGGGCGGGGCGGGGGGGGGCGGGCCTGGCGGGGCGGGGTGGGATGGGATGGGAAGGAGGGAGGCGCAGAGGGGGAATAGCCAGGGCGGACGGAGGCTGCAAGAACCTCGACGACGGACGACAAGAACCTCCGGTTTAAAAAAAATTTTTTTTGTTCTACTGAACAATCAGATATATTTATTTCCGCAAGTCTTTTTTTTTAACTTATGGCAGGACACTATTAATGACTTACTAGAAGACATGATTTAATAATAATAATAATAATAATAATAATAATAATAGTTTAAATGTTTATGATTACTCTCTACCGTTATTTTAAAACAACATAAATCACGAGATTTACTATCTACTCCATAAAAACAATAAATGATAGGGTAAGTAGTTACACAATAATAAAATATTAGTAATAATACGTCATGAATATGTGTTATGTTCGTTTCCTTTTGTTTTTTGCGATATTTTTCTTGTAATAGTTATACGTGTTTTTGTTAATCCAGTACCCGGACAAAATTATCCGAATAGAGTAAACGAATAGGGGATATTCAGTATGATTTATTTTTTTAAAAAAGTGCTTTCTTGGTTTAGTAGCAAGTCAAGCTCAATATTCTGTTATGTCATTTATCTGTGTGTGATAAAAACTGTTGAATAAAAATTGTCACTGATTTTTTTCATCACGTATCTCTGAATATAGTGATTGTACACTGAAGCGTTAAGAAATGAAGAGTGTTTTTTTTAGAAACTATTTTTTATTATAACCGTCACGTTAAACAAAGTACAAAGAAAGGAAGAACTAAAACAGGTTATCATAACTGCCATCCCTACACAACAGGATTAATGACACGGTGAGTGTGACGCTAAATGAGTTAAAGGGAGGGAGACGTGCACCATCGCTTCAGGTTCAAAATCTTTGGGAGTGTGCCTTCTAAAAAGTGCACTACAAAGCGAGCACAGGATGCGGCGCGAGGTAGGCCGAGTGGCGACTGGCAGAGGAAACTAGACGGATGCGTAGTCGCAAGACGTTACGCGGGGTAGGGTGGTTCGAGGAACACGCAGAGGGTCACGGGGGAATACCGGAAGTGGAATTAATGAGGATAATTTTTTTTGGTTTCTAGAATGAAGCCAACAAACTGATTTCCCCGTAACTTTTTCCAGAGATAAATTTTCAATTCTTTGGGAGAAAAATCCATTTCTTCTGTTCAACTCGCAACGCCATTCGGTTGAAATTGTAGACAATTGTGACCGGAAGTTAACGCGAGGTGCCGGGACAAGAGTGGTTTCCAGAGTAGAGCTCTAGGAATCCTAGCGCACCTGAGCAATTCCATGTCAAATTGCACATAACAACCAAAATTTGACGTTTATATTTTTAATTATTTTATATTATTTTTCTGAATTATTTAGATCAAATATGTTAACGTGAATATTTTACATTATTTTGTATAATTAATTTTGAAAATATTGAATGTTGAAATTTGCTAAAAATGGCGCGCATCATTGTCTGTAAAATATCACAAACTCGAATCCCTAATTATAGAAACTTCGTTGAAATTCGAATCAATACTTATTTTTCAATTTTTTTATTTTCAAATTTAAGAAAAGTGAATATTGCTATAGATTTATATATTATTTAGAATTATTTCTATAGTTTTCTTATATTTATATTAAATTATGACTGCTGGTAGGACGAGCGTTTTTTGCAAAAACCGATAATTCTGTGAAAGAGGCGTTTAGCCTGCAATATGTGTGGAAGTCGGGGCCGCGTGGGAGAACAACGGGTTAAGGCTCAGGGAAGCGAGGACCGTTATGCACTGGGCTAACCTTTGCTAGGGATGTGCAGAAGCTATTCGATTCAGGGAGAATCGTTTACACACACACACACAGATATATATATATATATATATATATATATATATATTTAAGGAATATAATTAATGCCATGTCTATTTCAGTAGTTCTTCAAAGAAATTAAATTTTCTCATTTCATCTTAATTGTTTAATTACATTGCATGAAAACAACTTGATGTTTGTATTATTATTACGGTAAATTGCATTTTTTTAAATTTCTAAGTTCTAGTAAGTAAATACCAATATACATTTTATCAGGGAGGCTACTTTCTGGAAAACTTTAAAAATGGGGAATAATCTTGAATTTTCTTGCTCTGCCTAAGCCGCAGAAAAAATTTAAGAGGGTTATATAACTAAATAATATTCCATAATAACATTAGTACATCATCACAACACATTTTTCGTTCAGTTTTTATTTGGTAAGAAAATATAGTTAGTTTTTTTTTCACGGCGAAATGCGAAAGTTGTAAAGTTAGTATCAGTGGAGATTGAATATTTTATTTATGTAATGTGAAATTACATAATCTTATCAGGAAGAAATAAAAATGAATAACTGTGGAAAGCCGGAAAAAGTCAGGAAAATTTCTTCCAAAGGATGTGCGGTCACCTGTATATTTTCCAAGTACTATAGCTTATTGAAAATTTAAATAGAGCAACTCAAATTTGGGTTCACAACTTCCAGGAATTTGTTTTAAATTTCGTTAATTATATATTCTATCATCGAAACCGCACTTTATACAACTGCTTTCCAGTTGTGAGACTACTATTTCCAAGAAACGATATTATTGCCATTTGCCGAGTTTATTTATTTGGGGGGTGACATCCTTTAATACATTTAAGGGAATGATCTGAGAAATTCGATACTCAATTAAGAATTTAGTGTGTGACATACGAAAATAGACATTAATGCTGATGGTTTGAGAGTCCTGATGACGTTTCATAAGATAGCTGTCGTGGTTTCCTTAAGGGAAGCCAAATGCGTAGATGACAATCTAGACTTCCCTATGGGTCTCTCCATTCCAAACCTAACGACCTGAAGCTGTCGGAATGTTTGAACGTGACTGTCTTGACATTTTGAGAACTGTCGCTGCCATGACACCGGCCCTCCGTTTAGATTTTGGGAGACACTCCTTTCCACAAATGAGGAGAAACGAAGACGAGGCGGCGGTGAGCTAAGCAGTCTACCTGTGCGGGGCGCAGCGGCCGCCAACAAGCCATTCCGCCCGCCCGAGCATGTTGCCTGCGCTCCGAAGAACCGAAAGGGGATCTGCCGGGGCATCAGAAGGTAGGAACTGTCCTTCTCGGGCAGGTTCTTGGGAATCGCGTCTGGCGGAAGTGGCCGCACGAGGCCCAATAACCCACTACGCAATTCGCCGCAATGGGTCATCCCAAAGGGAATGTCTGGATGCGGATGGCCACGACGCTGTCAATGGGCGGATAGCGCAGTGAAATTGACAGGGACAAATAATTCGCCCGTGTTCCTACAGTTTGAGACTGATAATTTAAGATGACAATTTGTACTTATTTTTATTGCAATAACTGATCATTACTGTTATCAAGAATATTTTGAATAGCTTCCATCAATGGTAAACATTATTTTTCTTTAACTTACGTAAGCGCCTTTTTTTAATTTAATGTATTTATTGTATTGTTTAGAACAGAAGTCATACGATATTTATCTACCAATGTCTGGAAAAAGTTCAAGGAGGATAGATCAATAATAATTACACAATTAAAAAAGCTCGGACTGTCCTGTTGTTAATATGAGTATTAATATTTCTTTGGGGCATAATATTTCAGTTATCTTTTAAATTCAGTAATTTTGCGGTGTTAATTCACCAGTCCAATTACCGACACTTTTTTTTATACTGAACGCAGCTTCGGATGAAAGCCTATCGTCAGAACGAGAAGCGGAGACGTTTCTAGGAGAAAGCTGTTGTGGGCGAAGTATGAACGTCGCAGTATCGTTTGTGTGATAGCGATGCTATACGATACGATACAACATGCTACAATGCGATGCGATGCGTTCGCTTGAGGATCGCTTACCCGGCGGGGATTTGTCCGATGGCGCGCGGAGTTGTGGAGCTGGCGGAGCGTGCCGTGCCCTTCAGCCCCTTCTCGTCCCCCTCCTGTCCCACTCCGCGTCGTCGCGCCGCCCGGATATTAAAAGCCGCGCGGGAACGACGTCTCGCGCCAGCTGCCGCGTCGCCCGCCCGCCGCCCACCCGCCGCCCGCCCGCCGCCCGTTCACCGCCCGCTCACCGCCCGCTCGCCGCCCGCCCGCTCGCCGCCCGCTCGCCGCCCGCCCGCTCGCCGCCCGCTCGCCGCTCGCTCGCCGCTCGCTCGCCGCCCGCCCGCCCGCCCGCCCGCCCGCCCGCCCGCTCGCCCGCCCGCCCGCTCGCCCGCCCGCCCGCTCGCCCGCCCGCCCGCTCGCCCGCCCGCTCGCCCGCCCGCCCGCCCGCTCGCCCGCCCGCCCGCCCGCCCGCCCGCCCGCCCGCCCGCCCGCCCGCCCGCCCGCCCGCCCGCCCGCCCGCCCGCCCGCCCGCCCGCCCGTCCGCGAATCGCACTGTCTCTCAACTGCCTGCAACTCTCACAGTCACAACCCGCCAGACTTCAGCGCCACCCCGCACGACGCCAACCCTCCCGACTCCAGCCCAACTGCCTGCAACGCTTCCAGCCCACCAGGCATGTGCAGAACCCCTTGCAGCGCGAGGCGTACTGCGTTAGGCTAAGCTGCCAGCGCCTCTGCATACAGTCCAGACCGTTTTGCCCCCACCCGACCCCACTCCCAGAGCTTTCAACCCAACCTCCAGAGCACCCTCGCTTCTCAACCCTCCAGTCCGTTCTGCTGCCACTTCGGCCTCGTAAGACAGGTTCCTTCCGCCACGACCGTTTCTGCACCCCTCCCCCGGCCCATGCGTCTCGTCACTGTTCGTCTTGAGACCTTGGTGCTGTCCGCCCCCATGGTCTCCCGCAGATAATCCGACAGGAACTAAGATATTCAATTCAATTAATTTCAATGATTTTACTTGCGGTCGAGTATTTTTTTACATTTAGATAATTCATCGTTCAGGGCTCGATTGTTCACAACGGGCCCTTTGTCTGTCTTACCGATTTTGCGGTGTCACAGAACGTCTCTCAAGTGTCTTTAAAAATAGTTTAACTTGCCAAATTGAACAACATTAAATCCGATGAAAATCAAATAAATCAAGTGAATGATCTAATGTAAAGTTGTGCTTCATTGGCGTCCTTTAACTCGATGGGGCTCTGCCGCCACTCATTAGTGTGAGTAACCGCTGCGCCCCTTTCACATGGCTCGGCAACGTATGTGCGTGCGCGGCGGTGTCGAGCATCATACCGGGGCAGAGCCGAATTGCGGCACTGCAAAGCCTCCATGTGCAAAAAGGTCGCCCCGGGAACAATTTCTCCACACTTCTTGAAATAATAATTAAATGCGACTTATATTCGAATTACTTTCAGTACAAACGCAAAAGGAATATAACTAGAAACGAATATACTTTTTTTTTTATTTAAATATATATTTTTGATACTATCTGACCTACAAATGTAATTTTCTTGTTCAGTAAAACTTGCTCAATACGGAAGGTATACAAGGCGGAAATCTAATGCGAACATATATGGCGGTCCTGCCAATCAGTAGTTCTACAGTGTTACTCTGTTTAATGCGGAATCTTGCCTAAAACGGAAAGAACTACTGCTCCTTTGAGATTCCTCATTGAGCAAGTTTTACTTCATTGAGATACCTCATTGAACAAAGGGTGGCAAGCAGGTGCTTGTTAGTACTCACAGGCACAGCGTCGCAGGTCTCGAGGTCGAGCAGCGGGCCCTCGGAGCAGTCGCTCTCCTGCAGGAAGGGCGGGCGCGGCGGCGGCGGCAGCCGGAACTCGGGCGGCGGGCCCGGGCAGTCGCACTCGTAGTCGGCGCCGTCCATGTCCCACAGCGCGCTCAGGTCGGCGGGCGGCTCAGCGCCCGGCTCGGGCCACGCGCCCGGCGCCGCCCCCGCGCCCGCCCCCGCTCCGGGCGGCTCGCCCGCCGCGCCGCCCTCCGCCGCGCCCGCGCCGCCGCCCCCGCCCGCGTCCGCGCCGCCCGCGTCCTCCGTGGCGGCGGCCTGCAACACACAAACACTCGTCAGCGCGGGCCGGGCGATCAAGCACTAAATCAATAGGATACATATGCATCAGTGGAGTAAAAAAATCGAAAATGCGCAAATACAGGAAGTTCCACCAACTATGGTCCACCCCGATAACTTCTTAACAGTTCACGATATCGAAATGCAGTTTTCGCTTCTCATTGCGAAGTTGTGTGGCATTTAATATGCCGTAGAAATTAGATTTTCTTTAATGGAACCGTGTATTTTTCACACTAGTAGATAATATAATGGGGAATGCAGTGATACAACATATATTATCTTTACATTTTTGTTATTTTGTTAGAATATGATAATTTTCAGTAACAAATTATACTTTCTGACATGGAATTTTAAATTTAACGTGCAATATTTCCTCTAGCAACCCTTGCAACTGTGTCCTTGCGACAGTTTTAAAGCTGGTTCAGGAAATATTGCATGTTTAATTGAAAATGACACGCCAGAATATATAAATTGACCAATAAACACATTTCCCAGAAACCCTTAAAATCCACCTTCTTGAAAATTAGAGTTCTATCTTCTTGGCACAACGTTTCGAACTCGTATGGGAGAGAGAACTCCTCTATGACTTGTACGAGTTGAAGGCACTTAATCGTCAGATTTTCAAGATGAATCTTCACTATGTAATATCCGAAACGGTCGTCATTATATCATTTACCATGTGTAATTCAAATACAGGAAAGTAATATTAGCTCCAATGAACCATGCATGTAGAAATGTAGGAATGTAAAACCACTGTTTTGCGATAAACTACCTCAAGTAAAAATATACAGAATGATCAGCAATTTGCACAAGTATCAATCATATTTATTCAGAACCAGGGCAAACTAAGTAATGACGCACAAAACATTTAAATAATTTGAAGTATGTATTTTAATGATCATACTAATTGAACATACTTTCTGACTGGATGGCAATTGCAATCCTGCCCGTATTCATTAGCTGGCACTATCAACAATTCCGCACTCTCCTGACCACCAACTCTATCTTCGGTTTCTGGCAAAACCAGGCCATTACATTGTACGAAATATTTTCAGCACTAACAGTAATCATCAACAACCGTCCACACATGGTTTGTGTGAACGGGATACGTTCAAAATCACTATGAGGAAAGAAAAACTGAATATGAAGTATGCCTCTTCGTTACTTTAGGGAGGAACCCCACACTTTCTTAACATATATGCAAGAAATGTTATTTTGGTAATGGTGGGTATGAGATTCTTTGCATAGATACCAATTGTGCCTTATGGTGTTGTACGTTATATTATCAAACGATATTGAACAAAATTTGATGCACAATTTCTAATGGCTCGTAACATCTTGTGTGATATTTTTTATACAATGCGAGCTTATATTGCGTGTCCAAATTTAAGTGCATATTATTTTAATAATAATAACCCTAACGAATCGGTTTCATATATTATTTTATGAAGGCCCAACATGAGCTATTCTGAGGTTATTCTGAGAGCTATTCTGATTCTGGGTTAATTACCCCGATCGCGGTAGGGGTTTTCCCTCAATTCCAGTGCATGCACTGTGCAAACACAAAGATGGTCGCTTGTTTTAATCGTAAACTGTAATACGTTATTGAAGAAATCTTTGTCACTGTGACATACCCAATTTCTTGGAATATTCAGGACAACAGAGAGTGGCGTACTTGTGCCTTCTTTGCCTATGAGCCTGTCTAGTCGAGATGTTGGGTCTGAATTTAGTTAACTGGCTGAACAGAATACGTTGGGAAATAATTTTCCTTGTTTTATACAACTTTTGTAACGGAAGCGCATACACATTTTCATTTCATTAATGTTTTGTATACATACTGCAGGAAATAAAAAGATCCAATATTTCTAATATAAAATCGCACCGCCCAATTTTAATGGGCGGTCCGCATGTGGCCTGCGGGTAGGCCAGGCCTGGTCCAGACTGACAGCTTAACATCTCAGAACATAATGAGTCAGTAGTAGCTTCATTCTTTGACATAAATACTTGTAATAAGTCGTGTCTGCGCCAGTTTTTCGTAAGATTTACTTCACGACAAAATAGTGACATGTAGTATACTAAATTCTTCTTGCAGTGTTGTCTCAACAATGAAACTAAATATGAAGAAATCACTACGCCCTTCCTTTCTGTTGCTCATGTATTTTCTTGGTACTTGCCTTTGTACAATGAAACTTCCGACGATAGCCCTTCGCACAGCTCAGCCGTTGAACCCACTTTTCGCAGTGGCCAAAGACAGACTATTTTTCAACTTAGCGGTGGTCGGTCGAGAGAGGTATCCGTTGATGGATGAGCGAGACGACCTCCGGCCAGTGAGA
Organism: Gryllus longicercus; assembly: GCA_038098605.1. Taxonomy (NCBI): domain Eukaryota; kingdom Metazoa; phylum Arthropoda; class Insecta; order Orthoptera; family Gryllidae; genus Gryllus; species Gryllus longicercus. Next base: position 230,635 of record JAZDUA010000381.1, read on the forward strand.
ACGGCGGCTTTTCGGCTATCCTATAAATGATTTCTCGTCCTCTCGTCTCCCTTCTCGTCTCCCTTCTCCCTTTTCTTTTCTTTCGGTGCGTGAGAACTATGAGCAGGTGCTTTTTCTTCGTGAAATAGAAACCGTTGAGATTCAATAATTTTGCTCGTGGATAAACATCACTTTCTAGTTCGCAAGTGGGACACTGTAAATAAATACATCGCGAACTAATGCACGAAATGTATCTGCATTGAAATTTAAATAAAATTTTAAACTATCGATTGTGAAATATATTTATCACGAGGAACCCACTTCCTGAAGAGCATCAGAAGCACCTTCGCTTGCATATTGCGAACGCCACTTTGTAATTTAATCGAAATGCGACTGGACTGAGAGAGCGGATCACAAACATTTCACAGTTTCACAAACATTTTAACCTTATACAACACACTTGTTTTATGACTTGTTTTTTTATAAACCGTTTCATATTAGTTTCGTAAAATTAGTATTACCGTACACTAAGGTAAGGGCATTGAGCGACGTGGCAAGGCACATGAATCGTCCAGCAGCGCTGTTGGCGGCTTCCTCCAGGAACCGCCAGCCGCTTCCCGGCTCTCCTCGGCACGGACGCCAGGCCGACTTGCCATTCGCCGGAGACAACACCACGAGATTGGGTAGCGAACTGGTTTTCTCAAACGTGAGTTTGTGAACGTAGATTCAAGAACAAAAAGAGCTAGTTTTGTTCAGTGTCGTAATGAAAACTGTCAAGGACATTCGGGCTGCATGAGATGAGATCGCGGGCTGCGGGTTGCCGACCCTTGTTGCAGGTCTTAATTCCAACATAAAACACTGAACATTGTCAGTGAAGAGCGAGAGATCAACCGTATTTCTGTTAATTTGACGTACCCGCAGTTCATTCTAATCGTTTCAATAACGAGAAATAAAATTACTGCTGGTGCGTTTAGTGTTGTTAATGCGTATTCGTTGACGTATGTACTAACTACCATAATTCGGTACGATCGCCAACCGCGAGGGAAGTCATTGATACTCGAGTGAACTGATACTACGATTTGCGATTCATTTCTGGAATAGCAATGACATTCACATCTGTCCACCTCGCTTCTTGTTTTTCCACCGATAGATTGTGATTAATTGATCGTGAATAGGACCTAGTTGCAGAATGCGATGTGAAGTCCTCATTATTCCAGAACCATTCCGATCTGCAAACACATTTTTCATTACGCCACTCACAGGAATTTTAAATTCGCGCAGCCAGCGATATATCGAGAATCAGCTTCGAGTCGAATGAACCACTGAGTATCAGAATATATGTTGATGATATACTATAGTAATCTGCACGCACAACTACTTCGACAATACGAAGAGCAATCGCGCTAAATTTTTCTCTTCATCATTTTACGAAACATATATTGGGCTACTTAAAAACAACAACCACACACCTACAATCAAGATTATCGAAGCATTTATTAAGAAATGCCTACGTCGCTGGGTGAACAATTGTCATCAAACTGCATGTCACGGGCGGGAAATTAGGAATTCATGACTTTTTGTAAATAACTGACTGGTGCATTGTTTATTGAGAACAATTTAACACTCCCAACTTCTAGCAGCTTGAATATCGGTAACTTCTTGGATGGGAGAACCGTATCACTTAAGGGATTCCTGTAGAGGCCATAGCCCTTTGAAAACGTACACATCAAATCATTACAAAGACACTTTCAGGAATCCAGCACTTCTTTCGATACAGGACAGTTCCACTATATGGAGAAAGACTAATAATGTATCAATTGAAATGTAAGCCAAATAAAAATGGATCTTTTTCTTATATGAATGTTACCTAATGAGAGTAGTTTTTATCAAAACTATTACTAGTTATTACGAAAGTTAGGTAAGATTTTCAAATATTGTTCATTATCTTTCAAAATCCCTTCATTAATATTATTTTTCAAGCTGCCAATGGAAACCCACAAATTTTTACTCTCTATCCGCAACGTGGCTTCAATAAAGTTTCACAGAAATCGTGTGATAAGACCGCTGAATAATTCGAAGTTACGGAACATTATCAAGTAAAATGTGGCTGCAGAGAGGGAATACACGTATTATGTCGTCAAAATTAAGTTGCAATTATGAGTGACAGGCTGTCATTATTTAACCACACATATGAAAATATGCAAACCTTTTACTGGGAATTCGCCTTTAAACAAAAAACGTACAAATTTTAATAAAGCTTTGTTAATTCAAACATTTAAGGAAATTGTATTAAATTTTCAACTTAATATGGGTATAAAAAGTATTACCAGAAATTATATCTAACGCAATTGTATATTTTTATCCCTAAGGCATTAATTGCTTATTTACACTTACTAAACAGTAACTCTTTGTAACCTTCGCAAACACGTAATGATCTACATTTTAATGGAAATTTTTATTCTAGGCGCTTGCGTCGTTTGTCATTGAAAATATTTATTTTCTACACTAACATTAGAAATGCATTCAAATTAACCACCTTCATGAATTAAAAGAAGTTGAATCAATGCTAATTTTAAGAGTGAAGTTTCCTATTGATATGTGTAGATGAGTTGTTTGTTTTCTATTGAGAAAAATAGAGAATCGTCTTGAACATCAGAATTGCACAATACTTCGCCACAGTTCGTCATATACAGCTTTTAGCAGTTATTTGAGGAAAAAAATTGTCATCTATTGGTTCAGAGCGTTTCGCGTTTCACCAAGGTGGCCCAGATTCGATTCCGGTGGATTACCGGACAATCTCATGTGAAAAGTGTTCCTACAAAAGAGTTTGGCTGCTTTATGTGACTCGCCCAACCCCTACCTAATTCCCTCTCAATTCTGGGTGGTGACTAGAGCGCATGGTAGGAGGCGCGTTACCTGGCGGTCCTCTTGGCAAGTGACTGCGAGACGTGCGGAACGTGACGGATATGACGTAATGTTAACGGAGGATTACTCCCAAAGCACAAAGCGCCCAACGCCCCAAAGGGCTTGGAGACGCATTGCGTCAATGTAGCAACGAGTTAAAACCAAAATAAAATTAAAAGAAACGAAATCCAAATGAGCCGTGAGTGGCGCTAGCGACTAGGCGTCTCGGGGCAGCGGGTGGGGGGCCGGGGCGCAGCTGCAACACCTTATCAGGCAGAGGGAGTGGTGGCGGCGCGGCAGCTTCCCGATAAGTGGCAGAAGGCGGCGGCGGGCGGCATTTCGGGGAAGGTCGCGGCGCTGGGCCTTCTCACGGCCCCACTCGGCGGTGTCACTGATCTTCCGGGGCCGGGCCCGACCGCGGAAGGGGTGAAGGCGGGCGATACCGGGTGCAGCGTGCGGGGGCCGCTGCGGCGACCCTCAGCCTTCGTGGAGAGAGGGGCCTAAAGTGAGGGCGGCCTGCTCCGCTTGCCTCGCTCGGGAGTGCAGGCGGCTGGTGGAGGCTGAAGTTCCTCTTACCACATCAAGTGCGTTTCTCATAAATTCGAGACCAGACGTCCGGTCCGCTGATTGTGTGGCCCGGGCCTTTTTAGGGCCCCTTCCCACGTGAACTTGGGCCCTTGGAACTTGGATAGTAGGCAAGTATGTGAGTCGTACCTTAGGAAGTTTCGTTTCCAAGTCTACTGATCGCAGCACAAAATGAATGATATGTGAAACGGAAGCACCCCGAGAAAATCTGCCGCCTGGTCAAAAGTCAAAGACAGGAAGATTGTGAGTGCAGATGAAGGATTTTTCTGCCCGCCGGCAACAGCTGGATCGGCGTTTGTCTCAGCCTGGAAAGTAAATGATGAGGGCTGTTGCTTTAATAGGTACTTTCCGTGGCAAACACTGATCAATTCCAGACAGATGGCTAAACGACACTTCTAATAAAAGTCGTTAAAAATGAAACTAGCTTCTTGACCGAAACAAATATATTGGGAAGAACATGGTTGGGGTCCGTCTTTCGACACTCCCAATATAGCAACGTAGCGAGTACGTCACGAAGCCGATACTACATCTTCATAGGGCCCTTTTGTATGATTTGGCATAATTTATAGTTGAGTGCTCATGATACGTAGTCCGTTTCTGTATTTAATATCTTTTATTGAAACTCCACTTCCTCCCTTTCACATTTCGCGAGCGTATGTGCGCCTCTGTTTTGGTAGACCGTGTGGGCGACCGTTGGCGGGCTCGGGCACCATACGTGGGATCCGGGCGCCAGTGTGCGGCCTGTGGCTGCATCACAGCATTTATCGCTTGTTTATGCGAGATAGTGCGCCAAATGACTCTGATGAATGTTTAGTGGGGAATCGTAGATTGCGTATCAAAAAGGAGGCACATTGACATTTTATAGCTCTGACGGAGGGGAAACGTTCACAAAATGCGGCGAATTGATAAATGCTTTCACTAGACGGTGCACGGGTTTGCGATAAAGGGTAATTGTTGGAGAGTGCATGAACAGGCGAATAGTACGGACAGGCGGGGCTGTATTTTGATTAAAAAAAAGTACTCCAGTCATCGAACCGTTTGCGAACTCATAGGAAATGCCTCTGACCGAGAGGACCTCGAGTTCTAGCTCCGACAGTACTGTCGACATTTGTTAGATAGCTAGGTCGGGTTGAGTCGCTGTGTGGACGAGAATTTTAGCGACCGGCTGTTCTGATCAGTAGTTTTGTGTTTTTTCCACGCTATACCAGGCGAATGACGGAGCCCTAACAAACCGACTACGGGTAACGCGCGATATTTCCTTCATTTTTTTTGTCTTTTTTAAACTCCTTTCTTGTACTCACACGTGCATGCATTGCACTAATTACGCTAATAATTAAACGTGTCCGGGCGCTGGAAACCCCGCTGGATGGAGATACCTATTTGGGGAAACCTTGCTAGCGGCGGTTGTCATCATCCAATGGGGATAATCATCGTTACCTCGTGCGATATATCCACGAACAAAATTTTTGGACTTAACCATCTATCGCTGTTGATGGGCCGGGAATCACTAACTAGAATTAATCAATCAAGCTATATTTTTAAAAGATTTTTTTCGATAGTGAGAAATACTCGACTTACAAACATTAAAACAATTCCTTCTTTTGGACTAACTTGCGAATATTTTCCCCTCTATTAACTTACATTTTCATAGAATATTTTAAACAAGTTTTGGAAATCCTAATTACTAGATGTTGATTTAGCCAACGTCGCTTTGGGCAGGGTGAGTTCATGACTTGCATCGATAGAAAATGATTGCTTGAAACCTTGCTTCGCTGCTATACGCTGGTGTTTTAAGCCGGAGGAAGGGGCCAGTGTAAAGCAAGCGCTGGTTGCTCCGGAAGTTAACGAAGTATATGCAGTTCTACTATTCTATTAACAATTTAATATGATAATTGAGTTTTGTATTCCACAATGTAGTTTACGCACACACTCTAGTTTAGCAACATTTACACAATTCGTTCGGGTTTTCACAGAGCACTCCATAATTTTCCACCGATAAGACGTCGATTTTCATTACCAGACGACAAATATTAGAGAATTAATTCTCTAGATTATGCCATTCTTTGCATCCGCGCTGAGTATCTGCGTGTTTGGAAGGGAAAGGGGATTGGGATTGGGGGAGGGCGGGACACGGCCTCTCGCGGCCCGTGCGCATCGCCGCCCCTGTCGCATCCCCCCCCCCCGCGGGCGACAGCTGAGGCTGATCCCGCCGGGAACTGTCAGACCTCGGGGCGCACTCCCTGGGTAGGGGCGGCTTTCCCTCCGTGGGACGGTGCAACCGGCGGCACTGTTTGGAAAACCGGAAAGAGTCTGAAATTTATTCCAAGCACAATAATTACTTCTAATTCTAAGATACAACTTATTCAACAATCCACATTTAAGTTTTTAAAGAATGTTGATCTGTTCAGATTTGACGCCCATTTAAAAAGTCTTGTAATGTTGTTTCGTCGAGGAGTTGTCATCTCTTTTTATTTGCAAGATCACAACCAATTTTCTTTCTGAAACTCCTCGCTTTGTGAGATCCGTCCCTCTGGGAACTGGTACGAAACGCCATTGCTTTGTCACTTACTCTCTTACTCGCAAACGTCGATAACCGTCCTTTCTAAAATTTAGTTTAACCATAGACCTTTGTTTTAGTTATATGTACGGATCTCGACAAATTTTCGAACATTGGTAGCAACGCTGGGACAATGACGACTTAAATTCTCAAGGTAATGTAATTTTTTTATTGTTTTATTATGGACGTTTCTCGTTTAGGTTAAGCAAGGGTTAGGCGAGATGCCTTTATTCGACGTTAGCCATTGGGAATAAAATCCCTCTTTTAGTGACTTATAGATGCGGTCGACATTATTGTGATAATTTTCCCAGTGAGCGCGTGTGAATGAATAAAGAAAATCACTCTGCTTAAATTACTCAAATGTTATTTAATTTGCGCCAGGTGGCGGCATCATGTGAGGATGTCTTGTTGCGCTAATCCAAAGGCCGGAGGTGGGTGTAGGGATGCGCTGCGCCTTTGTGCCGAGGCCGTCCTTTCGTTGTTGGACGTGTGGACGAGGACGCCGCCCCGCCCCGCCCCGCCCCGCCACGCCTGCTCAGGCTCGCTGAGCGTGTGCCCGCCGCCCCCGCCTGGGACAACGCCGCTTGTTTGCGGGGACCGCTGCTCGTATCTCGTATTTGCTTTCATATTTCACGACGTCGGCGTTCGTTTGTGACGAAGCGGAAGTGTGACGGGATCATGTGCCAGGGGTTGGTGAAGGGCGGGGCGGGGGGCGGGGCTCGTCCATTCGCTTAAGGCGACGCTTCCGGAGCAGTCGGGCCCACGCGGGCAGGGGGCCCGAGTGCGACACGCCACGTGTTCCGTCGCGGCCCGTCGCGAGCACATGTCCCATCCCCCTCCCTCGCCCGCTTTCCTCTCCCTCTCCTCCCCTCCGCTTCGTTCCAGGCGGTGCCGTCGCGCTGGCTACTTCTCCCAGATATTTCGGAAATATTTTATAAATATTATTTAGGTGGTAAAAGCAAAGGACGACCGGACCATTCATGAGCTGAAATCTTGTAAATGATCACACTCAAAATGTGCTAACATCACGCAATATTTTTGTCTTTTTACAAACACATGAGTATATAATCTCAATTTTTCCTTTAATGAAATCTGTTATTTAAAGATTGATGTTAAAACAAGGTTGTGTACAATTTGCAGTAAATCTGAGTAGTTTTCGAGGACTTATGCGTGAAGTACATGCAATTCGTAAACAATTTTGTTCTCAAAACCAGCTCATTTTTTTCTTTAAATTTCCTGTCCGTACGTGTCAAGGAGCAGTTTAAAATTAGGCGCTTGTTCCGTTTTTGGCGAAATTTGGTCTTCAATGAAATCTGTTCTAAAAAATTAGATCTTTATAAAATGTCTTGTATAGTGTCGAGAAAAGGAGTATTGCATAATTTCCGGTTAACGTTTGTGCAAACTATATTAAAACAAAACATTTTCTCAAAATTCGCTCCGAATTTTAGGTCCCATTGACAACTCAAATGAAAATTCAAATCATGTTGTCCAACAGGGAATCATGTCTCCCAGGACCGGTTTTACCTACGAGGAAAACGCAGTTGCATTAGGGCTTTCATTCATGAGTGAAAAATATGCATAACTTATTGTAGTGTCTGTAAAATAATTCTTACTGAAAATATTTTACTTCAAAAATTGTATTTAAAATTTCAAAGTAATTTTTACAAATCTTTGATTGTTCAAAATGAGCTAATATGAACTATACGTTATTTATTTTTTTGCAACTGAACGTGTAAATTGTTTAAGCAAACCTCCAAATGTTCCATGCTCAAATTCACTAGGATGGGGGCCTCGTGGCGAAAGTTAGTCGAGGCCCAGTGGTGGTTAGTCGAGGCCCAGTGATGGAGCTATTTTTACGTGGGAAGGGGGGCCCAAAATGTAGTGCATCGGGACCCCGCAATACTTGCATCCGGCCCTGCTCCCGACTCGTCTCTCGCGGTGTGTTTGTAGTTCCGAGCATTCAAGTACAAGTGCGTGTACGGGGAGAGGATTGGTCATGGAACACGAAGGAATATGCCCAGTCAAGAGTCGTTGCATTGGCACTGGCAACGCCATCTCTCGGTTATCTCAGGGGGTGTGCGGGAAGGGTTGCCGGCCGGCGGCCGCCTGCCGTCGGCGCCTTCGTCCCGCGGTCCCTGCCGCGCCGCGCCGCGTCGAGTAGCCCTAATAATAGCGGGAAGTGTGTCCAATAAGCCCGGGGGGGGGGCGTGCTTTGTCGCCCGTGAATGGGCCGCGTTCCAGAGCCCCGGCGTTTCTTCGGCTGCCACTCAACCTCATCGCCTCCGCTCTCAACTCCTCGCCCGCCCGTTGTGCACTGTGGGAGAGAATGCCGGAGACGTGGCCGAAAAATAAACAAAAAAAGTTTGTTTTTATGTATTTGTAACTTCATAAACATGTCGTTAGTATATATTCGCTTAAAGCTGATTTCACCCTAACATGAACAAAATTTGGGTTTGTGGCAAAGAACATCAATACGAACATAGTTTAAAATAAGATTCTAATATTTGCATTTACCGATTATTTAGGTCTCTTTGAAAGTGTTAATCCATTTTCCAGTGTTCAGTTTGCCATGATAGTGATTAGTAGTGCTAGGATAGTTATGTAATAACTTTTTTCTACTACATATAAATATAAGCATATTATATGTTCACCGAACAATGATTTTCCGGTAAGATTTACAATTTGTTTGGTGCATGTTTCTACGTATTTTGAGGGTCGTTATAACTGCATAATATTGAAAGATTATTGTGAGAATTATACTATTTTGCTATTTTCACAGGAACATGTTTAAAAATGCAATACTTATTTCCTTTTTCATATAGTTACAACTTTTTATTAGTAAAACGTTAATAATGATGATATTAATCATAATAACTAGCATAATAACTTTGAGAAGCAAAATATAACCTTTTTAGTTTTCAAATTCAAAAATTAAGACTGTTAAACGCTGTATTAGAAAAAAATTAAGTGACTTTCAGCAGCAGGTCCAATCCATAATTCAGGTGAGTCGTCTCATAATTCGCATTGTTTCCCTAGACTGTATGTAACTTATATCTTCAGTAAAAAACAACGGTAAAAAGGACAAATTTTGATAATTTCTTCATTTTTATGAGGTTTTGTAGAGCACACATTTTCTGTGTCGTTCAGGCTTAACCTGCTTTAAATCTGATAATTACATATATATTTTTCATTTTTGATGCATATCTATCCGAGCCCTAATGATTTGATTTTAAAAAACTGCTATTTATACTATAGATCGTACGCTTTGACTGTCGTAGCAGATTTTTGTGCTCTCGGCATCAGGAAAAATAAAAGAAGAAAGAGCGGCACGAGTGTGTTTGAAAACGTTTTGTAATTAACTGATTTTATCATTCAAATAGTAGCTATTCCAGGAAGTATGAATAGTATTTTATCATAAACACTATATATTTTAATTATATTGGTAATTGATATTTATTATTTTTATAGACATTATTTTCAACTTTATGACATGATACATTAAAGATAATAAGACATTTAGATAAGGAAAATTTCATGACGTCAAGTCTTCTATTGTTTTTGTGAAAGCCGCAGGTTCGCCATCAGGTACCCAGAAAACTTGAGAAATGTTTGTATGGACAGTGGGCTTTTTTACCTGAATGGGAATTGGTTTTGACCACAGTGCTGACCTTTCGTACAACCGTGCACTTCCTCCGCCTCACCCCCCTCCTGCCAGGCTTGGCCGTTCGTTCTGTTCCACCAGGCACCGCCCCGCACGTTCCGACGTGGCCCGAGCGTGCGTTGCCGTTGTCCATGTGCGAGCAGATCGGCCATGGGGGTCGTCGGGGCGGCTTTCAGACCGCTCAGGGAATTTGGGCGCGCGGTGACAAAGGCAGACGGCTATTGACATAACTACCGAGGGCCCTTCAAAGAAATTCGAGTGATAGTGCGAGAAAGGGACCCAGACCACAGTGACAAAATGTCAGCCACGATTGTCGTCGTCTGTAATCCACGGATACAGCACTTCCAGGTCGTATTACCATTCTCGGCAGCTCTGTCGATGTTGCCGAGTTTCAGAATATTCTTTAGCCTGCCCCAGAAGCTTGAAAGAGCTCTAAGAGCCTTTCGAGGACTCCCGTTATATCTATTCAACGATAATTTTCTTTTTGAATTGCGTTTACTTTCTAGTAATAGCAGCCAACATAGACATCTTGTTGGCCGCCGCCTGTTCTATGATCAGCGTGGCCAATCGAAACTTCCAGCCAAATGTAGAAATAGTGTAAACCTAATTGCATGAACATCTTAACTAGTCACGTAGTTCATAGAATACGTTTTCTGATCAGTCAATAAATAAATATTGAGACAAATGAAATATATTTAAAATAACTCGTGTTTTTATTTCAAGTTCTGTTTATCGTTTGGGGGTACAATTAATGTTCCTTGAGTGAAATTCCGAAGTAAAAATGGTCAGTGCATCCTAGAGAAATTTATTGTTTCTGTTTATGTTTACTGGTGGCACTTGTCTGTTTTTGCAAAATACCCCATAACAAGAAAATACCTCAGTTCACTTTCTTTAGAGCCTTCTGTGGCTGAAGTTAAATAATTCGTCTGTGAGGAAGTCGGTCGTCTAAACATGTATTGTGTCCCAAACATTGTGGTAATAATACGGATATTTGTTCAGTCCTCTAAGTCTATGTAGTCTTGAATTTCTTCGCTGAGAAACTATTAGTTGTAAGTAATAGCATTATTTTCTCCTCCTTTTTTCTTCAATTCCACGAAAAAGAATAAGCGATTTCACTGTGATTGATATGGTGATGGTGATGGCTGAAAGGATAAACACAACCATGTCTGAGCACACGATCACTCGGTTCAAGATCGCCACGGTACTATTGCCTTTGCGATCTCGGATTCCCGAATCGTCATGATTGCCCTAAAAATCTGGAGTCGTTTTTAAGAAGGAAAAAAAAAGTTCAATATTGAACGTTCTACGACCGGTGAAATGTTTGTAGAACTGATACCCATACTCACTAGATCCTCTACGAATTGATTTTGCAAGATATGACTTACATTTTTTTTAAATAAATTTCATTAGACTTTTGCGTTTCTCGTGAGAATACACCAATTTCGGTTTAGAGACAGGAAAATTTGCTAAGCATTTCGGTTCTACATCATTCAGTTCATCCAAAAAAACGAGATATTTTTTGAAGTGTTCCTCTGTAACAAATTTTTACATGAACTTGGAAAAGCTCATCGCTGAAAGAGCCAAGTCTTGTGCTGTCGATGTCATCAAATGAGGTGTCGCTTCCCATCGTTTCCAAGAAAACCTCGTGCGGATGCCCAGACACTCCCTGCTTTTCGGGGAACAATGACCAGGCCTCGTGTGTGTGGCGGTCGGTGCTCTCCGGGCCAGGCACCTTGCATCTGAGGGGGTGGGGGAGGGGAGGAGACGAGGTGTCGGCCGCCGGCGCCGTGAAAGGCGCAGGGATTAGGCGGGGAGGCGCGGGGGAGTCCTGTCAGGGCTTCGGGCGAGCGGCAGGGGGCACCGACACGGAGAAGAATGCCCGAGCGCGCAGGCTGGGCACGAAACGCGCCCTATTTCAGAGGCCCCCGGCCCGCTTGACCCCACGACACACTTTCTCCACGCACGACTCCGCCCGCCACGTTCCGGGCATTGCGTTGTTGATCATTATTCTTATTATTGCTTTCCATTGACCGTCATAATTGATAGAGTAAGAATTATTAGCGATCGCTATTTGACTCGTCATACACGATTGTAATTGTATATGTGACTCAATAATAATAATAATAATAATAATAATAATAATAATAATAATAATAATAATAATAATTATTATTATTATTATTATTATTATTATTATCGCTGCTTTAAAGGACTATGTTGCGACTGAAACAGGACGATTTATTTAAGTTAATAACCTTATAATAGTTAATAACGTCATGAGTTACTATGTGATAAATACTAGAGCACAATGTCGAGTCATTGGGTGTGTGTTCTTCAGATCTTTGGGGCTCTACAAATGTGAGGTGTTAAATTTAAATTTTTTATTTTTATAATTGTTTTTGTGTGATTTCCGAACAAAACTATATTACGCGAACAAACTGATCGTTTGGACGATTCATTTCTCATTCCCGACAAGATTTTCTCCGGAGTGGAATGTATTCCCACTTGAATTTTCGATCGATATAGATTCCCATCGATCATGAACAAAGAACCATTGCACCTCATAAGAACGGTCCAAAAATAAATGTGTCAGTGAATGCAGCTGCCCCCGACTGCATTAAGTTGCAGTAGTTCACTTGTACTATACTGCCAAAAACAAATTATCAGTGTATTCTGTACATTTTATCGTGACGGTTTAATTTACTGTTATAAATTTGCACAATCAGATGGTTAAATAGTAACAAAAACGCATTAACCGAAAAATGTCCCACTCTCCTACTGGATATCTAAGTTGCTTCAGACTAGTAATAAGCATTTGAAATTGGATATTGTTCAGATCCTAGCTTACAATAAAATTTTTGGAAATGACGGTTAGGAAGTTTAGTTTGTTGCAACATTTCAGGTGAACACCATATGCCTAAATTTTTTCTCATTAATTCAGTTTCCGATACTACAGAACCACTCACGGGTACCTTTCTCGGAAAATTCCGTTCACATTCTTCTAAGACTCTTCGTCGGACGAGTCGTGTTTGGCCATCATCGTAGTTTCAAACTCCTTCCTGGTGAATGTCGAAACCATTATTTGAGAACGAGACCTTCACTTTGTCTTTCACTTCCGTTCATTTTGAAAGGAAATCCGCGCGTTTCGGATGATTCAACTGTGGACACACAAGCCTTCTCCGCACCGAGAAATGCGCGACTATTGTGAGGAGCCGCCGGCCGTGAGTCACGTAGCACAGAGCTATGCCAGAGGGGGCATTCCACTCACTATTTAGTTTATGAGACTGGTGTTTCGGAGAAATTTTGTTTTCTTTTACATTACTACCTTACGAACGTTCAGATGTCAAATGTAACAAATACTTCCGCGCAAAAAGTTTTACAAAAAGTTTACATACCTATTTCAAGATGTCTATAAACAACAATTTTACTAAGCGGAAAACCACTTTATTTTCAATATTGTAGGTGGAGGAAGACCACGTGAAATTTTCAATTTTTACAATTTTCAGAGAATCAGGAATTTAAACACAAATGCGATCATCACCATATCACTTCATATAGTATAATGATACCCCTAACGTTCCTCTATCTAGACTTTCTTACAGCGACGTCACTACGGTGACGTTAAAGCTCTCGATTGTGTGAAACCGTCAACAGCTGATTTACTTCAAGTGCAGCTCTAAATAAATCCAAATGTAATGCGACCAGCTCTAAATAAATCGAAATGTAATGCGACCTTTAATTCTTCTTGTTCTTCTCCTTTGTTACTTTCAGAGCGTAGGGCCTCGGCAAAGGATCTCCATCTTATCCGGTTTTCTCGTCTAGGAATGATTTGTTTGCACGTTATACCAATCTCCCGGATCTATCCTTCTTTGTCCACGTTCTCCTCTTCCAACCTTGTCTTCTACTCCCTTGTAGGTTCTAAAATAGTGCTTCTCTCTCAATATAATTTCGGGGTTTCCTTAAAATAAGTCCTATCTATTTCCATTTTGTGCGTTTATTTGCATTACTCTTGATGTTTCGTTAGCTTTCTTCATCAATTTTGCATTTGTTATTATTGCGACCTTCAACAAGTAACTAAAAAAGATATTTCGGTACTTCTGGGAGTCTTCCGTTAGTTCCCGGCGTTGACCACGAGCGCAGAGACAGGGGGCGGGCGGACGGCAGCCTAACGTGGGGGCGGGGGGCGGTGTGGGCGGGGGCAGCGGCGGGGGCGGGGGCGGGCTACTGGCAGGCAGCGCGTTTGACCTGTCGACCGGCCAGACGGCCGGCGGGGAGGGGCGCGGGGTCGGGGGCGGCCGGCGACCGAAAGGACGTCACCCCTCCCCTCTTTCCCTCCGCGCCCTCCTCCGCCCTGGTGGCTGTCGCCGACGACGGCCGGCGGCGCTCTTAGTGGATTTCCGCGACCCCTAACCCCTGGCCGGTTCGATTCCCCGCGGACGCCACTCCGTCCTTTGGAGCGCAACGACCCTCGAAATATCGTTTGGCGCGCGCCCGCTGCGGCAGCGCATCGCGACCCTGCGAGGAGGGGGCGTGGGGGCGGAGGGCGCCTGGCCCGCCGCACCACGATGGTGGCTGGGTGAAGAACCGCTCACTTGCATTTGGCCAGGCGAGCCACCCTGGGGTCGCAGCACAAACGATAGTGGCCAAACAGCACGCCTTCCACATCTGGGCCTCTTTGGGCCGGGCAGGAGACCAAATAAAACTAGTGGTGCTGTCAAAGCACATACTTTCTCATGTTGTTTCTAAATATTATACGTATGTACAACATTATACGTACGCAACATTGTACGTATACTACTACATTCACCAGGAAAGGTGTTTTCAAGCAGCTAATTCTTTTTCCGCTCCGACACTCGGAACTCAAGTACTCCCTCTGTCGCGTTATCGTCAGTTTTCGTGCAGACACTCTCACCACTACGACACAGAGGCGCCGCATTGATCAAACTTGAGCGAAGGAATTAAAATATGAATGCCCGAATCCCGTTAAAAAAACTTCATCAAACAAAATCTTCGTTTGAAACTCCCCAAGCGTCGAGAACGTTGACATCAATTACGGAATATCAATTTTGAAGAAAATCAATTGAACGGTTTACTCACTAGCGTTGCCCACACACAGACGAACAGGCAGGCAGACGTGCGTCTTGCCGTGAAAAGATTTTTCATCATCAAAAACCAACCAGACTTAGATTCTGAGTAGACCATGGAAGATTTTTTTCTAAATTTAGCAACAGGAATTATCCACTTTTTCGTTACGAGAACCCGGCAATAATTTTTTTTCTGGCGCACCATTACGTAACTTTCTCTTCTTAAGAATAATTCGTCAGGTGAGAAAGTAAAAAAGTACGAGAAATAATAGGAAGTACTTTTGTATTCAAAACACTTTATAAATCGGCAGATAAAACGAAGTTTATAAGAATACTCTTCAATTTACCAATGTACTATTCGATGCATTTAAAAATATAACATCTTCCAGATCAGCCAGATTGCAGGCCTCGTAAGTGCTAAAGGGAAGTGATGCAAAATCGATTCATTAGTTCTGATAGTATGTCAATTTAAAAAGATCATGGATTGAGAAAGGCATTAAGGATTAAATTTTGCTTTTCTAAATGAAAAACCCATTAAATTTAAAAATAAATCTGTGTTAGTGATGTCTCATGAAACGTAACGCATGTCATTCAACTAGTGTGCGCTTTTATCATATTTACGTCAAGATGAAACAATTTGAGAAAAAGCAACAGTTCATAAGTATGTGGGTTATAGAATTGACAATGATATACCTCACTGCTATTTTTGGTTGAAGTTTTCCGTATACAAATTTTAAAAACTCTTTAAATATTTTTTTAGGAATTATGTTTAATCATTTAGTTTGAGTGGAATGATATATAGTCCAGGAATGGTTTAAAGAATTTTTGTGTGGACATTGTTCACCTGTATATGATCATGGATGATTAGGATTTAATATGACTGAAGTTTCGGAGTATACCTTCACGACAATTGCTATGGTAACTGTTCCCGTTAGTGTAAGGGATGTATTATCCCATGAGGTGACGGTTTACTCTGCTGGGTCGTGAGATCCGGGGGCACCCCAGTCGTAGGTGTTGTGGGGATATCTTTCGTGGGAAATCACCCGTAGCAACACACCGCTCTAGCCGCGCTAATCTCAGAGGTCCCAATTGGTCTTCCCACATTGTGGAAGTGTAGTGCATGTGTGTGTGTGTGTGTGTGTGTGTTTGTTTGTTTTGGGGGAGAAGAGGCGAGTGAAGAGGAAGGGAAGGTCTCTACGCGCTTCATTGTGCTCTTTCAGTACTGCTCACACGTACGCCTGTTATTGATAGAATGAACCATGGAAAGCAGCGCCGCTAGATTCTTCCCAGCCCGCGACGGAATTGGGCCTAAGTAGTTTCGGAAATCAGCCACCGTCAGACCTCCAAGCACAGGATTTCCTGAGCCACTGCGGAGACAGTGGCAATGGTGGCTCTGAGGTAACTCGGCATGTGACTAGGATTCGAACTCGGCTCCTAGAGGTAGGAAGTCGATACTTTTGCCGCTGAGCTACAGGTCGCCGGGCTCATTGCTATGCAACGTGTGCCCCGCGGCGTCCGTGACCGACCCTCTCAGTGGCTCATTGGGGGCGTGGGGGCTGCCCCACGGGGCTGCCTCGCATTCGCAATCCGAACGAAACATTTGTGTTTTTCGTGTAGGTTCTGTATTCTCGCATTCTCTTCAGAATGGCAAGAAGTACTGTAAATGAATTCAGTACCTACCAAAACCCGGAAACTAAGAAGTGCGGCAAAGGTCATAGTAGCGTAGTGGTTAACATTTCGTTTACGAACATGTGAGGCCCTGGTTCAAACTCTAGCGAAGCTGGTGGTTATAAACGGTCATGTCCTTTTCAGAGCTATTCTGAAGTCCTATTATTCTCCTCCACCGATATTGACTGGTTTTATTAACAGTAAATAGGCTCAAGTACTCGATTAAAGAATGGCGCTTGTCTCGCTATCTTTCTACCACCGGAATAGGCTATGTGAGAAGTTGTAATATATGATTCTTAGTTGGTAGTACATATTTACACGATGTACAAAGTTTGCAAATAATAAATAAAAATAATATGAGATTATAACTTATGCTTACTCAGTGATGGGTAATATTCGTAGCATCAAGTTTCATATGTAGCAGACCATCTACGGTTACGAAGTGCATTTGTTTTCCGAAATGGAATTTTCTCTTATTTAATTCATGACGCCAGTTGCACTGATTTGGGATTGTAGCAAGTAGTCTGTGCTGCATGCATTCTCCTAGGCGCCGTTCATTGATAGGCGATAGCCTTCGACCTGAGACCCCTGTTTAAAGGATTCTCCCGGCGTCCACCATGAATCGGAGGACGCAATAGGATCTTTCGGCCCCTAGATTTTTTCTGATGATACTAATGACTTATCCGACATGTATTGATATCGGTAAATTGATGTGCTTCAAGTAAACAGTGCCAGGATTGTGCGAGGCCCCATTGATTGATGGATGTCTCCGGGCTTTAGTTAGTGGAGTGAATTAACTTTGTGCAGGGCAGCGCCGATTTTGTTCCCGGAATTCGAGATCCGGCAGTGGGGTACACGTTGGCTCGCGGGGGGGGTGTCTCTTCCAGGTACCACGAATTACCCCTCGGTGTCTCGCTTTCCTCTGCGTAACCCCGGGTTCGATTTTCGGTCAAGAAAAAATAAGTGTGCGCTTCCCGTATAAATATCACAGTATCTATAGCAGTGGACGATGACACAGCTCACCCTACTGTTACGACGACCAGTGTATACGAGGGATGTATTCGTGCTAACCACACGAATCCCTTTATCCCATGGAACAGAGGCTGGGCCACCGCTAGACGGCCAAGACAAGTTTCGGTCTGTCAAAGGACAGGACTTCCAATTTGAAGTGGATTTCTCATGTGTGGTCGTCATCTAGCCGTTTAGGTACCTCGGTGGGTCGATATGCTGTGCTGCAGCCCGTCGCTACAGAGTTCTGGGAAGGCCCGGGGTTTCCCTTCCCCGCTGAACGCCTCCACCTGCTGGCAGCGCCCTCCCTCGCGAGGTGCCGCGATCAGCGAGGCCGTGGGCGGTCTTCGGCCCGCGTTACGCGAACGCTGACTTGCGGTGCCTCGTCAACTATGACGAATCGGCGGGAGCGGCCGGCACCGCCCTCAATGTGCGCTGGGGGGGCTGCGCGGCGCGAGAGGCGCGCAGCAAGGGCGCGCGCAGCAGGGCCCACAGCGGTGGGCGCAGGACGGGGGGCGGGGGGCGATGCGGTTGCTCTGTGGCCCGTCCAACCCGCCGCCGAACGCAACGATAGCCTTTGCCAAAAGAGGCAAAGAACATTTCTTGGTTTGAAGGGGGAGGTATCGTTCAAGTTAGGTATGCAAAAGTTCTCTACAATTACTGATAAATTAGATTTAAGCTAAAAGTAAGTTAGTTATTAAGACCCTCCGTGCTTAAGCCGTATGACAGCAGAGGAAATGTACCCAAATAACAAAAATAAATTCCAGCCGCCTCAGGGGTAATATGGAAGAAAAATTGTTAAGAAGCAAGTACAAAAAATAAGACCTTTGTCACTTCAATTTTACTGTTAGCTAGAGAACAAGAAAACATGGAAAACTGAAAAAAAATATACGGGAATTTCATTGCTGTGAAGAAGTTTTGGGTAAATCAGGAAATTGAAAGAAAAAATGTTCAAAGCTTGGGAAGATTTTGTAAAGGGGTTAAAACTTTACATTGTTCCTTAAAATTATTAGCACAGTGTTAATTTTTCTCAATTTTCATGTGAAAATACTTGTTCACTTTGTCACGACGAAATCAGAAAGCTTACCATTTAGATAAGTGTAGCTTTAATATTTTCTTTAAGTAGTGCGAAATTATAAATTTTATCACAAAAAAATACACCGGAACCCCGGAAACGTTTATGATATTATTTTCCGGGAACTAATGGCCACCCTGGAGTAGTCCATATTAGTTATATAAGGAACCATATCAACTTAATACGGAGTATCAATGTCATTTAAAGACAGTCCACTGACCCACAAGTTTAAAGATTGCAAGATTGCATGAAGTAAATGAAAGCATTTTCCTTGTTAATACCAAGAACTTACGAATTATAGCACTCATGGGTTTCGTATCAGAGACGTCGTTCACGAATGAGTTGTTTCCGCTGTTTATTGATTTTATTCAGTTGCCAAGTTTTATTGCAGTAGAGTCGCGGTTATATGAGGTAATCATAAGATACCCTTATTCGAGTTCAAAGGGAAAAAAAGAATCAAAGCGAAGAGAGGAAACGACAAAACGACAAGTACAAATGGTTCCCGAGCGAATCTAATGAATATCGAATCCTGGAGAGTCATAGGATATTCCTAGAATCGGTGTCTGAGTTGAGCACATGCCACTGCTCTTCTGCGATATTTAGTAGATGGACTAGTGTGTCTCGCATGTGAACCGATTGTTGTTTGTGAGTGCCTCTATTGACGGGTACCCGGACGTTCGCCAGCGGAGCGTCGGGAGCGCGTGACGTGGCCGGTGCCCGTAGGCTTGGGGGGGGGGGGGGGAGGGCCGGCTGCTGTGCGGCGCGCTGCGACAATGCGCGACGGGGGCAGGGGGCCGGGGCCCGGGGCCCGGGGCGCGGCTGGCAGCCGGAGCCCATTCGACGCGCCGCTGTCAATTAGACACGCCCTCGCCGCCCGTCGCCCGTCACCCGCACCCCCGCCCCTCGCCCGGGGCCGACCGCGATAGCATCTCCGGCTCCCACCCCGCCCCGCCCCTCTCCGCCCCACCCCACCCGCCCCGCCGCGCCTCTCCGCGCCACCGCCGCCCTTGTCGCCATTTGTCGTCCGGAAACCGGAATATACGCGGGTAACCGGCCGGTGGGCGAGCTTCCGACGCCGGTTACGCTCGGTGTTTAACTCAGGGGCCACGGGCTGCGGCCCCGCCCCCGCCCCCGCGACGCCGGATACTGGCCTCGGAAGTCCGCCCTTCGCCGCGACCTTCCCCCCCCCCGGGTCGTTCCCAATTAGGCGCTCGGGGACGGATCCCCGCTTCGCCTGCGCGCCGGGCAGTTCGTGCGAAGGCGGCGCGCATTTTAAAATATGAACTTCTAGGCGATGCCACTATGGACGCCCGACGTCTAGAACATATACACGGGCAACTCTGAATATAGCCGTACCGTAAAAAATAAGGAGAACAGTTGAAATACGACCAGAGTAAATAAATTGAAAGGTTTTATATACTAATAAAATGAGATAGGACATTTGAAGTTCTCGCCATGAAACGTTCCGAAAAAAAGATTATGGTCAGGCGATATTTAAGCACGCTTAATTTTAACGCAAAGGTGGAAAGTAATTAACTAAGGGGGAAGAATGAAATCTCATAAAACTACATACACCGCGTACTACACTAAGGAATCTTATTTAAGAACGTTATATATATTTTTGCAAACGCTATTCATTACTGTAAGTACACAAATGCTTCAACATAAATTTGAATGAAGATAACATTGTCGGAAAAGCTGTGACGAATCATTAATTGCTGTTTTCTGTTTCACGTCACAATTTTTTTTTAATTCGTTTATACACGCTATGACGCTCACGCACCGTCACACATTTTAAACAATTTTTGTACCGAGAGACATGGCTCAGGACATCAACTAATATCACTGCAGTCCCTTCGACCAGGACGTCCTGGGTGCCAGTCCCGACGGCGACAGGATTTTGGACACTAGCTTGTCAGCAAGGTCGAATTCAGTCGCTGTCTGTAGGAGAATTCTAGCGTCCGGGGTCTCTAGTCAGTAGTATTCCGTGGTTTCTCCGATCAACACCAGGCGAATACCGGAGCACTGCCCTGACGGACGGACCACGGACCGAGAGCATCTTTCCTACCTCTTGTCCTATCCTCCCCCATTACACACTTACACTAACATGCACTACACTACCGCACAAGCTGAGTGAGCTGTCTGGAGCTTAGAGCTTGTCCCGGCTGGGACGGTGCCCCGCTGGCGGGAGGTACCTAGTTGCGGAAACCCCGCTAGCCGACAGGACTGCGCCGGATCTCGCCATCCAGCGGGGGTGAGACCACCGCCACCACCAGAGCAGAAGGCACTACACTTACTGGACTATTGACCTCGGTAGTTGACTGCCCGGAAACACTAACAAGCAACCAGCCATCTACTGTTTTTGGTGTTTTAATTTTGAAGCAAAAGTACGGCGAAAGAAGCGAATGACGCATGTGTGACATGGGACGCGGATTGTATCACATGTCACACACGCCAGTCAAGAACGAGCGACGTTTTTTTAAAAAAAATGCTTTTAATTGCATTTATATGATATATATATATATATATATATATATATATATATATATATATATATATATATACGTAATTCTAAGATGCTGCTAATTTCCATTTCGTAGTGCATCATTAGAGATTTTCACTTTCATAAATTTGAATCGCATACGTAATACTGGAAACAAACTGAAATGTTGAACTTTATCTTGATCTCGAAACACTTAAGATATTTTTCAAATGTTTTTTTACAAGAACATATTATAATAAGTATTTTACATTGTTCATATAGTTTAATTTGTAGGGCTGAAACGGGTAATTCTTTCTTTATGAGCAATTTTGAATGAAGTAAGCGTACGAATAGATTTCTTTAGTGTTCTGTACATTATTTCTAATCAAATCAGTAAAATTATTTTTTGATGCGGACTAATTGATGTATGTCTTCTTTACTGAGGTAACGTAAATTTTAAGAAGTCATGAACTTTAGAAAACTGTGTAGTCTGGCACTTTATTGTGGAAGATTGTTTAGGACAGAGTATGGCAAGACATTTTGCTCTGATGTAAAACTTATAATTTCAGTTTATTTTCACGAAGTAATAAAATAAAGCTTCTTTCTGCATTTTCTGGAGCCAGCTTAACTCTTCAGCACACACGCTTAAAAATATTTGCGTACTCTTTTCAATTATAACTTCATAAACACATTAGCACTTCGCGCTAATTTCATTATTAATGTATGCTTGTGAGGACAAACACAATACATACGTTCATAGACATCCACATTTCAAAAATGTATTGCACGTAGATGGTTAACAATAATAAAAAAAATATACTTTTTAGGAAGTTTCGTTGTAACTTGTACTACACGCTTCGGTCAGCGGAATTCTGCGCCGCGCACTGTTCGATTCACGTGATGTCAGTCGGGTGACGTCACCACAAAGCTTTTTGGCACGACCAGGACGCTAATACGTCTCAGAACACTAACTGGACGGTTCTGAAAAGAAGAAAAAAATGACGTTCCATCAACAGAAGAGGAACTCGGTCATCTGGGCCAACCAGGGCGAGCAGGATGAAGGAGTTGCGGGCTTCCCCTGCGCGGAAGACGTGTTGTTCTCCAGGCGAGAGGTCCAACTGCGGAAGGGGCTGTCTCGGCGACGGCTGGCTCGCCCCGCAGGCCGTGTGAGCCGCCTCCCCGCCTGCGCTTCTTAATTGCGAGGAGCGACCGGAATGTGGGGCCAGAGGCACCGTCTGTGGAAGGAAGCGAACAGTTCGCACGAGCCGAGACCGTCCCCTCCCCCTGTCGCACGACCCTCTACTTCGCCCGTCCGATTAGGCACGGCGAACATGCCTTACTACGTGCATTACTAAAAATTAAATCAAATTACGTTTCTTCAATCACTTGCGGCAGTTTGAGTTCAAAAACCCAGTAAAACTTTTTTGAACGGGCAGCGGGAGTAAATGATCACAACAATAATTGTAATATTAATTTATAACTGCATATGACCGCACACTCGGTGGCAGTTAAACTGTAAGATGTCGCTATCATTAGTATTGTGATAACTATTAAATGCATAGCATGCATGCTTTATTAAATATAATTATAATTTATATTCATAGAGAAGTAGACAGAGAAGTGGAAGTGTAGTAAAGTGACGTGAAGTGCAGTGTATTTAAAAAGCGTATTTATTAGTAAAAATATATATGCAAGGCAGCCATAAAATATAGAGATTATGCTATTCTTCTTCATTTTGCCTTTATTTACATATTTTTATTACCATTATTGTCTCAAAATAATTTTACATTCCTATAGTTCTAATATGTAAGTTGTAGTCTTCTGTCACCAGGTTGTATAAACGACCTATTGTGTAGTTCATGTGAGTTTATTTAGGGAACAGGGTAGGACAACGAAGAGGACGGAAAGATCGCGCGCGGTGAAGATCCTGCTCCGGTGTTCGCCTGGTAGCGATTGCTACCGACTATAACACTCGGTCGGAGGAATCCTCCACGCAGCTGCTGAATTCGACTGGACTTTTTAGCAGCTGTGTAAAATCCGCCAGCGTCGGGACTCGAACCCCGGAGCCTCCTGGTCAGAGTCGCTGCGCAGCGGTGCTGGCTTACGCGGTAGATGCAGGGAAGGACCGCGGCATGTGGCGACCTGTGGGTTTCGCAGCGCACGTGCGCGGGGGCGGGCGCCTCGGGACGGGCCTGGGATGTGACAGACGCCGGGGCGTCGCCGGGGGCCCAACTAATGGGCGACGGTCCAACAGCTAATTGACTCTGAAGGGACGGAAAAGCCAAGGCGAAGGAAACATGTGTTGTTTGTTTGAGGAATTATATTTGCTCAGGGGGAAGGGTCGTTAAAATTTACGGATGGGAACGCTACCTGAGTGTGGGGTTATTCGTCAAAGTCAGTATTGATCCAGGCTAATGAATGTTATAGTTTGGGACTAGTTCTAAGCGTATGCAGAAGCTAGGAAGGATGGTTTCGATTTGTTCTTTAGCGTTTGGGAAGTTCTTTCTCGTCCGTAAGCAATAATTAAATGAATGAATAAGAATCCCAATTATAATGTAAGCGGTGTATGGCCAGTCTTTCTAGCTATATATTTAAATGTTGGAAAGTCGCCGCCGTCGTGGTCCAAACTATAGATCATGCCGATCAGAGTCACTGTAGTAAATCTGAAAATATTGTCACTGAACCTTCTTATCCGGTGTTCCTCTCTATAAGCCCGATTGTTGGTTATTTTTTAGATTTCACTCTGGGTGTAACTTTTTTTACTCAAGAAGTTGAGGACACGTTTTTCAGAGTCTTATTGATTAGTCGTCACAGCAATAATTTCAAAATATCTTCCTATTCTTATTTTGTGCATTTTCGTATAATTCCATCCATTTTATTGAAAGAACTTAGTGACTGATTAATTTGTACCTTAACCTGATAATTTGCAAATTGTTTTACAAATAGGCAACACGAAGACCAAGCCATTTGGCAACCCTTCAAATGATTGAAATTATTTAACATTTAATCAATGATATTTATTACTTGGATCATTAAAGATGTGATTCTATTTTCCTAGAAATTTTATTCATTTACTCGTAAACTTTTTCGTATGAGGCTTAACGTTCTATGGAAAGGGAGCATTGAAATGATTTTCAGGTACAACCTGTGAATGCCCATGGATGAAGTTTTCATCACCGATAAATTTGACGATAGATCTGTTGGAATATTCTTTCGACCAATGCAAGTTCAATTAGAGGCTTCATATTTGTATCCTAAACGCAACACGTAGGTCGAAGTCGCGAAGTTTCTCAGCCGAGAAATCGCAGAGGGCAAGAAGTGGCGACGACCTGTGATGAGCCTCGGATGAGCCAAGTGTGGGTCCCAAGTGGTCGCGATGAGGCCGTGAAGTCGGCAGGCGACTTGTCATCGACTACAGGTCGCCACTAGTGGCCGAGTGGCGCCCATTCTTAAGGTCAAGGACGCTTGTGTTGGGTGCTAGTGCAACTTCTTTCTATACAGGTAGGCGAAGCACTCATAACGAGGGTCGCATATGGATGCCACATTCGGCAAAAATATAATCCTTGTAACATACTGGTGATATACATTATTACATTTTGGGTATTGGAGGGATGCTCTAGCAAATGACTCTGTACTAAGACATTTCTGACACGGTGTGTCCTTTTTAAAATTTTTCATGTTATTTCTGGGAATCGACTAGATTCAAATGAGCTCGAAATGAATATAGAAGAACTTTCCAATTGACTCCTTCCAAACAGCCTCACCACAACCTACATGTCACCTCAGTGCCTTGGACCGGGATGATCTAGGTTTGAGTCCCAACGGTGGTAGCATTTTCGACACTAGCTAGACAGCTGGATCGTTCTGAGTTCTGTTGCTGTCTCGAGGAGAATCCTCGCGGCCGGCTGCTCTATTCAGTAGATTTCCGTGGTTCCTGCGGTCAACACCAGGCGAATGCCGAAGCAGTACTCTAACAAACGGACCACGGGCCGCGCGTGATCTTTCCTTCCATTCCCTTGTCCTATCCTGAACTCTTACATACACTTCCACTATCATGCACTGCCACAAATACCGGGAGACCGTTGGGGAGCTTAGAGCTTGTTCCGGCTGGGACGGTGGAAACAGTTACCAGCGGGAAAATATCACCGCCGCCTTCAGAGAAAATACACAAACTACTCTTAAGGGACAAAGGATCATCGCCGTTAACGCGGCCTGAAGCACTAATCAACCAATCGTCACCAGGTGGTTGGCGTGGCAACTCGTCCCGAGGAAGCTGCCGAGGCCATCCCCGGCGCTCGCGCGCTGCGAACGGCCGAGCCGAGCAGAGCAGAGCAGAGCCGAGCCGAGCAGCGCAGCGCAGCCGCGCGTGTTCCAGGCGGCGCGGCCGCTGTGCGCAGCTTGACGCGTGATTGATATCCCGGGCGCGGCGCGCCGGCCGACGCACTGGCGTGTTGAGGCTTATAATAAGCCCATTGTCCCCGCGCGAACAGGCCGCCGTCTCAAAGGCTGCAGCGGCGGCGGGGGCCGACGGATGACCCATTCGCGCTCGGACGTGCGGTACTCGTGTTTTTCCTGCCGATATTCGTTATTGTCGTTCTCCTCATTCGCATTTTTCGTTTTTGTAACTTCGTTTATTTATTACGTTATTTCTATTTTCAGATCGATATTCCAGTCGCTGAGCATATTCCTGTGCTGTCTTTTTTGCGCCCAAAGGTAAGTAAATGATTATTTCCGATGACACTGCAAGGTTTTATGTTTCTTTCGTGTGTAAACAAATCGTATTCTTATTTTAAAAATTGACAATACTGGTTACCATCAGAAAGATCTACAGTAATGTCATTTTAAAGATTTGCTATCTCATCGACGTCACAAATGTTTGAGAGATTCGTAGTGAAGGCCATAGATTATTGGGGAGAAACGTCAAAATACAGCAAACCTGCGTTGTGCAAATTTAATTCGACATTTGAGGGTTTTGATGTCGCTTCATACGTGGTCCCTAATGAGAACGATTTAAGCACCGCTCCGCGGGGCTTGTCAGTCTATTGTTAACCGATCAATGTTTTGTGACGTCATACGTTCGTACGAAGGGTTCGATGAGAGTGATTGTACTTTTATACGTTGGCAATGAAAAGACTCATTGTAGTATATTCAAGTCTTAAAGTAATAACGTTTGGTGGGTTTATAAAAACCGGTTTCTCTTCATTCACAGAGTAGTACTGATTCTCATATTGATGGGAGTGCTGTTTGTAGATTTGTCACTCTGTTGTCGAAAATTTGAACGCAGGAGCACTTCATTTCTGACAATCATTACACTTCTCGACACTTATTCAAAATCATCATTATTTGGTGTAGAGAAAAATGTGCAGGAAAGATATTCTATGTTCGATTCCTGTAACGATACAGGAATACTCGTTAATTTTTTATCATGAAAATACTATTTCTTTGTATTCAATATACTCTTGCGATCGATTCCTATAACAACTTTATTGCTCGATACGTTTGTTTTTGTTTTTTATCATGAAAGTACGTGTCACAGTGAAAGAGCAGGAATACGATTTCTTTGGGAATCTATTCGTTTTTTGCGATTCGATTTCAGTGCCAATTCCGGGCCTTATTCCGGTATCTATTCTTATCTACGTATCGAGTATCGTCGCCACTAGTCGCCTCGGCCCGCGCACACTCGTTCGTCTTCGCATGCGCATTTCGAGGTACGAATCACTTCAGCCTCTGCGCATGCCAGAACATCGAGAGTGAGGTCGATTGCTGTACGCTACGCAATGCTTATCCCGGCATAGCTTGCGCCGAATTGCCGAACGGGAATACTTCAACTGGATGTGTTGTACTGTGCCAAAACGCTACAAATTTCTTATAGAAATATAATTTTTATCATTTAATAAAAATAGTAACTAAGGGATATTTACTTTCTTGTTTAATCTTTATTACGAAGTCATTAATATACATTTTCTCTCAGACAAACCTGACAGAAAATGTGTTTTTAGGAAAGAAATTGAAGCAAACATATTTGCACTTGTATCAAAAATATTCAGTCTTCCTGCTTTCTTCTTCTTCTTCTTCTTTTTCTTCTTCAAATTGTGACACCGGCGTCTTTATCTTCGGAATTTTTTAAAGAATTTTTATGTTGAATGTGTCTAATACAATTTGGAATGCTACTTGAAATTTCGTAGCGATCACTTCCAGGATGTTGAAGACTCAAAGTCTTGAAAAATAAGAGTAAACTTCCAGGTGATTGATGCAATTAGAAATTACGTAACAGCCACTGACATTCGCAATAATGTAGTTTATGTATCGAATATCTCGCGTAACGCATAATCGTACACATTTCCTGTACGTTTCAAACCGTTCACTCCTAAAAATCCGTTAGGAAAATCTCGTCTCATAAAGTAATAAGTAGAGTTAATTTAGCAAAGTATATGGAACAGTGCATCTCTATGGCGCAGCCTTCCTCCCAGGAAACTATGATCTGAATTGATTTGGGTCTCGCACCCAGCGGGAGCCATGCCGAGCCAAACCCTCTAGTCTCGCTGCGTCATTGTGGTTTCGAACATTCAAATGTCTCAATATCGCTTGGGCATGGAATGTCTCTTTGGACACGTGTGTGATGGGGACATACCTATACCGCAGCTTTTATGACCGACATCGAAGCACATATATCCAAGACTTGTCTCTCAGAAGTATGTAGTGATATGGGTAAAAATAATGTAGCATGGGTTGGGCTATTGCAGGAGAGGGGTAATAAGACCCCAGCATGAGACAATCAATACATCCCAAATATTGTAGCAAAAAAAAACCATAAAAGGAAATGTTATTGATATTTTTCCTTTTATTTTGAATATGTAATATGTGTTGCATTTATTCGATAACTATATTGAGTCTTCACAGAGAGGAAGATTAAACGACCTGAACTCTAGAAACGCGTAGGCGATATACAGATGAGGATATCTCCTTTTCATAAATGAACAATTAAACCAAATATCATATACATATTAATTAATAATTGTTATATACACTCACCTGGAATGAATTAAATATAATTCAAAATTTATACAACTAGTTGAATAGGTGAACATTGCTTTTCTTTCATTACAAACCAAAGAGATGTTTAAACTTTTACTATGGTCCCTGTTACATTTTATGACGCTCGTTTGCCCCCTCTGAAGTGTCTGAACAGCTGCTAGATTGCCTAGGTGAAAGTCTGCCTTTGGGACGACTTTGGCCCGAACAGAGCGTATCTGATGCCGGCGAAATGACCAGCCCAATGCGACCGAGGGGGCGCAGCCTTTTTCTCGTAGATATTCCGCTTGTTTGTTCGGTATGTACTTTGATGTTTAGAAGCAAAATTGATTAATCCTTTCGACAGGAGAGTGGCACGCGTGAAGTGTGGGTCAATCGCTATTCACTGCCTCCTCCACCACCACCACCACCAGCACTGCCACCGACGTTGCCATCCCCTCCCCCCTCAGCATCACCGCCGCCATTGCTGTCCCTCGCCCTCTCCGTATGTGGAGGCTGGGCGGCCGGGCCTGACGCGTTCGGCGGCAGATAATGGGGCATCTGTCACCGTTCCCCTCGGCCCTGCCGCCCCGTTCCCCGGGGGGCGGGGCTGCCGTCGCAATTTCCGGCGCTTGGCGAAGGCGCAATCGGCGGCCGCGAATTGCTGCTTACCGGCCCGCCCCGCCCCGTCCCGTCCCGCCCCGCCCCGCCCCGCCCCGCCCCGCCAGCGCGCACACGGAGCGGCCGAAGGGCGGGCGTGCCACTCGGGTCCTTTCACTTCACTGCCATGAGCCCAAGTCTGCATGAGGCAAACATGTGACTGAATTTCCAGAGAAACAATTGCAGCGCTTCTTCTGCGGACAGCAATGATATCCCTGTGATCGGTATGGGCCTAATAGAAGTGCGTTTACAATGTGCCTTTCACACATATCAGGTTAATTTTAAGACAATGGTTTATTCCATTTGCGGAGGCTGTTTTGTAGGGGAACTTTACATGAGGCCTGAACAAAATTTGGAAAATTGTCGCAAACATTACACCAGTTTTTTAAATGACGTTTGTCTTCGGATACCATAAATATTTGTTTAGAAAATGGTTCAGATCTCATATTCATTGTAACTCATTATTTGTAAATTGCTTAAGTTCAAAATTGTGTGGTTGAGAAGTGTTAGAACGGACAGAAGTGCCGGTATTATAATTTTAGTTATCCGATAAAGATGCGTACGTGCTGTTCAAGCACTAGTAGTTTATAATGTCATAAAGCTAGTAAAATTGCGTCACTTCGTATGTCGAAAAGTGCAATATGTGCACGTTTTCTTCAACTCTGGAATCCCTATCGTAGATGAAGGAGAATTATGAAAGCAGGTAGGAAGCGCGCTTGTGTGGGCAGGTTGCAGGGCGAGCGCGCCCTTCCTCGCGTCCTGGCGTCGCCGGCAGCCCTTCGTGCGCCGGGCCGCGCCGCGAGGGGGAGGCAACACTGTTCGCTTGTCCTGCACGTTCCCCATTATCCGGCGCCGGCCCGAACACGCACGCCCTAACTGCTTCCACCATGTTGTCCCTACACGGTCCATTTTCCCCATACTCCGCCGCCGCGTGCGGCGCGCGGACGGAAATCGACGCGCGGTGCGTGCGTGCGTGCGTGCGTGAACGCGTGCGTTCTAAGAAGCGCGAGTGCGAGCGTGTGCGGGGCGGGGGCGGCAGCGCCGCGCTGCGCTGCGTGTACGCAGGCCACGCTCATTACGCGCAGATTGATGGATCGCGAGTGCGTCGGGACGCGCGGCAGATGGGGTGGGTGGGGCTCTTTCGCCCCCCCCCCCGTGCCGCTCCGTTTCGCCCAGCTCCCTCGCCCCGCTTGGCCTCGCTCCGCCCTTCATGTCTCGCTGCCCCGGCCTCCCACGCCACGCCCCGCCCCGCCCCGCCCAGGCCCGCCTGGCTTCGTCCTGGCACCGCTCCCCTACGACTCCGGACCGCTTCCGGCCCCGCCCTCGCCCCCGACCCCGCCTCCGCCGCGCCCCGCCGCGCTCCGTCGTCCCCCATTCCGCCCCGCCCCGCTCCACCTTCACCCCGCTCCGCCCCGCCTTGCGCCGATCCGCTCCGCTTCCTCCTGGCACGGCTGTACTATGACCCCGCCCCGCCTTCACCCCCTCCGTGCAGCTACGTGTCGGTGCAGTCAGGACGCGAAGCGACCAACTGCCTGCTTGGCGCGAGCGCCGTTGCAGGAACTGTGGGCACATGCCCTTGAGGGACTGCCATCGGGACGGAACTGATTTCATACATAAGTGGGTAGCAGTCCGTAAGTGGATATCTACTGAGTGAGGAAATAGTTTTCTCTTTAATAATAATATTAATAATAATTCTTCGAGTATTATTATTGTTATAATAATTATTAATATTATTTTAAGTCATTGAGGGGTCCTTTAGACCTCCACGGTTGTCATGCGCTTTATGAGAGCTGCAATGAGAGCTGGCACTGCGTGCCCCGTGGACAAGGACGGGGCGCGGTGCTGCACGCATATTCTCTTTTGGCAGTTGAAGCCCGGTGTCCCCTGTCAAAGCAGAACACCGTCAATAGCACGTATACAGCGAGTATGTACTATTAGTACACTTTTGCCCTGTATGAGAATAACAGAACGAAAAGCACTAACTAAGAGAGACTGTCGTAAAATGATGTATTACCATACATTCATTTTCTTTGTTTGATAGAGGTTTTAGTGACCACCTTCATTTTGATTTCACTTCTAACTAGGCGTATTCAGTAAGACGTGTTTAATGTATTGGCGGTGTTTAAACCACTGATTTTTACAGCAATACTGTTATCATTTATGACAAAACAAAATACTGGGAGGATCGGTTTTAGGAATCGTACGAAACCTACCCACCACTGTTTCCAGGCACACTAAACATCGCAAATCACTGCCGATTCAGCAGGCGCATTTTGACTGCTTTTGGGCGATTTATGTAAAAATAAGTTATTAAAACGTTGAAGTCGAAAATTATAGATATTTGTAACTTCTGACTTTATATTAATTATCAAGTAGAAGTAGTGTCAGTGTTTTTCGACGAGAATTTTGTTAAAGGCTTCTTTAGTTTAAAACAGAAGCATGCACTCTATATTCCGGAAGAAATAAGCAATTGAAAATCACGTAGCCGCTCGGCAACCACCCTGTTTCTCGTTCCTGTGCTTGTGCTATCGTCTTCACGACAAAAGCGATTTATCGGTACTGAGTAAACAGATACCGAGATCTGACACCAAATGTCGCCCTTTCAACTCTCAGAACTGTCACAACGTTCCAACCCTCGCGCGCCGCCGTGCCCCACTTGCTCCCCCGCCCCCCGCCCCGCCCTACGGCCCGCCCCCTGCCAGTCACACGCGAGCGTCGGCTGCGGCGGGCGTCGGGTTTCGGCGCGGGCCCCTCGTGGCCGCGGACTGCGAGTCGCCGTGTGCGCTGCCGCCAGCCGCTCTTAGGCTCCCATTCACGAAAGAAAGCTTTTGTTCTCCGACGCTGTAGCGGAGTATTAGTTCTGCCCCGGGCCTCCGCTTCCTCCTCCGTCGATGTTAAAGCCGTGTAATAAATACTACACGGAGTAATAAGCGTGATGCAGGGCCCGTCTGGAGCGTCGCAGCAACAATGCTACGTGAATACGACTCCATTCTGCTGTTAATGCGAGTATGCGGCCTCCTCTCGGCGCAAGTTCAAGCCTGACACATGAAGGAACGTAGGTGATTATACGTCAATCGCGCCTGATATATGAGGCTTACTCGATAAATCATTTGCCTGAGAATGAAGTAATGAAGTCACTAGCGTGTGAGTAAGCTGACATATTCCAATCTGTCTGCAGCACACCGTTCCATTATTGCGGTCGGTTCTTCGTGTTGCAACGGGAGAGGCAGCCCGTAGCTGTCGTCGTTTTCATGTAATCTTTCGATGCCCATGCACAAGGAGGAACAGATAAAACCAGACGCACTGATCTCGGGAAGCGTGAAAAGTAGCCCAGAAGGTGCATGCGATGGGACAGGTTGCGTGATGATCGATTCGCAGAGCCGCTGTCTGGTGAGAAAAAATTTAGAAGATGTAGTCAATTCCTGTTCATAGTTTTGCCTGAGATGTGAAACATTCTTGTTTTTGTTGCATATTTGTAATGTAAAGTATTGATACATTCTATTCTATTGAGTCGCATGACAAAAAAAAATTCTAACTTAGAGATGTTGTTCATGCTTACATCAGTGAGTTTCGAAATCAGAGTACAATAAATATTTTTAATAAATGTATAACTAAAAAAATATATTTTTTGTATGAAATATAGCATGAAGTGTAATTATGTAAACTGCCCAATACTACATTTCAAATTATAAGTTTTACAAGCATAATTTGGTTTACGTTTCACAAGAACAATTCTACGTGTACGAAGTTATTTTTGGTAATTTTCTACTAGATCTGAGAAGACAACTCGCTCAGAGATATTGACCAGATATGTGCATTCAAATTACTTGTTATTGAGTAGCCAACGACGGAGTGGCGAATTAATAATTAAAAAAAAATATTTGAGCCATATAATAACTCATTTTCAGGGCTTTATTTGCAATAACATACTGATTCAAGAACATTTCGGGAAGGTGAAAACATTCTATGATTAAGTTTAGAGAAAGTTAGTTTTTAATCATTTCCGAAGACGCTAGTTGTGGCTGGAGAATGCATGATCATTTTCACTCTTACATGTGCACTTTCTTTGGAGTGGAGGAAAACAAAATACGTGAGCGCATTAACTGTGGATATTTCCTTCCTGGGTAGTCGACTGGTGAGGAAGTACATTTTCTCAGGCTACTCTGCACCTCTTGCCTCGTCTTAAATTGCGTCTTCTTTTTCGTCCCTCCTGCTCCGCGAAAAGAGACACGGGTTTACGGAAGGACTCGTAGGATGTTGGCCCCCCGATGCGCTCTTCCACGAGAAAATGAGGGGCACTGCTAGTATAGGGCACAAAACGGCAAAAATATGTATATATTCGTGGTGTTTTATATAAGCTGTGTTTTGACGTACTGCGGAAATCGGAGTTTTGAATTGCGTCGACCACCAAAATGGATGGTTCCCAAAATTGCAAATTTAAGACTAGACCAGGCGAAAGCAATTACCCGTACGTTCTATTCCCCGGGTGGGCCATCGAAGCATGCCCACACTTTCAGTTTAAAACTCAATGGCGTTCTGAAATAAGATATTGCCAAATGGAAATATACTTGTCTGCATGTGATGTATGTACTGGAAAATGATGGTTTTGCTTTGTCTATGATTTGTTTCACCTCGTTTGAAATGTTCCTTTTGGCTTGTCAAGGAGCACCTTTTGTGGGAGATGTCAACATCTGCAGTGCTTGAAAGCATTGAAAAAGCGTCTTCTTTCACAGAATCAACGGATTTGACAAGTCTTTCGTAAAGCTATTATCGTCTTCGGTCTTTCTCTGGTTCATGCAGTGTTACCGCCAGGGCAGTGGCCATATACTTAATTAAATAATTTTAATGATCGACTTTGCTTATCTAATTCGGCGTTGCCAGGATATTGATTTATCACAATCATGTTTTAGCGGAAAAAGGATGTGTTTTATTTGTAGTGTAAATTGGAGCAATTTTATTGACATCCTGGCTGTGACATGCCCTGCTTCCCCTTCCCGGCCCTTCCCAGCTTGCTATCACCGTTCGCTCCCGCTCTGCCTCTTTTTTCCTTCTTCATCCCATTCCCCCTTCAGCGGTTGTGTTATATCCGGGCAACATCTGTTGTCACTACATCAGTTCTGTCAGGAGGTTCGAGGGTTCAAGTCCCAGCAGTGGCGAATTCTTCGGCACTAGTTAAACAGCTAGGAGGAAATCTGCCACAATCTGAAAGTGAATTCTAGCGACTAGCCGCTCTAATCGGTAGTTTTATGCGGTTTTCGGAACAAAACAAGTGAAATGTCGTCGCAATCCCAAGTTACGTATTTTTAATCATTTTCCCCTCCTCACCCCTACACACAAACACGCATAGATGCACTAACATAGCTTCACAAGTGAGGAGTTTCGAGCTTTTTGCGACAGCGGTGGAGCCCAGCTGATCGGAGATACACGGAGCGAGAAACCCCGCGAGCCGGTCCAGTGCTGGACCATACGTTCCAGCAGACGAGGAACATCTATAACACGTGCGACACGTTCGGTACTAATGACCACAACAGTTGTGGTCGAAAATAGATCAGTCGACTAACCAATCAATCAATCAATCGATCCGTCGGTCCTACCCGGACCATTACAGTTGTGGTCGAAAATAGATCAGTCGACTAACCAATCAATCAATCAATCGATCCGTCGGTCCTACCCGGACCATTTCCGCCGAGCCTGCACTGCTGCTTAAAATTTTACAGACTTATTTAAGAAAATATTGCAAGAAATAAAATATTATTGATACAACTCAGATGAAAGTAGTGAAAAACGTTGTGTGGAGGATGTGTAAGTGTTTAAATTTTGTAAAAAATCAGATCTGTTAAATCGATTCTGCAGGACATGAACACATTCAGGTTTGTGGTTCAGCCCTTCAACAATTTGTTTTTTGCATCCTTCCAATAACAAAGAGGATAAGGAAGTTGCCAGAGGAAAACAAAACTAGTTGTCACTCTCTGGACAACATGGAAAATCGAACAAATCAGGGAATTTCACTTCTCTGGTAAAGTCTGGAATTTATAGAATTATCGCTAGAAGTCAGGGAAAATTTTGAGATGGTTTTGACAAGATGTTATATAGCTACTTTTCATTTAATATTAATTTGGTGAGAAAATATTGTTAACTTGTAGTTTGTCACGTCGAAGTGAGACACTTTACCTCTTAGTATCAGGGTAGCTTTAATATTTTTAAAGAAGTGTGAAATTACAAATCTTACAAGAAAACTACATAAAAAAGTGGCCACCCGGAAAAATCAATTTAGTGTGGATATATTTACCATATCCATCTTAATAATGTTTTCGTTATTCATATTAAACATTAATTTGACTAATGATTATTGTTTAAACAGTGTAAGAAAACAAGTCTTTAGCACTTTCATCATAGCCCGCTTTTCACATGACCTGAAAATACAAACATTGCAAAAATATATTACTTTATCGTATATTACAAAAATACTGCAAGAGGAAGTAACCCGAAATGCAAGCCGTAATAATTTACATGTCAAAAAATGTTTTTTCCTCAAAGATACTTCAGGTAGTTGGGTAAGAATCAACCATTCAAAATATTGAATATGTCAGTGTATTAGAAAATAAAAAAATGAATTTGAATTGGGGTAACTCGAACACTCCGTTGGTAATCAAAAGGGAAAACCACGTGGAATAGGTACACGCTACGTGTACCATGTGGGTGTGCGTCGACTGGTTTGGCAGCTGCCGCCTCCGCCACCACATTTCCACCCTCGCTCGTCGAGACGGCGATCTGTCCTCTCGCGTCGAGGGCGTCGTCCGTCGCCAAGGGGTCCCGCCCCCGCCCCCGCCCCCGCCTCCTCCCTCCCGGAATTCCAGCCTCGAGAGGATTATTTAGAGCCCTTCAGAAACGGCCTCCGCGTTCATTCAGTACTCGGGAGTATTCAAGGGCGTCCCTCAGCGGCGAGGAATTTTAAGATACGTAGTGGACGCAGTGCATGGAAGGATTTGGTAGTTGTTTTTTGTTGGTAATGAGGAGAAAATGGGGGCTTCTAGCTAGGCGTTCAGGAAATTAAAGATTCGCTAGCAGCAGCATATATGGTGCTGCACGAAACCACATTAACTGGTTTTCGAAAACTTCAATTGCACCTTACTCAGGAAAAGCTAATAAAATACCCTTATGATTTGTAGTCTCCTGAAATAAAAGATTTTCACAAAAACAGTTTACTAATACTGTAATAAATATTATCCTGTTCATAGATACACAGCTCAGTACTTGTTTACCTAGCTGGAATATAAACAAAAGTTGTTCTATAACGCAATAACAAGTGAATAGCACGTATTTAATGGCGAGCGGCCTCTTCCTTGGAGTCTTTCTGTCGCATGTATTGACGCACCGATTATGAGAATTCAGTCGGTAGGCGTAGTATGAGAATAAGCGGAATAATACAATCTAATTTTTGCATTTTTAGTTAAAATCAATACTTTCATTGTTTTGGAATGTTTTTGAGTTTCTGGGTATCTTAAAGTAAGCCTACACCCCTATGGCATGACCAGAAGTTGTACAGTTATTTGTTTAGTCTTTTTCAAGTTCTGTTTGCACGGGAAATTAGTTTTTTACATTATTGTGCGTATCCGATGAGAATGGACGCCATAATGTGGTGTTAATGTGGTTAATATATGAAAAAGGAACCTCTGAGCAATTTTGTTATTTTTCTTGACAAATTTTACTAGGCCTGTTAAGTTCCACAAATACCTCGCTTTATTAGTCAGTACACGCGCAACGTACTGAAGAATTCCAGGAAAATAAAGTTAATTCGCTAAGCGTATTTTCTTGTAAGGCACGAAGAAAACACGCAGATTTACCTCCATAGGTCATCGCGAATTCCAAGCATTGGTAAAGTGGTAATGTTTTAAAATCATTTCCTTGATTCGTTTATCGTAATGTCTGTGAAGACTATTAATAATTCTGAATTCCCATTTGACATCTTTGAAACTGTTATGGTGTTGTAATATATGCTGTCTAATTTTCTACAACATTGAGCGTAAGGTGTGGTTATAGCAGAGTAGTAAACGTGGTTTCTATTTCGTTAGCAATTCGCTTACTGATGCACATAAGTTTTCTATTACTCGAGAGCAAAAAATTCACTTTTTCTAATGTTGCTATCTTGGTTTCTGCTGGTTCTTATATTCATCATTCAACTCAGCATAGTAAAAAGATGGGGGAAGAGATTCTGGAGATCAAGTGCACAGATTATACATGATCCTTCACAGATTATACTTGATCCTATAGGTTACACTCACGTTTTACTGTTTTTGTATTACGAAAATAAATACAATCAATGAAAATCAACGCTAACGGTATTCTATGACCACTAACAGACGAAGCAAGGAAGGTCTCGTTTCCGCAGTGGCAGACCGGGGGTGGGGTGGCGGCGGTTCACAGGGGCTACATTCCCCCTCCCCGTGCAGGAGTCAATGATAATATTACCAAATATATCTTTTAATTTATTTTACAAACGAAAGCAATTAGGTATATAACATGTTTACTATAAGTCAACGTTTACTATAAGTCAACAAACTAAAATAAGTTTGTTACTCAGCATTAATGAAAACGTTTTTATAAGAAAACACCGAGAGGGCTGGTCGCAACACCTGTAGCCCCCTTCCCCTCAGCAAAAGAAAAATACGGGTGTGCGATGGGTTTCCGTAATTGCGAAAAGGTCGTCTGCATGCGCGTGCGCTGCCGGCCAGCCGGCGCAGTACGGGCGGCGGCGGCGCGGGGGCGGCCCGGGGGCGGTGCGGGTGGCGCGGACGTGAGGTCTCGTAGCGAAGGGAATGTTCATCCGGTGCATAACGACGTCCGAGCGGCCGGGGGGGGGGGTGCGGAGGGGAGGGCGAAATGAGGCGGCGGCGGGCAGAGAGGGGGCTTCCCCGCCCCTGCGCCCTGCCCACGCCAACTCCGAAACACGTCCGGGCAACCAGGCGCATGCCGCCCCTCCATCTTCGCTGCCGCGGGTTATCTTCGCCGCAGAATGTAAGGAAGCACGGGCTCCCAAGTTGTGCGGGGATTGGAGGCGCGATGTACAGGGATCGCGAGGATTTCCCTAGGAGAAATATTGCGTTCTGTACAATTCTCTTATTAGTTTGTTCTTTAAATTTGAGGGCTAAAGTCATTCTGGTTACTGTTGACAAGAATTCATTTGTACTGATTTAATAATGAAAAAATAAATTGATCTATTGGAAATCAATTCTGGAGATTGGCGACATTAACGTGTGGCAGGCCAGGCAACTGAGCAAATTGGAGCACTTAAATTGAATTATATATCGTACCAGCAAAAGTTTCGGAGTTAATTTGCGTAGTCATTCGACGATTGGGAACTGACCACTTACTGCGATTGGGCGTCAAGGGGCAAAGAGAGGTCTTCACTCGATTCACTGGACCTGAGACAAGGTTGTAAATATATTTCATATGTTATTTCCGTTTATTAAGCTATGTTATTCTTTCTTGATGCTTATTCATTGAAATGTAGTATTTGCTAATACTTATCGATACATGTTCAATTTTTAAATAACTCCAAAAGTAATTATGTAGCCCTGTTCAAGGCACTATACGTGTGGCAATATGATTTAGAAATACAACTGTTAATATAAATTCAAGAACATTAGTAACTTCACATTGTACTTTTGGGTCTTTTATTTCATTTGTTGAATCCATTGTCCTTCCGTGTGTACCGCATTAAAGTGGATTGAGCAGAATTTCGACGATTAATCATAATCTTAACATGGAAGTGCTCAGTTCATACAACGGAAAAAAATTAAAAAAACAGGGTTGTCGCAGTCGAGGGGAACAGGGCGAGAAACAAGTCTGGAAACTTTGAGATAGTGGGAGGATAAATGGAGGGAACTCTTAGGGGCGGGGGAACCAAGAGGTGAGGGGCTGGTGTGAAGAGAGAGCGAGCGAGCGTGTGCAATGACCTCATAACACTGCTGGCTCTGATGATCCCGAAATAACGAGGATGTCACTGCTATATGCCACGGAGGAAATACTAATCCATCTCTTGTTTATCGTTTGGTATTTCGTCTTCGGGAAAAATATAAAGTAGTAGTGCAGCTTATAAAAGAATGGAGGGTGCTTTGTGGCAGTTTTGTTAATGGTACATACTTCGATATGCAGATCGGGGTGACATAACGAGAACAAATCATGGACTGTACGAGGTCATGAAAATAGATTATTCATTTTATTCCTGCAGTTTTATAAAAATGAATTCATATTGGCAATTCATGTCGTGTGAACGACGTTGTATAACACGATGATTAGGCGGACGGCGGGCCAGTTGGCGTGCGAGCGGCTGTGTGCTCTCCCGCCCCCGCGTGCAAAGTTTGTCTCGTGCAGCCGCGCTTATTGGCGGCGGTGAATAAGTGAGGAGGTGGCGTGTGGGCGTGGCGGGGGCGGGGGCGGGGGTGGGCCTGGCCAGCGGGTCGTGGCCGCAGGTGCACTTCCGAGAACCTTTGGGCCGGGGGCGCCTGGCCACACGTCGTGTGGGCCGGTCGAAGCCGCTTTTCGGAAATCCGCCTCCGTTCCCGGAGCGCGCGTGCTTGGCGGGGGCGGGTGGGGGCGGGGGCGGGGCTGAGGCGCCGGCGCCGCTCTGTCGTCTCGCGACGGAGGCACCGCTGGGGTGGTCGCCGCCGAGTACAGTGTAATCGAGGAGCCGCCAACGAACCGTCGTCATCGAATAAACTAGAAAGGATTTGAATATCTACTTCACTAAGTTCTAGTGCTACAGATTGGGGCACCAGTAATAAATCCTAATATCCTGTCTTTCAAAGATTTTCAGTCCACAGAATTAAGCAACATTGACAATGCCCCATGAATATTCGAAATGATGTAATTCAGTCTGATTGTAAGATACCAACAGTTAACGAAGAAAAAACAAAAGTTGTAAATATATTAAAAAATGCCATACCAAATCTTAAGCTACATTTCGTAGGTAACAGTTTAGAAATAAGACGTTTAAAAATGTTCAAATCTTTAGATTTGTCGTGCAGATTTTCAAGTGTGTAATGAACTGTATTAATGGAGAAACATATCAATGAGTGTCTTCTCCAGTCAATGCTAATTTTCTAGTCTACAAATTTACTTATTCTCATGTATGAGTAGATTGAAAATAAACGTTTAA
Source organism: Gryllus longicercus (assembly GCA_038098605.1). Taxonomy (NCBI): domain Eukaryota; kingdom Metazoa; phylum Arthropoda; class Insecta; order Orthoptera; family Gryllidae; genus Gryllus; species Gryllus longicercus. The sequence goes on from JAZDUA010000381.1 coordinate 270,467, forward strand.
TAAAAAAATACCAATGAACGCAGAAATTATAAGGGAACTGTGCAGCTTCCGCCCATGAAGGACTTTGGAGTCGCTAGGTATCAAGGAGCTCGTGAAAAATACAGAAGCAATCTAAGACCTTCAAAAAAATGCAAGATATTGATCATGATATTGCGTTAATGCTCGATCAATGCATTTCGACAAAATGTTCAAACTGAAATGTCGCTTCCTACTACACAGATGATGTCTTGCGTCAGCAAAGGCGCGAGGAAGAGTTCTCCCGCCATTAAATATTTGCTATTCACATGTTAATGATGGACCAGCAACCTTTTCGGTATTCTTGGTTGGTAAAGATCCGTTCTGTACATATTATCTACGATGTTGTTGCAGTATTCGTTAAGACAGTTTTTGTTAAAATATTTTATTTATATCACTTTTGTAGGAGAGACATTTTTTGTTCTTGGGCCGCGCGAGACCCCTTTTAAGTACCCTGTTAAGAGAACCTTTTCGTGTGTATTTACAATTGCGAATAAAACTATTTCGGCCAAGAACATTTCTTCCGTCCGCCTTGAGCTAATGCAGTGCTGGTGGAAAGACTGGTGAGTGCTGCACTTCGATGTGCCCTGTGAATCCCGTGCGGCTCACCCTGTATGGCCCCTCCCCATCTTTTCCATCTGGCGGCCATGAACACTGTCCACTGTCCTGGGTACCAGGGGTAAGAATAGTCGTTTCTTTACGGGTTCTTCAACGGAAGCCAAGCGGTTTGCTTTTGTATGTCTGGAAAACAGACCCACTCCCCCGCTATTAGTACTACGCTGCTGCATTTCTGACATGCCTCCATGCTGATCGGGTTTCCGGTTGCATTATCTGCTGGGTGAGTCGTTTTCTCATTGTGACAACGAGAAATGATTGTCTGCGACATTACGGTAATTTTACCGATGGAGATTGAAACGAAAATTGAGACGACGATTGTGTTACAGAAGGGAGTCGGCAAAAAGAGGCGGGTATAGTGCGAAGGTGAGAAAATCCGATTGAAATGCCCCGGAGTAAAAGTGAGTCATCACATTTCGTCAATGGATCGAGGGGCTGCTAAAGAAGTGGACAGTGAAGAAGGTGAAGAACGCAGAAAACTTTACTTGAAATATTTACAGGGATATTGTGTGAAACAAAACAAATTAACACAAATAGAGCATTTTGTGTAATATATTATGTTAATGAAATTCAATAAAATATCGTGTATTAGGCAGTCTAAAATGCTATAATGCCGTCAGGAACACTTTACAGTGCTTATAAATGTGTTTTGATTTTCATGGTGTAATATTCTTGAACGTGTTCTATAACAACGTAGAGAACATGTCGTTAATAGTGACATCTGGTGAATGCGATATATCCCTTGTGCAATTATAGAAATGTGTCGAGCACGAAAATAAACCATTGTGGAGAAAGTCAGTTTGGGCAAAGATTACTGAGGCAGGAGAGTGATGGGGAGAACACTTAGGTGATGTCATTGTTGCGGAGTAGGGTTAGAAGCAGAAACTATTTGCACTTTTAAATGTGTTCTCAACGTCTGTTGATATAGTCAAATTAAACTACACTAACTGATTAAATGTAAGAAAATACCATAGTGGGTGTGGTTCTTGTAAAACGCATATATGTTCATTACGGTTACAGGAAATGTAGATGGGGAATGTAAAATTCGCTGAAGTAATTAAAAATGTCAGGAGAATTCCATTTGATGCTCAGGAAACGATGCGAAAACAACTTAGCAATTAGCACATTGCGAACAGTGTTCGTCTCACTGATTTGTGTAGGTCTATGTATGTAAAGGAAATCGGAAGTCATAATTATCTTGTGTGTGGTAGAATTATGTGTTTGGCAAATAAACGACATCTAAATAAACATCCCGGTAGACCGGATATCCTATGTCTTATTATGGACGAGCACACAGCCTTCGTTTACGGTACCCTCGTGATACAAATGGTTGTAAAATATAGTCGACGAATACGTTCTTCCTGATAAGGAAGGAAGCTCGCGACATTTGCTTTCGGGCAAAACTAAACGCGATATTATTTGCACTATAAAGTGGTTTTATTTCAATATTAGTTTTCATGGAAATTTTTTTCATGGGTACACAGAAGTTAGCCTAAAAAGCTACCAATTTGAAGAAGTTGGGTCGAAAGCATTTAGTGAGTCAACTGCAAAAGGAACGAATTAACGAATTTAGTACATGGGCATAACCTGCAGTTTTGCTACGAGCAGTACGCAAGCGGTAAAGTAATCGACGCGTAAACTTGGTGCCTGCTGTTTTCATTTCAGACATTTTTCCTGCTATGATCTAATATTAGAGTATAAGATAGTGTTAGTGTAGAAACACCTTAATTTTGAGTGTCGTCGTTTCCTTCAAGGTGTAGGGTGAGGCGAGGATAGTGTCAAATGGCAGTGGATTCCAGAGGGGACTTTGGAAATTTCCGGAAGGGCGAACTAAGAATGTCTAGTTTATCATGTGCACTTACGCAACACAAATTGAATGCATCCTAATAATTCTGAAGATAATATTTTTGTGCAGTTTCTCTCATTTAGAAATCTGTATAAGTTATAGCTTCAGAGTTTGGAAATCTTATGGGTAAAATATTAACCGTATCTCGAGATTTGCTGGGAAGCTTCTATCCAATTGGAAGCTTTAGTGCCCAAATGCAAGAATGCTCTTGATTATATAACAGTGTCTAGCTAATGATCTGCCAGAGTTGAAATGGAAGTAAAGGTAGGGACGATCCCCCCATCAATTCGCATCTTGGGCGAGCGTTCTTCCCAGATTTTTCGAGTTCCGTGTCTCGCAGCAGCGCGCGGCCGCTGCTCGCTGCGCGGGGCCCGGGGCAGTGCTGCGCTCTGGCGGCCGCCTCCGCAGTTAGCGCTCGGCTGCTGCCGCCGCCGCCGCGGGCGCGCGCACAGCCGCCGCGCTGCCGCCAGAGCCGCGCGCCGCAGCGCGACCCGCGCCGGGGCCCGCCGACGGGCGGCAGGCGCGGGCGACACCTGACGACGGCGCGGCCGCGGGGTAGGCGGCATTGATCCAGGGCGCGCGGGGCGGCGTGGGGCCGGGGCGGCGTCCCGGCGGCGCCGCGGGCCCCGAGCCCTGGCGTGCACCGGCGCCGAGCCGCGGCTGTCGCGTGCCGCCGGCGCGGCGTCGCCTCGACGCCGCCCGGTGCGGCCCAGCTCGGCCCGGCCCGACCCGACCGACCCGACCCGCCCCGGCGCCGCCGCTCCTCGTGCTCTCGCCCAGGGGAACGACCCTCCGCCCGGCCCACTTCCGCCGGCGGCCAGACGCTCCGGCACCGCGCCGCGCGCCTCTCGGAACTCCCGTCCGCCGCGCTCGCCGGAACAGCCTTTTTTTACGACGAAAATTTTACCGCCGCCGATTCCCGTTGCTCGACCTGGCCCTCCCCTCCCCTCCCCTTCCACTCGCGCTCGGCCTTCGGCGAGGACGCGTCCTACCTTATGTAACGCGCCTACTACACTATCGACGCCGCCGCCGTGGGGGTTTTGTGTTTTTTCAATCGCCGAGGGTTCGCCCCCCTCGCAGCCGTGCGGGGGGAGCAGAGGGAAGTGCTGATTCGTCAGGACGGCCCCCCCGCCCCCCGCGCCGCCCCCGCTGGGAAACGTGGCGCGCACGCCCTGCCACTGCAAATCGCTCGCGAAATTCGTTTTGAATACGTCCCGGTCTTCGTCGGTCTCTGCCCTATTTCGCTCTTGAGAGGGCTTCTCGAGAATGCGTGCACAATTGGAAAGAAAACGATGCAGCTTCCAACCATATGAGAGGGGTCTATGGTTTTGTGCTGCCAATGGAACCCCCCCCCCCCTAAAAAAAGATTTAGATTTAGACTGAACGTTACAAAAAGTTGATTGTTATTCGGCTATATCTTATTGCGACTGATGTCTGCTTACCCGACCACGGTCAAAGCAAACGCACTTTACATACAGGATGCACAGACTTTTTCGGACGTAAGCCCTGAAACGTCATTTCCATATGTCAGGTTTATTTATCTTTCTTCAGCGACTGTAAAAACGTGTTGCAAAGAACCTAAATGACGGGAAATTGTTGCTCTAATTTTAGAAGGGTTGTCTTAGCTTTAGTTTCCTCGAATAATATTTTTTGTTTTTCTGTACATGGTCAACTTAAGATTGTTGACTGGATTTAGCGTAGGTTAAATAACACACAGAAAGTACTGCAGTACGCTGCAACAACTCTGGCTCAGATTTTTGTTTGCAGGCATCTCTGCGCGAGTTTGAATCTCGTATTCTCTGAAGTCGGATCTTAAGTACGTAAGGCTTTCTGCCTCTCTCAAATGCGCTGTACAATTCTGACGGGCTGTTTCCCTTGTTGCAGCATGTTTGTTGTAAACTTCACATACTCAGCCTTATCTCTTTTCGCTTCACACCCCACTTCCTTTGAAGCGTTCCCTGTAAGGCATGTTGCTCTGGGATAAATTTCGGTTTGTTGACGGGTAAGGAAGTACCCTGTTTTTGGTACGCGTGTGAAATAGTGAATTTTGTTACAATAAAGTGCGCAGGCAAGCTGTTATCTGACGCCGTTATACCCGACTGTGAGTTTGTCTTTTGTTCATGTTTCACACTTCCAACACGCTGCGACAACAACTTCGTCGCGGAGTGCTTTGACTCTGGCGATTAGCGTCGGGCACATCGCAAGTTGTAAATTGGGTCGTCGCTGCCAACGTAATTTCGGTAGGGCTTCGGTGCGGCTCTGCTACTTGCAAAACTCTTCATACCTTTCACCTTTCAAACCTCCCGAAAAAGAAAAAAAAAGTGCGCGAAGTTTGGCGGCCACAGCGGTGACCGGGCCGCCCACGCCCCGCCACGTCGCCCCGAATATTTCCGGATGCGCGCTCTTTCACAACTCGGTGCGTAAAAATTTACGCCGCGCCGGCCGAGTAAATCACGCGTGATGTAAACGCACGATCGGAGTGACGTTTACTGCGGAATATGGGGAGATATTTGCAGTGGTGCATAAAACGCGGCCTCGTGGCCCAGCGCTCGTAAAGCGCGTTCGCCAAGCCGCAAGCTCGGGCCGCAGGCTCTGGTTATCGAAGGGCGCTGATCTACTTGACGCGTCTTGCAGGGCCCACGGGGTGGGCGGTTGCGCGTGACGCCGCCCCAGGCCGCGACCTTCGCCGCCCCCGCGCTTGAGGAGGCGGACGCTCCGAGACAAAAGCTGCGGCCGAGCAGGGCATCCGGCTGCAAGAGCTCTCGCGGCAGCGGCGGCGGCGGCGGCCGTTCCGTCTCGCTAAATATGGGAAATGGCCGCGGTCGGGTGGCGGTTTTTGTTGGGCCGGCAGTGGATCGCGCCTTCCTCCTCTTGGATGTTGCGGGACGGACTTGGCATATTGTTGTCGACTGGCGGGCCCTGCTTTTATTGTCTTTTCGAGGTGTTTAGTTGATTAGAAGATTTCAATGCCCTACACGTACAAGTAATCTTATCTCCCATTATAATAACGATCGATCATGTAGAGGACATGTGAGATTCGAAGCACTTAAAATTTGCCAATTCGTAATCGTATGGTTTTCGGAGTTCGAACGCCTTACTGTGATAGAACTCGTGGTTAAGCGAATTTGATACATCGCGGGTTCCTGGTTGGGTAACCGATTAGGAAACACGGCGTCTAACAGCACCGAAGTGAATTCCTGTTTACGGGACATGAAATCATTATATACCAATTATAAAAAATACATTGCTAGGACAAATTCAGCCATTGTCTGCAGAACATTCTAGCGATCGGCCATTCTGTTTCGTCAGTGTCCTGCGTTTCGCCAATCCATATCAGGTGAATGGTAGAGCAGAACCCTAAAGAATCGGCCACGCACCGGCGCGAACTTTCCCATCTCCCCTTCCGCACACGCGTGCACACGATATTCAACACGGATCGGATACCAGTTGGGAGCTTAAGAGCTAGTCTCGGCGGGGGTAGTGCCGCGCTGGAGGAGATACCTGTTTGGGAACTCCCCCACAATCCGACATGTAGGCCGGCGCACCGTCCTGTTACCCCGTGGGGAAAGCCACCTCCCTGGATATACTACTACACTTCACCACCACCACCACCACCACCACCACCAACAACAACAACAACAACAACAACAACCAATTGCATGGCGATTGACCATGAGATCACCGGGGGCACTGTTGTCACGGGGCTGCGAATGCAAGAGGAGATGCCGGCATGAATAGCGACTGGCAAGATATCAATCAGTGCTTCGTCCAGCTACGAATAGTCTAGATTAACCCTCAATTACTCCACGGTTATTTACAAATAATTCGTGACATGTATGTTAGCGAAGGCTGAAAGTTACGCCTTCGCAATTCGCTAATTAGCTTTGAAATTGTGAGGGAAGATATAAAAAAACCTGCAATAATGATAATAATGATAATGATAATAATAATAATAATAATAATAATAATAATAATAATAATAATAATAATGTTAAGCTAATTAGACACCTTATTGTTAAAAATAATGGTGGTTTTCGCTAGTCATTTTCTAAATGTGGGGCTAATAAATTAAATTCCTTCTCCGGCATTGAGAGTATCTACAATTACGATCGTAACGAATTTTATAAAATCATAATCCCGAAACAGATCACTCAAAATTTTCTGGGTATTCGTGCGAGGAACTTCTTATGAGATCATCGATTATTATCTATGTTGTCATTTTATTAACGCTAGATAATTAGTTGAAAAAATCATATTATCAAAGTTACCTATATAATCATAAGTAATAAGTTTAGTTTTCACGAGTCGTCAAAATTTTAGCAGGGATCAAAGATGAAATAACATTCAAAATACCAAGAAATGCGTCATAAAACGATGTAATCCTTTGCCGTCTGAGAACTGAGCCGAGTAATCGATTCTGGCTAGGGCGGGCAGAGGGGCGGTCAGTACGCGGGAGCCATTCCTCCCCGAAAAACCTTTATTCATGGAGCTCTTGGAAATAGGAAGACACTCCAAGGAACAAATCGATATTTTTAATACTCGGGACACAATCGTTCTAGGAATGATTTCTTGCATCACCAAGCACTGTAAGTACTCGCCTTTTCGTACCAGTTCTGTGTATAAATAAACCTGATATGGTAATGGCAGGGGTATAAGGTCTAGGTTCTCACACGAGTCATCGCGTTACGTTTCAAGAATGTTGTTGCTGCTCTTGCCCGTTTTTTGTCCGAGTGCGCGTGTGTGGGAAGAAAACAAGAGAAATTAGCACTCGTGGAAGAGGAGGGGATGCGTTACGTGCCTGCGTCAGTAGGTAGGCAGCTGGATGCAAATTGTGGCCGGCGCTTTTGGTGCCGTGAAAACGGCAATATTTTTACACTTTAATTATAATAATGTAGACCGAATATTGTATTAATATAGTATGAATTTTCTCAGTTATTCATTTCTAAATTTAACATAGACGGCTGTTTGATAATATTTACACTGGAGTAATTGCTTTGTGAAATTACACGCGAGTACTAGCGGTGTAGCAGTTGTCATTATTGGTGATCCAGTCCATATCCTTCGATTTCAAATATATAAAGTAAACTGAATATAGATAATCTTGACATTGATGACAAATCATCGATGTTTCAAAATATCGATGTTCAAATTTAAAGCAACGATGTTAATAACTTCGTTAAAAATTTCGATGTTTTTCAATCTGATTTAATATCATTTTGTAGTGTGATTGACATTGAATTGGATACTAGTGGTCATGTTGAATGTCTCATTACGATATATGTGTCAAAACAGTAACAAAAAATGACACTAAACCAACCTTTTTCTATAAGAAGTAATACAAAAAATATGGCTTACTATATGATTTTGTCGACGAAAATGCAATTAACACTTGTTTCTTTAAAAAAAAAATTAGGCCTCAATATTTATATTAACAGTTTGTAAAAAGAGTTTGCACACGAATCGCACCAACTTCAAAGCCTCGCGAGTCTGAAAACCTGACCGCTGAGGGTCATCTCAGGGGTTCGGGGGTTCCTCAGTTCGCCGAAAAGGGTACGGAAAGAACCCGCTTCACGACCACACGACGACACGAGGAAGAACTTCCTAAGGCCGCCTACGCACCTATGGCGCCGCAGAGGTTGACGCCTCGTGTGATACGAAGACAGGCGTAGGAAAAACCAGGGCCATCGCTCAGTCCTGAGATGCTCTGCATGGCTCGATGAAGGTCCGTTCCGTTCCATCTCCTGAATCACCAGTTGCGTGTCAGTACTTCATCTCTTTAAAAATTGTGGTTATTCTACTGTTTCATTTACAGAAAAAAACAACAACGAAAACTTAAAAACATCGAGCTCTAATCATCGATGCTCAAAAACATCGGTTTTAAATATAGATTTTTTATAAAAAAACATAGATGTTTTCAAAACAGCGACATCGGTGTCGCATCCCTACTTGAGGCGTGTCTGATTTCACTTCATTACAGAGTTATGGAAACCACAAAGGTGTATAATCACGTAAATTTTTCATGCTTTAAGTAATTTATCGGGAAAGACCTAGTATCACTACTTGCTTGCGTCACATTTAGGGTAATGCGACTGTAGGAGAAAAAAAAATTACCCTATATCAAGGACTGCAAAATGTGTGACGATTGAAATGCAGGAGAAAATCCACAATTACCGTAAGCAAAGCAAAAACTCCCTGCATTTGCTCGAATGATCAAGGCAAACTACGGAAAGCCCTATTTATATATCGGGGAATGAGGGAGCCTCCACAGTCATTTCCATATTTACTTGAGACATTATACGCAATGCAATACACAAGTTTATGAGAATAATGCTATTGTTTTATGGAATATGTCATTAATATACGATTATTGAAATTACTTTGTAGTTTAAAGACTATTTTCGTTTATAATCTGTAGTTTTCAAATAATTTCCGAAGACTTTACAATTTTGTTTATTCCTGTGAAAAAAATGTTCGAAACATTTCTTAGGTAAGCACACTAGACTGCTCTTTTTGTACAGAGTAAAAAATATGGCACATCTTCACGATTGAGCTGATTTACTTTGGAGATGACGTACTTAATTTGAAATTAATTTTCTAGTGAATGTTGTGATACAAAATAACAATACAATACATCACGATGGCAAGTGGAATACTTTTATATTTTGCAAGGTTATTTTCATTCCAGAAGCGCGGTGATGAGAGGCCCCTCGCGTACGAGTTCCAACGGCCTCTTGGCGGTGGCGTGTTCGCGGCGGCCGAAGCGAGCGCTCCTGCGCATGTTTGCTTTGAACAGTGACGTCGGCGAACTACATGGGCACGCGTCGCATACTGCATCTGAACCACGACAATTTAATGTTCGATGTGCTAATGTGGTTCGACGTCAGCGAGTATATGCACGGAGGGAAAACTGCCGCAATGTTTGCGTAATGAAGTTCTGTACGTTTCAGTATGGTAGTCCAGGCAGGGAATCATAACCTTTCGTATAATACTGCATTTTTTACCCATACATTTAGGAATATGATTTTAAAATACTCGGTTAAGCTGGAATAAACATATTTAACGCAAAAGAACGGAAAGGTTTGCAAATTCGTGAAGGGTAAGTAAGACGCTATACCACAATTTTTGAGCAATGAACACGGAACGACAGTTGGAGGTGTGGAATCTTACTTCCTGAAAATGCGTTTGGGATAATATGATGCTATTTTCCCAAACGCATATTTCCATCGCATTGGGGAAAATAGAATGTCATTTACCAATGAACGTAGACGTAAGAATCTTCTCCAACTTATTGTGTTTTCATTTCATGCATTGCAGAGAGACTTTACAATCGAAACAACTCCGGTACAATTGTTACGAAGATTTGAATCGCATTAAACACAGACGGAATGCATGCTACGAAAGCTCATTAATATCCTGCCAGTCAGTAATTAAGACCGGCGCGAGCGGCCACGTACGAACTCTGGTGAGGCGGCACGAAGGGAAACGTGAGTTTGTAGGAGAATGAACGAGGTGCAGCCAGCCAGTGCTGCTGCTGCGGCGGCGGCTGCGACCCGTCTGCTCAGCCAGCGCGCATTACGAGAAAAGTGCTGCGGCGGCAATGAAGATGGCCTGGCGCGACCCGAACGACCACGCCTGCGAGCTAAGTGCCACTTTTACAAACTTCAGCAAAACATCTTGTAACTCTTCCTTCCGAAATTGCACCCACTTGAAGGAAGGGAAATACACAGCAAAGACTACTGCCACGCGCCGGCTAACTCCGCGATCACTTTCTGCTTTCTCGCTCGCGACGGGCTCGGTTCGGTGGAGGCGCTGGTTTCAGAGTCGTTCAGAAGGATAGGAATTAAACGTACTTGAAGTAATTAAAATAGGATGTTCATTATAGTTCTCGTCGTCTACAGGATATACACAGATAATATCATGTGGGATCATTACATTTTCTAGTAAATAAATGAGAAGTACCTGCGCCAGGAGATAATTGAGCAACTTCGCACTTGGCGCTTGCATAAAATATGCAGCCGCGGCTGTCGATTTGTTTTCTCTGATGTTAACAACTGATATATTCATAGCACTAGTCTTAATCACATTTTTCAATACTATCTCATTAATAATTGAAGGAAAATGTATGCTGATTCCTGGAAACATTAATTAAATTTGGGAACATTAAAATACCAGAATGTCAAGATTCAGTGTTAATGTTATGAATTGCCTAGTCTGTGGACTAGCTTCTATTCACGGACTAACTAGTCAAAACTAGGAATTACTAGTAAACTTCATTATTATTTATTAGTTCAATATACTGCTAATGACGTTGAGTAGTATCAAGATTAAATATTTATAAACGCCGCTCGTAGCTGCAAGAAAGGAATGTAAATGCCGCATATAAAACTGGATTAATGTACATATATCCTGATTACTTTCCGAATGAAACATCTCGGGGTAGTAAATGATCATAATGGCACGTACTTTCCCTCTTATCTATATACGTTCAGTTCTGAAGTCCTATGGTCCACCGCAAAATATATATTTTTTTCTTCTTGACTCACGCTTGTCAATATTGATTCTACTTTGATTCACATAAAAAATAATATCTACTGTAATTTATAACAGACGTAGATGTGCCTACAAATTTTCTCGCATTTACAGCAAGGAATTCAACGAACTTTGTGTCGTCAGGAACAAGACGCCACGCCAGAACGGATTTTGTGAAGAGAGTTAGGTGAACTAGCCACGAACATTAAAATTTGAATGGCAACTGAGAAATTGCATTTATTGTGTAGCAGGACGTGATTCTTTTATCAAATTTGTTTTCTGGAGGTCCGCGACTGCGCGGTCCTTGTCTCTCCGCGCCGGAGTCTGCCTTTCGTCTCCTCTGTCACTCCGCGTTCCCCCTCCTGCTCCTAGCGACCACGATGCAGACAAGCATGCTGTAATTCTATTATTGGGCTTATAGACTCGTGCGGAATATGAATACGAAGAGACAAGCAGAAAGTCAGCGACTGACATGATTTAAATTGTCGTACGCCCCAAAAATAAAAAAAAGGAGAGAAAAGGAGAAGACGGGGAAGCGAGAGAGGAGATGCGCGCACCCTCCGCTTTTCAGCACGACCAGTTTCTCGTTCACCTTTTCAATATCGCCGCAAGGAAGTTTCCTTTTTTAAAGCCCTCCCCCGTTCCGTTTTCATGCTTCTTGTTATCCAGGTATCACACTTGATTAAGCAGCCGCCAGCGGCCGCGGCCTCCGAGCCGCACGGCGCGACCACTCGGTATGCAGGCGGCCGCGTCTGGGCCGTGGCGGGGCGGCGGGGGTGGTTGGAGGGGGAGTGCTCGTGCGGATATCAGTGCGTTGGGCGCTCGCTTCGCCGCCGCCGCCGCCGAGGAAAACGGATTAAAATCCTTGAGCCGCGCGATCGCGGGCGGGAGCGGCTTGGCGTATTCTTCGCAGACACTTCGCGGATCGACACAAACCGGTCGGCGGCGGCGACGTGAAAAAGCTCGCGGAATAATCGCGTAAAATGTCGGGAAGAACATCGAACAGTGCGTGTAGACGTTGGGCGCGACGGTGTGCTTATTGAAACGTGCCGTGGAAGGCCTACAGCCTCAAGCGGATTAGAGCGCGCCGCGCGGGAGGGGAAAATAAGAATAAGAGTAAGCAGCGGGCCCCCTCCCCCTCCGCGGCGGGGGCGGGGCGGGGCGGCAGCGCGAGCAGCGGTAAGCCTACCTGAGCCACTAATATTGCTCCACTGGTCTGCGTCATCCGCTCGCTCCACCTCTGGTGCAGTACTTTGAATCGGCTTCAATCACTGGCACCGGGCGCCGATGGAGCTGATGGCACACTCGCAGAAACACAAACACTCACCTTCACACACACGGCTGTCAGACGAGTGCAAAGCAACTGTTTGGTAGCAGAGCTTCAGCTGCTGGAGCTAATTAAACTGTTGGCTGTTATTATTTTGATGTTATTGATAAGTTAACTTCACTGGTACACACGGGATCCATTCCACATCGTCTCTGAGCTGTATTCACTTTTTTATTTTTATTTTTTTTTTATTTTTTCTTCAACTCCGTAACTTGAACTTTTTCTGAACATGGCTCTTTTCGACGTACGTTCAGAGAAAACACGTCTTTCACACACGCGTGGTTTTGGGCACGACGTACAAATACATCATTAATAAGAGCATTTCCTTTCATGTATGTAAACAAAGCGTTTTCCACGTAACTTTCAACGTTATGAGATATTGCCAGTTGTTACTAGGAAGTACAAACAATTATTATTTTATCTTCTCAGCGCAGATATGTGAACGACCATTTACGTCAAACTCGTTGGGTATGACAGGAAATGATACTCCTATACACAACACCCCCTTTAATCGTTAATACCATTCTATCATTCCTAATGTAAACATGATGCACCGAACACACTGTTTACCTGGGTTAAAAACATTCGAACGAACTAGGATAGTACACACATTCCGCGAAGGGTTTTATTATAGAAACATACGTGTATAAGAGGCTTACTCACAATTTCGATCTGATTTTACTGACGTTCGTTCTCTCAAACAAGCGACGTTGCTGCAAGTGTGGACGCGAGTGCCGTCGCAAAGACGAGAGCAGAGTGATTTGGCGACGGGCTTTCGGGAGCTGTATCCGTCACGCGCTCTGCTCGCCGTCCTCAGCCACGGCTCTCGGACGCAACGGCCGCCCGCAGCAACGCCTCTTCACACGCTCCGTCGCGGAAGCGCACTCTCGCACTGGTCGCGGGCGTCGACGCGGCGGGTGGGCTGGCAGGCAGGCCGGCGTCGCGGCGCCCCGGGCGAGCGTCGCGGGCGGGCCGGCCGCGTACTCACCGGCGGCGGGGACCATCTCCCGCGGCGTCCCGGCGCCGCGGCGTCGTCGTCGTCGGCGTGCGACAGCGCGCGCCCACGTGCGTGTATGTGTGTGTGTCCCGCGGCGGCGTCCCCCAGCGACGCACAGTCCGGGCCGGGGGCCCCGACGGGCTCTCTCGTGGGCGAAGCCGCGCGACTCTACGCTGCCACTCGACGCGCAGCGACCGCGGCCCCGCGCAGCTGTCGGCGGGCTGGCTCGCCCGTTCGCGCCCGAAGCCTCCCGAGCACTGGCGGCAGCGGCGGCTCCGCGGCGCGGCGGCGGCGGAGGCGGCGGCGCTTGTCACTGCCCCCACCCGGCGGCCGAGGGTGCTGCTCCGCGCCGCCGCCGCCCTCGCCCTCCCCCTCCCTCCCCCTCCCCCTCCCCCCGCCGGCCCCTCCACCGCGCGCCAGGCCGGCCGGCTCGATGTGCGCGCGCGCGGGCGCGATGGCGAGGGGAGGCCGGGGCCGAGAGCGATGCGCGGCGCGCGAGAGAGACGGAGCGAGGGAGGGTGGGGAGCTTGCTTCTCGCGCCGCCCAGGCGGCGCGCCGCGCCACGCCACTCCGCTCCACTCTACTCCGCGCCACGCCACGCCGAGCACGCTGCTCCGCGCCGCACCACGCGCCGCGCGCCAGCTCCGCCGCCCCACCCCACCCCACCCCGCCACGCCGCGCCGCGCCACACTCGCCGCCCGCGCCACGCTGTGCGTCAACCACTTGACAACTCAATCGGCCCCGCTCACTCCGCCATAAGGTGCTAACTGCCCGACGAGAACAATGAAGAATTACCGGCGCGCGGGTCGCAGGTAATGGTGGAGACTCTCGCCTCCCACAGCTGTTGCGTTCGCCTCTGCGAGGCGCCGCGCCGACACACTCACAAAAACAGCGGGGGGGTGTACCGCGCGGGGCCGGGGGGAGGGGGGCGGCGTGGCGGTGGCAGCCGGCGCGCCTCGACGCCGCACATGACGCGCTGGCGGAGATCTCCGCTCCGAATTGAGCCATTAGAATCTCGTCCGCGGCCGAGATCGATCACGCGCCGAGGAGCAGCCGTGGCCGCGGCCGGGGCGGAGGGGCGGGAGAGGGGAAGAGGAGGAGGAGGCGGAGTTGGAGGACGGGGCGGGAGAGAAGAGAGGGGCGAGGTGAGCGACGTGTTTTCTGGCGTTTTTTTGCGCGCTGGCGCCCCGTCATTAGGCCCCCAGCGCCCACCTGCACCCCCTCCCGCCGCCGGCTGCCCCGGCCCCCCGCCCCCGCCCTCCCGGCGCCGCGGCCACCGGGGGGCCGAGCCAAACAGCGCGGGCGGCCGCACCGCAGCCGCCTCCCCATGTCGCGCGCGACCCGGAGCACTTGGTTGGGATCCGAGGCGGCCGCTGTCCGGAAGACTTGAAGATACTCGGCAGTTTCAGGACGGGCTCGCCTTGACGGTCCTCAGGAACGAATCTACTCCGCCGCGGGAGAGTGAACCGATGCGGAACGCCCTGCGATCGGACAATGACTTCTTTTTTATTACTGTGCGTTGGAAATTTCGTTGAACTGACTGCGAGTCTTCTGACGTTCATTGCGGGTGCCGAAGGCTCTAGTCTCTCGCAAACTTTGGAATCTTTATTTTGTGTTAATGTTTACTGCACGTTTCTTGCCATGTGCACACGTATGTTCTGATATTAGATTTTAAGAGTCATTGCGATGTTTTGGTTTCATATGTCCACTCTATCCTTTGGTTTACAATTAAATACATTACAATTCTTTCTTTCCATCACTTTAATCAACAGTAGCTTCCTCCAAAACACAGACAAGTGACGATAATTTTTGGTCTGGGAAAGTAAATGAAAAATAATTTGCGGGTCTTCAGAGAATTGTTTAATAGGCACTAATATTACCGTTATTAACATAATTATTATTAAAGAGGATTTTATTTATTTTCGCACAATTTGTACTTCATTACAATATATGGAATTTTGTTTCAATCGGTGAAATGAAGGAGACGGTGGATAGAGAACTGAGCACTAGAGTTATGTATTCCAGTCCTGTTTTTTTCACACTACAGAATCTTCAGAAGAAACATTTAGAGTTAAGCGGGTAACATTGGAAATCTTTTATTTAATGTTATTTAATTGTTATCGTACTTCAAATTTTGTCAGGGAAATAAAAAGATGTCCTGGAAACAGGAAAAAATCACAGGAATTCGTCCAGTGAAATGTGTGGTCATCTCGGGCCTGATAGAACGAAACGAGAAATAGTAGATTTTGGAGCTGTACATTTCTACGCTTGAAGGTGTTAACACGAGTCATAGGAGGTCCGGTCTGAGCACCCTATCATGCCTTTTTTTTGTTGCCTTCGGAAGAATTTAGATTGATAGAGAGCCCTGGATTGATAACATACGTAAACACATTATTTTAAAGGTAATGATTGAATCGAATTTGGCCTTAGGTGACTTTGATCTGATTTTTTTAATACCAGTAAGGTGTAAAACTGTTAAGGACGTACATCGGGGAGAAGTACCATCTGTGCACGTTTTATTTATCTCTGGAATTCCTACCCTAGCTCTCGTGGAATATGAAGTTGAATAAATCCAGGTAGCAACGAGCGGTTCTGGCGCGAATTGATCGGCAAATCGTCGCCCCTTTCTAACGAAAATTCACTATTTTCAATATCGTAGTTGCAGAAAGACGCCGAAAAAGTTTCTGATGTTGAGAGTTCAACGAAAGTGGGAACGTCGGTTTTTAGACATACTTTGCTCTCTTTACGAGAATAAATTTTAATCCGAAAATATAGAGAACAGTTTTTGATAAAATTATCTAATTGTTGAGGTTTGATATGCCCTATAATACCCTAAAATATATCCGTTTCAAATTTTTACAGCCTTAATTTCATCCAAATCGATCAGCGATGTCATTTTTGAAGAAAATTGTCCGAACTGCTTCCTAAGGACGGATGGACAGATACAAGTTTAAACCTTAAACCATTGTTCGGTGTCTAGGACTCTTAAACGCGGATTCTGACTACGCGATGTATTAGAGGAAGTAATATACTAGCTTAGGACGAGGAATTATACATTATCCCGTATCAGAGATCCACAATAAGAATTTATCTGTCAAAGCATCTTCACTTTGTGCTGCACAATTACAACACTTTCTCTTCACTACGTAAGTACATACTAAGCGAGGCAGTAAAACATTTTTAAAATTATATTTTTAAATTACATCCTTTTTTGCGCTGCTTGTATTGCACGACCATGCAGAGGATCGCAACGTGTCTTGTTTTTTTTACTTTCCTTCATACAGCATGGCATGCTTGTTTGAACACATAGTTCAATTACCCCCGTTCAATGAAAAGGAAATAATTAATGCGTTTTGGATGATTATTTGAAACGCTAGTGCAAAACCCTATGTCGAGAGGCTCCCCAACGGTCTTTGCCCTATAGTCCGTGGTTGTGTCTTCGCCCGGAGACGCAGAGAATGCATTCCGCGGGCCGCCCCAGCCCCGCTATCGGCGACGGCAGTTCGTTCTTGATAAAGGCAGCGCGTGAACAGAATTCTCGGACATAGCGGACTCGGTGCGCTGGTCGCGTTGCCGAGAACGATCGGAACCGACTCTCTGACCGGCTCTAGTTACCAGACTTAGGCCATTCAGCTTCTGAGTAAGCTAAGCGAATGGAGTTGGCGTCCACCCATGTCCGAAGGTGGGAGTTCTTAATAAGTGAGGATTAAACATCCGTCAAAAGTGTATAACGTTAGATAGGAACGCACAGACTCCCACATGTACAGCACGGAGGACGTGTCCGTGGCCAAACTCCGGTACGATTGTGTAGTGATCCGGGGCCGATGTACAAGTCGGCTTCCAGGGTTTTCCCCATGCAGGTATCTTTCACTGGCGGGACGCAGCTTCATCTGGGTCAAACGTTTATGTTCCCGACTGGTCGCCCGGTGTGTGTGGTGGTGTAATGCAGGAAAAAGTGTGAAGCAAAGGGTGAGGATAGGATGAGGAAGAGGAAAAAAAGATTGCGCGCGGTCCGCGCAGTCCGGTCCGTAATCCGTGGTTTGTCGGGTTACTGCTTAGACATTCGGCTGATATTGATCGGAGAAACCACTGAAGACTACTGACCGGAGTAGCCGGCCATCGGAATATTCCTGCAGACAACGAATGACATCGATCTGGCTATGTCACCACTGTCGAAAGTCCTGCAATCGTCGGCTCTTGAATTCTGGACGTCCCGGACAGAGGCAGTTCAGTGACTCGGTCGGTCGGTCGGTCGGTCGGTCGGTCGGTCGGTCGGTCGGTCGGTCGGTCGGTCGGTCGGTCGGTCGGTCGGTCGGTCGGTCGGTCGGTCGGTCGGTCGATCGATCGGTCGGTCGGTCGGTGGGTCGGTGGGTCGGTTGGTGGGTTGGTTGGTTGGTTGGTATGTTGGTTGGTATGTTGGTTGGTATGTTGGTTGGTTGGTTGGTTGGTATGTTGGTTGGTATGTTGGTTGGTATGTTGGTTGGTATGTTGGTTGGTATGTTGGTTGGTTGGCTGGTTGGTATGTTGGTTGGTATGTTGGTTGGTTGGCTGGTTGGTTGGCTGGTTGGTTGGTTGGTTGGTTGGTTATCTTTGATTCCGGGCGCGTCTACGACGGTGGTCATTATTATCGCACGTTTAGTGCATGTTCCTCCCTCAATGAGGTGACGGTGATCTTCCCCAGCTGGATGGCGTGATCTGGCGCCGAACTACCGTCGGCTAGCGGGGTTCCCTCAACAAGGTATCTCCCAGCGAGGCACCGCACCAGCTGAGGCAACCTCGTAAGCTCCCGACCGATCTCGCGGCATGTGTGGTAGTGTAGTGCATGTCAGGGTAAATATGTATAAACGGTAATGATAAGACAAGGAAGTGAAAGAGAAGATCGCGCGCTACTCGTGGCCCGTTTTTAGGGTTCTGCTCCGGCACTCTTCTGGTGTTCGAAAAAAAAAAAAACACGAAAAACTACCAATCAGATCAATTGGCCAGTAGAATTATCCTCCAGGCAGCGACCTAGCTGACACGCTAGTGTCGAAAATCTTGCCACTGGCGAGACTCGAACCTAGGACTCGGGTCACAGGCCGCGTAATGACATCAGTTGATGCACAGAGCCACCTCTAGGATCAGTTTGATACCCCGAAACACAGCGGCTGGTAGAGGAGGTTCTGGAAATTAGTACCGTGAGCCCACCTGACCCATTGAATGTTTGGAGAAGTTGCCATTGGACACCGCTGCGTCGCTCTGGTGACACGGCATGTTGAATTTGTCACCGGATTCCGTGATTTGCTTGAATGTGATACTACGTAATGATTGGAATCGGAAATTTGATGTCACTAGGGGTATCTATAGAACAATTGTAGAATTTGGTTTTTGTTTCATTGTTCATGATAACGAGTGATTATATATGGTTTCAGTGAAGGGTACGAGAATACAGGTCATTTGATAATTAAAGTATATAACGTAATTACCGTAACAGTTTCATGCTGATCTAAGAATTAATGTGTGTTGTTATTCGTTATAGTCATGTACATTATCGAATGCTTCTGATCAGATGTCTTATACAGCGGTGCAGCGAGATTCAATGGGAGCGAGCAAATGATAACGGCCATCATTTTAACATATTTATTTAAAATTGAAGAGGTATTACTTACACAATAAAAACGAAACACTGACGATTCTCGTATTTTAAACCAATAAAAGGAGGTATAATTAATTGTGTCCCACAACGAAATGTTCTATTTTTTTGGGGGGCAAAGAAAAACTCACCACATTTATTCGTTGTTGGATTAGTGTTGTTTATACCATATCAGTATTTCACATTACAATCACGCAAGTTTTCTGTTTTAGATATTTTAAATACAGACTAGTGAATAATACGTGATTTTCTACTTTCGAAACAGCTTATTTTCGTGAATGTTTTGGGATATTCATACCAGAAATGAAACGGCTTGGTAGAATGTCTTTCTTCGAGTGACACTAATAACAGCATCCGTGCATTAAAAAGAGTAGAAATTTCGCTCTGTTGTAGCCGGCGACAGGGACTCGTGTTATTTTCTTTCCGCGCCTTGTTTGCCAGGAACTGCTCGTTTGCACAGCGCAGCCCTTGTTGCAAGATCCTCTGGCCAGTTGGAAATGCTCTACGGAATGTGTTTGGACTTTCTCAAGCGGCGAAAGCTGTAAAAATACAAAACCTCACTTCTGCTGTCCCTCAGTATATCTGGATGCTATGCATACGGAAAGCTTTTAACACCTCACGATTTGCATACACCTAACAAAATTTGGAATCATTTCGTTCATATCTTTGTATGTTTTCAAGGGATGTAACTTCAGTTTTGAAGTCCACACAACCCTGAAAAGAAAGCAAAGTACACTTGTGAAATTCGTGCATTTCAACCCTCTGAATTGTACTTTTTCGAACATCCAATTGTAATACCGTTGTATGTCGATATATTTGCATTTTTGTGATAGGATATTGAATCTATGGTGGTATAAAGTTTAGTAGTGTAATTTTTCCGACATGTCATTAGTGAGGAAATATTTTAATTTCTGAGACATGAGTTGTAAAGGGAGGTGTAATGTACACTTTGCAATTACTCATTGCAGTGTACGTAAAGAGTCTCACAATGGAAAGCAAAGAGAGGCCGGTCGTATATTACGATATTTCCCCTCGAAAGTGTATTTACAGCAAGAGGTGAAAATCAACTTTCACGACCCGTATTCTATGTTTTTGAATTCGTTATTTTCAGTTGCGGTTCCCGATTTTTAGCGGCACTTCGCCATTCGCTCTTGCTGATTTGTACCAAGAGCAGTATTACGGAAACAAATTCGTCCATTTCGCGCACGCCAGGAACCGCTGTGCCTGTGGTGGGGCCGGGGAGGGGAGACGGGTGGGCCGGGCCGGGCCGAAGGGCGAGCCTGGCCGCTGCGATGAAGAAGTCTCGGCCCGATTCGCAATTCATATCCGCAGGCCTGAAAGGCCCGTGCGCGTGTTTCGTGGTGTTAGTACCTCATCCATTCGCAAATGAGATAGTTTTTACCTGAGCGTATGTATAATGGCTCGGGGCGCGTCCGCATAATTCTGCTCGCGACGCGGCCGTGTGTGTGTGTGTGTGTGTGTGTGTGGCGGCAGCGCTGTGTGGCCTGACGGCGTGAGCGCGTCGAAATAGCGTTGAGGCACATTTTCGCGGTGTGAACTAGTAATAGTGCACTAGATTCTAATTACCCTTTCTAATTGAGACCGGGCTCGATCCGGGCAACCACATATCCGGGTAATTCCATAAGTAGTGAAAAAAAGTGTTTTTAGCTACATTTGTGTATACATATTACTGTGTATACTGAAGCACACGCAATAAGAGCAAGAAAACGCGAATGCGGAAATCGACAACTCAGCGCAAGTTGAGGTCACGGCATATGCTGCACGGTATATGCCGCGAATCGCCACCATGCTCCTACCAAATTAATTGTTTGTTATGAGACTTCTGTATTTTAATACATTCGCTGGGGAGTGATTGTAGAACGATGAAGTGATATTCAGTGTACTGTAATAACTTCAGAATGCAACAAACTATGTTTAAATAATTTTAGTGGTACGAATTTATTATTCCTGAAAGCAATTCACATAATTTCCATCCGCATTAAGGGAATTGCTGTACTAATATTGTTGGTTGGAATAAAAGCATGAAGAGGTATCACCTAACGGTTTTTGTGGTGTAATGGCATGCGTTCTGATTTCAGACCGGAAAGAAAGAAATTGTAGTGGCAAATACTTTGCCTATGAATTAATTTTTGAAATAGTTCCTTATATCAGTACGCGAGAAACATGTTATTTTTAAGTTCATAACTATTTTGAGCAATTGGTCATGACAGGGAAGATATTTTGAAGTGTACCGGCACAAATTTTGTAGTTTGCTTTTGTCTTGGAAGTAAACAGCTGTGGTTCGAGGATGTTCAAGTCTCCTGCATGTATGTATGCGTGTAGAGAGAAAATCGCATGGTCTCCATGGTCAGTTTTTTACGGTTCTGCTCCGGAATTGTCCGACATTGATAGGTGAAACCACATACTTTACCGCTAAAACTACTCTCCTCCAAGAAGTCTCTTCCAGTCAATGACTGAATTCTATTTCTCAACGTACGCGTGGAAACAAGACTTGAACGCGCGGACCTTCCGGCTAGCGTCGCCGCACAGGCCGCGATCTTCACCGTTTTACAGTACTTTAGAAACTGAGTTTATAAAAAAAATATAAAACAACATATGGATAGTAATATTCGAGAGGCAGCACCTTCCTTGGATCCTTACTGTTGCATTACTTCAACATTGCTGTAAGCAGTGATGAACAGAGGATGGAAATTCAGTAGGTACGCGCAGTATCAGAATAATTGTTATGCCATTAAATATTGACATTTTTCTTTCAAATGGAAAGTGTTTCATTGCGTTTTGCTTTTCCCGAGTTGCTGAATATTAAACGAAACCATAGACACCTCTCACAAGACCCGAGACTGTCTAGTTTTCATTCAATTTCTACACGCATTGAACATTTGTGAAATTCACGCCACTCTAATTTTGCCATTTACATCAGGCATGTGCGTTGCTGGTCAGTGATGCACTGAGAACGTAGCAGTGGCGTCGATATTTTAATTGAAATTAAGAGTTATTAGGCAAAAAACGAAAAACTGTTTGTGACGTATCGGGGAGAAGATCATCTGCGCACGTTTCTTTTTAATCTCAGTCGAGAGGCTTTGTCCTTCGAAAGGGTTCATTATCCAGTACATAGTTTTTGGGAATGGTCATCAATCAGCAGTGGTTTTTATCACTCGGAAGAACGTAAACATTGGGTTAAAAGTAAAAGAAGCGAGGTTGAACTCTTATTTCAGATTTTGGATCGATTGTCAATTATGGGTGATTATGGGCTTTGAATCGGTCTTTGGGATATCTGAATTTAATATGTGTATGCAGCATTGCGACCTAGATTGGAGATTAAGGATCATGGGGAAGAAGGAAGGTTTTATAAAAAGTTTGAGTTGTTTGTGTTATGTGGTCGCCCAATGAAGGCACTTTTAATTCTCTGCGAATGTGGATGTTTGGAATGAATTAGAGGTTAATTCAAGTTCTTCTTAAAAATATATTTTGAATGACTTTTAATTTTTGGAGATTGCCAGGGGCACCACATCTCCAAACTGGACATGCGTAAGTCATGGTTGGTAGAATGAAAGTTTAAAATAATAACAGTCGGCACTCAACTTTCAATGAAGAACATGCATTAATTAGAGGGAAAGGTTTTCATATTTTCGCAGATATTTTTCGACTGTTACATTTGTGTGAGGTTTCCGAGGTAATTTTTTGTCACGCTAGTGACAAGGAACACACTCCTAAGAATTTTATCAATAAGGGTGTAAACGGAAGTTATGCATTGTGAATATTTAATTCTGTAGGATTTTGGGGCCGCGTAACGGTAAAAATTTTAGTTTGATATTTTCACTTATTTATTTTGATTCTCCGTTTTGGGGTTCGTCTAACATACGGCTTCGATCTGATTAACTTTCGCTTCTGACGTGTAGGATGCGGTCCAATACTACTAAACTGCGGCCCGGCTCGGCCCCTCTCGCGCCACCGTGCGTGTGTGCGTGCGTGCGAGCTGACGTGTGCGTGTCGACGGGCGGCGCGTGCTGCGATTTGCCCTCGCTGCTGATCGCTTTATGAAGGGATGGGAATGATATGGCCCCACCGCAGCAGGCCCAGGCCGCGAGGCATTATTGTGGTCTGGGCTCCTGCCTGCTCTTGCCTCGGCTTAGCCGACCTCGTCCCGGAGCAACAACTGGAAGCGGCACTGTCCAGGCGGGCACAGGCTTCGAGAGCAGAATCGCGGATTTTTGCCACTGTGCACCGGTTGAAATGTAGTCTCTTCAAGGTCGCGAGCTGGAAGGAGAGCGGCCCACTGTTATCGAATCGGGAGCTTCTATACCAAACATGTAAATCGTAACGAAGCTCCCGATTGGATGGCATTGTGTCCTCCCAGCTCTTGACAGTCAACGAACACTATATTTCAATCGGAGAATATCTTTTTACCGCAGTGGAATTCAGATCTCCGTGGCGTAGAATTCTAGCGTCCGGTTGCTCTGATGTGTAGTTATCGATAGTTTATTTTATCAATACTAGGCGAATGCTACTTGAAATCATTTGTGAAATGAGCTTATGTGCACATATGTGTCTTTGGGATGATTGTTTCTGCTAAGTATATAATTGAAATGATGTTCATTTCAATGTAGTTTGTATATTTTTTTTTGAATGTTGGATGCAGAATAGTTCTCTTTGTTGAGATATGAAATATATAAAAAAGTTATTTTATATCTATATCGCATTTTATATAGGGTTTCTGATGAATGTATACATCTATATCGCACTTTATATAGGTTTTCTGATTCCTGGTAAAAGGGTAATTGAAAGTCACTACTAAATCTAAATTTATGTTGTGTCCTAGTTAAAATTAAAACACAATTTATTTATGTGAAGTTAAATCGACATTTAATCGAATATTTATTGGGACCCTCTATGTCCATAATTTAGTTGATACTTTTAGTTAAAATGTCTCTGTAACTGGGAACTTCCATGAAGTTATATTTACAGCTGTTGGTTATCTTCCTAGTGTATGTCACGACGGAAATGTTTCCCGAGTGCGAGTCTGGTGGGCTAACAGGCGTTGATCTCATGACCGGAGAGGCTATTGCTCGAACGAATACTGACTCCGCACGGTACCTGCGCCATTCGGCTCGGGCGATGACGAAGAACAATCTTGTCCCTCTTCCTGCTGAGCCACGAAACTTTTCAAGCATGAAGAATGGCGCTCGCTGGGCCAACACTGCCCACTGATTTCGGTGAAGAATAGCCGTGACAATGAACAGCGCCCGACAACTCGTCACTTTGTAGGAGTCATTACGTGCAGGTATTCCAAAAACACGGTGCTCTATCTTTCGAGCTATGAGTTGCTTTATGAAACGAAAGTAGGCTGCGTGGGTGAAAACGGCCCGTAATACTGTGGCAAACAACGCTGTGAAGGCACTAGGACGAGGACGCATGTAAGATAGGTTGCGAACTAGTGCACGAAATTGCTAGCTTGCAAACTTTTAAAACTTACTACTTTATGAATCTTATGAACCTTGTCTATTAACATACTTGCAAGTTTGGACGCTGGAATCATATGAATAAGTTTGTAAATCGAATCAACTGCGCGTGTGAGTCCTTAGTAATGTTCATGTTGCTTGGACTAGTCTTTAACGTGTGTGCGTTTTTTCTTCTTCTGAAGACTAATCGGAACTAAATAAATTTTAATTGTTTGAAGTGCAAATCATTGGAGTTGGTTTTAGTAATTAAAAAAAAACATGAAGTTCGCCAAACATTTCGGAATATTATATTCCATCATCAGTGAAAATATGACCATAAATCTATCCGCTGTTTGAGTAACCATTATATTGAAAATATACTTTTATTTGTATTTGCTCAATTTTTTTTATAGATTTTACAGAAGCGGTTGACCTTGGCACAACCTTGCAAAACCCTGGCAGTTTTCCAAGGTGTCGAGGTTTTTTATTGTCATTTTAACTATATCGATCCCTTTCTTTTTGACATTTGAAATTTTGAATATTTGATCACTTTATTTTTGACAATCATGATGAAATGCAGTGATATCAAATAAAAAGTGTTTAAATAATATTTGTCAGAGTATTCTTCGAGATCAAATGTGAATAACAATTTGCCTCTTGCTATATTTAGACTGTTTCAATCTATACTACATTAGATTCTATTATTTTTTACTTATAAGGAAGACTCTTTCAAATCAAATTATAATTAGAAAAATTAAAATAATAATTATTAAAGGTTAATAACTATATTATCTTTTGAAATTAGTTGGGTTTTTATGATTGTAAATAGTAATGGGGCATTTGTGGACGGTATAGCACAAACTATATTGGTACAAAATAATAATAAATAGTTGCAAAGAGTTTATCTCTATACGTGTGAATTATATAGAAAAATAAAATTTTATTTGAAATCACCGTCTTTGTTCCTGATACTCTAGAACAATGGAATTAAATATTTCATTTAAATGTCGCAAGTTATCGTCTCCGTGGTTAGCTGTTAGTCAACGTGCTCACTTTCTACTACGTGACCCATGGTTCGATTCTCGCTGAGGCAAGAATGTAGAGTGCGTTTTCCTTGCAATGTCCCAATATATGCTGCTGTGTGTTGCAGTGAAAATTCGCTTTTCAGGTTGAGAAGGCTGGAATACCGCGTGTGGACGCCTACGTGCTAGGCATACGTACCCCCTTAGCACATGGCCGCGAGGCAAGGACGTCGCTGGTAGGCCTCAGCCCGATCACGGGCTGTCGCGCCAAGTACAGACTTACATGTTAGGTGTACACTCATTGTGTGTGTCTTTTTTATATAGTGTAAGAAGTGCTGTCGTATTAAAGAATATTTCGTTATCCAAATGTCATTGAATGTCAGAATCAAACTCAGTTATGTTTGCTTCTCATCCACACTTGTGAAATGGTTTTGAAATTATTTGTCCCTAGGGCATATGTGCGTCCGTATATTACATGCAATCGCAGGTTCCACGTTTACCTGTCCATTAATAATCCTTCATCCTCTTTTCAACTAAGGAGCTATTTTCTTTTTGGGAAAATGCTAGACCCATTGATTTATTAACCACAAAAGAACTTGATATATTCGTAACACAATCACACACACATATATATATAATTAATGGAACGTTTACTTAACAATATACCTCCTACATGTGTTAGTTGTTAAAGTTGGCTTTGTTGGCAATGTTGGAAGAAGAAATTCGAAAGCAAGTCTGTACGTGAGCGTTGAAAGTTGACTCGTCATTTTTGTCTTTAGTTTTAGAAATGTTTGTTTGCAGGCCGTCGTAAACTTCAGCAAGGGACCAAATTTGTAGTTAATTTGTGGGCGGCGGATTTTTTAAACTAATTGTCTTCATTGACTTGTTTCTAAAACCATGATGGCCGGTGAGCTCTTATGTATATTGTAGAAGTAATCATCCATTTTTTTATTTTGTCAAGTCTCGTCGCACTCGGTGCTTTCTATCGCTTTGGCCAGGGGCTCGGCGCTGTTAGTAACGGATTCGGTCATCCGACTAGGTATCCGAGGAGTTCCGAACTGGTTAACTTCCGTGTCTCCACAACGCGCAATGAAGCAATTCGGCTAGCGGACGTCGGCATCTGTATTGAAGCCCCCGAATGTCCACATATTACGTGGCACTGTTCGCACGCGTTCCCTGGCTCCCATCCGCGTCCCGCGTCTCTGATCTCGTCCTTCGCCTGGCCACCCCCTGCTCTTCCCATCTTTCCTCCTCAACATATTCACTTCCGCTCGAGTCTTCTCACTTCCTTCACTTGGAGAAGTTGTTTTTTTTCTTTCTATGACCGATAGCCTTTTCCGCTATTATTTCTTCTCTCCACTTCTAGAGGGAAGGAGCCTAGCGTTATTCGAAATGGGTGTTGTCAGCATTCGGTCATACAGATTGAAAGAGGAGAGCCATTGATTATCTTTCGTAATATTTCTTTTGGTTTATCCTTCGATTAGAAATATTATGTAAATAGGCTTGCTGGAATCAGTCAGTATCATTAAGTCTTTTTGGTGCATTAAATTGGGATTTTTGAAAGGAAGTGAACGGAAAAAAAACTTTTGTATTTTTTTTTTATTTTAAACATTTTGAATTAGTTCAATTTTAATCTTTGCATAAACCAATCACGTCATTAAATATACACAAATATTTATTCTGTATTATGACGTTTTTTTAAGATTTTCTTAAGTTGTGATGGGAAGAATTCTATGATGCGCAAAGGGAGTTGACATTATGACATTTAACTTCTGCGCGGTAGGAAAGCCAACGTTTTGTATCCAAACTTATTTCTCGAAGTACTTTGTTCAATGTGTTTTCGCGTGTTTTTATTTTTTTATTTTTTTATTTTGGTATGTGTCGTCGAATGACATTTTTATTATTGAATGGGAAAAACCAATACCAAAAGTGACATTTTACAAATTCGGAGAAAAACGAGATTATTTTACGCTATATTTCAGTGGTAATATATTTTTCGTGGTTTTAATGAACTCTTGAAATGCCTTAGTTTTAATGACTATACAAAGCACCACGAATATAGAGAGATATTCACTTAAATCAATAGGTTTCACAGAATTTATAAAATGTCACTTATGCCGTTGTAGTTTTCAGCCATTCAATTGTAAACTGCCACGCCATCT
Organism: Gryllus longicercus; assembly: GCA_038098605.1. Lineage (NCBI taxonomy): Eukaryota > Metazoa > Arthropoda > Insecta > Orthoptera > Gryllidae > Gryllus > Gryllus longicercus. Next base: position 298,068 of record JAZDUA010000381.1, read on the forward strand.
ACAGCTAGTATTGAAAATTAGTCACTGTCGGGACTCGGATGCTAGGTCCTTCCGGCGAGAGTCGCTGCAGAGACAACAGTAATGCTAGCTCTGAGCTAACTCAGCCGCTCGGGGGAGGGAACGCCTTCCCATCCGCCAGCGGGTGGGGGCGGCTTGTCAGCAGGCGAGGGGCGGGCGCGGGTGGCCGCGGCTACCTGCGCGGGGGCGGCGGGGGCGGCTGGCGGCCACGCCCCCTTCCCGGCGACCGCGCGCGGGCGCTTTGTGGCGGCGCGCGTGATCCGCCGCCACAAAAAGATACGGCTTCATTACCCGGAAATTGATGTTATTGTTGCGCGCGCCGGCTGCTCCCGGCCGTGGAGAGCGGGGGTGGGGGCCGGGCGGCGGCGGGGCCCGGCGGCGGCCGCGGAGGAGAAGTGGCGAAACCCAGTTCGCCTGTGGTCGCTCGCGCAGGCCCCGCTGCGGACTTGTCGCGGGTGGCTGTGGCAGTGGGCGGACCCCGCTCTCATACCCGCAAGTGAAACACTCATAAAATCATTAAGTGTTCGCTGGACCAACCTTCTTGGGGCTTGACTTGTGAGAGACACGTGATAACTGTGACAACACTAACTGGACGCTGTACGAAACGTCTTGGGGCTTGTCGTTTGAAAGACACGTGATAACAGTGACAATAATAACACTTAACGATGCGCTGTATCAAGCTTCTGCGGGCCTTACGTTTGAGAGCCACGTGATTAATAGTGACAATGCTGCCTAGTGTCTTGCAATAGCAGCAGCTTTTCCAGAGACGTCATCTTCCTTTGCCACAAACTCGGGATGAATAAAGAAAGGGGGCAGCGTCGTAACAGCTGATTGCTTCTGAAGAATTATGAAGCCCAACAGCAAAATTTAACCCATTAAAAATATATACGTATTATTGGCATCGGGCTGAAAAATACGAAAAGTATAGGATGGACACGTAGTTTCCGCTTTTGCCCGCGAAAGATGAAGCATTATGCGCGTGGCGAGGTAGGTGAAGCCGATATCAGTGTGACGACATCGATACAGTGAACACGGACACAAGCTTTCGTGTATACAGTTATTTATTTACAAGTAAAACAAGTAGATACAGTTGAATTATCCTAACTTTACTCATTATCTTTCATAGTCCTTCTATCCCCTGATCGCGTCCTCAAATAGCTACCACGAGGTTCGATCGCTAGTACGTTACGACTGCCTCAGCCGAGGCCCGACTGTCTAGCGCAGAGATGAATGAAATTTGATGGTGTAACTTCGTAAAAAACATGCGAAGTACATTTGAATATTTTTTAAATTGTTTTTTCGTTGAATGTCTTGAAACCTGAGAGAAATTGTCTGTTCTTGTAACTGAAGATGATGGTGTCAAGTCCACACTCTCGAGCTCGTTTCGACTTCTTTTGTTGTCTGGCGGGTCTGTGTCTGCAGCACTTCCAGTTTGTAAAAGTCGATCAGTGGCACTTAAGCGTCTTTTGTCATCGTGTCAGGAATCCGGTGGTTATGGCTGCCGGACACCCGAGAAGAAACCAGAACTCCAAGGCGAGGGAAGCACTTGTGTAAAATAAGCAGTATATCTGCCAGCCCCGTCTTCCCTCCCCTGTCCCCTCCCCTGTGTCCCTTCTGCCCTGCCGCCGCCGCCGCCGCCCTTCGGCGCCCTACGGTCGATTAGGGCACCCTGCTGCCCTGCAGCGGCACCGCGTGTCTGTGAACTTTTTTATTCTTGAGTTTGGTATTCATTACAAATCTGATTTGTGTTTCAATTAACTAGTCATTCAATCAATTTGACGTCTATGGCCAGCAAACAAAACTGCAAAGCAGTGAAAAGTGTGGAAGTCATCTTTATTATTAGTAGAGTCCTGAAAAATATGTAGTATAAACGACAAAACATGTACGGTAATATGCAGAAACAATTGTAAAAATACGCAAAAGCTATGTAATATCAAAGTACGCTCTATTATACAGGATGGTTACAAAGTAAATAAATTGACACACTTTTATATTACCTTATTGAAATATTTAATAAATGAAGTCTGTGACAACTAATATATCACATAAAGCGGGCAAGAAACACAACCTCGGTGATTCTTCCTGTATCTGAAAATAATATACTCAGAGCTCAGGCGCACTTGTTTCAACATTTACACAGAGCAGGCATGTGACTGCGGTTTTACCGTAAGGTTCCTCGTGTTTTCAACTACCAATTCCGAAATGGGAGAGACAAAATATGCTTTTTTGAAAAAAGTTAAAAATTGGTTTTGAAGATTTATTAATGTGTTTTGCAAAAATACATTTCATAAAATTGGTACAATAATAAATTGTTTTGCAAAGTATGTAAAATATAAGCAAAATCTTTATGCAAAATATAAGCAATATCAAAAAATTGACCGTTCTGTAGAGTGTGTAATATAGCTGGAAATATTTAAAAATATGAAACGAAAAATTTAGACATTTTTGTTTGTGATTGTCCTGATTCGCCAAATTACAATATACCTTAAAACCATGTTTCTTCTAGCGATGTGTGGGACCTCGTGTTTTATGTTCCATATTTATATAGTTTTGCTAATAATTTCAATTAAGACTACTAGTGCAACTTTATTGAATGAAATTGTCATTTGCGCGAGTTGTCGTTAAGTGAGGTGGTGGCGAAATTTGAATTTAAAAAAATCATAGTTCAAGATGTAAGGGTTTATATTCAAAATAAAAAGATTTTGCTTAGTTCACTACACCAATTAGTATCTTTCAATTTTATGAATAATTACATTGAAGTTTGAGTTCTTTTTTTTTAACACATCCCTTTCCTTTCACGATTACTAAGTATAATTAATTAGAATTATGTTTATTTACGTACTTTTAGCATTGACTTTCCTTTTGCAACATTTCGAGGTTGCCAATTCAATATTGACACATCGTTATGCTTCCGGAAAGTACACATTTCCTCTTTCATCATCCTAGCTTTCACGAACATTAGATCTGCAGTTTCGGTGCGATAATGAAGGCAGATTTTAGATCAGCTGTAGGGTACATTCTATTCACGGCAGCTTTACTTCATCCGCACGGCACACAGGTCACACGCTACGGGTGTGTTTGTCCTGAAGTCATGTGTACTGAAAGGTTAATTCACGATGTACAAGCGGCACGAGCAGCGGTGGGATAATACGTATGAAGTTTGTTTACACGGCTATTCGCGTGTGTACTGAGCTGTCAAAATCCAGCTAATTTACGACGAGTGGAGTTTGCCTGCCCCCTTGGAGGTTCACCGCGACACGGCGTTCATCGGACGAATCACAGCTGCCGGGCTGTCGTCACGCCGCCTGTATCGAGCCGAGAGCGATCGCCTTTAAGATAGGCACGCGCCGCGTGGCGGTTTGTTTGTTTCTTGGACGTTATCTTTCATTCACACGCGCCCCGCCGGGGGGGGGGGGGGATTCTGTTTACGCCGCTTCGCCGCTGGGGGAGGGGAGAGCGACTGGATTGAGGGAGGAGGGGATGCTGGGACGAGAGTGGAAGGAAACTTGGTGGCACGTGAGGTGGAAAGGGGCTTGACTTCCTTTGCGTTAGGCGAAGATATTTTTCAAATAAATAAACTAACAAACGATTATAGTCAAGTTACGATGATGTATATTTTAAAAACGTTTCGACATCATTTGTTAGGTCTCTTCAGTTTCTGGAGAGATCATGTTAATCAATAAAACATCTAACAATCAATGAACTGTTATCCGTCTAATTTATATCAGTATGTTACGTACATTATAGACGCTATGTTAAACAACTGTAGGTCAGGCGGTCTTAGTGTGAGGTTACGTACACGTGTTGAAATGCTAAAGGTAAACACCAGGTGTCAAATTATATGTAGATCTGGTGACCCTTTAATTACTGAATATATTTTTATATATTTAAATTCAGAAAATAGTTTTAAAAACTTAGTGACGTACTAAGTGGAGAAAGAGCAATACGAGCACGTATTATTTCGTTTCGGAACATTGTGAAGAATGCTCCTCACCATCACAAACAAAATTTCTTTTGTGAATTCTCGAGTACACTTTTAATGTTTCATTTTAATACACTAGTGACCTGCGACAGCATCTGAACAAAACCACGCAAAAATGAGAATTGTTACGAACAGTGTAAAAATAAATCAAATGTTTACTTATTTCGATCAATATTGAAAATGCGTAATGGTTTTTGTATTTTCTCCGAGTTTCTGTGTATCTAATGACACCATGAGCTCCTTTTCAGTATTAGAAGCAGTGACGTACTGAGTATAATTCGGTCGATATGGGCAAATTGAGAATTAAGGTAATAAAACTAAGAAATATTTGTAATTTTTAGACCAATTCAATCTATTTCTTTCATTGTTTTTGTATTATTCACGAGCTCCTGACTATTCAACGAATCTATAGAGACACCTCTCATGAACGGAAACAGCATCATTTTCTTTCTATATCTGCACAAATTAGAAATTAATAATATATATTCTAAGTAAGATTAATTACGCACCAAGTCAATGTTTTCAAAACATCTATAGATTTAACATCGATTTTTTATTTTCGATGTTGTTATTTCGCTATTTTATATTTTTGAATGAAAAACATACCATTGTAATAACCTGTAATAATTTTCACAAATTGCCCCAAATACAACATTCTTCAGATCAGAAAAATAATTAAAATAGAATTGTCATTGATCAATAAGTACATATTATTTTGTAATAATCCCGTCAAGAATAAACGTTTTGTGAAATCACCTGATCACATTTTTGATTGTGTTTTGTCAGTCAAATCTCAATTAAAAATAAGCAAACTCGACTTCTGTCAAATTACCCTCTCTGCGTGTACACTACTGCAGTTGAAAAAAACATCAATGTTTAGAAAATCCATGTATTTGGGGCGATGTTTTGTTAGCATCAATGATTTAATTTTGAACATCGTTGATTGAAAATATCGATGTTTTATTAGCAATTTTGCATCCCTAGTGCATAGTGCTTTTCGGAAAATCATGGTGGTTTCTTGTTTGCAAAGTAGAATTAATTATCATTAATTCTCTCATATTCATTCTCTTGAATCCCTATAGGTGACGAAAGAAGAATAATCTAGTGATTCCCTAAATTAAAGCATTAAATGTTCGAGTGCTACCGAATTTGCTGGTATTATGGTAAATATCGTGAAATTCAAACTAATCGTTCTTTTGATTGGACGATTCGACGGTTGAATTTTAATATCCTGCGTCGGGGACTAAATGAGGACATCAGAATTATTCCTGGACGATAAACGGCGACCGCCACAAGCAGGCTCCGCTTCGTTTCTTCGTGGCACTGCACCCCCCCCTCCCGGCCTCCCGCCACCTCCCCCTCTCCGCCCGCCACAACCTTAACCGCCGGTGCCCGACGCCAGGTGTTGATTATTTTGGAGCCCCCCGCATTTATATGATACCTACAATTATCAGAAACGTTTCACTCCTGTTACGGCTTACACATCTCAATACATAATGTTGATGGTTCCCCAGATAGCCTTCGGCGGCGGGGCCACGCCAAGAGGTATCTCTGCCTCCTTCGCCCCCGCCCCCGCCGCCGCCTCCGCCCCCGCCCGCCCCGCGCAGCGGACAAAGGGGCTCCGTGCGCCCCCGCCGCCGCCGACCGGGGCAGCCACTGCCCCCGGCGCAGCTCTTTTGTTCTGGTCCGTCTTCTTCCTCTTTCAATTTATGGCTGCACGCTGTAACACGGGCAGGTAGTCTCGGGGCGGGAACAGCTGTTTCGCTGGCCGGCGTTTGTTCCTTTGACTTCGGCTGCGGCGGTGCGCGGGGTCGCGCGTTAATGAAATGCGCTTCCCCCCCCCCCCCAGGCGCGGGTGTGCGTGTGCGTGAGCGCGTGTGGCGTGGGCGGAGCGCTCCAGCGCCGAGGACAGGGCAGCGAGCGTCTGATCTCGGAACCCGTTCGGTCGACCAGCGTCTGCCCACTTCGCTCGCCCTTGTGACTGAGGAGGAGCGAACGATAGTCACGAATTCCTCGTATTGACCCTGCGTTTCAGATTTGCAACCGAAGTGGAAATTTTCTCAAACGTTAAATAACTGAGGGCTTCCGGAGGGAACTTTAGGCTACGTGTTGCTTGCAATACGATACCATTGTTTTATTATCCTTTTAGTAGTCATGTTTTTGTGTGACTTTACTTACCTCTCCTTCCAGTAATGCTAAAGACATCAATAGTTTATAGTTTTCCGAATCTTTTTAGCTAATTCTGAGATGGCCGCTTGTTTGTTTTTCTTTCTATTTTCTTTTCCTTTTTTCTTTCTGGACATAGTAGTAACTTCAGAGATGCACGTTTCTAAACTTTAGTGAGAGATATAGTTATTCAAAGTATTGTTCTCCATGTTGTCGCGGCGGGAAATAGATTCCTTCACGAAGAGCACAAAGCTCATTTCGGACCGTGCTTGGGGGAGAGGAGCATTTATGGTACAATTAGCAATCATTGAATGTCAATGTGTACCTGCGCAGAATTATGTGCGTAAATAACGGAGAAAATTCTATCCATTAAGCAAAATTTATACCCATATTCTACTAGAGTAATACGATCATGTTAAAAACAAACTGTTCAAGCTGAAGGTCATTTTAATGTGATAATTTATTGCTTACGTCAATAATATAAAAAGGAGAAAAAATTATTTTCATGTTTTATACACTTTATTAATAAGTGTAGTATCTTCGATCTCTGATCAAAGCAAAGACAATCTGACTCCTACCATGTGTTAACATTCAGCAAACTGCCTTATCACGCATACAACAGCGAGCCACGACGTAAGGAAGTAAAGGTATTTGGCAAAGATCTTGGATCACTTCACTGTAGCATAATGAGAGGCAGTATAGTCGTTGTTAAGCTCTTAAGAGGTGACCCTAAAAGAATCATGGAAGGAAAAGAGAAAGGATAAAAGACTTACGGTTTTAAAAGCTGTAGTTAATCAACTCCATTATAATTGTCTAGATGTAAGAAGTTATTTGTAAGTGAAGTCGCATTTCAATACACCACAGGAGCCTAAGTCCGCGTGAATGTTGAGTCTAATTTTGTAGATAATGCACACTGTATTACAATTCAATTTTGGAAGTATGCTATTATTGTTAATATTAAAATTATTATTATTATTATTATTATTATTATTATTATTATTATTATTATTATTATTATTATTCTACTACTACTTCTATTATGTAGGTCATGGGCTGTTCGTTTGAATGGAAACTGGTTTCCATGGAAGATAACTGAATTAACTGAAACAATAGACCCGAACTGTTCATAGTATTACTGTTAATAAGAGGGGAATTGAAAGGGCTGTTTTTCATTGGATCGCCCCATTGGAGGGCATACAAATACCGTACATATTTTACTATTAATCCGCGCGTTTCCTGATGCCGGTACGCAGTTAAGAGGAAAAAAGGTTTCTTCCATTTCATTTATTTTATTCAAAGACATGGCGGCACTCCATTAGAAAATAGTCCGTTGGCGAGCGGGCTCTTGGGCCAACCTTTTACGGCACTTGCTGTGGAGATGGAATACAAATCTCCGGCCGCCGACAAAGGGGTGCCAAAATGGGCGAGGGGCCGCCCCTCCCCCTTTCTGCTTGACGACCCCTCACCCTCCAGCGGCGCGGCGCGTCGTGGCTGCCGAGGACCGGTTTTTGTGTGGGACCGGAGGTCGCCCACTGTGCTGACCACTGAAGAAGGCCGAAGCTTCCTCCCTTTAGGAGTTCGAACGGCATGATTACACTGTGCATATTTAGACTCATCATTTATTGTAGAAGTCCATTATTCTGATAATCGGATAATTTTGTAGAAGAACCTTGGCTTATGTAATGTTTCTGAATTTGAACCATTCGTAATTTTATTAACGCTATATCTTTGAGAAATTAAAACTCCATTTAAATTATTTCTTTATTGTCTGGTGATATAACGTTTGGATGCTAGTTCGCAATTGTAACATCGCATAGTACAAGAGTACTATGAAGATCTTGTTTCGTGTCCTGGCGGTGAGCGATATGGAACTGGGACGAAGCCCTAACTAAGAAACTGGGTCGAGGCCTTACATATCTGTGGGAATGTCATGAGACAGCTGGGTTAATCAGTTTCTCTTTCCTTCCTTGAGTTTCAGACGGATGACGGAAGAGAACGTTAAACAACGCGCAACGTCTGTTCATCATCCCTCCTTCCTCCCTAAATGTTTAGTACCTGGTCGGGGTCTGATCCCCCTGTTTGCATACATCTCTCATGGCCTCGAAAGTCTTCGACAATAGAGGACGTGGGTGACGGGCGAGGACATATTCGACTGCCTTTCACGAATAACCCGACACGGTAAACCATTTAATTCCGTACTTAAACGTTAATTTGTGTTACCATACTGTACTATTTAACAGATCTTTAATTATGAGCTACACTAACCCCTAAATTCAGGGTTGATTTTTCGGGAAACGCCTGATAGCACCACGCGGTCAACTTTCCCTCACATCTGCTTCGCTCTTTCGCTTGGGGCGGTTTTTTGGAGCGACGAAGGAACGAACAATTTCGTAAACTATTCTGAGTAACGCAAATGGATGTTCACCCAGCAATCAAGATCTTGAACAGAGACAAGTGTGGCAAAATCTACGGAGTTTTTGCGGCGAAAATGTAGAAATTTGTCTACTATTTTAAACTGCAAATAATAAATTTTTATGTCAATAATGGTACCTTAAGTCTTGTCATTTCCTTTACCTTATTTTACATGTTAGTGCAATTTAATTTCAGGTTCCAATAATACAGAATCATAAGGAATTACCACCAAACGATTCGTGTAAATGAAATGCCATATTCAACACTCCATTGCGCATCGTTATTCATTGTCTACTATCTGGAATAGCCAACTGATGTTTATTTCCTATTTCCAAGAGGCTAATATTCATTTTCTCAATCGATTTCAACCAATTTGTGTAATTTCCTCACACACTATTCGGTTGTTTCTGGAATAAATATACTAAGAATAACGCAATAAAACCGCTTCTCCCATTCAGCCGCATAACGTCGCTTATATACGAGCAACTGTAGCGCTACGCGGGTACTGTCGCAACTCCCGTGACGTCAGCGGCAAAGTTGAAAATACCTTCGCGGCGTCGGAATCAACGGCGGCGACCGGCGGCGAGGCGGCCGCATTCCCGGCCGCGTTGGACCCTGGCGACTTTAAAGCCCGCGCGGCAGAATCTTGAAGCGGTTTAAAGCGCGCGGCCGCCCTCGCTTTGGGCGCCGTCGATCGAATGGCCTTTGCCTGGGGATATTGACCATGGCAGGAATTCGGATGACCGAAAATTATTTAAAAATTACCCATAAAATGACTTAAAGTAAGAGGGAAATTACTTAAAAATATAGGGGAAATAACATTTTTCTTTCAAAAGTTTGGAAAAAATTGTGTCAGTACGATTTTTTTAAAACTGAATTTTACAATTTTCATTTTAAACATATTTATGCATATAACGTCTTTGTTTTAGGAAGAAATGAAATCCTTAGCTCCGATCATCTAGTCAACAGTTGATGTCAACAGAGGATGCGTTAATTTTGAGTCTACAGCAGTAGGAAAATTGGTCATGAAATGGTGAGTAATAAATACTGTGTTTCATTGCGTCATTATAATAGCCAAAAAATAGTATTGGCTCATTAGAAGTTATTGAGGACACCAACATGCGAATTTGACTTGGCTTACACTTGATGCTGGGTCTTGGCCTTTCGTAGGACAAGTCCCAGTAAGGTGTATGCAGTACATGGTTTTGGAAGAAAATACTCTTTCTGATGCTTTTATTATTTCAGAGGTATTTTAATGCAAAGAAGCAGTGGTTTCAAACTTCTCATTTTGTATTACTTGTTACGTAATGCATTGAGTATTAATATCGGATTCTAGTGTGCTGTTTATTCACGCAATTTTTATTGACATTCACGGTACAAATTTATAGGCGAATGATTATCAACGTTTATAATTATATTTACTGACCTCATATTACATCTAACCTTTCAATTTAAATTCATTTTGTGATATTTTTAATGTTAGAAAAGTAATTTTTGATTATAGATTGGCAGGTCCGCAGGAAGTTGCTAATTACCTTATTATCCTTGACTATTACCAATTATCCTCTTTCCTAAAAAATTTCGTTGGCAGGGATCTTTTACTTAGGCGTCAGCTGTTCGGCTGTAATAACTAGTGAAAACAATGGGTTTTGGGGAACTGGTAGAAATTTAATAAATATTATAACAAATGAGTGGGGGGTGACAACTTAATGTGAAAACAGGTCAAATATATTGGTATTCAAATTGGATCGTAGTCCGAAATGGCTACTGTTAGTGATTATTTAGAGGGTTCCTTAAGCGATTGTGGTTATAAAGTTTGTCATGACCCAACCAATTTTGAATATTAGTATTAATTGGAGAGTTATATATTAAGGCTTCATCATGAATTCCTGTAATTTGTTTGCTGTGTTTTTCCCTTTTCATTTCATTCTATTCTCAGATCACAAATGCAATACCTATTTTTGAAAATCCCTCGGGCTTGTTTTCTTTAGTGCATTGACCTTCATGAATAATTTGCTATATTCTACGAAGAACATTTTAAAAATGTACTTAACATCACTTGGGCTTGAATTTTGTGAGTTGTATTTGATCAAAAAATGCTTAGTGTGAACTGCTCTGAAAGCGATCTACTTTCTGGCTCTCCCTCTGCAGGCATTTCTCTGAACAATCTGACACAATCTGATTAGTGTCGCTTGGAGTTGAATGACTGTTGATTCCGGGCGCTCTATCTGCTGGGGTCAATTTTAGTGTGGTGTATGTTTTCTCCAGGCGGCGGAGATGTTTCCCTTCCAAATTTTGAGATCCGGAGCCGAACTACCGGCGGCTATCGCGGTTTTCCTTTACCAGGTATCCGACACCAGCGGGGCACTGGGACGAAGTCTTAAGCTCCAGATCGGTCTCCAGGCATTTGTGATAGTGTAGTGCATGTCAATGTAAGTGTGTGTATGTAAGGAGTGAATTTGGAACATGGAGGAGGAAGAAAAGATGGTGTTTTTTGTTAGGGCCCTGTTGATCAAAGAAACCACAGAAAACTACCGCTTAGAGAAGCCGGTCACCAGCATTCTCCTCGATTCAGTGACTGAACGCGAATATGCTGCCTAGCTAGTGTCGAAAATCGTGTCACCATTGGGACTCGAACCTAGGACCTCTTGGTCAGAGGTACTGCAGGGACATCAATTGATGCTGCGAGACACCTCTCCCGGTGTAGAAATTAAATGGCTCACGCGAAGTATCATAGGAAGCTGAAAGTAACTGAGAAAGTTGTGCTATTCAAACTTTACATTCGCCTCACTGTGAGCACTGATAGATGCTGAGTTATGACCCTATTTCGCAAAATCCCAATTCTGTTGAATTAAAGCAGTGAAAACGGCAGCTCTTTAGCCAGTAATCTACAGTAGTACAGGAACAATAGCCTCTTGAGTATTTCGCAGGCGCTCAGACACTGAATACGTTGAATGGTCGGAATTTTCACTTTGTGGCGCGTCTTTTAGCGAGGTCGGGCGGGGCGCAGTGTAGTCTGTCACGCAGGGTATTTCTCTAGCCCGCGGCGCGCCGCGCCGCGCGCCTCGGCATCCAAAGAACTTCCTGAAAGAAGCTGCGGCCGCCAACGACAGCCGATGAAACGTCTTGTGCGGCGCGGCGGGGCGAGGCGGGGCGCGGAGCGGGCCCGGCGACCCGGGGGCGCGGGTTCGGTGCCAAGTTTATGTCGCGCCGCAGTTCACGACCTCGCGCCGGAGGGGCTGGGCGTGATCCCCCGCGGAGAATTCTTGGCAGGCGGCGGCGCGGCGGGCTGCGACGGCATGGCGGGCAGGATGGCGCATAAGGCGGCGCAGGTGCCCGTGGCGACGAATGGGCCTGTCGATCATTCTCGAGAGATGGCGCTCCGTTGCGAAGCGACGCGGGCGGGCTCCGGCCTCGGAGGGCAGACCTGTCGCCATCTATCGCTTCGTTCTCACTGTAGATCCTAGACGATCTATGTAGAATTTGTGGCAGATAAAAGCGAGTTAGCCAAACGTTTTCCATGGGGGTTCTTATGTTCTTTTTTCCTAAAGCTCATTGCAGCTGTTACCTTATTGTTCTTACATCTTTAAATCCATTTCAAAAATGACCATTGGTATGAATAATTAGCATTATAATTAAAAGAGGCTTTTTGTTTACCTCTGATATCGCGGGGGCAGGTAATGCAGCACGAATATGCTTTGCTGCAGAATATTTTAAGGTTGCATTTTTACCTTGCTTGCTATTCCTCTATTAACTATATCGTCGTCTTCAGCAATATGCCTTTGATATGCTACAGAGATTATGTGTCAGTGTCAGCTACAGAGTTTGGCAATCAGAAATGGAGAACTAGTGACCTGTTGAAGCAGAAATGCTGGTGACCAGAAAGCACTTGTATTTGATTTCCAAAACGTAGGAAGCACACTAAAATAAAAATCAAATACTCTCGTATTACTCTGCAGTGAATTAAATATTTTAGGTAAAAACCATTAAGCAAAAATGTAATAACATGGTATACTATATACGTTTATACAGAACAAGAGTCGTTTCTTTAGATTCTGAAAATGCACAAAACCCGACCTCTGTTGTTCGACCTCTGTGAGTCACTCATTCTCCACGCGCCCACAACGCTCGCCCACACACGGTCTAAGTCGGAACAGAAAACTTCCATGAATGTGGTCGAGAGGTTGCACTACTTGCACCCATAATAATGACGTGAGTCCACCAGACTTTGACCTATTCCCAAAATTGAATAAAAATGTCTGCGAGGATGTCGTTTCTCGTCCCTTGATGAGCTTTCTGCAGCCTTCACCAGCACCATTCTTCTCATGCACAAGTAAGGAATATTTCATGTAATTCCCAGACGTTGCGGCTCGGTAACTGAGAAGAATGGAGACTACATTGAAGCATTGTAATAAGATTTTCTCAAAAAATAATAAAATATCGTGTACGAAAATTTAAAATACTGTGCATTACTTATGAAATACTTCTCGTTTAATACGGAAAACGAAGGTAATATTCCAAGACGAGATTCAATCCCTTCATTTAGGGGAGTAGGCGCATCAGTAACTTTACAACGTAAATCGTCCTTTCAAAAACGATCGTTCAATGTTTCTCGTAGAATTCAACTCTGTGGCCACTTACTGGAAAACCAGGAAAGATCAGGGAATGTCATTAATCTGGAAAATTCTGGGGATTTGTGGGAAAATCGTTAGAAGTGAGTGAAAGGTTTGGGATGGTGATTAAGCTAGATAGGGTCAAGGTATCGTCCCTGTACTTAATATTGCCTACTCGTGTTTCCATGGTGCCATGCGCTCCATATATGGTTTCTTATGTGAATCATATAGTTCTGGCGTATAGCTGCGCTAAAATTGCATTCGCCAGAACTATCAGTTTTTACGATTTACGATTTTTTAAAATATTCATTTACGGTATCAGTCTTGAATTTCCTTTATGGATGAGTAATATGCGAGCTTCAATTTAATCAGTCATGCTAATGATGCTACAAATAATATATCGCTTCATTTATCTCATGTTTAGTTAAGATCTGCTTTTACTAGTTGTGGTAGAAGTAAAACATTGCCATGAGTCGCTATTTTCTACACAATACAATTACAATCAAATGTGTCTCTAGTTCGTTTACCAATGCTAAGTTTCCTATTACTCGGAAAGGAACATCTCTGGTTTTAGGTTGGGGTTAACTTCACTTTGTTTCTATTTTTACTTTCTCGCCTTACGAGTACTTCGTAAGCACAGAAAGCTACGTAACTACGAAAGCTGGAGCTCAGCACAACGGCGCCAAATTGTTGTTCTTGCACGTACGTCAAATCCAGTTTTTATTTTTTGCCGAAAGTAAACGAAATTCAATGATCAAATGAAATCACCGTACTGCAATAATTAAGGCGGAATTTATGCGCAGAAGAAATGGATACACCACGCAGCAACAGTGAATTTAGTTAAGTAACTCCATGCATTTTTCAACAATACAAATAAATAGTTACTAGATATTAGTTACGTTTCCTGAAATTTAGAGGTAATGAGGAACAATGGGCCTATTCCTAGCGGTTTTTTTTGTACCATTATTATCGTGGAGTGATCGTACTACCGAATTCTATGCATAGATTGGATGTGAAACCAACGCGCCCCGCGGGCCATCATTTCCCTCTGCGCTGCTTTAGCTGGCGCTTGCAAATTGGTTCGTTGCGGCGCGGGGGAGTTTCGTTTCTTTCCGCGGGCAGCGGCAGGTGATCCCTCGGCGGGGGGGGGGGTCTTCGCAGCGCCGCCTTGAATAAATGGGGAAGGCGTGGCCGAGCGGCCAGCGCACCTGAGCTTTGGCAACCTCCCTGTTTGGTCTTCCGGAGCGGCTCAAAGACCAAATTGATTCGAGAACGAAGCACACTGCCGTGCATTGCCTTTGATCTACATTCCACAAACAAAGGGGGCGGAGCGGGGCGGGGCGAGGCGGGACGTGACGTGACGTGACGTGACGGGGCGGAGGGCGCGCAGCTTCACTTGCGACAAAGCCCACGTCGCTTTTTTCGTCCTTCCTTCATAACCGAGTAGTTAACATATTCTATTACGAGACAGGAAGGAAGGCAGGAAGTGAGGAGCGCGAGATGAAAGTCAGGGCGGGAGAAAAACCGATAGCTTTATTTCGGTGCGCGGGAAAATTAACTTCTCCCCGTGAGGGCAGGCGGCTCCCGCTACGCCACCCCATGCCGGCCGACCGTTCGATCGTCCGTCGGCCGAGGCGCCCCCCCCCCCCCGGGCTCTGCCCCACTCGCTCTGCCCGTCCGTTCCTTCCCTTCTCTGCCCATCGCGTCCCACTCCTCTCGGCACCAACTCGCCCACTCGCCTCTCCACGTCCAGCCCCACTTTCCTCGGCGCTATTAGTGATGCGACATCGGTAACAAAACATCCATGTTAGCAAATATCGACGTTAAAAATACATCGACCAAAAACCATCGATGTTTTTCAACGTTGATGATCTGAGACTACATTAGTAACATCTATTATTAAATCCTCATCGTGTGCATTACAGTTTAATATGACAGTGTTTCCGTATATCAATTTTCCGAATAATGATACGAGAAGAAGGGGGAGACCCTACGCCCACAGCGCATTTGTGGACCAAATCTCAATTTGAGAAATGAATATGAAGATATAGGAAATACAAGGACATGTAAGCCATTTAAGGCAAAGGAGAGTGATCGATAAAGGTAGTGCAAACAGCGTTCCTTTGATTCCAAGATACGAATAACTGATACTATCAGCTAATATTTCATATTTTCGCTTTTGCAGTATTGTGATCGTGGGAATTTTTCATCCAGAACAAAACATGGTATAGAAAACATGGGAATCGATGTCGCATTTCTAGTCGCTATCCGGCTGTTTCGTCGGCCCCGCCTCATGTCATAATGTGTTACGTTTCGTCCCGTTCCGTGCGGACCTGTTCTGTTCAATCTTCCATCAGCACACACCCGCCTCACTCGTCCCACTCTTGACTCTTTTCTCCCCGTTTCTACTTGACTTTACTCTAAGCTCTCGGCTCACTTGGCCTCTCGTTTCGTTGCCGCTGACTCTCCTGAGGCTGGAGCAGGATGACCCGACGGCTGCGGATTGTCGATACTTCGGAGCTATTTAGCGAGATCGAACTTATCTGCGGCGGTGATGGTGTAACGGTTAGCGTTTCGGACTGTTGTACCCAAGTTGGCGGGTTCAAACCCGATCGAAGCCGTGGATTTTTCAGGGCGAAAAAATCCTTCGTACGCCTTCCTTCGGAGGGGAAGTAAAGCCGGCTGTCCCATGTTAGTAGATTTACTTGCATGTAAAAGATCCTCAAGCCGAAATGACGCCTCTGAGCTAAATTCAAATCGCCTGTTTCTCGCCCAAGAAATACCTCCTTTCTCCGCTAGTGGGTGAAAGGAGAGTAGCGAAATTTGCGTGGTCAGACGGAAGAGCAGGCCTAATGGCCTGAGTCTCGCCACGTAAAATAAGGCATTAATTCAATTCAATTCAATTCAACTTATCTGCGGTGTGGAGGAGAATTTTAGCGGCCGGCTGCTCTGATATGTTGTACGTGTTTGATAGGGCGAGGCAAATGCTGGAGCAGACCCTAGCAAATGGACCAGACCAAATCTTTTCTTCCTCTTTCTCGGTCTATCCTCTTATCCTTATCCCATGACACTTAGAATGCATATCCATCCTTACGTTCACTGCACGGTGGAAACATCTTGAGAGATCACTAAAGATATTAATTTATCTGGACGGTCTCGGTGCGTACTTGGAGGGTGATACTTGGAGTGGAAACCCCGGAAATCGACGTATTGGGCGCTGGATCTCTACATCCAGCACGGGAGGAACACCGCCACCTTTTGGGATAAGATATTCACTCGAATTACGGGAGCAAATAACTTAAACGTTGGCGTGCCCGGGAGCGCGAGTGGCGTGTTGTCTCCACATTCCCCCCTCCCCGACCGGGCTTCGCGTTTCGCTGCCTTCCGTGATCGTGGCGCCAGTTTCACGGGTTACTCTTCTCCATGGTTGCGGGTTATTGCTTGCGGCTTCCCCCACCTCCCGCCGCCTCCCACCCTCTACTCCACCGGCGAAAGGCTGCGAAGGGCCGTGTCAGGGGTCAGCAGGGGCGTCTGGAGGCGACAACTTTCAATTGCATTTGCATCTGCCGTAGATCTTGGTGCAGCGCTGGCACTAGAGAGACCAGCACAGGAATTCGTAAAAAGAAGAAGACAGAAGTCAATGCAATAAAATTCAGGCTAAACTGCTGAGTGCAGCGGGTATTGGAAAATGTCTTTATGGACGTAGTTAAGTGTGAATCGAATGTATTACAGATTTATTGCAATTTCAGAGTGGAAAGTCAGTCTGTCGTGCAGGTCCCCATATCGATGATATGATTTATTTCCCCTCCGTGGTCAGATTGTAGGGTAGCCCGACCGAACATGAAGGATTGTTTGTCAGCGCAAAAAGTAGAAAATTGATTTTATTACTTTGTGGTTTGGATACTCCAGTTTTCTTACTTTTTAACGTGCGTTTGAATCACAGTAAATCTTGTGAGAGTACTAATTTAGTGATTCTATTATAGTGAAATCCGTTTAACTGCTTGTCATTTCCAGATTGAATTGCATTGTAGATCTGATATATACTTTGTACTTTCCATTACATTAGAAGTTCTGCTCTGTAGGTAGAGTACGTAATACTGCCTTTCCGAACTGGGATTTTTATTCATGGAAGTTCCAGGCGAAAGGGAATTCCTTCTCTTCGTTCATCGAGCTTTGAACTAGTTTCTCGTTTCCACCCTACCCACCCCCGGGCCGCGCCGGTGCAAATTCAATTCGCTCAGAGCCCGGAGAATAGAGAACTGAATCACATGGCTTGATAACGTCCATGGAAATGAGTAACATTAAAGTGTAGAGAAATGCTGTAACGATACTAGTGAGAATACGGATTTTTTTTAGTCGCTGTTTTTTCCATTTAACATTTGACGACGTGTACGCAATATCTAGATCTAGTTAAGATTCTTCAAGAGACTGTGTTTTTGAATGTTCTTTAAACGGGTGTTTCTTTTGAAAATATTATTTGAACAAAAATTGTCTGTAATTTTCAAATTGTAGTTTGCTGTGATATAATAGATTGAACTTTTACATTCAGAATCAGTTCCACTTAATTGCAGAATTTGACAGGTATTTTTCGATTTGTTCTTTTATCAAAATTATTATTGATCATTACGATATTAGTAATAAGCGTTATGTAATACTTTAATTAACGTATTTAATACTGGTAACAGTAAAATTTTCGTACATTATTTGTTAAATACAATTAATAATGAAACGAAAGTGCAAATGTCGATTCAAAATTATATTTTAATTTTATGTATTTTTAATGTCTTGTGTTTTGCATTTCTAATTCATATGTATATTTACACAACAGTGGTTGTGGTAGAAAAGGAAATACTTTATGCCATATTTGTAATCTCTTTTCTCTCACGACTGTGCACTTTAGAACAATTTTCAAAATTCTGAGTTTGATAAAGATAGTATTGGTGCCATATTTTCCGATGCATCGAAAGATGTTATGAATGTAATTCAGAGACGTAACAGAAAAAAAATCTTTTTGAGGTTTTTTGAAAATTAATACGCTAAAATGAAACATTCAGTAATTAAAAAAAAAACAAATTGAAAGTTTTTAAGTACTATTTAATTCGAACAGGATGCTTCAAGAAAAATAATGGTAAGCTTCCGTAATGTAAGGGTAAGAGATGTTTCTAGAAAAGTTTAATAGTGCATTTTTCGAAAATAGAATTTCGTGAAAACTGGCCTTCTCCCATATTCAGGCTAAGCTCGTAGCTTGAGCACCTGCTTAGTTATTGCAATTTTCACGGAGGTGGATGAGGAAATAGAGCTAGTTGATACGGTTATTCATTTCTATTCAATCTCTGGTATTTTACGAGACATTTGAGGTAACATTGTTTTTTCAAAAGGAGCTATTCATATATTTTCAGTGTGTCATGGCGCTTGGAAAATGACAAATCCAATGATGGAAATATTGTCATATGTTAGATAAGTATTTTTTTAGTAATTTTGATTCTTTTGTGTCAAATGTTTAACGGGTATTATTAATGTAACAGTCCGCTGCACTACGTTACGCAGCGCTCCCCCTGCTGTGCCCCTGAATGTCACCCCTTTAAAGGAAGATAAATTAACAATCTTATGTCATTACATAATACTTATGACAAATCCGCATTTTCAAACCTTTAGTAACACAAAGGATGAAGTGTGAAAGGATGGAAGCAGAGTACAGAAAAAAAAACCTGCATTATTTGTACAGAACTATATTTTGACTTTGAACATCATTTGAATTGAAATCCATTCTACACATTTGTATCACTCTCCCAGTTTTAGAATTTCAAATGCTCATAAATAATTGCCAGTAACAAAAATGTATCGTTAATATTAGGAGGTGGTTAAAAAGTAACAAATGTGTGATATATAGAGAAGTTGCCCAACAAGTTTTCATTTTAAAGTAAATGATGTTCCACTTGTGTTGTCAATAGGTTATTAGCAGTTGAATTATTTACATAATTGTCAGCTTTATTGTTTTTAAATAGTGTTTGTCGCAAGAGATTGTATATGTTTGTTGTGATTAAATTTGAGATTTTAATTACTATTTCTAAACATCAAATTATATGAATACTTATTGTGTTTTAAATAATTTTAAAATAATATTAAAATAGTTTGGTATGTTTCTGAAGTTGTGTGTGTTTGGGGGAGGTTGTGAAATGGTGTTATTATTTGGGTCTGGTGGGAATATTTCCGACTCTGTTTTAAACGCAGGAGCTGATGTTTTAAACGCAATTTGACTGTACGTGGTGTTCACACCGTCCAGTGTTCCGATGTTTGGGAACTCCTGTTGCTGTGCAAGCTCTTCACGGGAGAAATGGACTTCAAAAACTGCGCCTTGTGGACTGCTTGAAGCAGGGTTGTCCATTTCAAGGGCTGCGTTGACATTTATTGTGGCCCGCAAGAGGTTCTTAGTCAAAACTGAAAGTTTCTTGCTGTCGTTTCGGGCGAGAACACAGAGCGTCAAGCACACATGCTTTGTCGGAGTCAGCTCCCCTTAGTATTAAAGTATGGTAAGTTAAGATTTAAGAAGTTTTTATACTAAAATTAGAAATTCCAGATAATCTCATATTTTCCTAAGTTATCCATGGTGCGACCCCATATCATCCATGGTTCCGTATCCCCCTGTTTCGGAGCAGCCAGTTGAACTGCCAAGATCAGCAATACGGGGAAGTCCGGTGTGGATCGACCGATTTACGAAAATATTACCCGCGGCCACATCGAAAGTATTTGTCGTGGCCCTTTGGACCTTGCAAGTTGGATACCCCTGGCCTAAAGTGAACTTTATTTAATGCCGCTGGTATTGTGTAGGCGCGGTGCCGTTCGAAAGAACGGACGTAATGGGGAGGAGCGTAGGGCCCCCGACCAACAGCCAACTTTTGTTTCCGCGGCAACGGACATGCTGCCAGTGACGACGTATGCACGCAGCAACTTCTAATTACAGTTGAACTTCCATTTGGAGGTAGCGTTTGCAGCGGCGCGAGCGGCGCGGCCGAGCGACCGAGCGCGCGATTTTAAAGGGGGCGAACCAGAAGTGGCCTCTTTAATACGAATGACATCTCTGGGGCGGTCGCGTGCGTTTACAGAAGCGGCAGCGTATAAGCGACTCTCTTGCCACGTGCGATGGAACGTCATGTGACCTCTGAAGCAGTCGCCTTGCGATGATTTGTTTACTAAGGAGCCACGCCATTGCGGACAGCACTATCGATATTCTCGATAGCACTATCGATATAGGGAGCACAAACTCCCTACTTTCTCGCAGTCAGGCCGCTCATCTGACTGCACGAAATCGCGGAGGCGATAAGTTTCAGCTGTGACAAAAAGTATGAATATAATGTCGGTGTCATCGCCTGTCTGTAAGTGGTAAATGTATTGATATTTCGTTTATGTCACGTAGGTGGTGCCATGCGCGTAGTAATAAGCGGCAACAGCGTGCCGAACTGTGAGTGTCTCCTATACGCTGCCGGTACTACACGAGCCGAGGATTATGAGGTGGCAGTACTTCCACGAATCGTTTTCTAAAGCGTGCGCTTGATTCCTACGAGAGCCAACGGGGAAAAAGAGGTACTTTTAGTGAACATCCGGATTTGTGTGCGTTCGCGAAATTCGTTTATAATTTTTATCAGTGGAATCGCGGAGACGCACGGAAGGAACTTGTGTTGCGGTGCGCGCGGGAACGAAAGCGGTTGCACTGACTGCCATTTCTGGGAGGGAGAGAGAGCACAGATGGAAAAGCCCCAAACAAGATTAAATGGCTTTTTACGGAAGAGAAATACATATTGAACACTAAAGCAGACACGGTCGGAAGGAAACAATAGTGAATGCCAATGTGACTAAATATATTTTTTTATTTATTTATTTAACGTCAAAAAACTTAAACTATGGTGACGTTCTATAAGGAAACGTGCTATGTGTGTAGGTTCTCTTGGGCTCTTCTCCCTTCTCTAAATTGGTTAGAATATTGGTCAGAAATAATGTCTTAAAAAGTAATGCCTCACAGATATTGAAGTGTATTTCTTCGTGTGTGAACTGTATTAAAGGAGAGATACAAATGAGTATCTTCTTTTATGTTAATTATCAAGTCATTGTATTTAGTTTGTCATATAATTTTAAACATCGATATTCTTGATCGATCTGAAACAACTCGTGGCCCTGTGAGTTTGTAATTCGTGATTTGATGTTAGTGGTACTTGTAACAAGCAAGTGATGTGAAAACAATGGCGCAGGTCTCATCTTCATTAAAATCTCTGTAGTTTCTAAAATTACAAAAGTTAATCATTTTTTTGGTCGTCTTCTTACAACTGCAATATTGAAATAGTTATTGCAGTTGATGAAATGTGATCTTAAATACCTCTTTAAATAAGGTAGAACAACTTTTCGAAAATACTAACAGTTTTCACATAATTTTGCGTGAACAATGGCAATTTTATAAATCTTTTCTCTCAAACTGCTCCAATTTTGATTGTTTAAAAATGCGTGGAAATAGCAACTATTGTTGAGGAAATGGTGCTAGTCTCAATTTCGGTGAATTCTATTTTTGGAAAGTAGGTGTACAATACTGTTGATCTTTTTTTTAGCAATGAAATTTGTAAAATTATGTAGTAACTTTATAAAAATAGTTCTCGCGTATTAGTTTGCTTGCGTTTAATGCACTTCATAAAAAATCTCAAAAAGTTGAACTCCCTATAGTTTCAAAACTTCAGAATTCAGAAATTACGCGAGACGGTGTGTGCTCTTTTTTAATCGTATGATAGCTTGGAACTCTCACCAAGGAACCTTGAATAAGCGGGCGTAATATGAACAGCATCATCGACCGATTTGTATGAGCATCCCAGATGTGTGTTTCGTGAAGATCTCCATCTTGGCGTCTTCTTTTGAAACAATGCTCACGAATTTTGACTCCGCTCGTTTGGTGTCTACCGCACATTACATGTGCACATGTTATCGTGTTTCCTTCTTGAGACAATGCCAAAGAACACCTCGGGAGTCACTTTAAGTTTTATTCTTGGTCCCCCTTCCCTAACCACCTGCGGTGCGCCTCCGCCCCTTCCCCAAGCAGTGATGGGCTCCAGAGACTCTTGGGAACGTTCACGTTTCTCGAGAAATATTCTCGCTGTTATTTTTACCTCCTGCTGCAAGCATATTTCCGTGGTCAACGCAGTCGCCTAAACTGTTCAGGATGTTTTCAAAATTGAATGTTCTGTAATCATTGTGAACCAACGCTAGGCCCTTCAAGTTTAAAACTGATGTTTTAAATTGTGATATTTTAAAGATATTTATCATAAAGATTCAATCTTTCAAAACTATTTAAAAAATTGATCCAAATTTTTGGTTAATTTTAATTCTCGGGTAGCGTAATGGACGCTTAAAGGAATGGTGGAAATTTAATGTTAGTTAAAATCCTTCATTAAAAAAATGCATAATTTTCAGCGTCAACTACAATATTAAAGATAGAGATTTCTTCCAAATAAAAGTTGTTCATAAAATAACTGATCTTGAACGAATGTCTGGTCTTGAATAATGCATGATAATACGTGCTGTTGCAGCTCCTCTCGCTTTGTGTAAGACTCCATTTATTGATTAACAGCTTCATATGATAGGTTTCTTTTATATATTTTTTAAAATACAAAGTATTAAATTTTGAAGTAAAAATATTTTGTTAAATTTATAGGGGTAATCTAAGGGAATTACTTGCTTAACCTTAAATCAAGAATAATTGTCTATTGTTGAGTTCTGACTCTTAAGAATGTTATTTCAGAGATATCTTTACAGTCCAACTATCAAATACCTTTTTTTAACATTCAAATGAGTGCATTTATTGTTTTTTTAATGCGAAACCAGAGAAATCAGTCTATTTTTTACGTTGCATATGGATGTGGAATTTCAGTTGTTGATATATACAGGCGACGTTGGATCTGAATTACTATGCTGGAGAATGGAATAGAATGTAATTGATACATATTGAATAGACAGTATATAAACTTTATTATGCGTCAGGGCAGATAATTGTATTCATAGAATAACAATATTGTTTGTGTCCTATTGGTTGTATTTGTTCTGCATGGCGAATGAAACTAAGGGGAAATAAATATTGGCAGTGTATGTTGTTTTACCGGCTACATCTATGAACACTGGTTCGCTCATATATTGATTACTAAACATTATTAACTACATAAAGTGTGATAACTACAATTTCAGAGTGGACATCCCCACAATTTAATTCACAGGGGCACAACCAGAGAACAATAATAACTCATTCCACAACTAGCACAGGAGGATGCGAATGTACAGCCAAAGCGGCGCATCATTTATTCAGTTTATTTGACGAACGATTTCACTCAGGTCGTATTTGGCGCTCGTTGTAAAAATACTTGGTTAATAACGAAATGCGTACAAATGCTGGGAATATTGCAAGGTAGGTTTCCACTCACGAAGGCATTGGTATGGTATTCTTTTGTGAAGGGACACTAAGCGCATTAATGACTAAACGCTTTGTAATTACGTGTTTACTGTCCTACTAAACGATTTTTTTTTAAATATATCGATGATGACAAAACTTCTCGTGAAATAGTCAGGGCTTTTGGACTCTCTTCTAGTGAAATAACATTCCTTTAAATATTTATGTGTTGTGGAATCTGGAATGTCAAAAACAGAAATGAAGTGATCCGAGGACTGGTGAAAGTGAGGTCGATAGTAGGGAAAATTCAGGAGAGGCGATCTGATTGGTTTGGGCATTTTATGAGAAGACCACCAGAGTACGCGACCCCACCGAGTGGAGTCTACAAAGAATGGGAAACAAGCACGGGACATCACAAAGAAGCAGTGTAAATATTTTGTAAGGGAAGATATGTGTCACAATGATATGACAGTGGATATGGCAGAAAATAGATACAGCTGCAGAGTAGCGATCCGAAAAGC
This sequence comes from Gryllus longicercus, assembly GCA_038098605.1. Classification (NCBI taxonomy): domain Eukaryota; kingdom Metazoa; phylum Arthropoda; class Insecta; order Orthoptera; family Gryllidae; genus Gryllus; species Gryllus longicercus. Next base: position 322,194 of record JAZDUA010000381.1, read on the forward strand.
CGACCCCGGCCAAGTGGGATAAAGTTACGAAGTTAAAGATAATTTTAATCAGATATGTTGCGATGAGCTTCAAGGAAATAACAGTCTCCCAGGTTGACAGATTGTAGTTTCTTTTAGATAAAATATAATATATTTTGATATTCTTTGTTCAATGAAATGGATGAATTTGAGGAGTATCACTACTCACATTGATCAGCTTCCTCCTAATGTGATAACAATCTACAAATATCGGAATTTGGTAATGTTTCAAACCTTCCATTGAATCAAAGCGAATATATTTAGCACAGAGTATTCGAAATATCAGGGCTCCAGGGTATTCAGTGGGAACTTCGCCTAGGTATACTACGTACTGGGGTTAATTCTTGCGATGAGAAGGAGTTTTGAGAAAAAAAGTGAGAAGTACCATTTACGACGTTTTAGGTCCGAAAGATTGAATACTTAAGACAATGCGAGATGAGGTAAATGCGATAACTTCTAATTAAACTGTAGGTAATGAGTGTGAGAGGAGTGCAACCGGCTATTAAAAAGTATTCTTCTGGAATTCTTACGCCAGAGAATATTTCTAAATTATCAGTATTGAGAATACGGTACACTGTTGGTACTTTTAAATTCATTGCCACAAAATGTCTCTTTTTTAAGTCTTATTTATATAATATTTATGGGGTCTGTGATTGATATTTTATTTATCACCTAGACGCAGTACCGACTTGCACGTCGCGCAATGCTCCAGACAAAAATGAAAAAGAAACCTTGGCCCAGAGACATATGACTGTATTACAATCGCTACCGTGTATACTAATAAACTGAATATTCGACTATTGTTAATGTATAAAGGGATCCATCCTTAAGTTTTGACGCTCATTTCGAATAACATTTAAGAAATAAAACAAGTTAGGTACATATTATTCAGAAAGTGTTAACGCATAATAATGGTAAATATAAATCACCATTATTTTGGCCCAGCTACGGAGCCATTGCTGGCCAGTGTGCTTCGGCTGCTGGATTTCCCCATCCAGATATCTCCCAGCAGGGAATCGCTCCAGACCACCTTATATTGTCGCCACATATGAGTTGGTACAGGACTTGCGTGCGTGAGACGGGTGAGTAGAGAGCATGGTTACAAGAAAGGAAAGATACGGCGGTCTGTGGTCCTGTTAGGGTACTGCTCCGGAATTCGCCCGGCCGCCGCTAAGTCTGCACCAGGCAACGGATACATTTGACATATTAGCGCAGTGTTATCCAACTGGCCAGCTGTGCCATTTATCGCGGCCCGCGAAAAGTTGCTGGTCAAAACTGAAAGTTGCTTTCTTTCAGGTCGGGTGAAAACATCGCGCTAGTCGGGGTCAATACTCCTTTAAAGTGAGAATTGGTTAAGATAAAAAAAATTTTAAAAAAAGTTCTAGTGAATTCAGAAACTCGAAATCATCTTAACTGCGTTATCCGTGGTACAGCCTGATGGCTCCATCCTCCCCTTTCAGAGCAGCCGGGTCACGTGCCGTCAACGATATGCTGAAGTCAGGTGTGGCTCGCAAGCACGAATTAAGCGTGGCCCGTGAAGGCTTTGGGTTTGGACCGCCTTCGAGGTGCAGCGTAAAATCTGCTACCGTGAATTGAATTGAAGCCTTATTTTACGTGGCGAGACTCAGGCCATTAGGCCTGCTCTTCCGTCTGACCACGTAAATTTCGCTACGCTCCTTTCACCAACTAGCAGAGAAAGGAGGTATTTCTTGGGCGAGAAACAGGCGATTTGAATTTAGCTCAGAGGCGTCATTTAGGCTTGAGGATCTTTTATATGCAAGTAAATCTACTAACATGGGACAGCCGGCTTTACTTCCCCTCCGTAGGAAGGCGTACGAAGGATTTTTTCGCCCTTAAAAATCCACGGCTTCGATCGGGTTTGAACCCGCCAACTTGCGACACGCTAACCGTTACACCATCGCCGCCGCCACGTGGGGGCTCGAACTCGAGGGCCTGGCTGCAGGGAAGAGGACTGAGTGTATCTTCGCGAGTGCTTTGTTTGTAGTGAGGCTGCGCTTTGTGTTGCGCGGCGGCGGGCCGTGCGGGAAGTGACGCCGGGCGGCGGCCGCTGAATCCTGAAATCGTGCGCCGCGGCGATTGCGCGGTCGAGGCGGCGCGCGCCAGCGATTGGCTTGTGTGTGTGTGGGGGGGCTCCGTGGGCGCCGGAGAGCCTTCCCTTGTCGCGGCGTGACGCTGCGGGTGCAGCCGCGCGGCGCGCGCACAGTGCTCTGCTCTCGGCACTTACGCGCCACGTGTGCTCAAATGCATCTAATTTTCAAACAAATGCCTACTTGTATATTTTTCATGTAGCAAGCAACAATATGTATTCAAGTTTTTAAATGCCAAAATTACGTATATGGGATGGAAAATGTATGTACATAAAATATAAATTCAATATGCTAATAGCTATTTCAAATGATTTTCTTTATTTGTACAGATGCAAATATTCAACGATTATCTGTGGAATTGTGTCAAATGAAATACTTGGGCAATCATGGCAAATGGAAGTCTACAAGCTGTGGTGGTCATATTCAAATGTCTATAATTTCAATGCCGGCACCAATCAGCTCTAGAAATGTATTTTTATATGTACGTCAAAAACATTTAAAAACTGTGTGACGTGCTTAGGGGAGAAGTTAATTTGAAGTTACATTTATGCCCAGGAGCAAAACACGGCGCCATCTCAGCATTTCGTCAAGGATCAGGGAAACTGGACGAAAACCTGATCTGGGGGTCATTGACCCAGAAGCTGAAGTACAATACTTGTTACAGGTTCTTTACAATTATACAATCCAAATTATATATAATACATTAAATGTCGTTGTTAAAAGTAATATTACTTTCCTTTTGAATGGTCCGTATAGTCTCTAATTGTATAGAAACACTTGTGCAGCAGACAATATTTTACTTGGGACTTAAACTTTTGTATCGAATTTAATCGTTTAATGTCATCTGGCAAGGTGTTGGAAAATAATGTACATGTATTATATGTGAATTTTTTGTAGCAAGCTGTTGATACTGTTACCTGATGAATATAATTACTACGTCGAGTGTAGTAGTTATAGACAACTGCGTTTGCTGAAAAGATATTTCCGTCCGTAAGTAATTTTTGACAAAAACCGCTGATTTTTGAGAACTTAATGGTAAAATACATAGATTAATAAAGAGAGGCTTACAAGAATCACGTGGGTGGGATTTGCTTATTCGTACAATTCTTTTTTGTAATGTAAAAGTCTGGGAGCTATAAGATGTATTTCCGCAGAATGTTATGCCATATATCCGGCGGGAATGAACATTCGCGAAATATACACAACGAGCAATGTGGAAGCTAACTAAATTTGAAGGAATTCTGAAAGCTTAGCATAAAGAACCTAATTTAGTGTTCAATTCATTTAAATGGACGTTCCATTTAACGTTTGACTGAATTGAAAGACCTAAATTGTTATCTTAATATCAGTCAATGGTACGCATTTCATTTGGAGTGAATTGCCGAGCCCTTTATTTGAATTGGAGAACTGCATTAAACAGTTCTTTTCATTTATTGTTAATTTGTTATTACGGAAACAATTTGAATTACTTGATATTGTACTATTTACGGTTTCTTTATTGCAAAGAATATTCGTATCATCTGCAAAGATAACTGTTCTTTTGTTTCTAATAATCGAGGGCACATCGTTTACGTATAATAGGAAGAGAATAGGGCCTAATATCGAGAACTTGTTAGAAAGAAAATAATACATAATTTTGATGGCCGAATGTTAAAATAAGATGATCCGAATGTTAAATAAACAGAATGTTAAAATAACATTCATCGTTAATATTATGTAAGATACTTTTCATCAAATTAATGTAAAAAAACAAAAGTCATTATGACATTTTCACATCTTCCCTTGAAATTTTAATCATGTTTGCTTCATCTTATCTTTTTTTTTCTTTTTTTTCATGTTTTTAAATATTTATTGCAGTTTGGAATCAAATATAAACATTATGTTTCAGCTTTCTTAGCTTTGGCAGAAGCCTCCTGGATGGGCTGGGTCGAGCAAGTGGACTAGGCGTGAAATAATAGGCTTCGACCCTTCCCAAACATTCCTAGCATAGCTCAAATTAAGTTCGAAGGACCACCCAGACACCTGTAATAAAAGAACAACAGGTTATGACTACCATTGCAGGTCTGGGACTGCAAGGATGGAAGTTGTAGAGGGTGCTTGTTACCATAAGACTGTAGATTAGAGCATGTAAAACATATATTCTATATAAAAGTACAACTTAACCTATGAGAAAGAACAAAAGAAGAGGGGGTTTTGCAGGACATAAAATTAGAACACAATAACAGTTTACGCCCGTGGCGTGGAAGCACACACATGGTGCGATGTGCAGGACATGTTCTTATTGTGGAACGATGAGAAGATTGTTGCACAGTGACGGGCGGGTAGCGAACCCACGCCCGCGAAATAGGCAGACGTGCTTCAGGAGACACGCAGCAGGATCAATTACACACACACGTAATCGTTAGAGGCATTGTTAAGCACGGCTTCTGGAACCATGCCCGCAGCAGATAACACGTGCACAGCACGGCACGTTACAAGTGCAGAAATTCTAAGGGGCACGTAAATGGGGCACGTGCACAGTACATTACGTTACCAGCGTAGGAGTTCAAAGTATTGAACACGGTGTCTTGAACCATGTCCGCAGCAGATAACACGTGCACAGCACGGCACGTTACAAGTGCAGAAATTCAAAGGGGCATGTAAATGGAGCACGTGCACAGTACATTACGTTACCAGCATAGGAGTTCAAAGTATTGAACACGGTGTCTTGAACCATGCCCGCAGCAAGCGGGACACGTGCACAGCACGGCACGTTACAAGTGTAGAAATTCAAGAGGCGCAGAACAGGATCAGTTGGACATACGTAATTACTGAAGGCAGCATAGTCCACAGCGTCTGTAATAACAGGTATGCCGAGTGCGCGGCACAAGAATAAAGTTACGTGCAGAGCGGCGCGACACATCCACTTCACACGGAGCCCAGGCAACGACTGACTGTAGGGGCACCACATGGAGAGCGGCGCAGCACGTCTGCTCAGTTCAGATTCTCGGCCAGGACTGAAGTGTCCGTTGCAACGTGCCGTTGGCGAGGCGAGCGCAACGGCTTTGTTGCGTCATAGAAACTTCTGGAAAGATTCTGCAGCAACACACACACAGACGCGTATCGCGTCGGCGGCGAGGCAAGCGTGGTTACAGGCTTGCGTTGTTGCGTCAGAGAGATTCTAGGGATTCCCACAAGGCATTGCGCCCGTGGCAACTCAGCGAGGCAGGAGTGGGGCATCGGCGACATGACGGCCGAACGACGCGCGGCGTTGCCGCGCGGCAGCGTCGGGTGCTGCTCCAGGCCGCAAGAAGCGGCGCGGCAGAGGGCAGGCCTGCGGCCTCTGTTGAGCTTAGAGGAAACTATTGAGAGCAGTACATACATTTGCCCGCTAGGGGGTGTGCAAGATTCTCAATTCATAAGATGTGCATTTCGTGAAGTAGATATAAAATTAACGTATAGCTTGCTTTGAATTGTAGCTTGCTCTGACACCTCCTTTGCTTTAAGAACCTTAACAACAATCTTCTGTTCTTCGATCAGGAAAGCACGTACAATCCTTTCTTTAACACACTTGTGGCAAAGAACACCACCATAAGAACGCTTAACCATCTTCTTCCTTCTGCTCATACGGGATCTTTCCATGGAACGAGCGGGCCAAATGCCCCTCAGACGCTCCTTGCACTGCCCACATTTCGGGACTCTCCTGGGCTTCTTAAGGTACTGATACACTAATTTTCCTCCAGGAGTGAGGACGATGCGCCTCTTATTACTGTTTGTATTATACGACAATCGTCGTCGGTAGACTAACCGCTGCACCATATTTGCTTACGCACACTAGTTCTCACAGGAAGGAAATCTTCTGTTGAAAATTCACCATCAGATCTTTAGAATGTTATTCGTGAACGCGACCAAATAAAGTAAGGAAGCCTTCCTACGTTCATGTCTGGAGTGCATAGCCGAAGGTATGGAGACCATCTGGCGTTCGGGATTTTGAATTTCTGCCTCCCGAATGTGGCTGTCGACCACCGTGGGTGTCGCCGTTGGCGCGCCGCCCGTCCCGCCCCCAGCGCCCCCTCCGCCCCCTCCGCCGCCGTCACAAACCGTCGTACATCTTGTGGCGCGTGGCGGGGCGCGCCGAGGCGTGGCGCGGCGGCCGGGGGTGGGGCGGGGGTCAGCGCGAATTCCGGGAGGGGGTGGCGGCGGTGGACAGTGATGACTGTGGACGAGACGGCGACGTGGCGTGTCCGAACGGAACAGGGCAGAATGTAGTAAGTATGTATGTAAGCGGACATGTGCGCGGACGATGCACGAGCTCCCGATTGGATAACACACTTTCCACTTTTCAAGAAGAGTAATTCTTCCCTTCTCCACTGGCATGATAGGAAAAGGTTATGACCGCCGTCTTTCTCCATGACGTGAGTGTTTGCGGTAGTGATCGTTAATGCTAAAGTGTTGCTTTCTTCATTGTAGAAAATATTCATTTGCAAATAAGTGTTCCGAAACATTATCCGCTCCAACTGATTGCGCGAAGAGGGAAAAATTGGTGGGACCCTAGGAACTTATGGGTTCAGGGTGTGATTGAACGGAATTGGGCATATGCCGGGAATAATCCCTGTTTAAATACAGCATGCGGGAAGTATTAATAAATCTGTGGTATCGTTATTCCAGTCAGTTGCGATTTCGCATCTTAGAAATTTTCAAATCAGAGAATCCATATTAAAGACATCGAATATAAATTCTACTGCGGCTCACAGATTGTCTGAAACATATTTGCAATGGGTTTCTGCAGTTATTGATTTTCATTGTTCGGCATCCCGATATTAATGCATGCCTTAATTGTTTTCTCTGGTCATTAGAAAATAAACGACAAACATCCCTCGAAGGAAAATATTTCGGAGCGCAGTGCATGAAAATCACTGTTAAAATTAAACCTATCACGAGTTAAAATTTATTCCGCGCTTTCGTGTTTTTTCACCTTCTTTATTCTATCGAACGTACAGGTAATGTAAATAAATTTACAATTTTCAAAATTGTAAATTTATTTTGGAGTACTCTAGTTAATTAAGAATTGATAATATTGCACGTGTATTTTTTTTCGTATCCTAATCTTATTAAGTAAACGTGTTTGATGAAAGTGACAACATTTTGGATTTTCATTACCAAATCCGGTTAAACTGCAAGGAAAAAAGGTGCTATCTTAAATCGGTTGTGTTGAACTACCCGCCGACCGCAGACGACGTGCGGGCGCCGCGCGGGAGGACGGCCGGGCGGCGAGCAGCGCCGGCGACGGCGGCGGGAGCGCGACGCGCCAGGCAGGGGCCTGGCCGGGCCGGGCCGCCGCAAATAGATAGAGCGGAATTCTTCGGCATGACAAATTGTTAATGCTCATCGGAGACAAAGTGGGCGGGGCGGCAGCGCGGCCCAGGGTGGGGGGGTGCAACATGACGTCCGTCTGCCGAGGGGGGTCGCGCGCCGGCCGCCGATTTGGCGCGGGCGCGAGGCGAGCGCGGGCGGGGCGGACAAACGGGTGGGCGTGACGCCGGCCGGGGGGGGGGGGGCGAAGTAAACGTGGAGTGAGGGGGGGCTAAGAACGACGTGCGGAGCGAACGGTGAATGAGCAAGACGAACGCGTCTTGCACGCGGTCTTACTATCTTTAAAATTTTATATAAAATTTAAATAAGTGTACTGGTAGATAATAAATAAATTTTAAAAAAAATGTTAATTTTACTCACCTAGGTGGAGTTCAGTGTCTGTAAGGAGGAGAATTCTAGAGGCAGGCTGCTCTGATCTGTGATCAACACATGGCGAATGGTGGAGCAAAACCCTAACACATGGGCCACGTACCGCGCGCGATCATTCCTTCCTCTTCCTTGTCCTATCCTCACTCCTTACACACACAAACATGCTATTCACTACCACATACGTTAGGAGACCTGTCGCGGGCTTAGAGCTCGTCCCGACTGGAGCGGTGCTGCGCTGGAGGGAGATACCCGGCTGAGGGAGATGCACTATAAGCATTAACTGTATATACGGGACTTGTGACATTTGACGCACCCACATTCACTATCAAACCAACCAACTAAAATTTTTAAAAATTTCACGCTGTAAAATTCGGTTATTTATAAATAAATATGATATAGAACATGACCTATGTTCCTCAAATATCGTTGCGCAGCCAATGAGGATCCCACCTGGTGAGAGGATGGCGCAGCTTCAACGAAAACAAGCTGCAACATTGTCTTTACGTCTGGGCGTATGTTGGATTAGGGTAGGTCAGTTGCTTTGATCGGTAGATTTCTGTTGTTTCACAGAACAATACCAGGCGAATACAAGAGCTGTGCCATAACAAGCAAGCCACGACTCGGCGCGATCTTCCCGTCTTCATCCTTTTCTCCCCTACCCTTACCTGCACTACAGTAGCACCCACGTCCACAGACCCGTCGCGCTCATTCCGGATGGGATGTTGCTTCGCTGGATGAGATACCTAAGTGAAAAAACCTCGAAAATCGCAGGCTCCGGAGTTCAGATTTCCTTATGATTCAGAGGTGGAAATTGTATCATTTGATCACTAAACACTTTAACATAAAACTGTTATTTAAAATATATTTCCAGATCCCTTTTGATCTTAAACGTAATTTTTGTAATTTGTTTAAATAAAATAACTCATATAATTTATTTATGCATCTTATACATTTTTAATTTTTCTAGCAGGGTGCTACGTTTTAATGTTGACCCGGGAGCAAAATTGTCTAGCTCCGGCACTGGCCGTGCGGTCATTGCGGTCAGTCATGATATGACCGTGCGGTCAAATCATTCTATCATAAGCCATCCGTCTGATGAATTATTTCAGGTAAAGTAAAAAGAAGCCGAAGATCATTATGACTAGAGGCCTGAAGCTGTAGAAATGCAGGTGAACAAAATGAAGCAAAAATGTTTTTTTCAAAATCTGACTTCGTTGTGTTATCATACAATTATTTAGCTGGCTAATTGAAAATAATTTATGGTTTATGGGAGACCTTGTCTAGTAACTTAATGCAGTTGTCATCTTTTGGATAAACATGAACATATCTAGTCATATGCGACAAATTTTTAATCTTTCTTAATTTCGAATATGATGTGGCGGCGTGTATGTGTACTTTGTGGATGAACACTTGTCTCCTGCCATATGCTAGCCGCTCGCTGTCTTCCGAAGTGATGACGCCCGCCCGCCCGCCCGCAACCCCGTCCGCCCGACACCTCGTCCGTCCGCCCGCCCGTCCGTCCGTCCGTCCGTCCGTCCGTCCGTCCGTCCGTCGGTCCGTCCGTCCGCCCGCCCGTCCGCCCGTCCGCCCGCCCGTCCGCCCGCCCGTCCGCCCGTCCGCCCGCCCGCCCGCCCGCTGTTCGCCTGCGTTGCTTCCACCTACCTCTCCCCCGCTCGCGCGCTTCGCCCAAGCGTGTTCGCGTAATTAGCGCGCGGGCGCGCATGGAGGCGGCCGCGCCCCTTTAACCCGCGCAGAGCGGCGTCGCCATCCGGCGCGTGGCGGCGAGACGCCCCCTCCCCCCCGCCCCCCTCGACTCCACCGCCGCCGCCCCCGCGCCGCCCGCTCCCAGCCGCCGAGCGCCGGCGGCGGCGGCGGAGGCGGCGGCGGAGGCTATTTCGGGCGGCGGATGTTCTAAAGAAAGCGCCGGTCGCGGCCGCCCTAATGAGAGGATTAACATGCCATTGGCACCCAATGTCTCGAAACCGGCGGCGAGGCGCCCGCCATTCGCGACCCCCTCCCCTCCGCCCTTGTCCCCTCTTTCTCCATTACCCCCTCCCCGTGGCGCCTCAGCTGCGCCGTTGCATCTTCCACTGCCACCGCTGGCCGTGGCCGGTTTCTCGCATTGCAACTCTGTTTCGCGTCCCACACTCGTCGACGTTCCTTCTGTTTCATCCTCTTTTTCCATCTTTATCTTTCTCCTCTCACCAGATTGCCTTTTACTGCTTTCAATGTGTTCCGCAAGATCTGTGAATCTCGGTACTCCGTCATGATCATTCCATTTGCCTCCCAATCTCACGTAGCAATTCCCTTAGCTCTTCCGTCGTATCGTCTGTTTCACACGTTCCACAGACTCGTGTTAGCCTCTCCGTGTGACATCCCTCCCGTTCGTGCATCCTATTTCGGCCAACATTCCGCGTCTCCGCTCTTTCCTCCTGCCTCACCTGCCTGGCGCCTCTCCCCTCTCCCCCCCCTCACACACTCCCAGTGTGTAGCGAATTAGTAAATGGCGCTTCGCCGCTCTCGCGGCCGAGGCCTCCCAGGTTCATCGACTGGTTGCGCGCTCTTACGCGGCGCAAGGCCGATGCCGCCAGTTCTTTGGATCGGGCTTGCAATGAATGATCCGTTATCAAATTGCCCTATCTGTTTATAATCGTGGGCACCGCAACTTCGCATGGAGGGTTTTCGATCATTTGCGTAATTTGCTGTTTTTTTGTGGGCGGTTATTTACCAACCTCCTAAATTCGTTCATCTCTCCTTGTAATTTAACTGTTCAGTTTTTTTTTTTTTTTACTTACATTTTACATCCATCACAACGTCTTCCAGAGTGTTCTGTTCTGCACATGTATTCGATCGTTAACCCAAGGAGACTGCAGGCGTAGTAAATACGGATAACAAAATATAATCTGTTCATTAAAGTTCTCGAATTGAAATCTGATATTTATCGTCATCAGTAACATTTAAGCTCGGTATTTATTTAATTTTTTAAGGTCAAGAAGAATTTGAAACCTGTGTGACTACTATCGCAGATATGTGCACGATTGCTTCAGTGCTCTGACATCCTTATCATCTCATAATATTAAGTGGGATTATGACCACAGATAGCAACGCGAGTGTTTGGCATGAATGGTTTAGAAAAATACATTTCCGTTTTATAAATATTAGTGTTAACACAAATGAACCAAATACGTTAGCTCTTATACCTTATCGATCCCTACGAAAAGGAATCAAGTAACTGCCGAGTGAAATTATAGAAAGATTGTTCAAATAACAACAATATAATTGTTGAGACTTACCGGTGAGTAGGGACTCCCAGAAAGTTAGTTCAGTGTATCATCTCGTAGATAACGCGAAGGCATGCGTATGAGGAACTAGGCACGTATCGACCAAGATTACTTGTAGGCGTGAATCATCGCGTCAGCTGCGAGAGTAATTTCGGACATTAGTGTAGTTTCGACTCGCACGTAAGTTTTTAGAACGCAAACTCTGTAACGGTATTTGTTAAGTTTTTTTCTGAATATTTTTCAAATATTGTACAGGTACACACAGTCAAGTGAACTGTCTAGGATTTTGTTGCAACCTTGAGTAGATCTTATATTGATTGAACACATTTTTGAACACATTATTGAACACATGTTTTCTTGAGTTTTGAATCTCTTCCCCAACTCTTTAAGCATAAATTACATATTAACAAAGCTAGGTTAGTGACATTTCAAAACAGACAAATTTCGTTCCCGACTCATAGAAAACTTAAAAAGGTCAACAAACTACAGATGTGAGTTTTTAATATTAACAAAACAAAATGGTAACCCATATCCACGGCTCTATGTACCACTTTCCACGAAACCGTGCGGAGAGTGAAGTTCAGTCCTGTTTCCATGATCCATTCAGCATTTGGTTAATGGAACATGGAAACTCAACGAAAACGTGATCGAGACGGTCATTGACTGTGAAGCTAAAATCCTTTTGAAGGAACTTTTAGTATTATTTTAAATTATAAAATGCAAATATAACTAATGCATCATATCATTGCTAAAATATTTTTCTTTGTTATGCACTGTATGATCGCTTATTAACCCCCATCTGGATCAGGTTTTGGTCCAGTTTCCCTGATCCATTGAGCAAATGCTGAGATGGCCCTTTCTTTTGCTTCTGGCCGTAAACGAAGCTTCACTACGCGCACGTTTTGTTGTAGCACTCTTTTTGCTTGGAGTGGTAGGAGTAGAAGTAAGGGTATGTTACTATTTTGTTAGTAATGCAGAAAAATCAAACCTGCAGTTCGTTTACCGTTGCAAGTACGTTTCCTATAACTCGGGAACGAAAATTTCTACTGTTTCAAATGTTGTTAATCTCGCTTTTTAAAATTTTTTTCAGAACCTTTTACTCATTTCAACTATTGTTAAAATGATGAGAAGGATTCTAGAACTCAGGAAAACGTGCGCAGATGATCTTTTCTCCCATACGTCACATACAGTTTTTATTGTTTCCTTTTTTTACTAAATAATTCTAATCTAATTATATAGAAACTGATATGCAGTTGAAAGGTTTGTATTTTGTACTGAATGTTTCGTATCGTTTTTTAAATATTTTATATGTTGTGGCAATGTGTTGTTAAATAGACGTACTTGTACTATGTGTGGATTTTTTTATAGTTAGCTGTTGATACTGACACCTGATGAATGTAACATTATATACATTTTATTAATAAAATTATTATTTTATTATTATTACAATAATAATAATTATTTTTAATAATAATATTTTTGTTTGACCACAACGAAAAGAGGTGCTGGACAAAAACATGTAAAATTAAATTTTCAGAAAATATCATACAGTTCTACTAACAGCTTAACTTGCAGTGAATTAAAAATTTTAACAAAAGCAGTCTTCTCGAATAGTACAACAACATTGGTATTGGCGTAAGCTGCGTTCGCGCGTCTGTCCGGCGCTCAGGGCCTCTCAGTTGGGCTCCGTCTCGTCCACCAGTGGAGTCCATTCAGCAACTCGGTCTTCTGGTACGGAACTGGCGATTAGATTTCGGATCCATCCAGAGGATACATATGAATTTCTGCCCCGAACTAGTTGTTGTGGGATTCAGCGCCGTGATCGTAAATAGCGGACGCCGCGCGGTCGTGCCGCAGGCCACGGCACCCAGGCGACGGGAGTCGCGAGATACTGCGGAGTCGGCCGCCCCCGTTTACTGTGTGCGGAGCAGAGCTTTCATCACTCGGGGGCAAAAGGCGCTCCACCAGTGTTCTCCCCCCGAATTATTGTTTCGTAGGATAATTTTGTTTTGTGTAGGAACACAATAGTGTTAATGAGACTATTCCACTCGTGAAATTAAAACCAATCGTGTTTGCTTAACTGCACGTACAAAATGCCGCCATCAAAACGGTGTATCTCTAAACTTTTATCGCTTTTTCTATCAGATTTTTCTTACCTCTTCCACCTACTGGCCAATCATAAACTGTGACTCATCTACCTTAGGAGGTGTTATACATCGATTGCTATGTCGATGTCCAATTAACATTGTATGTACTATAACATTACCTCTAATTTTAACATACGCTTTCAGTTATTTTCAATACTTAGCGCGTTTTGGAACACTGTTGGAAAAAAATTCATTCGTGGAATAGTCCAATTAAATACCACTCTTGGTTTGTAAATTGTCAGATAAATCTGATTTATTATTATTACTTTAACATGACCATATCTTGGAATGTTTAATTATTTGATAGTAATATAATTATTTACTATATAATAACCTAATCTGTAACAAGTATTGTAGTATTGCTGGACCAATGATCCCATCTCGTCCAGGATTTTTGGTTGAGTTTCCCTGGTCCTTGTTTCGCTTCTGCAGAGTAATGTAACTTCGCTCTCTCCAACCAGGACGTCATATTAACATTATTAATAAATAATATTATTAATATTAATATAATATATATATAATAAATTAATATATAATATTAATAATAATAAATATTATTATTATTATAATTATTATTATTATTAGATTTATCAGATTTACCGACAATGTCTTAAGCACTTGTGGTATTATCTATTATAATCCCCCTTTCGTAGGAGAATTTCAAGTACAAAATTATATTGTAATATAAACCTATAAGAATGGAACGGTTATTGTAGAGTGGGAACTAGGAAAAATGAACATTTTCAGACTTACAAATATAATATATATTATATTGCGAGCTAGTTTCATTTTTGTTTAAATTTTATTCTTTACATGTACTTGTTTCAAATGATCAAATGAATTTTTTCTTCCTCCCGACGAGGTAAACATTTTCCTCTACGAGATGGGCGGAGCCGCTGTGAAGTGACGTCGCTTCTGCTGTGTAATCTCCGTGAAACGCGTCCGACAGTCGCAGTAAGTCGTGGTGTAGAAGACGCTGCCAGCGCGTTGGCGCTCGAGCTGTCGTCGCCGACTCCTCCTCCGTCCGTCCCCGCCCCGCCCCGCCCCGCCCCGCCCCGCCCCCGCCCTCTCGCCGCTCTCCCACGCTCCTTGGGCCGCCTCCCAAGGCCGTGTCGGTGCCCGGTCAGTGGGGGCCATCAGCGCCGTCATAACGCACAGTAATTAAGACGGGCTGCGCGGGTGAGTCAGTGGAACAAACTGCTGTAGAGTAGCAGCCCGTGCAGCGGCGGGGGGCGCGGGCGGCAGCGGGGAACTGATGGGGCCCGGACAGACCCGCGGAGGGGCCTCTGCCGGGGCGGGGCTGGCATTGACCGCTGGGGTGGTCGCTTCGCTCTTCGAACTGATATTGAAAATTATAGTTTTTTTAATGTACATTTAATAGTGAACAAATTTACATAGTTCGGCATTACTTTATACTACATCATATGCCTCAGCCATTATTTCGGTCTTAGACAAATTAGAATATAAATTTACGAAAGAAAAAATGACTCTCCACTTCATTGAGAGTTGTCATTGGAATGGTCGTTACAGAATTCTTATGTATTATTTAACGCCAGACAAATGAGGGAGCATGATAATCTGATTTATTTCACGATATTTGTTTTCTCAATTTATTTTGTATGAGGCTAAGCAATTGTAGAATTCTCAGCTTAATAGGAGTTACTTTCAAGAATCACGTTCCTTTTTACTGTAATATAAAAATCTGGGAGCTAAAGTATCACGCAGTAATTAAGTAATAAAGTAAATATACGCAGAATTTTTGCGCAACGAGCTGTATGAAGGATGACTGAATTTGAAAGAATTTTAATCATGAAGCAGATGCACTTTATTTTGTTTTCCATTCATTTTTATGACTATTTTATTGGAAAATTGACTGAGATTGAGAGACCCAAGAATGTTACGTTAAAATCCGTTTGATACCAGTATCACTATACAAAAATGTAATGATTATCGAATAATGAAAGAAATTTTCAGATTGGTTTTCTTTTTTTATTTTTCTTCTTCTTCCTTTGTTTAAAAGAACAGTTAATTACATTATTTCAAAGTATGCAACAAATATTCATTAGACATGGATCTTAAAAATACTAGTTTAAGAAACAAATTTAAAACATACCACCATACAGTGTTAAAACACTTTAAAAACACATCATGCATAAATTATTTATAGTTCCTTTTTGAGTCTCCAACTTTACAAATATGCTGATTACCCTTTTCAAGTTTTTTAAAGATTAACCACTAGCATTGTTGCTTCGTAGTATGAAATTGAAAGAACATTTAAAAACCTATTACCTTATTAAATATACATTATATGAAACAGATAAAAAAACATACCACATGAAAATTCTGGAAAACATCTATAGGGTATATTTTAAAAATAATAAAGTTTGAATTAACCGTATAAAAAATTTAGTAATTAAAATTAACGAAACAAAAACTCAAGATCATACTCATCGCAATTTATCTACTGGTCACAACCCTCACAGAAATATTTCTGTGGTTGACAATATGCAATGTCCCTGAATTCAACTACCCAGCCAGTTCCTAAATCTAATATTCTATGGGCCCCATCAGTATTAACACTGCACTTTTTGTCTAAAGGTCATTTATCTGAATTTTTCCAAAGTGGCAATAGTTTATTAACCTGTAAGGTCATAAATATGTGATGCATGGATACAAAATATGACTCTATTTATATAAGCTCTAAGAGTCTCTTTCATCAACAGTGGTCCAACATTAACATGAGACGATTAAATCATGTTTCACAATAGCTACCAAGGAACCTCATATTATTTACCTTTCAATATTATGTTAACACTACTAAGTCTCCATTTCGGCTTGTCTCATGTTTTAATGGGTATTCTATTAATTATTAGTGACATGGAAATCGGGTTCCATTAGCTCCCTGGTGTATCCCCCCATAGAAATGTAACATGGATATACTAAATTAATCCAAAATCCATCACAACATTTCTGGCCTTTTTGAGAGCTTATGAGCATTCATTTAGTGACAATTCGCAGCACAAAAAGTGGTACGCATGGATTCAGATACAGCCTAACCACATGACCAAGCCAAATTGCAATATTTGTAAGTGACCAAGACAGCTCATAGCGCTGGCTCCTTTTCAGCAACTTTAAATATATTGGAGAGTTCATCTACAAGAGTTTCATTGCGGAAGGCTACTCTGATATCTGGTACATTGGTACGGGTGATGTCATTGCCAGCCACACCTTCTTTTGTGTAATTCGGACCCAGCCAATACTGCTTCATCTTGTGTGGAAAGCCACTCATGAGTACACTGTTTCGAGCAAGTTCACACATGTCACAAGAACTGAGTTTCCACACCTGAGCTGCAATACTATACTCTTCCATTAGTGGTTCCTTAGTGAAGTGAAACTGCAGTGGGTCATCAGTAGACAAACTGATGCAGAGACCTCGGGCTAAGTACTCTGGTAGAGGATTGCGATGATAATTGAGAAACAGTGAGTAGTTGCTCAAGGGTGACATAGCAATACCAATCTGTGCTAAGTAATACAGATACTGCAGAACAGGTACCTTCCTCAGAAGCAATCCATGTGAAATGTTTTCAGCCATCATAAATCCACAAACCAAATGTTGAATGGGACCAGCTTCCCCGCAATGAGGTCGGGGAACAAAAGTGTTCAATCCTTTCTCCCTTCTGAAGTGGTTCAAAACAGTCAAGTTCGCGTACATGTAATATTGATAATACGCATATGGAGGATTTTCTTCATCAGCCCATACGTCTGGAGTAAGGACATCTTTATCAAAAAGAGGATTCTCAGGTTTGCTTTCATCATCCACAGAGTCAAAGCCAATAACATACTTCAGGAACTTGTGAAGCTCTGGGTGACTATAGGGATCATTCGTCGCTTCAAATAATGGGTAGAAAATGTTATTTAAAATTTCCTGGAAGTTATTTAGGAGTTTGTTTGATTTGAAAATATCATACAAACGTGGAATCTGAATTAGCCATCTAATATTGTCCGAGTAAACATCACCATCAATTGCCCATGGGGCCAATTTATCCCATTCTTCAGGATTTTTGCCGTATATAGAGACACGGAGTTCAGCATTTTGGTACTTACTTTCTTCAAGATCTGATGCTACTTCCTTTATGATTCTTGCAAAGTACTTGCCATTCAGGTAATTATCTGTTTTAAGGAAAACCTCTCTAAGTCTACTTTCTCCAATGGGGTTGTATTTGGCATTGAATTTAACAAATCGATGGAATGTGTTGCGATCTGCATGTACATCAAGCATATCTACTGTGAGATCGTATGAGGTGAGGTTCATAGACTGGAACACTTCACGTAGTGTCATCTTTTCACCCTTGCTGCATACAACAACCTCATCTGCATTGTTCTTAAGTGTCTTCTTGATGAACCGCAGCAAATGCTTTTGGTTCATGCAAGAAGCAGCATGAATATGAGTATCAACTTTACGAATGTTGTAGAAGTCTCTGTGAGGGACAGCCTTCTGTGAAGCTAGTTCTCGCAGTTCATTCAGTAAGACATGAAGTTGGAATTTTGAAGATAAATAGCTGAGGCGACGATAACAAAAGGACTTCAGTGGGCCGTCAGCGATCATTGCGCACAGCAGGGTCATGTCTTGGACGAAAGTGGGCAGATTGGGGTAGGGGTAGTTGAGTGCTTCGCCGCGCTCCAGGGCAGCGGCGTCGCGGTACAGCTGGAAGACGCCGGCGACGGGCCGAATGAGGTACCCGGCCGCCGGCGGAAACTCGCACTCCCAGGGGTCGCCCTTGCTGGCGGGCGCGTGCACCGGGTGGTCGGCGATGGTGCGGCGGTCCTCGTGCTGAACGTCGTCCATGATGTGCGGGCAGCCCGCGTCCACGGAGCGCAAGAAGCGCGACGTGATGGATGGGAAGCTCTGGTGCGAGACGGCCATGTAGCGCTCGCGGATATGCAGAGCGCGTACCAGCAGGCGCGACGCCTGCTGCAGATCCTCCAGCGGTACCCCGCTGGTGTCCTCGCCGCTGATGGAGACGCGCTGGAAGTGCGGCACAAAGTCGTGCTCCTCCAGCTTGAAGGGATGGTCGGCATCGTCCGGCGCGGGTCCCAGCGACGGCTCATAGTGGCTGCGTTTGTCCTCGAGGTCCTTGGCCACCCGGCTGGAGATCTGGCGCTGAATAGCGAGCTTCTTTTCTATCTGCTCAATAGGAAACTGTGGTACTTCGTAGGGCGCTGATATCTCGTTGGTGACTTCGTGGGAGCCACGGGCTCCCGCTTCGCCCAGAACCATTTTGGGCACAGAGAACTGCGGGGTGCCGGGGAACGGAGGACTCTCGCTGCCAGTGATCAGCTGTTCTTCTTAGCCTCTTTGAGTGAAACCGCCAATGATGTGTTTGCGATTGTTAACATACGCTGATTCTCGGTAACGCCATCCAGGTCTTTCAATAGACATTTCAGTAAGTGTCTAAATCGCAAGAGTTGTTCCAAATATCCTGACAAAATTTCGTTGTCTAAAGAATTAAAATCACGAATTTCGTCTTCATCCATCTTACAGGTTTTCAAACTACTCTTGTTCTGTCATTCATTAACCAATTAATTTACATTAACGTGCACTGTCACTCACTGATAATAAGCAGCTGGAATGCATGATAATCTATGAATAACATAACAATCGGACCGCAACACTACATTTATAAAACATATATAAACACCATTTTTAACCACACAAACACCAGCCGCACCCGCCACATGGACACTAACCGCCAAAACATGGCACATCGTTCATCTCCAATGGAGTGTACAATTGTTTATTTTTAAGGGATACCACCATTTAAACGGTTTTCTCGTTCTTGACTATTAATGAGTTAGAAGGTAACTAATTTGAGTCATCTGATGTCGAACAAGTTATTCTATCTATTGTGGAAAGAATATTCGCATCTTCAGCAAAGAGAACGCGTTCCTTTCGCAACGCGGTGGGCATATCGTTTGTTATTAGTTTACATATACAGGGCGTAACAACCTTGTTGTAATCCAAGGATACAGCTGAAAAGCTGATCCTGCAAGAATTACACACGTTAATCGTGTAGCGTGATCAGTATTGCCCTATACGCCAATAATAATAATATTATAATTAATATATATAGGTTATTTTATGACTTTTTTTTACATTTTCCGGCAGTTCTTGTGACCAACTTTCTTTGGAACGATTAGATGTTTCCGATAATACTCGTATATGTAAAGGCATTCAAATATGACCGTCACCTTATTGCCTTATTACGTTGTTGGAACATTTCTTGGCGCAGCAGTATTCAAACTGGATACACTTTTTTTTAGTTTAAAGACAAGAGAACATGCTGTAATGATTGTGGAGCATGGTGAAAAGAAATAAATGCTGTTTCCTGCATGAGGAAGTTTCATTATAAATTGTATTGACAAAAAATGCTGTTTGGGACAGGTAGGTTTGTTTTTTTCTCCGCATGATCTCTGATATCATTTAATGCCCCATATCAATTTATAGTGTTGGGCGGAGAAAATTGAATACGTCTCGAGATGTTCTCGTGCATTTTATGGTGATTTATTAGATCGAACATTGATGACGAAATTGATTTCGGTTAGTAAGTGGTTTTGGAAAGTCTTTTTTAACATTGCATTTCTTTCCTCGTAGCTATGGTTTTTTCAACAATTGAAAATCGCACCGTCGTTTACTTTGCGATGCTTTCAGGCGGGCGAATATAGACCGCGTGGGGGGGGGGGACGCGAGGCCGAAACAAAGAGACGGGCGTGAAAGTGCCCCCGCGCGTCCATTACTGCGCGCGCTAAAAAATCTTTTCCATTTCACACTGAGCATATCAACCCGTTCCATTTGGACGCTTCTCGCAATATACATCAGCAGAGGGCGACCGTCTCTGAGGCACGCTGGGAGGTGTTCTGGGGGGAAAGGGAAGGCTTGGCGAGCGGACCCTCGATAAATCCCCCCTCCCCCCAACTCTTGGCCCTTGAGGGGGCGGGGTTGTGCTACGTCGGCCGGCGGCCGCGCAGCGCTCGAAAATTAAACAATAACATTAAGAAGGCGGCCGCCGCCGCCCTCGCGCGCGTAATGCGTTGCAAACGGCCTGATAAATCTCGTCGCCAGCGGAAGCGGGTGGGGGGGGGTGAGAGCTTTTGGGCGGGGAGCTACGAAAGAGGCTGCTGGATTGTTGGGGCTGGCGATGGGACACCCTGACACATACGGAAGTAGTACTTTGTCGTTATTGTGTGAGTGATCGATTTTTGCTGCTTAATAACTTATTAATTGCCTTGCCATTCTGGGAACATTTCGATGATTTACAGATAGTTAAAAAAAAATTAAAAAGATTTTTCTTAACGTTGAGCAACTTGTCCCGAAGCCGTACGAATTATTATTTATTTCATTCCATCAACTCGGGAATTTTTGCGTTAAATCAATGTTTAGTCAGTTTGATAAAAATGTTGATTAACTCGTACAATACAGTTTTCTCTGTATTTATGGTCTACTCGTGTACATCCGTTTGTAGATTTTATTCACACTCATGTATATCCTAAAATCCTTTTTGTCATGGTTTGTATAAATTCTTTCAACATTCTTTTTAGTGACGTTTTGAGCAACGTAAATCACCCTGCCACCCACCACATCCCACCGCATCCCACCACGCGCTCTGAATTGGCATTAACAGAGCTCGTATTGGTGGCGGAAGAATACATCTTTGGCGATCATAGACTGTTTTGAAAAAATCAGTCGATTACAATTATATTGAACTTCTGGGGATTAACATTTTGGTTCACTATATCAGAAATTCACTATATCCGATAGTGTCGAAATTTAATGGAATTTTTCCATGACGATTCATTTTATCAATATAGAGACAGCACGAACTGAAAATTTCAATATCTTTATTTTGTTCCTAGAAAAACAATTATTCTCAATTGTTGACTTCGTGATCTCTTCATCCTCTCTTCGGCAGCGGAATGGCGCGAGCGGCTAATGAAACTGATCGCCTTTCCGCGCGGCACGTGGGGTATCGCGAAACTGTGCAGTGGCGCGCCTCCTGTCTCCGTACAACTCGACGCGCTTTGCCACGTCGAATCTCAAGTAACACCGGGATTGAAACCGAAGTAAGCAATCGCGCGTGGCTGCAGCCGGTTGCCGCGTTCGCAGGACACGGGCTTCGTCCGCTACCTTCACCCCTGAGAGACCTCTTCAGTTTTCACTTTCGACCGAATATATTTTTTACAAGCTGCCTGGTGATGAAATTGGCGTACCGTACTTTTTTTCGGGGGATAACTACTTTCCATGACACCATTTCCTACGTTCACTACAACCAAGGTTTAGGTACACTATAACTAAAACTTCTTATGCTTATTTGTAATATAAGTGAAAGAGGAGCAGTGTCGTAAGTTCACTATAAGCGAGGGTTCACCATATTCGGGTACACCATAACTAAAAAGATTTCATTTCTTTTCTAATAAGCAGAAGCAACTCTGCATTGATAACGGGTAACTGAACCTCCTCTCCCTAGTTCACTGCTTGCTGTAAAGTACGCAGGAATATTATTCCGACAATAACTTGAAATTGGTGAAGAATGACTAGCATTTTTCCCGAATATGAAAATATCCTACAGGAAATTGAGTTTGTGTCCTTTGAGGGCGCGAAATTCGAAGCGATTGCAGCGATCCGGGCGTGTCGTCTTGCAGTAGTGCCGAGCGGGACGTTCCTTCGCCTTTCCTATGAAACTGTCGAGTCAGTAAAACTGTTTGCTTCACGCTGGAGTATTTAATAACGAAAGGTTTTATATGTACTTGACTTCTAATGTAATGAATACGAATAGAATGCATTTGTGAATCTATAATTAGGGTATGCAGCGGCTGTAAACGCTGTCATCGAACGAAGATTATGGAAAATAACAAAACTTCTAGAATGCTCGAATTGTATTTAACGTATCTGCAGTGTTAACTAATATTTTATACTTTAGTTACGATACATGCTAGATCATACGATATGTGCTAGGTCCTTACGATTCTGTCCGTGACATTATGCTTATAGAGCTAAAATGATCGGTCATTAAAATATTGAGTTTATTATTTGTGGGTGCGCATTTCGTGGTGATGCTGCCGCGACTTTCAATTTGTTGAAGCGGGGGCAGAAATTAAAAAAAAAATATGCATATGAACAATGTGTAATCGTCGCAATACGTAATTATAAAGCACATTTAATGTAGTGATATACTTCTTGTTACGCGTATTGGTGGTCTGTGATTAACCTCTCTCTCCCCACTCGTTTTGGGAGCATAATAACGGCCACCCCGACCTCTCTTTGCGCGTGCGTCTTCCGTTCCTTCACAACGCCAAGCGTTGCTTCCTGATCCGAGCGAAGAGCACTCGACTCGCGCAATCTCCCGGCAGCATCTGCTGCAGCGCGTTGGGCGCGGTGTCTCCGCTTCGCACGCTCCCGCCCCTCCCCTCCCCGCCCCTCCCCGCCCCTCCCGCGCGCGCACCTGTCGGCCGGAGCAGGTGGCCGCCCCGCTCTCTCCTCCTTCGCCTCCGCCTCCGCGCGCCGTCGAGGTGAAATATGGGCGGGCGGGTGGCGCCGCGGCCCTTCTCGCCCCGCCCCCTGACGGACCGGGCCGCCCGCGAGATTTAAATCGAGGGGATGATGGAGGCCTATTTAAATGCAAACGGAGCCTCCCCGAAGGCGGCGGCGCCGCGAGTGGCGACGGGTGCCACGCTCTGCCGCGGGGCTGCAGCTTCGTTTGGTGCGGCGGCCTGTGCAGGAGGAATTCCAAGAACCTACCTGTTCGAAGAATCTGCAGGTCCTTTGGATTTTATTTTCGGTTCTTGTTTTAATAGTCATGACAAGTATATAAACTTCAATGACGGCCAAAATTCTTTTTCCAGAAGATTTAAATTTAAGTCTCATAGTTGTGTTTTGTTACGTTTGGTAACATTGGTACCACTGATTAAAACAAAGGTCATGTAATCGGTGCTTCTACTGTCTTTTTGCTTAGCTCTTTATGCCCACGCGTTATAATCGAAGTATTGCGTTGACAATGTGTAATGTGGTTGATAAAAATAAATTTTGTGCTATTGTAGCAAAAATATTTAAAATTCAATGAACCTTTAATTTCAATTGGGAGGAATTTTAAGTTATAATGGCCAAAATGTACTGAAAGAGAATTAAATTTTAATGTAATACACTACATTTCTATTCTTAGGGTCTCTTCGTGGTGTCAAAAGTGCACAGGCGTTTTATGTGCATTAGTTTGTGATCGTTCCTTTTACGAGTTCTGACAGAAATCACCAGATCGTCAAGTGTTCCGCCTTGCGCCACAGCGTAGCTGTTGTTAAAAGTCCTGTTCTTCTCTAACCATTTTGGGTGCTGTCCTTTCTTAGTATTCGAGTAACCTGCGTCTGTACTGTTAGATCCCTTGATGGTCCTGTTAGATCCCTTTCTGCCCACCAATTGAGACAAATGGCGAGTTCTTTGGCGTGTCTCTTGTCTCCTGGTAGGGAATTGATTATTTGAGATTTGTCCAGATGATTCTGACACATCAAAGAAAAGTCTCGTGTTTTAGCATTGCGACGTAGAGTTGCACGGCTTACCATCTTGCCCCAGTGCCATCGCCTTGGAAAATGCCACAACCAGCTGTGATATTGCTAAATTTTCGCAAATGAAGCGTTGAATGACAAAGGTCACTATTAATTTGTTGCAATTGTTCTATTTTCGCTACTGCCGCACTTCTGGGACGCCGTTGTGTCCAGTAAGTGTTTTAGGGCATGTGAAATAACTATCGTATAGTATAATCTTATGCGTAGCATATACGATACAGCTAATAGGTTACGTCCCTTACGAAAGATAATTTTGATTACAAAATTAAATTCTAATATAAAGTGCTAAAAAAAAGAACAGAATGCTTTAGAATGGGAGCTTGAAAATGTACAAATTTTCTTTATTATACCACTTGCTATTCATGTATGTAATCCTTAAAACAACTCTTCTGGGAGTCTTCGGATTAGGTTCTCCATTTTATTGTGGAGACGGTAGTGGCTGTAACACAGAAGAATGTGTTGTTTTTTTCTATTCTTGATAGATATATCTTGCATACTACGGCCGATGAAGAAAACACTGGCAACTGCATGTATTTAATATATTTATATTTTTAGATTTCGTTCTATTTTTTTTAATATTTGAATATTTAATCAAATCAATTTAATGCGTCGTCAACGCAATACTCAGATGATGAACTATTACTTAATATTTTTTGAATTGTATCAAAGAATATCAGAGGTTTCCAAAAACAATTGTATTGCAGTTAAGTAAAAAACGAAGGACGCATCATCCGTAGAAATGTATATGAAAATTAATAGTAGATGCAGTGTGTTAGATGTTATTCTACGAAGATGTGGAGTTTCTGTAAAATCCTTACTTTTACCTAACAGAAAATTTGTGATACGTTTTTGCTCCTGCACAGTTGTCAAATTCATAATTCTGTATCCCAAAAGGTGCAGAGTAGACATTCCAGTTACGAATAAGGGTAAAATGAAGACCACTATTTTCTGCTAAAATATTTTTAACAGATTTACAGATTAACAGATTCAGACTGCATGGCGGGGATAAACATTAATAATAGTCTCCATTAACTACGTAAACATACACAGAATTAAGTGAAATTTAAAAGGCATTAATCAAGTTTAATTAAAATGGTGTTATGACTTATTTAATTTCAAGTACTGAATTGACGAAATGAAACATGACATGTCAATATAGCATGAGAGAGGACAACTTCTGTGCTGGGAGGACAGTGTCCAGGATTTGAGCGGCTTGGCTTTGAATGCTTTAGAGAGAAGAGGAATCGATATGCAAATATGGGAAAAGCGTCCGAGGAGACTGCGAGATTGACGCGTGTGGACTGGTGCCGGAAGGAGATTAGGCAAAGTAAGATGTGGAATTTTAATCCAGCCGGTTAGGAAAATGTTTCATTTTCCGCTCAGACGTGTTGGCGACAGCTTCGCTAACCGTTCGTTCGTTTACATGCAAACGCGACAAACGTTTCTAAATGTCAAAGTGCCTTTTTATAGTGTTAATACTAAAATGCCTATATCATTGCATTCTGTAAACAGTTTACCGCATAATTTTCAGGTTTGCCGAAAGCCAAGCTCAGTTTTTGGTAAAGCGGTATTCAACAATAGTGCACAATCATTCGCATCATCGAATGTTCGATGCATATTCTCAAGGTAGCTGTTACTTCTATTCTACGTAGTGCGTGTGGTATTATCCATTCCATTCCATCAGCATTTATCACTATTATTAATGGTGAACCAGTTCCTGCTAATCGAAGAGGCGTAAGTTCACACTTGTTTACCTAGTATCACCCCGAACAAATGAATGAGATCACAGAATCAGCCATAATGCACAAAGGTTCACCAGAAGACCCGTCTCTCGACCCAAACCAAAGCAGTCAAGCTGAACGCAGTAGACGAACTTTTTATTTGGTTGCGTAGGCTTCCGCGGCCGGAGTTTATGTTGGCTGGGCTATCCGGGACGAGCCGCGTCAAAGTCATGGTGGCTGACGTTTCGGCCAGCGTGTTGTGGCCTTCTTCATAGCGTACTGCTGCCAGATGGCTAGCGCGCAGGCCTTATATGGAGGAGAAGGGGAGGGCGGGATTGGTCAGGAAGCCGACCAATGGGAGGCGGGCAGGTGGCGTGGGATATGTGGAAAAAAGAACAGGGCTGAACGGGGTGTAGAAGCACGATGGGATCACGGGGAAGGTGGCAATAGAGAACTTCTATTGAACTTCTACTGCAGAACTCGCGAGCATCGAGCGCGAACTGTACGACCTGCACCTAAATCTCAGCTCCACCTTGCGGCCTGACGATTGGGGCACGCTGGACAGTCTTTCTTACAGCAACGGGGAAAGGTGTGGAGGTGCAGCCAGAGATCAACAAACACGGAAGTTCTCGAATCTTCGGCAGGTGAATATTTCTGGTGATAATCCTGTCCTGCGCAATACTGTGGTCAACCTCACCGGAGAACCCCTTGATGCGGCCACGACCGCCGCTCTATCCCGAGGGCTGAATTTTGCTGTCGTTCCGTCACGCGTCCCCACGGATGACGTCATCGCTGCGGTAGAAACTGCGATTCGGAGTCTGCCCGAAGATACTGCCGAAGACATAAGAAGGGACACATGCACCATCCTAGCCCGTTCCGCACCTCCACGTTGCAACATCCCCCGTGAAGAAAGGCTAGCCATAAGGGAGCTAAAACGGCGCGATGACATCGTCATTCTTCCCGCTGATAAAGGCAACGCTACGGTGGTCATGGAGAGCTCCGACTACCACAACAAGATGGTCGACATCCTCAGTGACGGTGATACGTACCAGAAACTGAAGAAGAATCCTCTGCCTAAAGTGAGACAGAAAGTTACGGCCATCATAGGTGAAGCGTCGTCCATCAACGCAGAAGACAAAAGACGTCTGAAGCTGGCCAACAACAACCGCACACCCCGCATCTATGGTCTTCCTAAAATTCACAAACCCGACGTACCGCTTCGCCCCATAGTGAGCGCCATCAACTCACCTTCCCAGCACTTAGCCCGCTTCCTCGCCAACAAGCTGAAACCCCTCACCAATAACCTGCCATCCACCGTCCTTAACTCCAAACACTTTATTGACCATATCCGCTCCATTCGTACCAATCCTGGTGACATCCTCGTGAGCTTTGATGTCACTTCCCTTTTCACCATGGTCCCTGTCTGCGATGCCATCAAGATCGTGG
Organism: Gryllus longicercus; assembly: GCA_038098605.1. NCBI lineage: Eukaryota > Metazoa > Arthropoda > Insecta > Orthoptera > Gryllidae > Gryllus > Gryllus longicercus. The sequence goes on from JAZDUA010000381.1 coordinate 349,244, forward strand.
AGGATAACCTGATGAAACACCAGCTGCCGATGGAGTGGGCCAAACTCGCCGAGGTCTGCCTGTCCACCACCTTCTTCCAGTACCGACAAGAGTTCTACGCGCAAATTGACGGTACTGCCATGGGCTCGCCGCTCTCCCCTGTGGTGGCAAACCTCTTTATGGGAGCCTTTGAAGAGCAGGCCCTGGAAAACGCGCCTCTGAAACCGACGTTCTGGCTTCGCTATGTCGATGACACCTTCGTCATCTGGCCCCACGGCTCAGAGAATCTACAAACTTTCCTGGCCCACCTGAACAGCATTCATCCCCGCATCCGTTTCACTATGGAAACTGAACTTCACGGCCAGCTCCCCTTCCTCGACGTCTTGATCTCCAGGCGTCCCGACGGGACACTCGGCCACTCCGTGTACCGGAAGCCGACCCACACCAACCGCTATTTACACGCCGATTCGCACCATCACCCTGCCACGAAACGAGGAGTTCTCACTACCCTCACGTACCGGGCCGCCCTCATCAGCGACACCGACAGTCTCAATAAAGAAAAAGAGACCCTCAGAGAGACTTTTCTGGCCAATGGCTACAGCACATCTGCCATACAACGTGCCCTAAAGAACCTCGATGCACGAAATGACGCTACCACACACAACGACACCAACGAGTCATCCAGCCCGCCTCGCAAGACAGCTCGCCTCCCCTACGTCCGCGGCATCACGGACAGGATTGGCAGGCTACTACGTAGAGCCGATATTCGCCCGGTGTTCTATGCCCAAAACAAGATCGGGAGGAGCCTGGTCCAGGTGAAAGACCGCCTGGACCCACGACAGAACGCCGGCGTGTACGAAATCCCGTGCAGTTGTGGGTTAGTGTACATTGGCCAAACGGGTCGCTCTGTAGACGAGCGCATGCGTGAACACATGCGCAACGACCGGCTAAAGAACACCCATAAATCGGCCTTAGCACAACACGCTGCCGAAACCGGTCACCTGATTGAGTTCAACAAGACCCGCACAATAACCTCCGAGGACCGCTGGTGGCCACGCGTCATCAAAGAGGCCCTGGAAATATCAAGGAGACCCATCAACCTCAACCGTGATGACGGCCTCCGCCTCAGTACCACCTGGAAACGGGCCTTCACAGCCCGCCAATCCGGCGCTCCCCATACGTCCGACCTTTGACGGGCGCCAATCCGGCGCTCCCCTTACGTCCGACTTTTGACGGGCCTCCATCGCGGCCGATGTCCGGCCGATGGCTCCTTGCCCCTCAGGCGCCCCCCCCCCCTTGTGAGAATTTCTCCCTACTTCGTTTTTTATCCTTTTTTATCCTTTTCTGTATTTCTCCCTCTCTCTATTGCCACCTTCCCCGTGATCCCATCGTGCTTCTACACCCCGTTCAGCCCTGTTCTTTTTCCACATATCCCACGCCACCTGCCCGCCTCCCATTGGTCGGCTTCCTGACCAATCCCGCCCTCCCCTTCTCCTCCATATAAGGCCTGCGCGCTAACCATCTGGCAGCAGTACGCTCTGAAGAAGGCCACAACACGCTGGCCGAAACGTCAGCCACCATGACTTTGACGCGGCTCGTCCCGGATAGCCCAGCCGAACTTTTTATTTATTTATTTATTTATTTATTTATTTATTTATTTATTTATTTATTTAAACTCTAAATAAACTATTAAAACTCTGTGACGTATGGAAAGAAGAGTATATTGTGCATGTTTTCTTACATTCTCTGCCCTGAGCCAAAAACGATAAAAAAATATTGGTTCCCTGTAATAAAAACTGTCAAACGTATGAAAAGGCTATTTTTTATAATTATCATTCTTCGGACATTTCGTGAAAGGATTGACTTCTTGACATGAGAACGTGCAGCACAGTAATTTGAGTGTGTAATCAACATCTTTTTTGTAATAAATTTACTCTTCTAACAATTAAAAATTATCTTTACTCATACTTACACATGAAATAATTCAAGGAAAAGCGAAATAATTTTTTTCTTAGTCATTTTGCGTACGAAAGACTTTCTTTCAATAAACATTCTTCTTACGTGAATGATATTGCATCATCTCACGAAATGCGCAGTCGAAATTGTTCATTCCTCGCGCGAAGGTAGCTATTTGAGGAGACGCGCAGCGGCGCCTCCGCGACTGCCCTCGGATACTCGGGGATCGCGCGGCAGCCGTCATTGTGCGGAGGAGAACGCGTTCGGGGGCGCGTTGAAAGGGTACGGCTGCGCGGCAGCGGAAGCATTTCCACATACACGCGCGGCGCGGCGCGGCGCACAGTGGTCTGGAATCACAACTTACGCACACTATTTCCAACATTGACCTAATTGTTATAAAAATACGTACTCATAATTTTCACTGGAGAAACCGTTCTTATTTAGTTCCACGTGAAGTAACCAAGATGGCCGGTCTAGAGTGGAAAATGTAATTTACATGGAAAAATTAATTCAATATGCCCTACAAGCAAACAAATTGATTTTATTATTACTGAAGAACATATTAAATGAATAATCTGTGGAATTGTGCTGTGAATCAATTTCTTTTTCGGGTAATCACGGCATATAAAAGTCTACAGAATCTTTTCCAGTATATTGAAATGTTTGTAATTTCTTCATAGACTCGGCTCGTGAAATTTGTAGGAGAGTAAAGTCATTGTACATCTACTTTCGAATGGCAGTATGTCCATTTTGATAATAAGTAAATTCAAGAACAATTTAAAAGAAATTTGAAATTGTTAAAATTTATTACATGACAAATTATAAAAATATACGTGCATTTGAGAACTTTCCTCGTACATTGTTTGAAATACAGCTCACCATGATAACTTCCATGCTTACGAATGCAATACACAGATTAAATAACGAAACGAATACTTGTACGTTGTTTTAGGAGCGTTTATAAGACTATGTGTATGTAAATACGAATTCACTTGTATTTGAAATTTTGGATTTCGGCCGCCGACGTGTGTTTTCTTGAGCACCGTGCGGCGCGCCGCGACTCGGCAGTTTGCCTGTTTGTGAATCGCGCGAAACCCTTCGATATCCGACAAAGATAGCCGGGATATGGTGTTCTGGTCCACACGCACGCCGCCGGTTGTCTCCAGCGCGGAGAGAGGGAGTGTCGTGTGGGAGGGAAAATGCGTGGGCGTTGGTGTTCTCCGTCGTAGAGATACAAAGGATCGGGTACGCCTCGGGAGAGAAAAGGCAGACTCGAGTTTTGGAGGTTCGCTCCTCGGACCTATCCGCCATTACGCTTGGTTTGAATAGATTAGTGCTGCCAAACACAAACTGAATGACCTAAACAATGCAATTAAGTACATAAGAATAATATCAGTCGCGAAGTTATTCGTAACAAATAAACAATTTCTTAAGGGACTAAATATTAACTCGTCCTACACTACATAATACATCTGTTTGAACCCCGCATTCTGTTAAAAGTAAATGAAAAAACCCAGCGCGTATTGCACAAACTAAAGTAGTTCACTTAGGACATATTTCCCCATTCTGAATTAACGCCACTGCATATTCTTTTAGAAGTTCTATGGTTAATGATGAGTGTTCTTAAACGGTATTAATTAAACAAAAGATGCTGAAAATTATAACTAAATATACGGCGAATTCCCTTGTCGGCTCCTCTATGACTACCGCTATTGTGTTAAATGAGTAATTATCACACACATTTTAATAACTGCATTGAAACATTTTTGTAAATAAATTAATTGCGCGAATTATTATTAATCCTTTATCATACATAAATAAATATATGTAAATAAATTGACAAATCTGGTAATAACTATAAGTTGCTTTTGTTTATACACAAATTGTTAGTAATTGACGGCCTCATTTTCGATTTTCCTGTCCATTGCAGTATCTTCATTTCTTCTGGCAGTGCAGAATTTATCGTTATTTACTTCTTATTGTATTATATTGTAGCTGGTAAATGGTATGGTGGCTGTTAAGTGAGGTCGAAGGTGCTCCTAAAGTTTTCCCACTCTTATTAGGATTGTAGGTTACGCTTAAGTTAGGATAAGTCTAAATCCTGAGCAGCTAATACATATCTATTAAAGAATTTTGTACTGATATGGCTTAGTTTGTACTGTTTTATGTACAGAAAAATAGAATATAAATCAACAAGAAATCCCAGCAGGTTATATTCAGTGGCGAGTGACTATGTGCGATGGCGAGTGGAGTACGTCTCGGGAGGGAAAGCTGTGTCGCTCTTTTGAGGTGAACGGGGCCGGGAACAAGGAGGAAGAGATGGAATTACATTTCTTAATTCTTTCTGCGTCTCTTTCCAGGAGAGGGCCGCCCAGGGCGGACTGCGAAAAGCCTTGGTCGATGCGCCAGTTGCGTGAGAGGGCCTGGCTCTGTGGGCGAGAGAGGACGGATGCGACGACGGGAGCTTCAAGCGGTTGCTTACGCGAAGGTGCCGTTAAAAAGCGTCTTGCAAAATATTACGGAGGTTTAGAATTCGTTTCTAATTGTCACAGAATATTTCTGAAATATTAACGACAGAATTAGGAAACGACTCTGAATCTCATGCATCGGGACATCTCCATTTAAAGAAGTGGGTTTTGGATGACCGTACTATCTGGCGCCAACTAATTTTGATTTCTTCTTAACCTTCCTTTCTTAAATAATTGAGGTACCTGAGAACTTCATTTTCAGCCCGTTACACAAATGATTAGGGCGCTAATTACACCCTTATTGAACAATTGTCGACGTTCACTTTGCTTGTATTTCGTGTTTCCGTGATGTTTTGCAATATTTAGCAGTAGATAACGACTGTTATATATTGGTGTTCGGAACGTTAACTGCAATCATTAGACCTGTTAATGTAGTTCATGTTTGTTGTCCAGGAAATAGCAATATTTCCATCTCCATATGGTGCGATCCGACGTCGACATAAACGTCGGCCTACAAGGGAATTTCCTGCATTAACTTTTTCCTCCTACGGGGCACTGTCCTAGCGACGTCAAAGCTCCCAATTAGTGTCCCGACATGTGTGGTAGTTTAATGCAAGTATAAGGGGAGAGGATAGAAGGAAGAGAAAAGAAAGATCGCGCACTGTTTGTGGTCCGTTTATTAGGGTATTGCTGCGGCATCCGTCGTATTGGTATGATAAACCACGAAAAACCACCGACCAGAGCAGCCGGCCGCTAAAACTCACCTCGACACAGCGAATTCCCCGGTACGTGGGATTGAGATGTCCCATGAAGCAGCGGATGAAATGATGACGTCCCTAGCACGTGGCTGCGCTCGGGGGGGGGGGGGGGGCGGAGGCCGCGACGTGGAGCACATTCCGCCCCATTAGGCGAGTGCGCGACAAGATGTAGGCGATTAGTCATATCGGTGGCCGGGACAGGCCGTGGCGCCGCGCCAGGGCCCGCCCGCGGCCGCACCCGAAAAAGCCTCCCGTCGCCAGCGCCGCCCGCGCGCCGCGCCCGGCCACGGAAGGCGGGCAGCGTGCGGGGACACAATTAGTAAGGCTTTGTTGCCGCGGCCACGCTCGGCAGGAGCCGGCCGGCGTTCGCGACGGCGGCGGCGGTGGAGCCCGATTACTCAGCGGCGCCGCACGCGCAGCGCCTACGCCGCCGCCGCCGCCGCCGCGCTTTCCTAGGAGTTCTCTTCGGGGATTGCATGCGGCAAGAGCCTCCAAAACAGCCCGAAAACGTCGTCACAGACTTTTGCGTTCTAGAAATGTGCTTTATGGTCAGGCGGAAGAGCAGGCTAAATGGCCTGAGCTTCGTCATCAATAAAGATTATTTATTTATTTGTTTATTTATTTGTTTATTTATTTATTTATTTATTTAATGTGCACTACGATCGTATGAAAAACGTGAAACCGTTGGTACCGTCAAGCGCGCGTGCAGTTAGCCTTTAGTTAACGTCTGACGAAGCCCCCGTGAACGTGCTGGTCTATCCAGTACCTCCCCCTCCCCCGTTCCTGGGAGGAAGTATCATCGCCACCTTCCGGAATGTAAAATTGTTTACACTATCGGGAGTATTGACTGTAGCCGTTGAAGTGCCCGGAAGCGCTGTATAATTAATCAATCCATGCACGTGCATTGCCAACGGATCTCGTTGGTTCAGAACATCGTATCCAATTACGAACTCGGAACTTAATATCTCGGCAATGCGCGACACCGTCAAATCGCACAGGGGGCGAGGGGGAATAATGTAATCCACCAAGTTATGTTAGTACTGCTATGAAGCTAGTCTATTCTCATGTATACGTAAGCTTCCGCGGCTCGAATCCATGAATTCTCGGCTATCCGGGAGACGCCGCGTCGTTGGCTGGGGTGCCGACGTTTCGCCTGACATATCGCAGGCTTCCTCAGGGCAGTGACACTGCGGCGCTACGCGCCTGGTGATTTATACTCTCCTGCCTGGGCTCTCGGGAGGGGCAGGTGCGCTGTGATTGGCGGAGAGGTCGAGAGACCGTTAGGCCGGCGGTCTGGGCCAACCTGGGCCTAGCGCCAGACGTCCCCGTGGTCGGACGGTGGTGAACAGTGGGCCTAGCGCCAGACGTCCCGGTGGTCGGACGGTGGTGAACAGTTCCCATCGCTGACATCGTGGCGGGGGTAGAAAGTGCGCTCGTGGGATTACCCGAAGAACAAGCCGAGGACATCCGACAAAACACGGCCAGGATAGTGAAACACGCTCGCGCTCCTCGCACTAACTTAGCCAAGGAGGAGCGACTGGCCCTGCTGACACTTCGAAGTAGACGTGACCTTGTCATTGTACCAGCGGACAAAGGCAATGCTACGGTCGTCATGAAAGCTGCGGATTACCACGACAAGGTGGCTGCCATTCTTGCCGATGACTCCACGTACTCGCTTCTGGAGCACAACCCGGTACACAAGATAAGAACCGAAACCGCCGCGAGGATTCGCAACTCGCATTGCATAGAGGCTTCGAAGAAGTTGGCTTTGTGTCGGAACAACTCGTCGACGCCCAGGTTCTACGGCCTACCGAAAGTACACAAGCCTGACGTGCCGCTACGCCCCATCGTCAGTGCCATCAATTCGCCGACTCACGCCCTGGCGAGACTTGTCGCTGACCATCTCGCGCCGCTCGCCGAAGGTATGCATTACGCCGTGCGGAACTCTACGCACTTCATTGACATCATTCGGCAGCAAAGACTGAACGAAGGTGATATGCTGGTTAGCTTTGACGTGACTTCACTCTTTACAAAAGTTCCGGTACATGAAGCCGTGGAAGTTATACGTCAAAAATTGCAGATTCGTAGCCAGCCGACAGAATGGGCTGAACTGGCTGAATTCTGCCTAAGTTCCACCTTCTTTCAGTACCAAGACCGGCACTACACCCAAGTGGAAGGCGCGGCTATGGGCTCGCCGCTGTCCCCCATCGCTGCCAATCTTTTCATGGAAGCGTTCGAATCAGAGGCTCTACGTAACGCCTTGCACAAACCGTCTCTCTGGGTGCGGTACGTGGACGACACCTTTGTGATCTGGCCACACGGACCGGAATTATTAGAAGAGTTCTTACTGTTCCTTAACAGTATCCACCAGAGCATCCAGTTCACGATGGAGACGGAAATAAACAACTGTCTGCCGTTCTTAGATGTCCTGGTTAGCAAACGCGAAGATGGCACCTTGGGGCACGCGGTCTACCGAAAACCGACGCACACTGACCGTTACCTACACGCGGATTCACACCACCATCCTGCAATAAAACTAGGAGTACTGAAGACACTGGCCACAAGAGCTGTGAAGGTGTGTGACGAACGCTCTCTTCCCGCAGAACTTCAGAAGCTCGAACACACTTTCAGGGCCAACTCCTACTCCCAAACGGCGATCAAACGAGTGCTTGCCAGCGTTACGGGCCACTCCGGAGGTCCCCGGCGTACCGACGGGCGCGGTGGCCCCGAAGGCCGCGGCAACGCCGAAGACTGTCACGCCTCTTCGGAGATAGAGGAGAGTGCCCGCTCCAGATTAGCCGTGATTCCCTACGTCCGATGTGTCACCGATCGTGTGGGTAAATTATTACGGAAGAATAACATCCGTACGGTGTTCACGGCGCCCGACAAGCTGCACAACGCCTTGGTACGCATTAAAGATGCGTTACCTCCTCTCCAGTCGGCAGGAGTTTATGAAGTTCCCTGCAGCTGTGGCAGGACATATATTGGCGAGACCGGGCGTTCTGTGGCCGAGCGACTCAAATAACATATCGCCCACTACAACAAGAACAACATCAACCGTTCTGCGATTGCGCACCACTCGGAGGTTACGGGACATGCCATTGACTTCGACAAGACTCGGCTCCTGCACAAGGAAAACCGATACTGGCCGAGACGCATAAAAGAGGCTTTAGAAATACACAGACGTCCGCAAAACATCAACGCGGACGCAGGCCTCGCTCTTAACCACGCCTGGAAATCCCTCGCTCCATCTATTCGGGACCGGCAGGGAACTGTTCACCACCGTCCGACCACCGGGACGTCTGGCGCTAGGCCCACTGTTCACCACCGTCCGACCACGGGGGCGTCTGGCGCTAGGCCCAGGTTGGCCCAGACCGCCGGCCTAACGGTCTCTCGACCTCTCCGCCAATCACAGCGCACCTGCCCCCTCCCGAGAGCCCAGGCAGGAGAGTATAAATCACCAGGCGCGTAGCGCCGCAGTGTCACTGCCCTGAGGAAGCCTGCGATATGTCAGGCGAAACGTCGGCACCCCAGCCAACGACGCGGCGTCTCCCGGATAGCCGAGAATTCATAGTCTATTCTCAATTAAATCCACAATACTTCATTGATTTTTGTTTCCTCTTAGTACTAATCTTTTTTATCTGATTATATATTTTATCATTTTATCATTTTGGCAACTATCACAACTCTTGCTTATTGAAAGCTGTCATTGATATGACATATACGTGCTACATAATGTAACCAGGAAAAACACAATGTAACAATATTAACAAGTTTTGTTCAGCTCACAGACTGCTTACAAACGGTACAAAATCCTGAAACAAAGCCCATAATACGTTAAACCAGGAGATGTACAATGTATAGCACTGTCGACTGTTCATCGAGTAGAATATCGAAACAGAATGCCAGGTTACAACCAGTATCCTAAAACTTCATAGACACGCCAGACTTGTCGCACTCACTGCCTCCTGCTCCGGTGGCGGTGCCCAGCGTTATACCCGGTCCTCGCATAGCCTTTTTTTTCTTTTGTCCCCTCCGCAGTAACCCTATGAAGAAGGGGAATTTATTATCTATAAATATTTTTACATTATGCTGCTGCCTTGCGGCTTAAGGAGTTGCGGCTTAAGCAGCTACAGGCGGGGCTTTTTCTTACTACTAATTTACAATTTAGACCTAAAGTTATCTTAATTGCGCTTTGGCATTATTAACTTACACTAAAATCATTTTTGTAATTCTATTTTATATATTCTACGTAATTGTTTGTATATATTGGTACATTATTATTATTATTATTATTATTATTATTATTATTATTATTATTATTTCTACATTCACACATCATTCACACATCATTCGCATAGCCTCGCTCAGCTGCAGCTCCGCCCGCCGGCCGCTCGTGCCCCGAAGGCCGGCGCCTTCGCCAGTCCGCCGCCCCGACTCGCTCCGGAGAAGCTCTCTCGCACCGTGTTTCGGCGCGTTTTGAACTGCCGCATACAGCCGCAACACATAACATGCTTTAACACTCTTTGAGGGTTCGAGTGCCAAATGATTTTAAACGATTTTTAAAATAGTAGATATACAACTGTAACTTTATCTGTATAATTCCTTAATACCAAGTATTTTTGAAACACTTTTGTACCTCATCTTCTAGGTCAACGACTCTCTTCTCGATTAGGTTTTTATTCCATTTTCTCCATTTCCTCTGATTCCTTGAAGGAATGTTGAGATGGACTTTTGTTATGCTTTTATTGATAGTTATAACATCACCGTCTGTGCACGTTTTCTAGACTTAGGTGGGCTCTACATACTCTCACAGCCTTTCTTAACGAAGGGGACGCTGGGGATTAGCAGTCAATTTGAGTTGCTCAGTTATTTTGCAAAGTTTTTATTACACAGGCGCTAAATTTCCCAAGTCAATCCTTGCCAAAAATTATCATTTTAACCTGTTAAAAAACCAACCATAATAACCCCTTTTATTGTTTTCTAATACAATTCGCTGGATTAGAACCTGATTGGAGGACCCACCAGAGAAATTCTCTAATTGTATTAGTTTTAGGTTAGTAAGCAATCGATACACATGTTAAGTTGTGCGATAAACGTATTTGAGAATAGAGTAAGAGAAGAGCTGTTAGATGTTGATTGGTGAGGTAAGCTTTCATGTGACCTATTTACGAAAGCAGCAGTTAAAATCTTTAGGTATATACGTAGTTCCATTTATGACTACACCTCTATTGCATCACTGCTTCAACTTTTTAGTGAAGCTTTCAAAGTACACCGTTTTTTCCTATGGAAATGTTTGCCAACCAAGGAAAAGCCCAACGCGGGAAGTTCAGATGGAATGAGAAAGGAAGTGAAGTTGTGTTCGTAAATTAAAATTGTTTCGAAACAAATTAATCTTAGGAAGGTGAGTTAATTTATAGCTACAAAGAAGTCCACGCGGGCACTTTTATCGGAAACTTATCTAACAATTATTGGTCAAGTTCTACATTATTAAAATAAAAGTCAAATCATGCGGACAATTAATGAAAACTTCTAGAACAAAACTAGAGTTCATAATCACACGTTTTGCTCATAAATGTTTTATTTCTCAACTGCTGGCATACAAAGGATGCTTGATGAATAGTTCATGCTCATAGAACAAGAAGCACTGTGGTAGAGTATTGTGAATTGTATGGTTTGGGTAGTGTAGGCACTATTGGTTCATTGCGATTAATTCTGAAATTGCAGAAACGTATTCAAGGATGGGAATATTCAGTAACTGAAGTATCGAAAAAGAAATATGTTTAGCATTACATAATAATATCCAAGAGGGGGTGCACGTCTTCGTACAGCCGATTCAGGGCTTTACAATAAGTTGTCGTCGCGGTGTCTGCTACGAAGGCGACTGCAACAGGGCTCTGCGATGGCGGTGTGGACAGACGTCTCGGTTGAGGCGACAGCAGCGGGGCCAGCCTCGAGCTGGGCCACGGACCACGGGCTGGGACGCGTCAGGCCTAAACTGATGGCCAGTACTGAAATGTGATCGTTGAGGACTCACTACATTGAGAGATTACTTTAAGAAGGGACTGCTTTGACATTTACTGCTTCAACATTGTTGGCAACTTAACCGGAAGGTTATGTCCACGCACTCAGGCACCTATTTTGTCTGTGCATTTATTTGCAGTTGTCTCGTTCTTAAATGGTTTCATTACTATCTCTTGCATTGTCGCCACCCTGCATGACATTCATTCTTTTCCCATCCTGTCAAACTGATCATTTCTTGGAGTAACTCTATCTGCAGCGATGTAGGCTGCACGTCATTCATGAGGTGGACATGAAGTCTCACTATGGCTTCTACGGGCGTGTACTAATGATATGGCAGGTGAGGCACATTATTCTTCACCTAGTCAACTAGTTTAAAATTACTTTTACTATTATTATTAATAATATAAAAATCCTAGAACTTTTCAAATTCTTAATTTTCTGTCGTGCATTAACATTCCTGAATGAACAGCAGTCATGTTTTCATCTGTTTACCCCTTCTACTCCTCCAGTTCCCCCCTCGCCTCTCACACTACATGATAGGCTTTCTCTTTTCTCCATATCACAAGATGGTTGCCACCTAGCCCTACCCAGCACCTTCTTCTTTTTTATGTATTTATCCGACCATGTGAACGCTGAGGTAATGCACATTGCTTAAGCTGTATTTTTAATTTTTTTATTTACTATTTATTTCCTTTTATTTTATTTAATTTTTCACACATTTAACTGTATTTCTTTTTGCTCCCTTCATGTTAATTTTTCAATTTTCCTTGTTCTCGCTGGAGATCCTCTAAAGATGGAAGTGTTTTCCCGGGAATCTGGAAATGTGATTATTAATAAAATTATTATAACTTTAATTGTGGACGATTATTTCATTCTTGACTTTGAGGGGTATAAGATTCACCGGTCAATTATTTTTAAATAGTTCCGTTCATAAACACAAAAGCAAATCCTTCGTAGGAATGAAATAATTAAATGTCGACAAACAAGGAGACAGTAGAGCATTTTGAAATGAGTATGCCAAATTCACTTTTCTTATCACTTGCGTACATTTTTTTAAAACGAATACTAGTATATCCTTTTTGATCACTCTTATTATGAGAGATGATAGACATGTCCATTGATGTCGCACCAAGGGTTTCTTCACTTCGAAGTGTTCAGTGGTTTTTACATCTTTGCGGTACCCGAACTCAGGTAACTATCTCCAATATATGAGTAGCGTAGATGAGTGCAGGATTGGTTTCTTAGAGAGTTCCGATCAAGTAAACTGGACTTTCTAGTAGGATGATGCATTGCACGAGCTTGGCGTTATGCTCATTCGAAGAAGCTTCTAGGAGGACGGGAAGACAAACGACAAAGTGTTCCATCTCGCGCGTCAAGCTACTCCGTGGTGCTGGGTGTAGAAGGGTATCCTTTGCAAAAACCACTCCAAAACAATTAACGATATCGATTGCATCACAGCAAAAGCAGTATTTAGAAATTTTCTTTTTTAAAGCTAATAATATTTGTTTTATTTTAATATAATTTGTCAGCCGCGCGTCCAAAGTAAAGGGCCCTTCCTCCCTTTTCCTGTCCTCAATCGGGCTCTGCGCGGGTCTTTGGCCTCCGACGCATCCACCGCGGTCTGGTTCCCACGCCCCCGCACTCCATTCGCCGCGCGGCCCCGCCCCGCCCCGCCCCGCCCCGCCCCGCCCCGCAGCATCTCCAGGACCATCGACGACGGCGCCGCACTGTGTACCTGGAGCCGAAGGAGTGAATTATTTGATTCCCGGGTAATGAAGTCTCGTTAGGCGCATGTGGGGGCGACGGCAGCTCCACTATTGTCTAGTGATTAACATGCACAGCCCTTTGGAGGAAGCGAGAGGGCGCGCTCGGCCACGCACGCTGTGTAATGGGCCTAATCCCCTCCCGTGCCCCGCCCCCGCCCCCTGGCGCCGCCCACGCAGCCGCCAGCGCTTGCCTTTGTGCCCGGGAGGGGGTGGGAGGGGCGGCGCAAGCAGTTGGCCGAAATTGAAAGCAATGCGAGCGGGGAGCCTCCCGGGGGTGATTTCAACAGCTGCATTGTATTCCTCTGTGCTGACTGTAAACTGGCAGCTGTATCGAGCTGGTCCTCGTGTGGGGTGACAATTGACGTTGAAGGTTCGGAAGGAAATGCATTTGCAGTATCTCTAATAAAACTATTGGCGAAAATCGTATAGTGTTTATTATTTTGAAGCATATATAATATAAAATATATTTTCTTCGATTTGGTCGATAGCCCTAAAATTCTATTGAGAAATGAAGATGTCGGTTAATGTGCAGGGGAGGAAAGGAAGAGGATATAAATGAGATTTTCTCTCTTCTTACGAAATGATGTAACGTGAGTCGAATGGAAATCAAGGGAACGCGCGCTTGTGGTACGGAGCTTTTCTTTCTGTCTTTATTTTCCCTGGGATGCTTCTTAATGATATTCTTTCGGTTTTTTCCAGAGATCTGAAGACTTATTGAATAATATAGTTCGTTTCCGACAGGTAAGTTAGCAATATTACTTTCTATCATTTAAAATTTACCGCTTACCATGTACAGAGAACTTCTTTCATTGTTAAACCTTCTTTTGGATAAGCCTTGCCACATATTCGCGTTTGTTTCTCGTAGTACATTTACATTGCTCGCAATTCGGTTTGTGCACATCTGGGTTTTATTTTCGAACTATGATTTGAATCTTTGCGTTAATTTTTGTTGGTTGCAGGAAAGTATCGAAAAATGTTTTTGACCTATGCTGTGAAGATTTCATGACTAGTTTTTCCCATTTATTGACGTTATTGAGAAGTAAACTTGTAGATTTCTGATGTTTGTTTTTCAAGCTATTGTTTTCGTGTTGATAATGATATGACCATTCGGGCTGTCTTCGATCGGAATGGAGGCGCCAGCCTAGTAACAGCGATGACAAGACGCCGATGAGGGGATTGTGATGAGCGGTGACAGCGAGGGGAACGAACGGGCACAAGAGCAACAACGGGGCGGGGGTGGGGGCGGGGGCGGGGCGGGAACTGCGCCTGAAGAATCATTGTCAGCGAAATTTCCAAGCGGCCGAGTTTATATTACAAATATCGACGTTCTATCGCCGAGCTGAGGCCGAACGCATCGGCAGCCCAGCGCCAGGCAGTGAAATGAATCTAGATGGCTCTGTTGGGGTTACACACTCAAATAAATACGCCGCTGCGCAGTTGTTGCTAACGCTGGGGAAAGAGTCCCGAGTGAGCGAAGGTACGCTTCCCTTCCAACGTAGACTTCGCAGGGAGATGAAATTTGATAAAAATACTTTTTGGGTGCGGTCACGGTTGGAGCGACGAGGAAGAGTATCGACAATCGCAATTGAATGATGTCTAGGAAAGGAGCAAAAAGGAAAATTTGTATTCTAAGAGAGGCATTTTAAATTTCCTGAAATTTTGAGGTGCTTTATAAATAATACATCTCATATATTTGACTACGGTAGTTTTCTTCTGTTCGAAGAAATTCAGTGTCGACATGTCGACATTTCCTGTTTAATTTTGCAAGACGTCAATGTTCCAAAACAAGATTTCCTTAAGGTGATCATTAGGGTTGAGTCAAAACGATTGTTTTAATAAGATTCCATCTCTTACATTATTCGTTGATTGAGAGTACAAATTTTTCTGGTAACAATTTTGCACCGCACACGATGTTAAGTTCGCCTGCCTTGTTCTATTCTCACCCCTTAACCACACTCACTTGCTCTACACTTCCACACTAGTAAGAAGACTAGAGCTTGTCCTGACTGAGATGATGCCAGGCTTGTGGGGGATATCTGGCTGGGAAAATACCCGCTAGCAGCATGTAGGTCGGCGCTGGATCTCTGTCTAGCGGGGAAAGTTTATTGCTACACCCCGAGGAAAAAAACATGTATTACAGTTACGGGACTGATGACCTTGGATTCAACAATCAAGTGAGGACGTCGAGACGAGAAATTTTTATCCATCTCTCAATTTCTGTAGTGCAATTTCTGTATAGTCATTTTAGTGTATGTGTGATCTAATAGATTCCCGAGATAGTTGATGCCAAGGACGAAACCTCCTATTTGCAGGGAAAACAAACAGAAATGAGGCCTGCGGACTACTGATGCGAATTAGACAACAAAACCATGATGTTCCCAAACATCGATATTCCAAATTAAAATATCTATTTTAGTACTCGCACATCGACCAAAAACCATCGATGTTATTAACATTGGTGTTTTAAAGTTGGTTTGGTAAACTCTAACATTGAATTCGTGCACATTAAAATTTAATTTGGCAGTGGTGCTGGATATTAACTTAAATGCTGAAAACTGAGTTAAAACGCCTCTCCATGAGTGAAATGCGAAGTAAGACGAAGGAAATCTCAGGACATGACGATCATCTCGGTCCAGGTCGGTAAACTGCTCGGTATAGGTAGTAGTGCAAACGACGTTCCTTAGGATGGAATACAAACATACAGTGGTACCACTAATTATTTCATGTTTTAACTTTTACAAAAATGTGATTGTGGGAATTTTTTACCCACGAACAAATCATCGAAATCGGAAAAACATAAGAGCACTAAAATCTATATTTAAACAACATCGATATTTTTTATAGAAACATGGATGTTTGGAAAACCTCTGCATCTATGTCGCATCCCTACTGTGGAATGGTATAACGCCTTTCGCGATCCGATGCCGGCGAGTCGCGGAGTCCTGCTACTGCTCGCGGTTTCGAGCGGCCCTCACCTCCTCTCCACTGCACCCTATGCTTTTTTAAGGCGGCTCCCTTCACTGTGCGGCCATGGGAGTGGGTGGCTCTCCGTTTCGCAATTAAGAAGTCAGATAGGCATCGACGAAAACGTGTACATCCCCTTTAGCTACCATTTTTTCGTCCGACCATACACTTTTATTGAACTAAATGATCTCTTGTCTAAAAACACCGGTGTTATTTAGAAAAATACATTGCAAGACAAAGTGTGGTCTGCTTGGTATAGGTAGTAGTACAAATCGCGTTCCTTTGGTTCGAACACAAACATACAGTGTTACTATTTTTGTTTGATGTTTTAACTTTTACAATAATGTGATCATTGGAATTTTTCATCTACGAACTAATCATCAAAAGCGGAAAAAACATAGAACACTAAACATCAATCTTCACACAACATCGGGTTCAGTACATTGATGTTTAAAACTTCTATATTTTTATAGAAACATGGGTGTTTTGAAAACATTGGCATTGAGGTCGTATCCCTACTTCGCACATTACCGTCCGTAGTCCGCAATAGCACATTACCGTCCGCAATAGTCCGTCAATTTCGCTAAATATATGTATCTGACTAGTTAACCTCTTTTAAAAACTTCGATCTATTGTAACCGTTTTAAGTGTGAATAAAATATTGATGTGAGATCTGATAGAGTACACATTTTGAGTCTTTTCATCTGAGGAACAAGGGCAGCAGTATTGTGTCCTATTGTATTAATGTAGCGGTCATTTCTGGAAACATTTCTAAGACCTGCGAAAATATTTTATCTTCATACGTATTGCCTGTAAATCAATCAGTAAATTTCATGCAGGCAATCATAGCTGGAATGAGCTTCTTCGCAGCAGCTTCACCGTGCTGGTGTGCTTCCATGAAATTGTCTGGGGTCGCAGTCACAGGCGTAAAAGGCGTGTTTCCTCTGTGCGGAACCGTCGTCGCTGGCGCGGGTGGGAGCGGGAGGGCGGGGTTCGATCGTTGGCGGGAAGACGCACGGTGGGTCGGAATCGAAATTTAAGCGGAAGCAAAAGCGGAAATCCGTAGTATCACGGACAGCTAAATTCCAGATTAACCTAATAACAACAACATAGAATTATTCGTTTCATGACTTAGCCGTGTTTATAAACGTTTATAATAGGTTTATGTTCTGATGTTGAATTTTCCATTGAAGTTAAGCCGCAGAAAAAGGCATAAAATTTCAGGGATATATGAGGAACAATCTTAATGTTTCTTTAGCTTTCAAAGTCCTAATTTAAAAGTAATAATTTAAACTTTCTGCCGTCTAAAAGAATATGATAGTTTCTCACAAATTTCATATGCCGATACATTCCAAAACGTATTTAGAAATTTCAACATTTGAATACGTGTAACAGTGTGTTAGACATTAATTGTGCGATTGGTCAAAGACGTTCATTAAACAGACTTTTCTTGGCAATGTGCTTGTGTTATAAAATTAATCATTTTGTCCTTTTATATAGCATCTTAAATATATTATAACATTCACTAGATCAGCCGTTTTGGAATTTAAAACTAACTATATTTGTATTTTGCAACTTGAAAAATATTCATGTACTCATGTAATTTTCCTGAATGCGAGATTATATATATGGTATTGACGGTGTAAGTACTTACCCCAGCCCACTGTGCACCCGTGAGGGGAGAGAGCCGGTTTCATACCGCAGATTTGATGGCCCTCGCCGCTGCAGCCGTCGTTGGAACTTATCTCATGATGCAACTTGGCGACTGCGCTCCTCGCGCTGGGGCTTCGGGTTTTCTTAGCGTGCGCCATGCAAGTGGATTGCGAAGGGGGATTGGCTCACAAGTCGAAGATGTTTGCAACGCACAAGAGCCCTCACGCCGGGAAAAAAAAAATTTCTGGCCTGTGGTCTCCGGATTGGGAATTGTCGTGAACTGGGATCACGGATTTTGAATACTGTTAAACTTCTGTTATTGGATGTTTGGGATAGTAAAATTATTTGCCTGATATTTTGAATATTCTAATGCAACAATGGAAATACACATGGGATACTGCGAGTTGTTTGTGTGATTGCTACGTATGACATTATTAACTTCATCATTCCTGTAGATACGTGTAACATTTGGGTAAAAGATATATTCCTGGAATCTGTGAGTACGTGAAAAAGTTTGGCCTTCATGAGATTTTCTGGATTTCTTACGTTATTTTAACAGTGTCTTTTGGATTTGAGGGACCATGAGTACGCCTATACTAATTCTACTGTATTACTATATATATATTGTGACGTACCTGGTGGTACCGGGTATCTTCACTGCAATATAACACTAAGAGAGGGTGTCTTTTACGTGAATGGGTCCTAGGATAAGTCGGTGCAACGTTGGGGAAGTTATTCATACATAGAAATACAATTATGACAAGATTTATTTTAAATCAAAGTTACTATTTACATAATCAGACACCGTTTTTATACTCCGCCTTGGTACCAAGATTAAGAGTAAAATACAACTTTCATACCTTCGGGGCCCCGTTTGAATACCGATGAGGTTCGTCGAGCCGCTCGTGCCGACAGGGTTGTCGACCTCTGCTACTGCTGCGGGCCGTCGGCAGCAGATGGCGTGGTGATCATCCACGGCTGATGCTCCAACAATTCTTCCCCGAACAGGATCTTGATACCTCGGCTGCGCACCTTCCTCGAATCACTGTCCATTAGTGGGTTTAATTACACGACCCCCACCTACTCCGTATACTGGTCACAGTTCTGTACCGCACGCTTTCAAGAATGTTCCCTCCGCACCAACTAATAAGAGCGACGTCAATTATTTTACCAACACTAATCTTTTACTATACTGATACTTCTAATGTTCTGTTTACATGTCCATTACTTTGCGATTCCTAATCACATAACTATGTCGCGTATTACATGCGTCCATTCACTAGCGGAGAGCCCTCGCTACACGTCCGCACTGGTCGCCGCTCTGCTAACCTCTGCCCTTCGCCGGCCGCACGTCGGCACATCCTTCGGCGGCGGCCGCCTCAATCCAACTCTCGAACTTTTTGCACGTGCGCGCTGCCACGCTTGTACCCGCCGTTCTCACGCTCGCCTCCCGGCGGGCACCGGTGGCGGCGGCGACCGTTGCCGGCTGCCCGCTGTTCGCAGCGCCCGGCGCTCGCACCGCGTAGTCCAGAATAGCTATTGAATTCTTACACTAATGATTTAATTAGTGTAATGAAACACATATTCTGGGTTTCATCACCCCCCCTTTCTTTTTTTGAATTTTTCCCGCTTCTAGAAAAATTCACACTAGTAACATCGTCACTGCCGATGATTGCACTCTCTTGCATATTGCTCGACGCCCTATATACACTTATAACCTAAAATCGAATTAACATGTGATTACTTATTATTCACCCTAACATTACACTTATTTACACTTCACTATTTTCCATCCATGTTGAACCAGGTTTCCGATTTGAAGCTTGTAATGTCCTACTATGTCTTGTCTCTTGTGCGACGGTTCCTTCCCATTTTGCTGACAGTGATTTCCTGAATCACAGTTGTAGGACATAGCTTCCAGCGTGTTGGACACATCTTGATAGGTATCATCCCATTTCCAGCTACGACCTCTTCTACGTTTGTACCAATGGTTGACCATACCATCGCTCTTCCCTCGCCCCTGACTTCGCTCCATTCTTGACCTGCCTACATCTCCTTCACTCCCATTCGTTGGGACGTCTGCAAACATGAAGTTGTACCCCACCAATATCTTCAAACCCTTTCCTAAATCGGTATGATCTGCTCTGCTCAATAGGCTTTGCACGGTGACAGGATACTGTCGCGTTGACATGCAAATAATTCCTTGATATTTTATAGAAGCAAATAATGTTTTTGGCTCCATAACGCTCTTCGTTCTGTATTCACTACGACTTCCCGTAATGTAGTTGTGATGGCTATTCCTCTGGTCGTTCTTGATGTTTATTTGGGTTTCTTCATTCCGCTTTCGTACAGAAATCTTGTTTTCAAATTCCTTCAAAAATTTCGGAAATGTACCAAAATTCTCTGCCCATGTCCTGGCGTTCTCTTCTAACATTGGGTGTAATAACTGGATCTTGTATCCTTCCAATATGTTGTTTGATGCTAGGTGCCGTTCTTCTGCTCGCATAACTACCTTAGGGTTTTCCGTCCCATCTCCCAGAGATTTCATCGACTTTGGAGGCATAATTGGTGTCACCCCATACTTGACACTTGGCGACATTTTCCCGTCTTCTTCCTGTTTAGACTCTTCTTGTACTCTTTTCTCTTCGCACCCTTGTATATTTTCCACGATTTCTTCTTCTACTATACGCTCCATTTCTTCTATTTTCATTTCCATTTCTTCTTCCATTATTAACTTCAATTCTTCCGTTTTCACTTTCACTTTATAAACATCCTCCTCGGTCTCGATTTGGACCTCCACCGTTTTGCCCTCCGCTGTCTTGACTTCCTCATGGATTTGGTTCGTCATCCCCTCGTTTCTATCTGTTATCGCTACCCTAGCATCTGTTTGATGGCATGATTGAAATTTTAGCACCTCATCTTTCCTATCCAGTTCCTCCGCTTTCCCATACGGTTTTTCGCATATTTCGATGAGCTTCCTATTCCGTTCTTCTGTGATTCTTCCCATTTCTTCTGCCGGCTTCTTGATCTGTTCTTCAACCACCTTCCCGTTCTGTTCTTCTATTAGTTTTCTATTCCGTTCCTCCGCCTTCCTATTCTGTTCCTCCTCGGATCTTTTCTGTTTACCTAATTCTTTGCTCTGTTCTTCCGCAAATTTCTCAATCTGCTTCTCCGTTTGCTGCCTCGGCTGTTCTTCTAATGAATCTTCTGCCATTACGCCCGTACACGCTTCGTATTCTTCGTCCATCCCCAAGTCAAATCCTACCGCCTGGCTCCCCAGTTCTACCACCTGCCGTTCTAGATCTATATTTGCTCTGTGATCGACCAGAAAATCCGTCCCTATGATTACCGAATACAATAATTTTTTGACTACCAGGGCCACCATCTCATATACTTGGTTGCCAATCCTGGCTTGAAACATGATTTGTTTTGTGATGGGGCTTGACTTCTTCTGAGTTGCCCCAATCACATACGCCCTATTCATAGGCAAACACATTACTTCTTTTCCTGTTGCTTTTAACTCCTCATACATTTCTTCTGATACTACTGTAGTCGTGCACCCTGTATCCACTAAAGCTTCTTTAATTATACCTTCACATTCTATCGATATCGTGGGACATTTCCTGATTCTGACCGCTGAGTTCTTACATCTCCGCCACGGTTGGGTATCGTAGGTTACCGGCTGCATAGCGTTTATGGAGACCGCGTTTACGTCATCGATTTCCGCGTCCGCAATGGGGCCACCTATCACCGCGGACTCTATTAATTTAAATAGTGTCCTTGATCACTACTTGTGCTAGGCTGTGCTAATCGGTCGGGTGCATTCCCACCCCCGCCTCGCGTCTCCGTACAGTTTGAATTAGATCTGTTCCAGTCCGGTCTCTGGTTCCCCGGCTCTGGTCTCCATCCGTCTCCCCCTCTTCCGCGTTGGTTTCTCTGGTAATCGTTGCTCCTATCATTCCCTTGCCCCTGGTTACGTTCCGATCTAACCATATTAACATTCTCTTCATTTCTGTTCGTTGGTACGCCTGCAAATGTCAAGTCGTACCCTCCTAACACATTCTGGAATCTTTCCAGATCGGTGTGCTGCACACTACGTAAAAGATTCTGCACTGTGACTGGGAATTGTCTTGTCAATACACATATTATTTCCTGGTCGCTCATCGGTGGGGATAGCGTTTTATATTCCATAATACGCCTTGTTGCGTATTCCCGCAAGCTTCCCATCGACTGGTTGTAATGATTATTCATTAAGCTGATTTTAAAATTAATTTGAATTTCCTCATTCCAATACCGCTCAAGGAATCGATCTTTAAATGCCTTTACTGATTCGGGAAACTTATCAAATGTATCGGCCCATATCCTTGCGTTGCCTTCTAACATTAAATATAATAATTGTATTTTACACCTTTCCGAAGTATTGATAACATCTAGATGTCGTTCTGCTGCCTTCATAAATATACATGGATTTTCTTTCCCGTCTCCTGAAAATTTTAGTGATCTTGGAGGGGTAAATGGTACCGTCCCGCTTGCTGCGATTGGGGATGCCTTGCATTCTTTTATTTGTTCAATCTCTGTTCGTAATGACACAACCTTCTCCTCGCATTCCCTCTTGTTCTCCAACATTTCTTCCTTGACTACCAATTGTATCCTTTCAATTTTCTCGTCCTGCATAGCGGTTCTATCATCTAATCGCTGATATAGCTTATTCTCTATTTCTCCCCCCAAACTAATTACTTGGGATTCTAACTCCTTTTTCTGTTTCCCTAATTCTTCGGCAGTCCATTGCTCATGACTTTCTACCCGCTCCGCGATTTTGGCCATCTCATTCTTCGTTAACACAATTTGTTCTTCGGCGCGTCCTATTCGCCCCCCTATTGCATCTAATTTCCTATTCTGTTCTTCTGCCAGCTTCCCAATCTGTTCCTCTACTTTCCTATTCAGTTCTTCAGCTAACCTCCTGTTCTGCTCCTCTGTGAATATTTTCTGCTCCTCAGCTGACTTCCTAATCTGTTCATTCTGTCCTTCCAATATCTTCCCATTCTGTTCATCTAATTTCCCATTCAGTTCTTCAACCTTCTCATTTAATTCATTAGCTAACCTCCTATTCCGTTCTTCTGCTTTCCTGTCCGTTTCCTCCATTTTCCCATTCAGTTGTTCGAGCATCTTCATCATCACCTGCATCATACCTGAATTAGTATCTTCTCCACCCCCCCGATTTGGATTTCCTACTGCCTGGTTCATTGGGGTTGATGTAACTTGTACATCTTTATTGAAGCTGTCCCCTGACGTATCATCCAACCGACTTCCAATACCACTATCCCTACTTTCCGATGACCTGCTGTTATCGATTCCTACATCTATTTCCCCTACTTCATCCGCCTTTTCTTCCCGGTCCAGCACTACATTTTGCGCCTCCATTCTGTTGCTTTGAGCTGTTCGATCGATTCTCACTACACTAAAATACCGCACAAATTTTCCTCTTGCCTCACCTACCAACAATACCACAGTTATCCTATGAATTAACTATACCCGCCACAATACTGTATATTCTTCGCGAATGGTTTAATTCACTCCTGTTTCAATTGCTAATTAATGACGAACAACCCTCATTCACCACCAAAAACACAATAACACTAATTCAATAGCCATATAAATTTCCACTCACCTACCAATGCATAAACATAATCCTTACAATACATAATATTATTACCATTGAAACACATATACACTGCTAATAGACTCGTTAATACTATTACACAAAAATGCTTTCAAATTATAATAAATCCCTTATTAATTGAAATTACTTTTCAACGCACTTATTGCTATATTATGTACATAATCATCATTCACATTTGCATGTCATATCTCCTCCCTGAATTTTCCTCAATAATATCATATGGATATTCACAACAAACATTCACACTGCTGGTAAATATTTCCCAACCTGGTATCTTTTCTAATAAATTCCCCACACTTTACCATCACCAATAGATAATGCACTACTGAGTGAATGTTCCCAGCAAAAAAACAATTTTGTGCATAATTTGTACAACACTATTAACCACCTTTATATTCTCATAAGAATTATTACTACTTCCCCATTTCTTTGATTTCCATGTTATAAAAAAATTGCCAAGCCATTCAAATATTATTAATATGTCTTACAAAATTTGGAATTCTATTACATTATATTATTTGTAACATGTACATGTATAGCCTTCATAACCTCAGTAACTGCAATATTAACTATATATTGGATGCACACAAATAATTGCCTATGTCAGCCCGCAATTAATTACGCAACAACATTTTTGTAATTATCAACATTTCATTATGCTTACTTGACTTGTGCATGTTTTTGCTAACACATGTATTGTTATTTTTTTTTTTTTTTTTGTACTCTATAATAATACACTTTGTACTGCCTGCTTCTCATCTATACCCTGCATTACTATACAACAATTACATGCACATTGTTTTCCAACATTTCACCAATTTCCCTAGGACCACATTTCTTAATTATACGTTATCTACATGTTCGGGCGCCAGCTGTGACGTACCTGGTGGTGCCGGGTATCTTCACTGCAATATAACACTAAGAGAGGGTGTCTTTTACGTGAATGGGTCCTAGGATAAGTCGGTGCAACGTTGGGGAAGTTATTCATACATAGAAATACAATTATGACAAGATTTATTTTAAATCAAAGTTACTATTTACATAATCAGACACCGTTTTTATACTCCGCCTTGGTACCAAGATTAAGAGTAAAATACAACTTTCATACCTTCGGGGCCCCGTTTGAATACCGATGAGGTTCGTCGAGCCGCTCGTGCCGACAGGGTTGTCGACCTCTGCTACTGCTGCGGGCCGTCGGCAGCAGATGGCGTGGTGATCATCCACGGCTGATGCTCCAACAATTCTTCCCCGAACAGGATCTTGATACCTCGGCTGCGCACCTTCCTCGAATCACTGTCCATTAGTGGGTTTAATTACACGACCCCCACCTACTCCGTATACTGGTCACAGTTCTGTACCGCACGCTTTCAAGAATGTTCCCTCCGCACCAACTAATAAGAGCGACGTCAATTATTTTACCAACACTAATCTTTTACTATACTGATACTTCTAATGTTCTGTTTACATGTCCATTACTTTGCGATTCCTAATCACATAACTATGTCGCGTATTACATGCGTCCATTCACTAGCGGAGAGCCCTCGCTACACGTCCGCACTGGTCGCCGCTCTGCTAACCTCTGCCCTTCGCCGGCCGCACGTCGGCACATCCTTCGGCGGCGGCCGCCTCAATCCAACTCTCGAACTTTTTGCACGTGCGCGCTGCCACGCTTGTACCCGCCGTTCTCACGCTCGCCTCCCGGCGGGCACCGGTGGCGGCGGCGACCGTTGCCGGCTGCCCGCTGTTCGCAGCGCCCGGCGCTCGCACCGCGTAGTCCAGAATAGCTATTGAATTCTTACACTAATGATTTAATTAGTGTAATGAAACACATATTCTGGGTTTCAATATATATATATATATATATATATATATATATATATATATATATATATATATTCGAAACTAGTCATGTGTAAGTTTGTAAAGAGAACCTTCTTTGCGTAATTACTGCAATTAATTTTTCTGTTCGTTGCTCGATGTGATTCATCCAAGTTGAACAGCATGTTTTGATTTGAACCAGCATTATTTACATATGTGCTAAATCTCTACAAACACGAAGGCAGGAAACACATGCATTCTAGATTTGAGCCATATTTTCACCAGTAATTAATAACGACACAATATGGTACTATCTGAAGAGCTTGTGGCTGGCAGCTCAGATTCCTCGTTTCTCCCAATTCTTCCTCAAACCCCATGTGAATACCGAGAGACTAAACTTTGGGTCGTGGTGGCTGACTTTTCTGTCCCCTCTCGTCGAGCTCACATTCGATTTTCATAGTAGAAACGATCTCTCAGGGCTCTTTCGATTTCCCTACATATCATTTCTGATCATTAGGGAACATATTTTCGTGTAAATGCGTATTTTACAGGCACAAGTTACGTGCAACCGAGAATATTTTTTAGTTTTAAAGACATTCCAAATTGATTAGAACTTGCTACATATTACATACGGCGAAAAGGTAAATTCCAGATGCGAGTTTGCATTTTATGATACTAGAATCATCTTTCGTTCCAAGCAATGTAATTTTCTGCATTTCAATGACCGCACCGCGATTAATCGTGAAACTTACTCACCTCTCTCCCTGCTTCTTAGATGCCGCGTACTCCGAATCAAGGAAGTGTGGATGTGTGCTAAAAAGAAGTAATTTCAACCACTCGCTGGCCCATGCGTAACTCGATCCGAATACTAACAACTGTTTCTTATAAGTCGTTGTTTGATGGAGAGAGTATGGGGAGAGTATATTTTCTTTTAGATCTTGCTCTCTACCGTGGTTCATCGCTGCCTGCCCGGTACTACTATTCACTTGAGCTCTGGCTCCATGTAAAGAATTGTTCATACTACGAACGTGTTTCATATTTCAAATAAAGCTTCTAAGTATGGCGAAGACCAATATATAATTACTTTTGTTGAAGTAGAAATTTCTTTCAGCCCCTCCGAATTCATTTGTAGACCTGATCGGCTAAGTTCAGTACTCGGAAATACTTGTGTAATTTGAAATACTCCAATAATTTTTTTACATACTTTTTATTTACTTTTACTTTTTTGGAAAAAAAATAAATACATATTTATATTGGCTTACGTATTTTGGTGTTTTGTTGAAATATATTCGGTTTTCTTCTGGTCATCTTTTGCAGTAACATCTACATTAGATCTCAGAAGTTTCCTAATGGTTTAATGCCCTTATATTCAAATAAATAAACGAACAGACAAACTATTACACGGATATCGTGCGAACTCTAGAGAAAAGTTTTAATGCACGAGAATGCGCATATTTAAAATTTAGTACTACGAGGTGTTCCTATCACCGACATTTTACATTTCATTGAGTGAATTTGCTGAAAGAGATTGATCTTTATTCAGGATGAATAATGTTCAATCACAAATCTGAAGTGACAGGGAGGCTTTGGTGCGAGAGTTTCCCCTCTGAATTCGTGTCAGAACGCATGTGTCAAATTGAAGTTGATTTATGGATTTACAGAGTATCCAACATACTGAATCGTTGATATCCCTATCGCCATCTCGGGATTCTGTGAACATTGTATCTGATTCCTTAAATGGAAATGAAAATTATATACCATTTCATTTCTGTTCCATTACAAAAAATATTCGGCGCTGATTGTAACAAAATGTTTATTACGCTGAGAAAAGTGAGACCGATTGCATTTGAATTTCGCAAGATCCCATCCGAAAAGAACAGGGTGTTTCAGATTTGTGGAGGTGTTGATGACTTCCTGAATTTATAAATAAATTGTTGAGAAATTCGTTGCATCTGTTCTATTCGTGTGAAGTTTGTAATATGATGTAGCTTTTTTCTTTCGGAGAGAAAAACTCACTGGTCACTAATTTTACTTTTTGGTTTTTCACACATGTTTTATATGAAAGTTAGTCTCTTGAATAAAAAAAAATCCCTTACTTTTCTCCATCACATACCAATTTTTAATAAATTCTGTAATTAGATTTTCATTTAATATATTTTACTACATTTGTGGACGCTTTCTGGTCGCAGAATGAACAGAACATCACTTGATTTTGAATTGTTTAATGATTATTTTGTAATGAAACTGGTGGATGAGGACTGACTGTGGGTCAGTCTTTAAGCGTGTGTAATATTTGTGTTGTGCAGTTATGAAACTGGTGAAAGGGAAAGAGAAAAGCATCGACTTTTGAAGTTTTGTTTGTATGACCCGAGTTACGGAACCATCCAGACGATTGTACTTTTTGTATTTGCACAGCAGAACGATTCATGACAAAGAACAAACGAAGAATCTTCACGTGTAACGGATACGAGGCGATTGGCGTCCTGCGCATGGAAAGAAGTCGCGCTCGAAGGGTGTCATTTTCACCGATGCGGAGCACGCGGCGACGTGGCGTCGGGCGATGGAGAGGAAATTCATCGGCGGGAGACGATGGATCTGGCGAAGGTATTGCTACCAATTGGAATTTAGCGCGTGTTCTAGGAAAACTTTTTCTTAGCGGTTCAGTAGTACGTGATCCTGAGGAAATGTGTGGTTTAATAATAATAATAATAATAATAATAATAATAATAATAATAATAATAATAATAATAATGCCTTATTGGCGAAGCTTTATTAATGGTTTAGTGGTCGGACCCTTCCCCCCCCTCAGGATATGCTTTTTAAATGCCGATTGATCCACGGGGAATCTTGGACCATTAGGATAATGCTGTGTTTCTCCGTTTCATCTTCCTCTATCTCCACCAGTTGTACATCGTTCATATAATTATATAATTCGTGAAACTGGTTCATGCATGCCACTGATGACTGTTAGAGTTGGTCACACCTATCGCCACATCAACGGCTTTTCGCATTCTCTTGCATATCTTCCTCTACCTTAACCTCTGCGATCTGGTGTCGCAGTCGTCTCTCGACTCCTTTGGTGGTCGGGCGCCTGCCATCTCCGCCCCACCCGTGATGTTACCCTGATCGTAATTGGCGTTGAGCTTATCGGAGGCCGCAGCCTCTGCCCCACCCCCACGCGCGTCCCGGGGGAGTGCCGGCCGGCGACGGCTTCCCTTATTGCTTTCCTCAGAGCCAACCGACCGACTGCTATCGTGTGTGACACGTTGAATGCATGGCTGGGGTAACAAATGAAGTGAAACAACCGTATTCCTCTATGTCAGAGATCGCCAAGCGTTCGATCGCAGTGACTCGAAGGGCTTTTTCCCCTTGGAGTTGCCACACTGAGCTCAGTCAGAAGACTGCTTACATCCTCACGTGTCAGTGTCGTGCTTGATTGCGTGAGCGTGAGGTTACGGCCTTTACCTTGTGGGTGAATAGGTGCTTGTGTGGGTAGTTTGATGGAAGTTTATTTGTTCATTTAACATAAAAGAAGCAGTTAAAAACGATGTAATAGGATAATTTTTTTATGCACGTTTTTTAAATTCTGGCACCTCTGCCAAAACCCATATTTAATTTCAATTACGAATGGAGACGGAAACAAGTTCTTTTTGCAAAAATTGTCAAAAAACGTTAGTTCTTGTGTAGTAACTATTTGCTAAGGAAAAAGCTACAGAGTTTTGTGCTTTTTGCGAAAGGTTTTCGTGCCTCATTGTGCTTTTGCGAAAGAATCTAGTTACTGCCATGAGTTTACTTTTATTACATGAAGTTACTTTCATTACATGAAGTTTTAATTTCTGTTCTGGTTTCTTTGGGATCACAGGAAGATTTAGTATCGGTGCAATTGCTCACAATCTTCATTAAGTTTGCGACTGCTGGTCCATCTAGAGGCTGTGAAGTGAACAAGCTGGTGCAGATGGGAGCCGGTCTCCCTTACTCAAGAAGGAGTTGCTATCAACGTGTCACTTTAATGACTTTCATGTCACCTAATGTTAAGTCTAAATTCTGATTTTAACCTTGACGGTTTGGATTCTCTCCAAAAACCAAGTGGTTCAGACATTTTTCGATGATTTATGTCTACTAATTTGAATCAAGGTGTCGTAGGCGAAGTTGCAAGACGTTTGTAGAGACGATTGTTACGAATCTGTCGATATATGTGTGGATCAGAAAGTGTAAATTGAACATGTGAAATATTAATTGGCATCTTTACTATTTGTTCTCCGGAAGATAGTTGAACCTAAAGTAATGGTCTGTTACTGTGGGTGGTCTAGAAAACGCCGTGTCCCGTTGGTTCTAATGAGTGACTGCGACGTTTCCCTGAAGAAGGCCGATATTAGAGCTGACGATGGCCCCTTTGCCCCCCACTCCGGAATAGTTTCGTATATGTAAAACGTTTAAAACTAGTGGCAGTGCATTTGATTATTTTTTTTGTTATTAAACAACTAATGTAACAAATTTCAATTGCTCTGCGATTGCGCGCGTTCGCTATCACTACCCAACATCATGGAAATATGCGTTTCAGTCAGATTTAAGGTTTCTGTGTTTTAACGTCGGGAAATTGATCACTGAAAGATCCAATGCACGTCCACAAATGTGTTTTAGGTCAGCTATATGTGAAAATGTTGGCAAAGCCAATTATGCCACGTGGGGAGAGTGTAGAATTTATTTTTCTGAACGTCTTATGCCAGACTTCTTCAACCTTTCTATCTCGTCGGGCGCAATAAACATTCGACGAGAGATGCGGACACCATGGGAATATTACGTAAAAAGCCAGAGCTTTAGGTTCTTTGGAATACCAATTGCAACCTGGCAACGGAAACGCCATATGTGGCAGGAAGACAACTTCTAGTAGTGAAGCACCATCCATCGAGCTCCATAAGTAATGCTGATATTGACCCGGAGACGATTTGAGAAACTTCCTGATCCCATCCAGAAGGCAACTGATTCGTGCCAGCGATTTCCTTTAAGCCTGCGTAATAGAATCCGTCCGCCAAGGTGCCCGGGGGCGGCGCGTGGAGTGCGGCGAGGGGCGGGCGGCGCGCGGCCGTTTGCGCCTTGAAAAATCGCGGCGGTTTGGAGCGCAACGGAGCGTGAGGCCGGGCGCGACGCCGAGCGTGAAGCGGTGAAGCGGCGCGGGCGATCGGCGGCGGTCGCGGATGATGGATCGCTGACAAGTGAAGAGCGCCGGCCGGCTGCCGGGCGGTCGCCTCGATGGCCTCCATCGGAAGAGGCTCCTTCTCCCCTTCTTCCCCCCTTCTTCCCCCCCCCTTTCCGTTTTTTACATACCACCCGCGGTTCCCCTCCACGCCTACCCACCTTTGCCTCTACTTCCTTCGCGTACTCTCCCTTATTCTTCCCTGTCGTCTATACGACGTTCCCTCTCGTTCTATCCCCCTCTTCCTTCTTTTCTCTTTCTCTCCCATTCACCCCATCACTTTTCCCCCTCATTTGCTTCCTTCTTTTACCTGAAAAATTCTTTCTTAGCTATTATAGAAACGTATCTGTATGATAGAATCAAGGATGTAGGATGATGGCACGAAGGAAGAAAAATACTGAGACGTTATTCTTTTGGATACAGAGGTCAATTTATGATGGGTAACGTACTTAGATCGACAGGATCGTGATTACGAGGTAACTATTATGACAATTGAATGATTCTACACATTCCCGTGCCGGGGAAATTATGAATGGGAATTATGGGAGGAAAATACGAGAAGAACCACCGCGGCAAGTTAACATCTAGTTAATTAGAAATACGTTAATCTAAATCATAAAATTAAAATATAAAATACCGTTTCACCACGGGCGCAAACGGTTCTAATGATCTTGGGGGACGAAGAGTACTCGGGCTCGAGTCCCTCGGGCTTTTTGTTGCAGCTCTACTGTTGCTATCATTATACTCTTGTGAAGCTTCACCTTTCGCGTACAAGAATGCGGCGGCGGCGGCGGCAATGGTGTAACGGTTAGCGTACCGGACTGTTGTACCCAACATCGCGGGTTCAAACCCGATCGAAGCCGTGGATTTTTAAGGGCGAAAAAATCCTTCGTACGCCTTCCTTCGGAGGGGAACTAAAGCCGGCTGTCCCATGTTAGTAGATTTACTTGCATGTAAAAGATCCTCAAGCCTAAATGACGCCTCTGAGCTAAATTAAAAATCGCCTGTTTCACGCCCAAGAAATACCTCCTTTCTCTGCTAGTTGATGAAAGGAGCGTAGCGAAATTTGCGTTGTCAGACGGAAGAGCGGGCCTGATGGCCCGAGACTCGCCACGTAAAATAAGGCAAATTCAATTCAATTCAAAGAATTCATATGCCTTAATACGCGTGTGTATGGTGAAAACTAGTGACGATTTATCAGCACATCCTCTCTCATATTATTTGTAACGGCGACCCAATACTACACTTGACTATATCCAATCAGCCATTTTTTTCTCCGGCTCGAATTCGAACATAAGATCCTAGAGTTACAACGCCATTTACAATACCTCAACACCACCAGTCTCACAACAAAACACCATTCTTTCCGACGCTGGAAAAAAGTCGTACATTTGAATTTGTTATTTTCTTTTAAAATATTTCAATAATTTGTTTTAAAGAATATATTTCATTCGGGAAACATTTGTATCAGCAAAATTGTAAATGATATTCGCGTGTAGGAAATCATTTTTTATCAATTTTCTTGGTCCACATTGTTATCTGTATTAAATTAAAAACTAAATCTATCGGAAGTGGCATCTTTTACGTTCTAAAATTTTTTCATTATACGTGTGAATTTTCGGTCCTATTTAAGTCACTTAACCTATAATTTGGGGCGGACTATTTTCGAAATTTACTAAAAATTTCCTTTTTCACTAGTGACTTTCTTTCCCCGGAAACATCTCGGCCAGTAAAATTGCTTTAGTGCCAGTTGCGTTCCAGAAGCATGGAACATTATCCAGCTTGTTGGTTATGACTACTTTGTAGGTAAATCTAGTTTTGAGAACGATTTGTGCGATAGCATCATATACTGCGAAATTTTTCGGTAAATATTCAATTTTAGTTGTCAAAAGGAAGAATATTGCACAAGAGACATCAGAAAACGAAAATGGAATTCTCAGAGGCTTCTTTTTGCATTTGATTAAGAATTTTTTATATGCAGTGAATCTACACCATAGGACAGCCGGCTTTACTTCCTCTCCGAAGTAAGGCGTACGAATGATTTCTTCGCCCTTAGAAATAGCACGGCATCGATGGGGTTTGAATCCGCAAACCGTTTCTCCCCCGAAGCAGCAGGCCAGGCAAAACGTGTTTCTCAAAGTTGGTGGTGTGTGGTGGTCGGGTGGTGCGCTGCGGGGGAGGGAAAAGAAAAGCCCTCTCGAAGAGCCGCGTGGATCGCTCGTGGTTCACGCACGCTGGGCACGGACGAAAGCGCGCGGCGCTCCAGAGAGCGGCGCCGCTCGTCTTTCATATACGCATAAAGCCGCGACCGGCGTATCGTCATAAAGGTTTCATGACGCCAAGTTTCCCGGGTTCACACGCACCATTTCTTTTTGAAGAGTTCCTCGGCACCTGGCGATTCAACTTACCTCGTAACACATGGCCTTTCGTAACGGACTGGTTTTTGGGGAACGAAGTTTGGTAATAAATAATTTGATGGCTGAAATAAATTGAAGTGGCATAATTTTCACGGATGTTATTAATAGTTAAACTAATAACTGAATGTTTCAATATTGATGGTGTTCAATGGAAATATTTCTATATTTTTGTAGCCAGTGGGAAGTTTGGTTGAAAGATATCGTTCCGTGTCCATTAAATGGGGTACCAAGAAAGACAGAAGCCCGAAAGGTACCTTTTTTTTGTTACGACTGAATTCCTTAACCAGGTTCTATGCCACTATCCTAGCCACTGAAGCGAACAGGGTTTGATTAATGAAAGATTGATGCCACAGCGTTACTGTGGCTGTACTGGGATAATTTCGTTTGCTTAATTGGGACTTTTCTGACAAACTTATTCAGTAGGTGAAACTTTAATCCGTCACCTCTCCGTGAAGTTCGTTTGGTTGACACTTCGTTTGTTAAGATACATAGTGTGTGCCAGCCGCGAAACATGCCTATACTGCTGATATACTAGACATAAGGTTTGAAATAAGGTAAGAAATGATGTAAATATCATTGTGCGACCATTTTCTGAAAAAAAAATGGTAAAAGCAGGAAAACTCAGGGAATTCAATTTCTTTGTAAAACTCGAAAAAAAGATACAGAATTTCTAGAAAAAAAGGCAGAAAAATTTAGACGGTCATATCATATATTGTTCCATAAAAAAAGTTGAGCAGAACATAGTGACTTCATTTGTTAGATTTTTTAAACAATTGTAGGTTCATCACTGTGAAATCAGAAAGCTGCCTAGTTAGTTTAGGGTTTGCTTAAATATTTTTGTCAAATAGTCTACAAATATTTTAAGTAAAATAATTTTCCAAAACCAGGACCATTTAGGGAAGTTGGTTCCGGGATGTGAATGGCCCTCCACAGGGAAGGGTTGCGGAGAGGGGGCGCAGAGGGCGAACGCGGGCCCTGCGAGCTCCGTCCGCCTCGCCTCCTGCGACCCCCTCCTGTGGGGCGGGGGCGGGGGCGGGGGGCGGCCTGGCCAGGGGCGATGCTGTCGCGGCCGCCTCCCCCGCCCACGGGGCATTGCAGGGGAAACTGGTCGGCGTAGGAATCGTGTCACAGGAAGCGCGCTCATGCGAGAATTTTTTCTAGCAAAAATTCCGCCCTCCCTCTACTCTTATCAACCCGGGGGGAGGAAGCATATCAAAAAAAAAAAAAAAACGAGATTTAATTGAATATGAGGTACTACACGCATTGCCACGGTTTGGAGGAACCTTTAAGAAGCGGACCACAAAAATATCGAAGGTCCCATTAGATCTCGTGTACATTAGGTACGAGTAACATCACTCGAAGCCTCTGGCGTCGAAAACCAGAGGTTTTAAGGCCCAGACGCACCATTTTCCAGCTCTGCGCCAACGATATGAAGAAGCAGATCTCTAAACAGGCTGTTTTTTTTGTCATTTTTGCTTGCCTAATTTTGTCTGATTTTGACGATTATTAATAAATGTTTTATAAATATTTATGAAGTAAAAGTGCGCATTTTCGTGAGCTTCTCTTTCTTGGACCGCACATATTGTAGGGTTCGTTGGATGCGAGGTGGTAAATGTATCTATAAGCCAAAGAGAGATTACGGTATTATCCTCCTAACTCCAATGTTTCGATTTGGTTTTGCGTCCACACACGGCAAATTGCACACTCACGAAATGTGCATAAATTATTGAAATTTTATAGAATCACAAATTTGAATTGGAAAGTTATTATTATTGTAATAAGCAAGCTCTTACATTTATGACTTGCCAGAGAAAAGGATTTAAAGGTACAAATAGTGTGGAGAATTTCTACGTGTAACAATCCTTTCCTTTCTGATATTTTAAATCATCTCGAGTGTTTTGCAATTTAGATATTGGTACTTTGCGTTTTAGAATTAGTGTGTAGAAAAAAATCACTCAATTTAGTTGAAGTCGATCTTTTCGGAGAGTTTTTTACTTTTTAAGTTTGGCTTTACTAGTGTTATAGAAGCATTGAGTACTTAATGTATTTGCTTTTAGTTTTTATTTTACAAAATTACAATTGGGATAATGGTACTGATGTGGAACGGTCACGAAAGACGATTCAAAGAAAATTTTAAGAAAGAAATACAATAACTGGTGATTCTTTTAGTTATGGAAGTTCGCTGGAAAACTTTAAGTTAGAGCTTAGGTTAAAGTAAAACTCATTGCTGAAGAGCCACATCATTGCTGATTCTCATTTTATATTTAGAATTGTGATGACAGTAAATTTGTCGTGAATTCCTTTACATATTCACTTCGTCGCTACATTGTTCATCAGAAAGATGCGTGATTTATGTTATGAGAATATAAAACAAAATTGCTTACTCACTCAAACTGATTCTTGAGTTGTCAGTTCAGATGTTCTTTGCAACGCACCTGCAACAATAAGAAAATTATTGTATAAAGTATATTTTACTCACTACAGTAATCCGGTTTAGCCGGGGTATTTATCACAATCATATACTAGAAAGGAAATGAAGTTCTGTATCAACATTGTTAAAAAAAGGAAGTATTCTTATTATTATTCCTGCCGCTCGGAGGCCTTTCTCCTGAACCGCCTTGTCTCCGTGTGCTCCAGGATTGGCGCATGTGGAAACCTAGCATTTTCCGCGTTTTCCGGCAAATCCGCAAGAAGGGAAAAATATGTCAGTGCTGAGAAGAGAAATTCAGGAGAAGCCGGCTTGAATTGAATTGAATTTGCCTTATTTTACGTGGCGAGACTCAGGCCATTAGGCCTGCTCTTCCGTCTGACCACGTAAATTTCGCTACGCTCCGTTCATCAACTAGCAGAGAAAGGAGGTATTTCTTGGGCGAGAAACAGGCGATTTGAATTTAGCTCAGAGGCGTCATTTATGCTTGAGGATCTTTTACATGCAAGTAAATCTACTAACATGGGACAGCCGGCTTTACTTCCCCTCCGAAGGAAGGCGTACGAAGGATTTTTTCGCCCTGAAAAATCCACGGCTTCGATCGGGTTTGAACCCGCCAACTTGGGTACAACAGTCCGAAACGCTAACCGTTACACCATCACAACCGCCGCGATGGTGTGGCTTGGCTTGGATGGTCGAGGTGGTCAAGAGCACGTAGACTGAGCGCTTCGGTCCCAAGGGTCGCGGGTTTGAGTCGCGCCTTGTGCAGGGGTGTTTGTTCCTCGTCTCTCATGGATGTGTAGTCGCGGAGGGCCTCGCGTTCTGCTGACCCCAGATCAGAGGAGCCCGCACGTGTGTTGGTGTCTAGTGAATGACCGATTATGCGTACCATGGGGACGTAAAGGATAACCGGCTGTCGGCTCGATAAGAGCCCTAGTAAAAAATAATATATAGAATAATAAAGTATGGGATAAATGCCCATCTCTAAATTCGAGAAATCTGGGCGTCCGTCCTTTAGCTCAAAATTACTGAAAAACCCCAAACTTCTTAAAAGTGGGGTTCAACGTCACATACTTTCTCTCTCACATACCTTTTCGTAATTCGTAAATGTTCTGCTATATTATACCACTACATAACCATGCAAAACACTTTCAGCCAGCAAAATATATTTTCCGCACCGAGACTTGAACTCAGGTCCTCCAAGTTAACTTGTCAGCCGTTTCAAACAAATTGCGCGAAACCTACTCGTTAAAAAATATACATGAGTATTTTTGAAGAGCTGATTTTTTAAAACAGACTTTATCTAAGAGAGAACTCAATCATATATATTACTTTCTCTTTTTATGAATTATTCGTAAAAAGAGAAAGGATTGTTATCGTGCGGCAGAATACGCCAAAATTGCGCTACAAAAATCGTTATTTAGTTTGGAAATATAAACTTTTTGGAACTTTCGACAATACGGAGTTTGCCGGGAAGGGATG
Organism: Gryllus longicercus; assembly: GCA_038098605.1. Taxonomy (NCBI): domain Eukaryota; kingdom Metazoa; phylum Arthropoda; class Insecta; order Orthoptera; family Gryllidae; genus Gryllus; species Gryllus longicercus. Next base: position 385,831 of record JAZDUA010000381.1, read on the forward strand.
TAGCACTATATTTTTTATCTTCCATTGACATTAACGAGGCGAGAATTTAAATAAAAAGTGTTGTGCCTTTTGGAACTTTTGTGCCTTGAAGAAGTTTAAAATATTAATCTTGCCTGTATTTCTTGTCAAATTACGCAAAAAACGACTCATATTTTCGAAATATTGTACATGATCTATTCAATATACCTCTTTATGGAACAGGTTCCATTAAGGGAAAAAATCTCTATCTTCAATATTGTAGTTATAGGAAGAAGTCTATTAAAATTGCTCTTATTTGTATTCTTGTTATGTGGAGTAGAAGTATAATAGGATTGGTTTAATAAGCTTCAATTTTATACATCAATTTTCAAGAAATATTGTGAAGAATATAGTGAACTTCAAAAGCCCTTTTTTTCGTTTTTTTCTTCTTTCTTTCTTTCTTTCCTTCCTTCCTGCATCAGGTGATATCAACAATAACAATGCTACTGTTTGTCGCCTGAAAATATCCTCTTAGGTTGTGCTGAATTTGAGCCTTACTAGACGTACTTGAATCCGCGGTCGGTGGCCTTGGCGAAGCGAGCAAATGGCGTGTGTGCTTTTATGAAAGTGCCAGTTCCGCGCGCCGTGGTTTTGCGTCTCCGAGCTGCAGCGCTGGGCTTCGTGACCTATCCTCGGAAACGCGCGCCACGCGAAGTGGCTGGGAGGCGACGCAAACGTACTTGCAGCTGATTACTTCCTTGGTCGATCCACCTCGGGGCATCAAGTCGAAAGGTTTCCTTTTACATGCTCCAGATATGCGAATGACTTCAATTTTCCGGGACGCCTGTTCGTTGTCCGCGTCTTCACTCGCTCCGTTTCTCTAAGTTCTTAGGCAACATTATTTCCAGATTTTTCCTTTTGATCCTATTGTCGGCAAAGGTGGATTCCGTGCGGACCTTTCCTAATTTCTAAAGTGGAAATCCATTAGGAAATTCTGGAATTGGACATTGATCCAGAAGTTTTTGGAAGTTAGTATGAGCGTTTTAGAGGTTTTCTTGCGAGACTTATATGTTACTATATTTGCCATAGTGTGGGTGATATTCGGGGATCTCCCACTGTGGATTTACACGAGAGTGCACAGTAGAATAAAGTTCGTCTCTGAAACAAGCAGTTCCTTCCGCGGTGCGTTATTCCTCAATATTTTTCGTCCCTGTTATCTTGGGTTGGGTAGTTCTTGTTTGACGGTGACCTTTCTCGTGCAAGAGGTTTTCTTCTCGAGTGGTCCACTCGTGGGAATTTGTGTTGGGCTCGGAAGCGCATTCGTCTCCGGTTATAAAAGAAGACATTCATTTGGCGATCGGCCCCTTGAAGCAGTTTTACAACGCTGACATGCGACAACTTTGAGCGTTTCGGAAGCACTTCATAGATTGGGAGTTGTACTTGAAATTGAATGGATTTTTCTCTTTAGAGTTCATTAATTATTAGGATTAATAATTAAAAAAAATAACACTTTTTAATTCTTGGTTGTGAAGTTTGAGTATACATATAGTTTAAGAACACGAACGCTCCTAGATTATGATCAGAGACTGTAACAATTTAGCTACAAGAAATATTTCTTAATGCAAATATAATACTTAAATATGTTTATTGATACTCTTGTAGAATTGTCAAATTAGTATGTTTTTGTGGCATGACTTGTTTAACGTTCGATGGAACTTAAAAAGATAGAAACATACCTCAGAGTTACCTGCACTGAGCTGTGAAATAGTTTTAAACGTGAATGCAATGTGTGACGACACATTCTTATCTCCTCTTTTTTTCTCTAAATGTATTGATATTGTACAGCACAACAATTGCTGTTGGGAAAAGCCCGAGCTCGAAAGTTCCTCAGTCTCGGTGTTTGGACGTTTGCTCTTTGTCGTAATGTTCCAAGCTATGTTCATAAAATGGCGGACGAGTTCTTCAAATGGCTCGACTTATTCCCTCAGAACAGTTCATGTTCTGCGCAATTTGTAACGAAACATCTCAATTCTAAGCAGTCGCGCCATAATTAATATAAATGTTTGTTACGGTATACGAGTGCGATGGAGATCATAGAATGTCAAGTTGCGAATTACAATGTCGCGTTGTCATATGAGACACATAGCCCACAATAGATTTTCCGCGTATCGCAAATCCCTTCCCAGATGCCTGATTGGAGCCGGTGACCTCTGGTCTGTGTGTTGCACACAATGAAGTGACGCGCTGCGCTTCTTTTTGAAACGAAAGCAATGCCAGAGACCTATGGAAGAGCGCCGCAGAACCTCGCCACTCTATTAATAACAGTTTGTACATTAAAAGTATTGTTGTAGAACATCCATGGCTATGACAGGAAAATATAAAACCTTGTATAATTTTTTTTGTTCAAATGTAATAAATTCAATAAATCTTGTGGATTTTTTGTTCAAATGTATTAGTTTAGAGTTAAGTATGAAATATGTAAAAATTCGTTAAATAAATAATTTGTAATTTTTATTGACACGGCACAACATTTAAAAACTAGAAGTTAGTACACAAAATATTTTCATTAGGAAGGATTTGATTAATCGCCTCTCTTTATATTGTTCACTGAAACCAGTTTGGTAAGTTGGCAGAGGACGCTGTTATTTATTTTAAATGATGGAAATGAATAAAAAGAATCCAAATCAATAAATGCATTTTTTGAGTTTGTTTAAAGAGGTGAAATGAATTAAATCAATTTTTTAGAGCAACGCACTTCAACGACTCTTGCAATCTACCTAATTATAACTTAATACTTAATAATTATTGAAAAGAGTTATTTTAACAAATGCTAATCCTCAAAACATTTTCATTCAACTCACTCACATGTTTGATTCATTCATTGAGTAAGGTTTGAATGTGAGATTATTACAACATGGAAAGTGTCGTATTCTCGATTCCATCTTTATAGGAAGACATTGAGCATTTAATTAGTTTTCTGCAGCAGTATTGTTTTATGACGGTATATAATAATTAATTTGGCAAACACATAGCTGCAATAATGGCTATAGTAACAAAGAAATGCTGTTTTCCTTCTTTCTTTTTCCTTTTTTTCAATTGTACAATGTTAATTGAATTTGGACGGCCTTTAGCAACATAAATGCTGCTGAACAAAACCATAGTTTGTAATCTGCAATGCCAACAACCAGCATTATAATTTTCCATAAACGCACACTGCTGTAGAATAACAAATATCTATCACTGCAATATTTTTGAAAGTCAATTTTTTTGCCTTTACCAATACTCCAATATCATATTACAGTGTTTATGCTGTGCAAGAGTTCTTTACATATCAAGTACATAAAAACAATGTTGTTCCCGAAGCAACACATGAATACCAACTACCGAATGGCGGGCGGATTCTTCATCCGAGCCGTGGTGTTTCATGACGTCAGCAGTCATAAGCAGTGGCGCACGAAATATAATAATTCAGACTGTAGGCGCAGTATGATAATGTGTGGAATAACCAATATTTTGCATGTTTCAATCAAAAAGGTAACTATTTCTTTGTTTTCGTTTTGTTTCCTGAATTCTTGTTCAACTATTTAGCGGTAGGCTGCGTAGAATCTGAGATCGTTGGAAATTTAGTAACTCTATAGTTTCCGAAGGCGCCTTTGGGACACCGTCCACCTAAGAGGGCGGGGGGGGGCAGGGCGAGGGAGCGGAGCGATTTGGCGGAGGTGGTTGCGGCCGGAAGGCGCTGCGCGTGGTGGAGAGGGAGAGGGTGGGTGGCGGGCGGTGGCACGACGGCTGGCTGAGCGCCGCCGCCGCCGCCGCCGCCGCCTCCGCCGAATCAGAAGGCGGAAGTTCACCGGCGAGCGGCTGTCAGGTCGCGTAAGCGGTGCGAGCGCGCCGTCGTGCCTCCTTCCCTCTCCTCCCCGCCCCGCCCCGCATCGGCCCGCTCCACTCCGCCCAGCTCCACCCAGCTCCGCCCCCGCCTCTTGTCCTGGCCCGCGCTGCTGCCGCAGATCTCACAGGGCTGCCCAATATCCGATGAACGGTGTTCCCAGCCCACGGACCAGACTTCTGTGGTTAGGCGGAAGAGCAGGCCCTATGACCTGAGCCTCGCCATTAATAAAGACATTATTATTATTATTATTATTATTATTATTATTATTATTATTATTATTATTATTATTATTATTATTATTTCTTCTCCCATTGAGCACGGAACAACCGACACGTTTCCAAAAATTCTCATTTCGCTGCAGAACAGTTGCGTTCAGACCTGAGTTGCTTTATTTCGCACCCTGCCTAAGATAGTGACTTGTTACTCGTTATTTATTTGCAGACGGCAGCATTAAGTTCTACTGTTTCGAAAGTGAGGGCGAGAACACATATCCGAGGATGCACGTATATTGCCGATGTGTAACATCATGCCTATGCTGACGCCAGCTGCTAGACAAGTGCTTTTTTTATTTTTTTATTTTTATTTTTGTAGATTCTGTGATAATTTGCGGCAAAATCAAATCCACTCTGGTATGCAAAAGTACGATTAGATAGACCTATGCACACAGCTGACCTATGGACACGTATCTATTCCACAATTCTTATGTTTAGCCCGCTTCTACTCTGTCGTACCCTGCAATGAGCGGGCTTTTATCCCGCTCACCTCCATCTAAATCATTTGTGATCGATCAGTATCTATTGTAGACGTGCGATTTTCATAAAGTCGGCGGTGACCCTTAGTAAACAGATTACAGTGCACCGTGTGCAAATGTAAAATGAAGGCGTAAAAGTTGTACTTGTATACTTGACTTGTTTAAGAAATTGTAGAAATGTTTTTTTCTAAACATATCTTGACTAAAAATGTACGTTCCTTGAGAAGGTTATTTTGTATGTGCACCGAACCGAGTGTATGATGTTTCCCCGCTTTGTTCATGTCATTTCAGCATTATTTCACCTATTATCGTATTTTCACCTTCAAAAAATCCTCGTTAGTAGTTATCTTCTCTACGTTACTCCAAAACAGAATTTTATAGCATGTTTCAGCAAAAATGAATTTTTATTTTATATTGCATTTTCTTATTTTTATTTTAATTATCATAATTTGCTTATTGAGCTAATACGCCATGTACGTTTGTCGGCTTCAATTGAGTAATTTGCGAAGATCATAGTGAAACCACAGACCGACACATTTTCTCTATTTGTTAGAAGTTTGGAAAAGATGCTTACGTGGGACAGGAACGCATTAGTTTGTAATGTGTGCAGTGTTAAAGTACAAGAAGATCTTTGTTTCTAGCTTAGTCGGAAAGTACCGAAAAAGTTGGCTTATCTGAATGAATGTCATATCTTTTTTGGGGGCTTATGTTGCACCAGGCACTAGTTAATCCTACAAATTTGCAACCAATCAGATCCTCTGTTATCTTCACTGACCCTAAGCACGTTTTTTTATGTTTTATTAATACTATTTACCTCACTTCGATGTAAATATTGGTTCTCAAAATGTACCTATCGCTGAAAATATTTATACGTAAAAAAATAGGATGTGTAAATCTGAGTGGGTGTTTTTGTTAAATATAAAGAGGAAACCATTTAATTTTAACTGCACTTTTTGTACATTCTTACTGGCGAAAATAATATTTGTGTGTGTGTGGAGTGACATTTATGAATTAAATGTATGCAACCCGCAATGCACATTCCGTGAATAATGCTCACTGAGCGGGCACAGAAGGCGAGACATGGAGGGCTTTTCAATTGATTATTGTGAACTGTGAACGATTAAGGCTAGAGGTATATTATAGTTACCAGCGTACAAGTATTGGATGTATCATTTATTCCTTATTGATTTTAATAGTAAAAGGTGATAGAAAACTCGATGAGAACCAAGTAATCTTCCAGACGTCCTTGCGCCTCGTTTGGCTGCGAACCAATAGCAGATTGAGGGCAAGGCTCTCTAGTCGCAGGGGTTTCGTCTGGCGAGGAAATCTCCCACTGAATACGTAAAAGCGGCTACCGAAGTGAAAGAGCAAACGGACGATGACGTAGTTCCTGATAAGTCATAAGGAAATAGCGGCAGTGGAATCCACGGAAGACTCGAGAGATGGATCCTTATATCCAACAGACGCCGGAGAGGGGGGGAGAGAGCATAACGTAAAACGTGATTTACAATTGCATTAGCGAAGCATTGTCGGGTCTTCTTTTCAACTTTCCCTCCGCCAGTAGCCCTGGCGAGGCGGGAGTTTATTTTCGTGTTGAGGTACATGCGCCGCAGCTCTTCGGCTTATGCGGCAAAGAAGGGGGCAGTGGGTCCATATGTGAGAACATATAAATCGGCACTCAAGAAATGAGTGAGAGAGAGGTGAAGTTTGCCGGGAAGGGAAGTGGCTTGGAGTGGCTGTGGGCCTGCCGCACGCGTGCGGCCGCGAGGTCTGTTCAGCCCTCGCGACGCTCCGCTCTGCAGCCGCAGCCGCCTGCCACGCGCTGTCAGCGCCCCCCCCCCCCCCCCCCGCACCCACGCAACCGCACACTGCGCGGCAGAATCGACGGCGAAGGCGCGCGAGTAGGCGGCGCCGATGCCCTCCACCGCACCTCGTGCTCCTGAATAGGGCTGTGCTCGGACCAACATGCGGCAAAGTTGTCTTAAGTAGAGTGAAACCGTCGTAAAGATCCCCTCTATTAAACGATCACCCCTCTCGACAGATTTTTCTTTGAACCGACTCTACAATCCGTATTGTATGCAAATTATATTCGTTTTAACATTCCATTCCTCTCCCCGACCACTGAACAATCGCTGTAAGCGCAGTTTTTAATTTCCCCCTTTTAAGAGACCATTATTAGATGAATTCTAAGTACGCGGTACACAGGATAATCAGTAGTTAAAATGAAAAATGGCTCTAGTGTAAAAAGCATTCCCACGACATTACTTGTTCATCACATTCCTTGTTGACGAAATACGAGAGAGCGAAGAGTTCCGAAAATTAAGCGACAATAAACCCTGGTCACTTATATTAATGGTTACGCGCCCCATTTCAGTATAATTTATTTTAATGAGACGGAGGATGATGTGACAAACGAGTATTTCTTTGAATTAAACTCGTTTTTACCTTACCTTTCTAGAAGAACATCTGGTGCGGTAGAATATATATCAAGATCGGAACTCAGGGTTAATGACTAACCCTAGTAACATGTGGGAGTTTGTGTTGCGTACATAATGTAGGATTCAGTGTATGACATACGTCGCGCAGAACATCTTTGAAATAGGCACTAATGTACAGAGTGAAACTTAAAGGATAAATATTTATTACTTAAGTCAGCAAAATGGTTAAAATATCTTATGATCGATATGACGCCTGTAAGACATGGTTCAATCATTAGCAAGAACGCGTTATTCGCAAAACCGCGATATCTTAAATCTGATCTCTGTAAACTTCTTTGAATTGTACAACACACTTTTAATTTACTGCCCCTTTACAAAACCATCAGGGAAAACACTAGATGGCAGACGTGATAATTTTCCTAATTCTAAAGATTACTGAAATAAAAGTGATAATTACGCTAAAAAATCAAACATTTAACCGCCATTTAGAGGAACTACTTACTAAACTCATATTCTCGAAATAATTGAAGTCATCTTTGTCCACTTGATTTATTCAGAGAGCTTGCGACTGCTTTGACATCACATTTCGGCAAATAATGGACACAGTGTCCTATACCTTCTATGGAAGTGATTTCAACGTGTGAATGACGAAGAAATAATAATGACGCAAGTATCAACGATCAATATGTAAAAACTTTCAATCATCAATTCGTACTTTTTCAAGATAGGTAATTGTCAGTTCACTGCGTTTGATCACCTGTATTACGTTAGGGATGCTCCACGGGAATATGGGTTTTTTAGATTTTTGTAAATATTTTTTATTTAAATAGTTAGCCAAACTTTATATCAATCATCATCGTGTCGATTGCACATTACAAAATATTTGAATTTAATACTAAAGTGCACATTGTTCCTCTCCATTACATTTTGTTTTTAATTTTACCCGACACAATCGCGATAGCGTTGTGTCGTTCTTTGAGAATGGCTGGTTATTCATCGCATTTTATCTCGGAGTGGAACTGTAGTCAGCGTTGATGATGCACTCAAGCGTAGCAGTTTTACTACGCAGGAAGCAAATAATTCATTCATCATTTGTTTGAAGGAAGTGCCATTGTGAAAGGTGCAACAGAATAAACACATGGCGGTTAGCCTGGCGGTTGAGCTTGCTTGCGGAGAGATAGGGATTTCCTGTGAGGGGCCCCTCGCGCCGCCGCGGCCCGTTTCGGCCATCGGCCTTTATCTGCGGGCAGAAGCAGCCCAAGTGGCGCGACCGGATGTTTTGAAACGCGATTGTCATCTGCGCCTGGAGCGCGGCCGCGGGAGGGTCGGCGTGGACGGGCGCGGGCGGGCGGCGCACGGCCTTCACGGGTAGGTGGCTTTTCTGAGCTCATTGCCCAATAGTTGACCTACGTCTCTGCTCAAATGGAATTGCGTGGTCGCGGGACCATCTTTTTCTTGTCGTTTAAAATACCTTGTCATTTCGGTGTAGTGTGAAGCATAGCTGATATGCACTGACGTGTTCATTAGTATAGTTAATCCAAACTGTTGTTTCTCAGCCAAATTCTGCGACGCCTCTCTGCCTCCTTGGTTTCGAATTTTTGTTCGCAGAGCCCAACCACATCTCCAAGTAGGCACATGTCCCCCTAAAATTCCATAATAAAAGTATTGTGTGGTCACATTATTATTATTATTATTATTATTATTATTATTATTATTATTATTATTATTATTGTGACTGATTTTCTTCTCAATCTTTTTGATAAGAACACCCTTATATTTTATTTCGTGAATTAGAAAACGATCTTATTTCTTTCATAATTCTTATCTCTTCTCCACACATCCTCAAAGCTCCATTTCCAATTATATCCTCCACTTGATCGCTTTAACACAGCCGTAACCTAATTTTACTTTTCTAGTTACTTTTACTTTTGGACATAGAAGTATTCAGAGAATTTTAACATCATAACTTAAGTTTGCATTTCTTCCTTTCTTCCTTCCTTCCTTCCACATGGCAATATATCGCATGCTGTGTGGCTGACACTCGTTTTTCTTGCACATTATGCGCTTTGCTAATTAAAAAAATATGTATGTCAGCAATGCGCGTTAAATAGGAGACAAACTGCTGTAAACCTGACATGTCACTTTTATACGATGTGTAGTGAAATAAATTTCTTCAAAGGGGGCATAGAACTAGAACGTTCTGTCAAATAGCTATTTGCATTTAAATCACAACTTCGAAAATATTTTTGTTTTGGAGACGTAATAAGGTATAACGGAGGACGAATATGACATGTGTGTGCTTCTATGCAGTAAAAACTTCGCGTAGTAGTAATAATAATGGTAATGATATTAGTATTAATTTGGTGTGTCTGCCACTAGATACAATTAACAATTATATTTAGAACCACTCTTGTGCACAATTTCCAGAATCCCTTAGGAAGCCATTTTCATACTGTGCAAATGGAAGCCCCTTTTTTTCATGTTTGGTTTAAATCATATTTGTAGTGGATTATCAATATCAGTGGTGTGAGTTGGTGCATCTGTTGGTCATCATTGTTACAGACTTTCAAGATTCATTCGACAATATCTAATACTTGATAATTATCACATGTTAGTGATTTCCTTGACCCCATTGATGGTGATTTATTATGGAAGGAATGAAGCAATGAAAGTAGTGATTTTATAATTGAGTTCAGGTCGGGAATGATTAACAATCTTTTAAATTGCCAACGTTTGTTTTTACTAACCCATGATCAGGGCTACAATATAATAACAATATAACAATATCTGTTGAACAATATAACAGCGATGAATATCAAATGTGTTTTATCGCTGACATGACCTTGGTAAGATAATAACCAGTAGTACTCAATAGGAACGCAATTTTTTCTTAAACGTCATCCACAGTTCTGAACTGGAAATTGCTGTTGGCTAAATTGTATTAACATTAGGAAAATATTACAAAAATTAATAACTTAAAATATAGTTGATCACTATGAGTGGCGATAAACGTTTCGAAGTAAAATACAGTAATCAGGAATTTGCCGATGAAAGAATGGCTTTTCCGAGGGTTAATATTTTTGATTGGGCTGTAATTTATTTTCATGTCTTGCGTTTAGAAGGAGTGTCGCAAGCGTTTGTAAATATGTAGAGGGGGTTCAAGCACGTTTCGGGTGCTTGACAGGGGAGAGAGGGGATATTTTTAAAAAAATTCTCAAAAGTTGCATTACGTACTTTATGGGTGGCCCTTAAGGACATGTATTGAAATTTCCTTTCTTCATATTTTTTGTTCTTTGTATTTTCCATTTATTTTTTTAAATCACTGTACCAAACCGCGTGAAACTCCCAATAGGTAGGCCCCGATCAGGGTAGCCCCCGATCGAGAAGCTTTTTTACTGTTCTTGCCTGTGTCGCGGCGAGCAGGGACTCCTCTTGGAGAGATGAGAATTTGACACCGTTCAGGATTCGCTTTTCTACTTCGCCGAAGCCTGACAGGCCGCTCCAGAGAACAGGAAATTGCTCTCCTCTTTCCGATCTGCGCTATCATTAGTGACCTATCTTTTCCTAACGAGGAACACAAATGTCTTCAAGATTAACGTTCCTGGCATCTTTCGCTTTTAGAAGGTTGAATTACACACGAAGAGCTGAGTTTTCTTCCATAATAATTTTGTGTTGCATTTTCTGGTACATGCCAATTCAGTAAGTTTGCTGTCCCTGTTAAGATAAAAGGCAAAAGGAGAAAGTATCAAGACGTGCATTGCTAAAAGTGTCGATTCGTGGATGTTTCACGATGAAATGTAATATTTTGCCAGTGTTGTGAAAAAAGTGGTAAACTGTGCCCAAAACATATACAACATAAAACCACAACTCCTGTATAAAATATCTGGGAAAGTGTGAAAAAATATTCAACAGTTTCTTCAGCAAGTGCCGCCAATAGATGAAGAACGGAATATTCAGCACTGACTTCTGCCGTGCGCTGATTGCCGCGAATATTACATTTTCAAGTCAATAAAATGAGTTACGGCCAAATAACTCGCATTATAATCTTTGATATTCATCAGTCGTTACCACTTCAGCTGTAGGTAAGCAAAAACAGTTTCTTCTCACCATTTGTAACACTCGTCACTTCTGTGCTTAAGTTGCATATTCGAAACAGTATTTGCATTCTGAACCCGAATCACAAATCGCTGTTGTTTTAGTAATATTCTATACATATTTGTTACTCTTCGTACCAACACGTACTTAGTATTCTTCTTTGGCCGTTATCGAGGCTCGTTGATATCAGCTGTTTCTCTGTCCAAACAGTTTGGGGAAGTAGTGCAAACAAGCGCCGTGAGCTAGCTGCACAAGCTTTGCGGCGCGCTATTCGTTTTTCCTTGTTCAACTCTTAGTCTGCTACAAGCGGCCATGTTAGGTTCCATATCATGGACCTGTTATTTTTCAACTGTTATTAAGAGTCGACTGGTATTCTAATAACAAGAATTGAAGAAAAGATGTTAAGTTGAGCTGCTAATCTACTTATTACGCGAGTAACGTCAGAAAGTATCGATATTATTGGAAGAAATCGACGGCGGCGCAACAATTGCTATGGAGGACGGTAAGGAAGGGTCGTCCCTAAGACTGACCTTTTCTACATAATGGCAAATTTTGAACATTTTTCCTAAGCAATCACGAATTTTTCACGACAGCTATGTCGATGCCTTGTGAATACAGATTTCAGAAGTTTCGTCCGCATAATGTGGCGTCTTTGCCGGGGCAAATAATTACAAACGTGAACGGCTTGTAAATATTTAGTATTTATTAAAATAAAATACTCCGACACCAAAATACTATATACAATATTTACAAATAAATTTGACCTTTACAAGAAGGAACCTTTCCTGGTTACCACCACCGCTGGCCCGATAATTAATTACCATCCCGGTGTGATGCACCAGTACCTTACGCGAGCATACATGCGAGTATGCCGCACCGACCGTCACGACGTAGCACGCCGGCTTCGGTTCCCCGCCTCGGTAGCCTATGCATTACAATGCAACGCCGCGCACAACCCACACGACGCCCTACCGACGCGCCCAAACCTGAAGAATCAGAAGAACAGAAGGAAGCTCTTAAGTCGGGAGTCCGCTTATATACCCTCTGGGCAGGCTGACGGAACCGCGTCACCCGCAGTGTCTGCCGACGCGTTTCCGCCGGCTTCGGGGTTTCCAAGTATGCACCCACAACACGACACCCCTTCTCTCTCGCTCCCCCAGCCTTTGTGCAGCCCAGCGTCACTTCCGCCAGCGCTGTCCACATGGCTGATATAGTACGTTTGTGCTGGCGACAGATATGACGCCACAATAATACAGAAGTGCGCGAGAAGGTAGGTTGTAAAACTGTTGGGATAAAATTTACCGGGATGTTAAATCGTAATCCAGGCTAAGAAAGATTGCCCCAATGGCTTCCGTTCTTTCTGGGCCCGTGCGTGCGGGGGGGCGTGTGCGCCGGGGGGTGTGGGCGGGGGGCGAGAGAGCCCGTAGCAGCGCCCGGTGCGCGGCTGGGAGGGGGGGGCTGGCTTTAGGCGCGGGCCCTGGGCGCATCGCTTTCCGAAGCCGCTGCGGGCGCTTTTTAATTTGAGGCCCCGGCGGCGGCAGTGGCGGCGTCCGCGAGGACGGCGTCGGGCACAGGCGCGGCCGCTTTTATCGACATAGGGCCGCGTCGCCCGCCAAGAAGAACAGGCAGTATCAAGTATCTCGTGCAATTTGAAACCAGAGAAACTCTGCAAATCAATCTAAATTGATATCATTTGCATATTATTTACATTTGTAGGGGCGTGCAGATCCAAAAATGCTCCTCAACAAAATCTGTTATCAAAAAAGAGGCTTACGGTCATCTCAAGTACAAGAAATAAAACACTCTTGTAGCATCGGAATGAATTCTACTTTTTAACAAAAACAGTTCATGAATATTGCAAAAATATTGTATATTCTATAACAAGAATATTCATAAAAAGGACTGTTCTATTGAGCAATACGTGAATAGCAAAGATACAATGCCAGGGATTCTTGGTGTCGCATGACGTAAGTATCTCCTTACGCAACGAAGCAATGAGTGTAAGAATACCGTCTATACTCCGGTTATGAGAATAGGCAGAAATACACCAACAAATATTTTAATTTTTCTGTCATCCAAGTTGTAAGATTGTTATAGGATGTTGCCTGCGTTCCTGGGTACCAAACGACACAATTAATACTTATACTTCCACAGAAGCTTTGTAGTTTTCTCTCACTATGTTCACCCATTGGAAATCAGTAATATAGAATACAATTTAAACATTAATTTATTTTGTGCGGAAACTGCGTCCACTATTTACGCGACGCACACCGAAATTGTCACAACCTTCGTTTAAATTATTAATACCTTTTCGTTTGTTTTGGAAATCGCTTCAAATGTGAAGTTTGTCCTCCTCACGTAAGCCAATAATCTTGATGTCTCCCACAAGAATGTTTCTCTAAAAGCCTGTCTTTTGTTGCAATATCGGCTGGGTGTATTTACTTATTTATTTAAAATTACAACACTGACACTGACGTACTCTGAAGATGTACAACCTGGGTACGATTTCTGGGGTTCAGAGTTCCATTTAGCTGAAATCTGAATACAGAAAGCAACGTATGTTTTGGGAAAGAATTAATAAGTGGTACAGATTTGGTACAACTTTCATCCTGCCCTACGAGAAAAAAATTGACTTACTACGAGTACCGTGAGACTATGGTGAACGATTATTCTAATAAATATATTTCCCACTCAGCTTACGAAACGTGTGTAGATAAAGGTACATGTATGTTGGAGGATTCCGTGGATTAAGGGGAACTGGACGTAAAACTGAATATTATCTGAGTATTATGACCTGAGTATAATGGTGACGACCGTAATATTTCTTTTGTAGATTTGTATCCTTTGATTCACTAGTTCTGAGTCGTCGTTGAATCACCGTTTCTATATGTACGTGAACTAGACAACTTGTAGGTCGCAATCGTGTTTTTTTTTCTTTTCTTTTTTTTTTTTTTCGTTTTTGACAAAGTAATACCTTTGTACCTGAGTTATCTAGTTTTTCGGTACCAATATTTACATTCGATCTTCATTTATTTACTACGTGAGATTGCGGCTTTATCTTCCTAGCGCTTGAGGTATTGTGTTTAATTCCCGGTCGTGGTGGCTATACGACAGAAGCCAAAAGAGTGAGTTGCAGCCGAACAGCCTCTTTATCAATTCTAAGGCGGGATAACTCGCTAGGAAGGATTGGCCACGGACTGACAACCTTCCTTCTCCTCCCTCGCTTGCCATTGGAATCCTTAGTACAGGTCGAAGGGCTGTTCCCCATTCTGAAGTCGCTCTTTCCTCTGCACCCCTCCCCCCCGCCGCTTCGGCTACTGCGATTCCTGGGCTTGAAAAAATCCATTTATTGTGGGGACCGATTTCCACAGTTCGGTTGCAGGTGCACATTCGTGCGGGCAGTTCACTACGTATATGAGTGTCCTCACTTTTATGCCTAGTAGAAGTCCCAAAATCTTCATTGATTGGAAATACTAGTTTTGAAACTGGTTTTAGCGAGTATTGGTCTTTACGAGTAAAATATTATACTCTTTTAGGCACTTTTTGGATGTTATATAAGAAAAATTGTCAAGCAACTGTGCCCAAAGTAAGTGGTTTCATGAATTTGTCATCTCGCAGTGTATTTGGAAATTTAATTCTTCATATTTTACGTCACATTAATATTGAACATCCATCTAAATCTATATTCACATTCGAGATTACAATATAGATTCGTGGCGCCTCCTCTCGCTCAGGTTGCATGCGCGTGTGTGCGTGTGGGAGAGACAATTCGTGCGTGTGTGAGTGTAGCAAGCCCGTATTGAGTTTCAGATACGAGGGTGCGTGCTTTTCCGAAACATCAGGACATGAAATAGTATGCATCCATCTTCATCTCTGAGCGCGTGAGGCTGCTCATAAGATGGAGCTGTCTATCAGACATCAGCACCGAGGCAGCTTCCTCTTTGCGGCAGCTTTGCAGAAATCTTCTGTATAAAATCCCTAAATTATCGGCCTTACTCCGCCGGCGTCTCGCCGCAGCCTTCTCTCCCTTCCTGCTGCCAGGGTTGAAGCCCTTATTTCCCCGGCGTGGAGGGGGACGGGCGGCGGGCCAGGGGTGGGTATCATGCTTTTGGCTTTGTTGGAGATTGAGCTGCGCCTCTCACGTTGCTAGCGAGTTCTCTCTCGTAGTCGGGATGTTCGCTTTATTCGGTTTCCCTGTCTTCGCACAAGGAAGAGCCAATTGCGCCGAAAGGTGTAGGTATATATGTAGAGTAGGATGATTTCAAATGAATCCACTGGCGATTGATTGATAAAATGATTAGAGATTTAACTGCTAAGGACATTTTTCCCGTTAGTCCAGCGCTTGTTTTTATTCTCGGAGTTGGCGGTGATATATCTCTGATGGATGGCGATATCCGGCGCCGATCTACATCGGCTTGCGGCGATATTCCCCAACCATGTATCTCCCACAATCGGGGCACCGCCCCAGTGCGAAGAAGCTTTTAAGCTCCCGTATGGTCGCTCGACAAGTGTGGCAGTGTAGTGCAACCGAGTGGAAAAGTAAAGATGAGAGGAAAGGTCAAGGAAGAGGAAGAAATGATCGCGCGCGGTTCCTGGCCCGTTTGTTGGCGAGCTGCTTGGGTGTTCGACTGGTGTTTATCAGAAACAAAAACACGGAAAACTACCGGTAAGAGGAACCGTTCGTTAGAATTCTCCTCTTGAGGGAGACTGAACCCGACATAGTTGTCAAGCTAGCATCAAAAATTCTGCTACTGTCGCAACTCGAACCATAGATCGTCCTGGTTATAGGCCCTGCAGTGCATCTCTTTCTACAATTATTCATCACTTACCTAAAATCGATTCCCATTCGCCTAAACGTTATAGAAGAATTATTCGTAGTTGGATGTTTCTTTTTCATCTAGTTTCTCAGTACGTGTGAAGCCGTACATTGTATTTAAACTAATTGTAGGTGCTGTTCGCATTGTCTCGAAAGCCCCTTGCAACAGGATGTCATCGGTACGCTTATTCGTATATTTTATGCTGTTAGACGTCCAAGATTAGGCGCCATTGACCGTTAATTTTTGCTCGGATTAGCACTTGTGACGCGGTGACAGGAATGAGTCAAAGTATACCGGTAGATTCCTCGATTGTAATTGAGCAGCAGATCTCTGTGTTTGATAATTCTGTCACATCGATGCCTCCAAATCGCCGATCAACACCGGGCTCCTACCAGAGTACGTTATTGGACGCAGTGCATGTGTACGCGTGTGTGAACATGTGTGTCTAAGACTAGAGGAAGGGATCAGGTTGAAGGTTGAACATGGAAAGACAATACAAACCCAGCAGCCATCCGGCATTGAGACAAGAAATCACAAAGAAGTACCGATTATTTGTTTCCGACTTCTTTCAATACGTCTCATTCGGGTAAATGTCTTACGTGTGCGATTAGTTTCTTGATTTTGTAAATACAGTAATGCAATTATGATTCTGTTCCTTCATTCAATTTAATTATATTCAGTTACAATATTTACAAAAAAAAATTATTTATATAGTTTTCCCCTGGCCAAATATTCAATTTAACTAAACATTTATCGTGAGAGCCTAAATTTCTAAAATAATTTTTCGTCTTTTACCGGGTCATGTACATAATACGTGAAATTCCTATTTTAATCATTCTAGAATTGTTTAGAAGAGAAAAAAGGTCTTCTTCCGCTTTTGAAAATGAACACAATGCGATTGCTCCTTTTATTAAATTATGAAGTCGCCATGCTCAATACAAGACGAGTCAAACTGACTCGTCTTGTATTGAGAACTACCCGAACTACCCGAAACTACCCGAAGTGTCCGTTCCCCCCATCCGTCGGAGCCGCTCCGCCCTCGTGCGCCCAGCCCACACAAAACTGCCGCCCGTCCGTGTCGTACCAGCACAGTGCGCGCGTAGTATACGGACTTATAGGTCACAGACTCCGCAGTGATGCGCACTCTGAAAGAACTCTGTGAAGTATTCTTCGATTTTTCTCTAGTGGTCGATGACATAAGGTCATTGTCGCAATTCCTGCATTATAAGATGGATCTTTTTAATTGTGGTAAGCGCATTTCTGAGGCTAGGGCCCCGGTTTAAAAGCAAGTTCGCGAATTAATTAAAAATATCCATTTTATAACTCACGAGGGCCTGGCAGTTTCGCTGATAGTTCGGCGAGTTCGCGTTCCATGACGCAACCCTGCGTTCGATTCCTCGTCGGGCAAGTGCGTCGCAATAGTGTGCGTTTGCCTCGCAATGTCCCAGTTTATATTGCTGTTTGACGACGAGAAATTTCACTTCTCAGGTTGAGAAGACCGGAATACGGCCTGGGGATGACTTCGTGCTAACCACACGTACCCCCTTAACCCATGACCGCGAGGCCGGGATGTCGCCGGTCGGCCATGGCCCGTGCTCGGCCGACGCGCCGCATACAAAGCAGCAAAGTAAGTCAATATTACAATGAGGTGATGGTATAGGCTATAAAAAATATAAAAAACTATAATTATATAACTACTACAGAAAATCGAAGTATAGTCAATCGCACATCACGTTTGAGTGGGAAAATGTGCGTCGGCGTGGGAAAGAGGGGTGCCTGGTCACCCCTGGTTTATCACGCCGTCGTGACTACCATCTTCTCCTTCTCCGCTGTCCCGCCCCGGCTCCCCCTTCCCGCGCGTCTTCCGTCTTGCTCGTCGAACCCTCCGCCGCCGCGCGATTGGGGTCCCTAACGACATGTGGAAGGCGCGCGCCGCTAAGACTGGGATCTCTTTAATATGCAAATTCTTTGACTCGGAAGGAAGAAGTAACGCTGAGGCTGATGAAGAATTCAGGCATCGGAGAATACGAAAACTAATTTACTTTTTGTGCCTTACCTCATCTAGAAATGCCTAAGTCTATATTAGGTTTCCGTAATAAATGTGTGGAAGGGTTTGGAACGTTGTAATATAAATCTTTCAGAGGAACTCTGCGCAGGATTAGCTCAGCGTTAACCGTTATTTAATGGGCGGGTAGGGTGTGGGCGTGAGCTGCAAGGACGGACGTGTTTCAACAAGACGGTATTTCGCTTTCGCGGGCGCTTTTTGCGCGAATGGAGCTTGTGGAGCGATGTGCCGAGGACCGCGCGATATTTCATTTGGCGAACAGCACGTGGAGTTTCAACGGAATTTATCACCTGTGCAGGTGGTGGTGGGCCCGTCATCACGGCCTCCCAACGTTA
Source organism: Gryllus longicercus (assembly GCA_038098605.1). Taxonomy (NCBI): domain Eukaryota; kingdom Metazoa; phylum Arthropoda; class Insecta; order Orthoptera; family Gryllidae; genus Gryllus; species Gryllus longicercus. The sequence continues at coordinate 404,179 of JAZDUA010000381.1, forward strand.
AGTCGTATTACGAAGTCCTAAGCTGATGTCATTAAGTCTCGCGTGCTTATTGGCTTTCGGCGTGAGCTATCGAATTTATAGGTGATGTCAATAAGTAAGGCGGTGAGTATGGTAACTAATTATGATGTAGAACCATTAACGTTTTCAAGACAAACTTTTGGGATGGTTTTCATTGAACTATTATCACCGAAGCCGTTCACGAAGCGTTCCTTGTCGAGCGTGTGCGAATACAATGCAATGTGCGCTTCACGTATGCAAATAAACTATATAAACGAAGCCCTAAGCTGATGTCATTAAGTCTCGCGTGCTTATTGGCTTTCGGCGTGAGCTATCGAATTTGTAGATGATGTCTATAAGTAAGGCGGGGAGTATGGTAACTAATTATGATGTAGAACCATTAACGTTTTCAAGACATAAACTTTTGGGATGTTTTTCATTGAACTATTATCACCGAAGCCGTTCACGAAGCGTTCCTTGTCGAGCGTGTGCGTATACAATGCAATGTGCGCTTCACGTATGCAAAGAAACTATATAAACTAATATATTTACTTGGAAAGGGATTTAGAAGTTTTTATTAAATGACACTGAATTGCGTTACTTCAATAGTTTTGTTTTATTTTTTAATCATTATTATTACTGTTAATGGATAATACACGTCGGAAGAACAATTTACACTTCAGGACAGAGGGTTCAGGGTAGAGAGAGGGCTATATACAGTTTATTTTACATAAATATTTACAGTGTATACAGGTCCTCACTCTGAGGCGTTTGTTGAAGCTAACTACCTTCAACCCCTCTCTCTACACGCGCCTTGCGGCGGCGCCACCCAATACCTATCTAGGTCGACTCGCGACTCGGCATCTGTCTGGCAGACACACACTCCACAGTGGTAGGGAACCACAGCCGTGCCCAAACTCACCGGAGCACTTCCTGCACACACTCCGCGCCAGCCTGGGCGGACAAGTATTTTGCAGTCTAGCTGCGAGGCAAACGAGTAAATGTTACCCACGGGTGGCTTCGTGGCACTCCCTTCCAAAGAGGCGAACCACGTGACTTTATACGTTATCTGCACCCACGCGACGCTCCGTCAGAGAGCTGTTTTACCACGCGACACTCCGGCTCCCGGTCCCCCCCCCCCTATAACTGGTCGGGTATGGCGCTCATTGTTCGGGTGTCTATTTTTAGCCACCCTCATGCCCATACCTAGCAAGTGCTTCTCTGGTGCAGCAAGCATAGCCCCATGACGCTACAATAGTACATTTTTGAAAGAAACATTCATCACGCACAATCCCTGAGTAACACATTTGCTCATTACGTCGTGCTTCTCAGATCAATCCGCTTAGGCTTTTTAACTTTAATGTTAGTGCACGTTGTTTCATCCTGGTTGTTGCTAGTGCACGTTGTTTCCTAAATATTACGAGGCTTTTATATTTCTATGTCTTGTATTGTAGAGAATAAAATATTGTGATGGAAACGACGTTCGCGGCGAATCGACAGACCGAGGGAAAAGCAGGAGTAAATGTGTACAGGGGGAGGGGGCGACGACTCCCTGAAAGGATCGAGAGGGGCCCTGTAGTCGTACATAATAAAGAATTGTAATTCCCTAAACTCATACGATCAATTCCTGTTTTCCCTTCTTTTAAGCTGACGATTTGATTTAAGGCTTTCGGGAAGATGCTTTCCAAACCATCTGCATGCGAATTTAGTTATGAGGTATGGAATTTTAAATTTTTTTCCATATCTTATTGTATAAGATAATTACGCCTCAACCCGTTAAAATAACAAATTCATCAAGAGGTTTGCTTCAATATATTTATTTACATAAAAAAAACAGTTAAAAACTGTGTGTGACGTGCTATGGGCAGAATTTAATTTGAAGTTATATTTATGTCCAGAAGCAAAACAAGGGGCCATCTCAGCATTTGCTCGAGGATCAGGGAAACCGGATGAAAACCTGATCAGGATGGGGGTCATTGACCCGGAAGCTGAAGTACATTATTTGTTACAAAAATATTATTAAGTCTTTTAAAAAAATATACAATACAAATGTAAACTAATTCATTATATTCTACAACTACAATTTTTAAGTATTTTCCCTAATTACATTGTTTTTCACAGGTTAATAGGCGAATAATTGGGTTCAAAAATTGGTTATTGTGTAACTTTCAGTAAAGTATAGTGAATTCTGTGGAAACTATGTTTTCGGAAAAGCAGGTCCAAATGTTTTGATTAAATTTTGTGCTAGAATTTAGTAAAGGGCGCTAAAATAATGGCCTTGGCCCAATATTTCAGTAAAATCTTGGTAATTTTTTAAAATTGCCAAAAATGACCTGAATAATTACAATATTGACGGTAGTTTTTTTCTAGTGAACTTTTTTCTATAAAACTTATCTATTTAACAGGTAACGTACAAGTTTTTCAAATAAACGAATAATTTTTGCTTGAAGTTAAATTTGTTAAATTCCTTAAAAACGGCTTCACTTTTTTTCGGAATGCAGCGATATTTACTTCCTGTCTATTGGCCCTCTCCCATCTCGTTTCACACACTCGTTACATGCACTTGAGATGCCACACATGTCGGAGACCGCTTGGGAGCTTTTCCTACCTAGTGCTGGGTCCCGCTTGGAGAATATAACTAAGGAGCAAATGGCCCGCTAGCCGATGTGTATGTTTTCGTCGGATGTCAGCATTCAACGGGGACGAACAGCTTACCTTAAGGCCATGAAGCATTCGCTGCCCTAATGGCACTAATGACCATAGCAGTTCACGTGCCCGGACCCATCAATCCATCGCATGAGGGCAGAGGAGAAATGGAGGATGGCGGAGGGGGAGGTCGGTGCGGCGAGTGCATCGCTGGGGAGGGTGCGCTGTGGCGGAGCGGGAGGGGAGAGATAAGTCGCTTGGGGTACTCCCTTAGTGGAAACGAACCAAGGGTGTAAAAACAGCGGGAAGGGGGCATTGTGGTGGAAGCAATAAGGAAGCAGATACGGATCGCGAAGGGTTGCGGAAGGGCGAATGATAACGTGTGGGGGAGGCGGGCGGTGGGGTGGTGGAGATGGAAGGGTGCCGGGGGGCAGCACGCGTAAGAGCCACGCGCAAGGGGTGAAGCGGCGTGGGAGCCGTCTTTCTCGTGGGCGGCGCGGGGGCGGGCAGAGGCCGCTGGTCGCGCCGCCTGCCGCCGATGAAAAGAGCCAATTACTGTCTCCCGATGCCCGGCCCGGCCCGTGATTTAGCGGCGCGGAGCAGAGCAGAGAGGAGAGGAGAGGAGAGACGGCGCCGGAAGTCTCCTGCGCACTCGGGGCTTCCAGTCCCTCTCCCGCCCCGCCCTGGACCCCCCGCCTCATCCCCGCTCCGCTCCTCCGACCTTCTTTCGCCCCGCGCAGCCGGCTTCCTTCATCCCTTCCCTGCCACCTTTCTTCCGCCTCTTCTCCCCAGGCTTCTCGCTTCTCCTTCCCGTTCCTCCGTATTTGTTTCCTCTCCCGCTTCCACCTCAGGACTCTTCTTCATCCCAGCTCCGTCTCCAGTTGGACCCTGCCCCACCAGTGAGCGTATCTTCTCCCCTCCGCTTCTGGGTTCTGTTCCTTCTTCCGTGGACTTCGTCCTGCACTGCCCCTCGAACCCTTCGTCCCCACTGCGAAGTGAGTACGCGACGACACAGCTGGCACCTCCTTGTTTGGCCGGTTGAGATGGCTCTCAGCAACAAATGCTGCCATCGCAGCATCTATTAGCGGGTGGTTTTAGGGTTGGAGTCATCAGAGTGGCTTGTCGAGTTTGGATACAGAAGGTAACGAAATCAGCGCTTGTCTGGAAAATAGGTGCGGTCGAATGTTCTGATGGGAATTCTGCGCTTTCTGCAGCTCTTCCCCAGGCAGGTATCAGTTGTCAGTTTCATCCAATCGGGAGATTAGTGATGTCACTATGGTGACGTTCAAGCACTCGTTTGCAAGAAACTGCTAACAGCTGATACCTGCAGGGGCAGAGTTGCGAAAATCGCAGTATAGTTTTCCGTTATCTCCCCGTGTCATGCTATCCCGAAGCCGTACAATAACAAACGCGCTTGGGACTGCACGCCATCTTGGAAACTTAGGAGTTCGTCCCGGCTGGGGCGATGCCTCGTTGCGGGATGATAGATTGGGGGGGGGGGGGGGGATTTCTCATGTCTATATGTAGGTCTGCTCCGAATCTCACGTCCTAGTCCCGCCACTGGGCCTGGCGGCGAAAGCCATTCCAAGCTCTGAGACACGAAAATCTCGTAACCGCTGTTACTCGAAACCTATGTTACTTACAGAGGTCGCTGTATGATCTTAGTAGTTGAAAAGCGACTTTATGTAAGCAAATAGGAAAAGAGAAGGGTGCGTATGTAGTCTATATCCTGTTCACATGCAATTTTTCATATCGACACAACCTCTTGTCAACACGCAAGTGTATACTGTTATCTGTGTGAAACTTATCGTATGGTTGTGAAGTTTACGTCGCTAACGAGAGTACCTTTGTTGAAAACTCGCTAATCATCCAGTGGAACTGGGAACTATGGGAGAGTCGAAGCCGATCTGCCGTCTGCCTTTCTACCCGATCATTCGCCTCTCATTCTGCCCATCTCGTCCTTCCCTCTATCCCATCGCCGCACCAATCGTTCCTCTTTCGTGCCATGGGCGGATCCTCTTTTCTTTTAATAATAAACATTTCTTAATACATTGTCCATTATTTTTGTTCTGTTGATATATTATACAATATTATTGTTTATATAATTACATGATTTGTACACCAATAAATAAATAAAAAATAATTTTCCCGAGTAAAGGAAGGTATTCGAAAACGTTTGGCTTTTGAGGGGGCATGCTGCCCTGGATCCGCCAGTGTCTCCTGCCTTCCTTTTCCTCTTGTCCCGTCACCTTTCCTTCTCCCCGTCCCTCTTCCTCCGTCATCCGTCTGCCCCTCCCTCTTCACCTCTTCCTGACATTCCGCCTCCCACTGCGGCGCGCTTCTCGCATGGTTCGCCGCCGCCGCTGAGGAGGGGAGGGGCAATTTTCGGGGCGATTGGCCCCGCGAGCCATTGGCCGGCCGCATCTCTGGCGCGCGGTCGCGCGCGGCCTCTTCGTCATGGGCGCCGCTACGGGAGGGGCGCTGCCCTGGGCGGACGGGACGGAGCGCTCTGCTAGGAATCGCCCTTTCGCACTGGGCATACGACATCGATGAAACCTTCGACGTTGAAACTTTTGACGTTGAAACCTTCGACGTTTGAGACCTTCGACGTTTGTTAAAAATATCGATGTTTTAAACAATGATGTCTTAAAATTGATGATTTTTTAACATCGATGCTTTCAATGTTTTGTTCGTGGACGAAAGATGCTCATAATCACAATTTGGTAAAAGTTTAAATAAGAACAATAACTGATGGTTCCAATATCTGTTTGTATTCGATGGAAACGAACGCGGCGCTTTTTTCGTGGGACAGACTACTATCTCTTCCTCGAGATGATCGTGATAGCCTGGTAGTTCCTTCGTCTTCAGTAAAAGCCTGGTAGTTCATAACTTCGTTTTCAGTTAAATTTTAAATATTAATTAATAAGCATGGCCCTTGTCAAATTAGATTTTGTTTCGCACGAATTTAATGTTAGAGGTTACCAAACCAACTTTATAACATGATGTTTAAAAACTTCGAAGGTTTTTGGTCGATGTATTTTTAACATCGATGTTCGCTAACTAATTTTTTCTTGTCGCATCGCACCTTGAAGTAAAATGGCCCCATCTCTGAAAAATTGAAAATTGTGATACATCTATTGTTAGATTCCTCGTTTCCCATTACGTGACGTGCGACGATGCCATTTTTTTAGTTTCCTAAATGGCCCAGAAATAGTAATTTTCTGTGGTTTCTGGGATCTGTACGAATACCGGAGCAGTACGCTATCAAACGGCCATTCCGTCCTCTGCCTTGTCCTATCCTCTCTCCTTATACACACATTTTGTCTTGCATTAACTACGTTACTACACTAGTTCGGAGCTAAGAGCAGGTGCCGACTATGGCGGGGTCAAGCCGAGTGGAAGTCCGCGCTAGATCTCACTACCCAGCCGAGAAAGAAAGCCACCACCTCCATGAATATAATTATTTCAGTAACAAGACTAATGTTTATAGGAGTTAATGTGCTCTGAAACATCAATAAATCAATCACTCCTTCCTGTCTCACGCCTCTGTCGTCTCACATCGACCGTCTGTTGTAGAATTTCTGCCACCCTGAAGTGGTGCGTTAAAAGCTATTTGTCAACTGAATATCACTGAGATCCAGCCCACATGAATGTTTTTACTTATTTAATAATAAAAAAAAATTTAAAAAAATAAAAAAACTCCTGATATTGTTGAAATGTATTGTTTGTTGAGCTATAGTGAATATTTGTAACGTAAACACTTGATACATTGAATAATTTCGTATACAGAAAAATATATCTTAGGATTCTTTGGGAACAAATTAGTGTTTTTAAGGGCCTAGAATAGTTCGTTTGTGACTAACAGTGCGTGATGCACCATTAGGAAAAAAGAGTAGACGTTTGTGTAACACTCAAATTATTATTTTTATTGTAATTATTATTAATCTTATTTATTATTATAAATTATTACATAAAGCACTTGATTAATACTTTTAACTGAATTCAGGACTGTGGAGGGGAAGTCACTTACGAATATAGTTTTCTGTTTTATTTCAACGTTTCGAGGGTCCTAAACGCTCCACCATTTCTGATACAGGAGTGAACATCAACATTGTACACCCATCCCAGCACTTTATTACATAGCAACCGAATTACAATAATACACACCAAAACTCAGTCCATTAAATATAAAACATGCTAAAAGTTTAGAATTGACAATGCAATGCAAAACTGCATGAAAGGCATTTCTGGTTGCGAGTGACAGGATGCTTTAACAGCAAGTTTGTTACGCAAAACTGTCTGAATAGAATTCTGTTGCATGAATAGTTTGAATACAATTCGATTCAAAGAGAGTTTGAATATAAAATCGACAAAAAATGTATTGACAAGTGAAATTAAACATTAACGTATGGAATTTAATGTTACAATAGAATATAACGCTGCTCATTTTTTAATTTCTTACAAAAATTAATATTTGACATGTGCGAGTCAATGGGAATTTGTTATTGCACATACATTTTCAAAATGGAAGATCTAACAAATCTAACAAGATATAAAAAAATTATATTGCTTTATTTAAATATTACAAAATAATATCTATCAGTAAATAGGGCTTAGTGTCTTGATTTCAGTTTTCGTGTTGATGGTATTGTTTTTTTAACGTGAATCTACTCTTAGGATTAACCTGTTGTGTAAAATTCTTTTGGAGGTCAATGGTGGCAAGTTTTATATTCTAGATTGGGATTATGGTAAACTCGGTGTATGGTAAGAGATGTATAAATAGGGGAGAGCCTTCTTTAATGTGTGTTTTATTATGTTGGTTCTATAAATATTTTTTGGTATCGCCAATGTAGACTTAGTTGCAAGCGCCATATGGAAATTTGTAAACCTCATGGGGTCTCTGTAGGATTTAATATATATAACATAACGTGCCCTTTAATGCATTCGATGTAGACCGTTGGTGGCCTGTGCCAAGCGTTGACGACCCGGTTAATGAAGTGCGATCTCTGTCCAATCTTCTTTGTCTCCTTCCCCAGCTTCATCGCGTGTCCTCTCAGTCCGGTGTTTGATCTTTTCACGAAACCATGGAACGTTATAGAGGCCTTTATGAATTTTATGTGTCTATAATGACATTTCTGTTTCTCCTGTTCTTCAGAATTGCGACGTTTTGGCACCTCTGGTAGGGATTGCAGCAATTTTCTCTCGGGATCCTTAATTTTTTATGTAAATTTTAAAATACATTGATTTTTTTCTTTTTATAGAAAGCTGGTGCGAGATTTATTGAAAAGTTGCTTTTGTTTAGGAGAGAAGTGCTGGAATGATTTTGTTTTCACGAGTAAGAAGTGGCAATGTAGGAGATGTTTTGGACTTACGAAGTGTGCGAGAGAAAGGGAAGCGGATCTAATAAGGTAGAAGCAAAGACCGCGGGCGGTCCTTGGCCCGTTTTTTAGAGTACTGCTCTAGCCTTCACTTGTCATTGATCGGTGACATCAAGGAAAACTACTTATGCTACTACTGCTTATCTCTACAGTTCTCCTCCAAACTACTACTGTATTCGACTTTACTATTTATCTAGCTTCGAAAATTGGCCACCGCCTCTCCTGGAGTCCTCGCACCTCCCTATCAGAAGCGCCGCAGTGGCAACACCCGGTTCCTCGAATGTTCTTTACACAGATTTGGTCCTCGCAACTGCGAGATTATGAGTCATTAGCTACAGAGCCGTTTGCATCCGTGACCACCGCGTATGAAAGGGCCAGTGCAGGGCATTGAACTGCTGGTCGTGTAAGTGTATCAGCGCGAATCCTGCCGCCCCAGCAACGGTCACTTGGTCCCGCGCTGGAAGCAATTAAACGGCGCGCCGCTCGTCGTCGTGGGACGGGGGAATTTCGCGCAGCGGGGCGGCGTGGGTGCGGGGCGGGGGCGGGGCGGGGGCGGGGCCGCGATCGGAGCGGCGCTGATTAGGCCGTGCGGAGAAGGCGCCTCCGCTCATACATAACCTTTTAATCCGGCGCGCGGAGGAGGAGAGAAGGACCCAATGGCGTCGCACTGCGGCAGCGCCCTCCGCCCACGACCCCCCCCCCGTCCTCCTTCCGGGGCGTCCTCGGCCCGAGGGCCGCAGAGGCGGCGCAGGAGCTGCGGCCGACGGAGAGCGGACAGATCCTTCGGCTACTTTCATTTTGGCAATGGGTTGCTCTGGGAGGCCATGTCACCTGCATTCGGAACCAGCGGAAAATGATGGTCGGTGATCGGACGGTGTCGGGAAATGACTGATGCTGCAGCTTCAAATAAAATACTCAGGTGGATGCTAAGAGCTTTAATTTGTTATCTTTAGATATTGTATTTTCTTTGATCTGCAAACAAAACCTCGAATGAAATTATGCCAATACTTTGTTGTTTTTATTCGCAATAATTCGCCGTCAATAAGTTTTCCTCTTGTCTATATATGTTAGAAATTCATTTTCCTCAAGATCATTAAGGAATTTGTCTATTCGTTTTCAACTTTTGTTAGCATCTTCTTCATTTCCCTCTTTATTTGTGCAGCGAATTTCTTAAAAGATCGTTTGGGTATGTTAAGTACTAACCTATTAAATAAATTATTGGACTTTAATAAAATAATTTATTCATGAGGGTTTAATTTTTGATAACAAAATGGGTTTATTAGTAGATTATTTTGATAACAAAATGGGAGAGATTAGTAGTTTCGAGCCAGGGGATGCCAGATTGTATTATAATAAATGTTATAAAGCATAATATGTAAGTATAATTGTGTTGGCAAAAATAAAAAAAAAATGTAATGGAACAACATTTGAGAGTAGTCAATTAGCAACGGACAAATGTTACGAAATAAACTTTTTTCGTTCTATAGTAATTAAATACATAGACGCGTGCTAAAAGTGATCCAACGAATTGCATATTTGATATTTGCGGATGCTAAAAATAATATTCAAACTTTTCTGTCTCTTCCTGAGTGATGAAATTTGTTGATATTTTACGATATAACCTGATACAGTAGAAACGCCATATTTCGTACAATTTAACCTAGTATGTCGTAATCACTGATGTCTAACCTACTACGATATTATGAACATCAACACTGCCAATGTTTACCATATCACAAATCACCGCGTTGCAGTGGTAGTCAGATTATAATATTTGTGATTACTTCACGATCAGAAATCAAGATTGAGGAGGTCTTTTTACGAAAATGATTAAGAATTAGCATTATTTTCATTACTCTATTTTGGTTTGCTGATCGTAGAAAATACAACATGGAAACAACGAAAGTCAGCTGCTAGCCTAGGTCTGTGTGTTTTATTTGAACCTGCCGCACCCGTTTATTTTCAGACGTCAACCAATCACAGATCATAATGTTCTTGAGGTTTCCAATGAAGGCAAGGGATGCTAATGCGTCTCCGGGGTAATTTTAGCGTACAATTATCTGAACACAGTTGCTTACCTGTGGTGTTAAATATGATGCCGCTATTCTGTTGGGTGTAGAAACAACTCAAATTATTATTATTACAGGGTAAATAGTGAGATATAATTTACAAATTATTTAAGAATAAATTGTTATAAATTGTGCGTTGCGCAGATTTATGATATATATGGCATTTGTGGAGGCCGACGTCCGGAAACTGGGCAGCAACCTCGACTCGCGCGCGTATCGAAGCGTCAATTGGGTCATCGGAAGAAAGCCAGCCAACAGTATTACTGCTCTATTTGCTAGAATGTCCGAGCTCAGTTCTTTGTACCCTGGAGGTACTATACAGCGCCGACCGAGGTGGGACTGGCCTGCCTCACGAGAACCACCTGCTTCCCCCCTGGCTCTGGTCCCGCCCCCGCCGCATCCGGACAGTCGTCCCCGGCCGCGTCCCCGTGTGTTGTTCTTTCTCCCCCCCCCGGATGCGCGGGGCCTTCTTGGGCGCCGTTTCTGCTCCGTCGCACGCCTCGGCCCGCTCGCCCCTCCGCCCCCACCCTCGCGCGCCCGGCGCCGGTCGCACTGCTCGGCCTCCGCCTCCGGGTCCGGTGGTTCGAAACCCCGCCAACCCGGCGGAAATCGGGGTGGACAAATCGGAGTCGTGGCACTTTTTCTTCGGATTCTCTTGTTTCTCCTGCCTCTCGATCATCTTTCATCATTGAACTCCATCGCCATGAGCGTCACCCATCCATCAACATTTTTAATGTTAGGCCGAAAAGACGCCCCGAATGAAACTTCGCAATAAGTAGCATCTGCTGGAAAGTCGTCGCCGTCCGCTAACGCTGCCTGCGATGGTCAGTGGCAGTGTGCGGGGCCAGGAATGGCCTCGGTTACCGCGAAATCCTCTTGCGGCGCCTGGAGCTCGTCCTCGTCCGGCCGTTTGCTCGTCGCCAGCAACACCTCTCTACCCAGCGCGTCGTAACGATTATAGCTTTCGTCAAATAAATGTGCAGTTCATGCGCTCAATCTCTACCCTGACCATCGTTAACAAAGCGGCTGTTCTAACAAAGTTCTCATCTTCTCGCACCATCACGGTATTGGAAACTCTCTCAAATTATATTTATTCTCCTCGCTTAAACTCACAAAACTTCCTTGTGAAACAAATTCAGAGTTGCCGCAACTGCTTCCTATTTCAACACTTCCTTTCAAAATCTACTACTTTTCAGCGCGACGACTGCCTCGACCGCTAACTACTTCAGTGCCCACGCACACTCTCTGCCATACCACCGTGTCGCACCGCTGCCAAGACTAAGAGGAGGAGCCGACTCGATCCGGCCGCTCGCTGGACATTCCGCCCCCACCTTCTCGTTACCTTTCCCCTTTCCCCTTAGGTCTACGTTTATTCCAAGACGCTTGTTATATGCGCTGTAATTTGCAAATCGTCTTGACACGTGTGTGCCGCATACAGCCCATATGAAGCTGTTTCGTCAGAAATATGTATTACTGTGATTCTTCTTGTTACTGAAGTTAGCATCGCTATTATACGTGCACGTTGTCTTGAACCCTAGCATACCTACCCCAACTCCTTTTCTAATATTAGTTGAATTCAGAATAAATTATAGCAACAAGTTTTGTTGACAAACTCTGATAACCAGAAGTATTAGCTCCTGCCTAATAGAAAACAGTTTGCATCGAAAAACGAGCTACAGTTTTCGTATAATGGTCCTGTCTATAAAATAAGCAAATCCCCCTCTCCCCTGGCATCTAGCGGAATGAGGGCTCAAGAAAACGTGCATGGATATTACTCTCGTGTAGTGCGAATAGTTGTAGGATTTTTCGGTACAGCAAGCGTGGCCGACCTGACGTCCTGCATGAACGAAAGTAATAAGAATACGTTCAGGGCTTACTCAGCAGCCTTTCTGATCGTAGTGCTTGCTTTATGGGGGCATTGCTGACCAACATTTGCTCTCTAGCAATACTATTTGCGAATATAGCGAAAGTTCTCGTTCTTGTGTGTTTAATTAACGACCGACAAAAGATAATGTGTATTTTCACACTTGTACATGCATACAGTCAGTATTTAAAGTTTGTTTAAAATGAATCTCTTTCATTTGTTGCTGCTCTGCAAACGTTACTGGGACCTGACTCTCCTGCTTCACCTTTTTTTATTTTTCTACTTAAAAAATCTAATTGAAAAAAAATCATGTTGTAATTTAAAAATTTATTTCATTGTGTACCTATTTTTTCTTTCTTAATTTTATTTGTTTAAAATATTTTATTAATTTATTTTCTTCTACAACAGCTTTACGAAATAATGTCTGATTTATATTATATCAACAACAAAATGAAGGTATATTATGCGTCTGTTGATGTTAGTTTTGCTTGTTTCCACTTCTCACACTTCTTTTCTAAATATTCACTGATATTTTAGGTTTTTATCTGCACTTTATCTGCACATTTTGTACTATCGATGTATTCGTTTGATATATTTCAATCCATTTTAAAAAGTTCAATTACCATGCAAACTTGCACATAACACGACAATGTATCACATGATATTCACAAAACTTCCCAACGCTGATTTCAAAGCAGTAACCGAACTGCAGTGGATTTACATGGCCATATTGAGTCGCTCTATGGTCTGGATATGTTCATCATGTAATCGAACTTTACCGGTATCATTGCTCGAGGATTTGATATTTTTACTGTGGAAGATACCTTAACTATATTAACTACTTAACGTTGTTAACTACTTTAACCCCTATTATCAAAATATGGACGTTTTTGTGCAAACTAATATTGTATTTACGTTCTTGCAGGAAATTATGCTGCCTCTCAAAAATTTTTCGAAAATTATGGATTTCGCCCCCTTTTGATAACAAACTCCTAATAAAGGTTTCAGTGTTCACAGCAAGAAATATCTGTCGTTGAGGGCTGGTCGTGAATTACATAAGTTCTTAGTAGCCCAGGTGTGTTAACTTGAGTGGAGAGACCGCAACGAAAGTTCGAGCACTAGTCCAGTCACCTGGTGTTCTGAAAGGCCCGATTCAGACAAAAATTCTGGGAGTTTTCTTTCAGTTTTTCGCTTCTATCTCCAGAACTGTGTGAGATACGTTTCGTTAGATACGAAGTTCGGTTTCGTTAGATACGAAGGAACTAGGAAATTCAAACATCTATGAAACGCTTTCTTTATTGTCTAAAAAGACGATAATTTGTTGTTAAATAATGACTACAGTTGTGAATGTATTGCCACTTATTTTCGTTTAGAGAGTGTATGTTGGCTTTACATCAATTCGATCTGAAGCTGGACGGGAACGACACGAGAATTTATTGCTAATTAATTACTAATTAACTGCCACAATTTCCAATTTTTTGCCGCAGGCTATCGCTACGAAAGCCGAATGTGTTTTGCGTTGACCCGACACACACGAGTTATATTTATCCAATACTGGACGGAAATGACAGGAGATTATTTATAACATGGCGGTCACTTTCTTGAAAACGTGCAAAACTTTCTTAAAACCGCCTAATATCAGGGAATTAGATAGAAGTTAGAAGGAGGGGACACTTTCCAGATATTTCTAAAACTTAATATTTCTGAAAAGTGTAGTTCAGCATATTTTTTCCTCAATTTATATGTGTTTAGGTTTTGAACGTGAACTTATCCCCGGCGAAATCAGAGAACTGACAAATTAGTTTGAAGTTTACTTTAATATTTTTAAATAATGCAAAGTACTCAACAAATCTTCACGTGAACCTTTTTTAAAGGGCCTTGAAATTTTGGAAAAGTCAGGGTAATTGGTCTCAGCAACTGAGTGGCCAGCCTGTACAATGAATTTCCGTCTTTCCTCTCTAGGAAGAAGCAAGTGTGTGTAGCTTGACGCGCCGCTAGCCTCCAGCCCTGAGCTCTTGTTTGCGGAGCCGGGGGCGGACGGCGGGACATTGAGAGGCGCCGCCCCCGCCCCGCCCCGCCCCGCCCCGCCCCGCCCCGCCCCGCCCCGCCCCGCCCCGCCCCGCCCCGCCCCGCCCCGCCCCGCCCCGCCCCGCCCCGCCCCGCCCCGCCCCGCCGATGATCAATCCGACGAGCGTACGCGCCGCCGCTGCGCCACAATGCCCGTTCCCCGGTTGCCCCCCCGGGGGGGGGGGTCGACAGCCCCTCGGCTTCGCTGGCGGAGAGACACCAGCGCCCCGCGTCCCGGCTCTGCTCCTGCAAGTGCTTCGTCAAGAAGCTCGCGGAGGGGACGTTGGCTCAACCAACACGAACGGGCACATGGCAATTTTGACCTGCTATTACGAAATTTACTATTCGTACGTTTCGGTAACAAATCTACTCAGTCAGCCCGGATAGCTGAGGTTAAGGCTGGAGGGCTGTAGCTGCTGCGGCTCCAAAGGTCGCGGGTTCCAATCTCGCTTCAGGCACTGATATTTGTTTGTTCGTATTGCAATTACATGTTATTCCTACAGTTCCTCGTACACTTTAAAATCACAATGGTCGCTATAAGATCAACATGTTTACAAGCGACCTCAAAAAAATGTTTTTCTCAATTTCTACCCCGTGAATACCCCGTGAATTTCTACCCCTTTCCGTGCCCCGTGAAACATAAGTGGTATCACAAAAACCTAATGCATTGCACGTTTTTCTGACTTCATTATTGTTTGTGCTTTTCTTATTTGATTTTGTAACTTCTCAAGTGTTATGTACTAAAATGTTTTGAAAATTTTATTTTTCGTACATTATATTTTTTAGTGGCCCTTTTAATAGTATGAGCGTTTCTCTCTAAGTTTTTTTTGTGAGTTAGTAACGCCTGTCGATATCTAATTCGAGGGACAACTCTTATTAGCGGTTGGAAAGGGTTTCCGTGATCACGTCTAGACGAATGACAAAGCAGCTCTTCATAAACGAGACTGAGCGCTACCTTACTTCACCATTTCCGTCCGATCATCATCATAACTATCGCATTATCTCCGCTAATCCTAATCGCCGTGGGGAGTTGGTCGCATGCTAACCATCGCCATCATAACCAGCGTATTCCGGCAGGAAGACTGTCGAGTCTAATGCTATACAAAGGGCGAACATCTTTTATAAATGTTACAAGGATGTTACCCGGATGTTCAGACATTATACGTAAAATAGTATAATTAATGAAAGTACATTATACGCAAAAGTATATAATTAACCCATTAATTATTTATTTTTAAAAGGTCATTTATTCTAGCAAAAATAGGGGTGCAAGAAGGAATGTAGAACACATTTGAAAATAATTATTGTAATAATCAATAATTAAAATAGTTCACAGTTTTATTCCAACTCTAAAATTACCATGAGCGCTTAACGTGTTAGAAAGTGAAGTTTTCTTTGTAATCTGGATTCCACTTACCAAAACGGTATTATGGCTACAAATTTTGTTTTATTCGCCATGGTATCTCTTCGAAATGGTAAAGTGAACGCCCTTTTGAATCTTGAAATATCATCCGTGAAAATTAAATTATATTTTTTGTTCTTCGCACATGTGTAATTGCCAGCATTGAGAAGAATATATGAAATTCAGAGAGCGTTCCTCGAAAGGGATGGGAGGCCATACTCAACATTCGGTAGGGATTCCTCGTGAGCGAACGAAGCCTGTCGACATCAATATAATAAATCAAAAATCTTGACTGGTATCATCTTCCTTTTTCATTTAGATTTTTAACACAGCCTCTGCGTCCTTCATGTGCCTTCGTGTTGTTCAGGTTTGCAGGTAAACACACAATATAAATATCCGGACCCGTCCAAAATGGTGTTATGGTGTGGTCTTGTTTTTCATGAAAGAGGCATGCACCCCTTGAGGTTTTGTGTGACACTATCACGGCACAGGCATATGTAGATGTTTTAAACACCTTCTTGCTTCCCACTGCTTAAGAACAATGCGAAGATGGCGTTTGCATCATTCAACACGATCGAGCACCAGTTCATACTGCACGGCCTGTGGCGGAGTGGTTATAAAACAATAACATCCCTGTAATGGACTGGCCTGCACAGAATCCTGACTCGAATTGTATCGAACACCTTCAGGCTGTTTTGGACTGAACTTTTTGTCAGGCCTCACCGACCTACATCGATACTTCCAGATCTTCCAGCACCTGATTGAAAGTATGTGTGCGAGCGTGGAAGCTGTCATCAAGGCCAACACTCTATTGAATTCGAGCACTACCGAGGGAGGGGGCCACGAACTCGTGTCATTTTCAGTTACGTGTCCGAATACTCTTGATCACAGTGTATATGCGTGGTTGCCGACAACGTCGTGTGACGTCCGACTAGGTTTTAAAAATATGTACTACGACAAATTGAAAGCAAAACATTTCGAAATAACTCTGGACTAAGTCAATTTTATGAAACAATTACATTATCTACGTTCAGAAAATCCAACGGTAGAAATCGTGCTCAATATCACAAAATAATAGGAAAATGTTTTTGGTTGGTTCGCAACGCTGTTATGATACCTAAACCGAACAAAGAAAACTCTAAACCAAAGCAATAGAAAGAAAGAAAAATCAAACAACCGAAGAACGTTAAAAGCGTCGGTGACGCCACATTGAGGTAGTTCGAAGAAGGTATTGTCCCGGAAGATATATTTAAAATACTTAATAATCAGGGCTCTGATTGTGATAACGTCAAATTTTCATTGGTTTATTGAAGACGTAGCTAACTTGTTAACAAATGTTTGTGACGGCAAAGTGGCATAAGTAGGCATCAAAAGTTAAAATAGACAAAAAAAGACATAATTGAAAACTAATACAACAACCCCAGAAGTACAATGAATTTATTCCTATTGTGGAGTGATAAATAGCAACAGTAACAACAAATGCATTTTGTAAAACTTCAGGGCACTACTTATATGATGTACTTAAAAGGTGTCTTAAACACCAATATAGTTATTGATGGAATGGGACTGAACGCGCTGCCAGCCAGTGATCGTTTGCACTTCGTGTGGAGGCATTTGCAAGGCGGAAGTGCCTGTGAATAAATGAAAGTAGAGCCGCGAGCGCCTGTCCACGTAGTTCGAGTGGCTGCCGGCGAGAGCGCCTGGCTCCTGGAGCACGCGTGCTACCTGCAGCCGCTCGCTGCAACCCGTCGCTTCCGACGGGCGCCACTGGTACCCATTCCGTCAGGCGGAGTCCTTGTTTTCCTCGGCTGTCTGGCGCGCATGCATGGGTACGCTAAGCGGATTATAGTTCTAATTTCAACTATATAATGTCGCAGTATTTCTATTACAACTTTGTGTGTTTTTCCGGAACATCTTAAAAGGCGTCAACGGGTGCATTACAAAAATATGAGATCATTTAAAATCTGAGATCATATAATTTAAAAAACAACAACAAATTTTCTTGTTTTTAATTGTAAAATGTTGTAATTAAAATGTTTAAAAAAGTAATTCAGGCAGATAAGGGCTGGCCAGCGACCGCCTGTAGCCTTTTCCTTCAGCGTGCATCTTCTCATCTTTCCAGCTTCTTCCTACAGTTGATGTCGATTGGATTTTTTTTCATATTTTTCATATTCATTTGCCTTGGTTCTTAGTGAAAGGAATGCCCATTTAGGACTCGTATGGTCCATAGCGCGTTGACATAAGATATTTATCCGGCATATGCCTGAAAGTGATCAGCAGACCACTGACGAGAGCATTCAGCAAGACGAGAGGGGCCACAAGACTTTTGATACACACTTTTATTTACTTTAGATGAATTGCTTATATTGCATTGTATTAGTGTTCTGAATTTTGGAAATTACATTTCAAAGATTCTGAAACGTCATTCGATGGTACTACTCGTATTTGTAGTTTTTTGAAGGCACCAAACCACCTTGTTCGATTCACATAACCGTTTGTTTTGATATATTACCTAACAATACAAAATGCTCTTTGACAAACTGATGTTTAATCTACAATGTCGAACTTAATTGCCAATCTCAACAAAAGTTATCCCAAATGTTTTAAAGTGCAGCCAAATTCTAAAGAGCTTTCAAATTCTTTCAATATTTTCACCCTACCTTACCTTTCCTCCCGAAAAACAGTCGGGTACCTCTGAGAACAACTGGATACTAGGCTGCCGTGGACCGCACATGTCTTCGCTTAGCAAGCAAAAATAGTTATAATTCCTCGCCCACTTACACTGCATCGCTCCCCTTTTTTCTCTTTCTTCAAACTCGTGGATGGTGTATGGTTTGCCGGCCCAGTGTGGAGAGGAAACTTCGAATTCTGCAAAACCGATTTCTTAGATTAGCAGTGGGTTCACCATGGTGTGTTCGCGGTTACCAATTTGCAAATAGACTTGTCACATATATACTTCCGTGAGCATACCTAACGTTTAATTTATTATCCTTCTTCCCCTTCGACTCCTATTTTAATTGTAGGACGAGTCCTTCCATTGCTTACACGATTACTTCTTTTAGTCCCAGAGCCTCTCACACGTCATCTTTTACCAAAGTAAATTTCTCAACTATAACTCAAAGCATCAACCACGTACCTCAAATTCTGATAAGAGCAACGTGGAAAACTTTCGGAGTGTTCCTTGCGTACAATATATAAACAATAGCCATTAGGTCTTGAGCGTTGGCCAGAGCGTTGAAATTAATAAAGCCACGAATTGAAGTGAGCCTGTGGTTCGACATCCCAATTTGTTTTCCAAGGCATAATTCCACGTGACCAAATTCTGCGTCCGCGTCGCAGCAGAACCAGGCAAGAAGAGCCTTCCTTATAAGGGAAATGCAATATTAATGTTATCTCAATAACTTTTTTAGCATTTTGTTATAGCAATAATATTTAAAAAATAATAATAGAAGAGATGCTGGGGAAGTAACAGAACGCCGAGAAAAGTTTTTCCATTGCGATGTCGCTGCCTGCATTGGCAATGCTTTTGAAATAGACTACGCAGGCGTATGACTCAGAATCCGATGTTGGAAAGCGCATGGGCTAGCCATTTTGCCGCAACGTCCCCGGCAGTGTTCCGGCCTTAACTGTGGAGATAACCGCTTTATTCGATTCCTATCTCGGCGGAGCCTTCCATCCGTTTGGTTTCGCGTCCCCGATCCCTCGCGGGGAAAGGCGCTGGGCCGCCGGGCCGTCCCGACGCGTGGGTGGGAGCCGCCTCCGCCGCGAGGCGACACGACGCGACGCGACGCGACGCCCGCAGAATCCGCGATTAAAGCGCGCACTGATCCGCGAAGTGGAGCTTTGAGAGATCTTCTTGAGATGCGATCTCGGCAGGGGATTGCGGCGTGGCGCGGCGCGACGCGGCACGGCTGCGAACGTTGCCAGTGCGGGGGAGCGCGGGTGGGCGGGTCGTGCGGGGGAGACGTTGGTGGGCTGTCAAAGGGATACGCCCCCATACGCGCACCCCCTGGTCGCGGCGGGTGGCTGAGGTGGCGCATTCAGGGAGGACTCGGCCTAGAGAGGTTCTGATGGTCCGTTCAGGTCACGAGATGGCTTCGAAAAAGGTTGAGCTGCCGAAGACCATTGCTCTGCGCTAAGTATTCTTCGGCCAGTCACGTGGGCTGGAGTGCCGGTTGTTAATTTCTGGATTCAGTGTCTGCAGTGTGGGAATGACAAAACACATCGATGTTTCAAGAACATCAATATTTGCGAGCCGAAACATCAATATTACAACGTCGATGTTTAGCTTTCGATGTTTTCTTCAAATCGATATATTTGTCCTTAAACATCGATAGTTTAAAACAAAATCTCACGGTACAAATAAAATTTCCACTATTTTATTTGTTGATTGCTGGTAATCAACAGCCATTGACAACTCACACCCAGGCGGAATGAAACAGGTTGTTATTCGCAACCTTTCTTCAGTATTGTTAGGTTTTTTGGTGATTTTTTATGTGGTGGTATCGTTCAACTGCAATTTGAACTTTCACTATTTAGAACATTAATTAGAAAATTAAGATGGTAATCAAATATTTGGCAGGATATGCATTTAACTAATATTCACGTGTTATGTATCACATTAAAACCCGGACATTTTACTTTGAAATATTTTATCGTGTTTTATACATTTCTTTGTCGATGTATTCAACGACGTCGGAAAACTTTTTGTGAGGTATCGATGTTTTGCTGAAATCTGCCATCACTACTGCAGTGGGTGGCAACACCTAAATCCAGCGACGTTTTGTCCTGTTCCTACGTTTTCGAGGGAACGAGTTACACTTCCCCCCTCTTAGGACATTTATTATTTGATGCATTCTGGACCGCACTGAGAGACGTCTTTCAAGGCGTATCGGATGTTCGCAAAAAATTCGAGATCGTCGCCATGCATTGTCACGTCCTGGACACTCAGGCGTGATTTTGCATCTGGCTTGCCATGAACACGTTGCTGTCTTATATTCGAATCTGTCGATGTACATGACTGTGCAATTGGAGGAAAAAAATATGTGTTAAACTAATAAACATTTTAAAATAGACGTCGATGTGTCCTTTTGGAAAAGAGTGCAAATGTTAATAGATATTACGAACTTTCTTTATCTCCTGGACTGACAATACCTACACGCGACCGCCAATTGTGTTCTCTGGGTCCCAGGATGTAATTTGGTAAGGGAATGTTAATTTCTTGATCGGGCTCTGTATTCAACCTAATGAAGTCGTGTTTTGCCTCCTACCCAGAGATATCAATAGTCAGTTGTTCCTACCATATAAAGGTAATACAGTAGACTCGCGAGTATTTGAGGTAATAGGGACCGAGATATCCTCTAATAAAATTCGGTTTCTTCCAAGATCGATGGATATTAAGGGAAGTAAGATCAGCTGCGACCATACTTCTGATTTTAGGAGGATGAAAACTCATTAGACAATGCGAAGTGTTACTGTACTCGTACCTAACCGAGTCGAGGAATAGCGGATGTTATTAAATAAACAGGAATGAGAATAGGTTGTAAGACTAGTGAAAAACAAAGGTTTGTGTGTTCTCGGTTAACCGGCAATTTAATAATCGAAACTCGACTGTATTGCAGCTTTCTTGATGTGCGTGAGTGTCTTAGAGATTTTACGCCGACCGTGCTCACTGGTGTACGTCAATCTTTCTCATCTGTTTCACACGATTCGGTCCAGACGCGCCTGGCATCCAGCTTTCACCGGCAAGAAAAGTCCTGACCTGCCTTTATAAGTAGCGAAAGACGTTCAACGCCATATATACTTTTTCGTTCTACGAGTAAGAGATGAGAGCACAAATAACTCTGTCTTTCTGTGTCATTTTTCCGTAATACGCAGGTACAGGCTTGTCTGAAGTAGGGTGGATTTATGCTCGTTCTATAATTTTAAAGTACTTGCTATTAAGACCTATATTCAGTAAATGTATTGTTGTTTAGATATGTTTTTATATAGATCATCGTAGTTAATCTGTGTTCTGTGGTCTGAAAAATATTCAAGTCCCTGTAATGTACCATTTCGCAATGAAGTTTCTGTTCTTGTTTCTGCTGTGTGTCGTTTATTCGCATTTGTGAGATCAATTTGCATATAAAATTATACATTTGTTCTCTTACGAGTGAAGGGATCGGCCATATATTTTAATTGACATGTCATTAGCACACCGCTTGCCCCTCCATGGCATCAGTGTCATAGAGGAAATTCATTTCTAATAAAATATGCAGTTCTTCGGTGTCCATGATGCTGGATGATCTCCGTAAATCCAGGGTGATTATTAGTAATCATTTATTACGTCAAAAAAACAATTGGCACCGCGTGTCACGCACGGAAAAGAGCTGTGGATTTGCTGTTCAGAAGCGAGCAAGGTACGATATTTTGTACCATAATTTGCTGTCATCGCTGGAAAACAGAACGAAATCCACATTACTGAGGAGAATATTTACTTACATGAAAATACTTATTTACTTTCGCATGTTGAAAATCGTTTATTCTTTAAATAACGTGAAAAACTAGATTTGTTTACGAAAAATTTAAATTCATGAAACTTAAAAGCCATAATAATACTAAATTATTATAAATAACATAATGTTTTTAACGAGTCAACTATATCAAAGATCAGTTTGCACCCTTCAGGATATCCAATATGCGAGCAATAGCATATTCAGAATCTGCATGTATGTATGTATGTATGTATATGGTATGTGGCAATTATGGGAGATAATTAGGACTTAAATCTCTTCTGCGATATAAGAGACAAAAAAATCTTCAGAGTTCAAATTCTTTTAGCATTAGATCCAGTTAATTTAATAATAATATTAATAATAATAATATAGTTGTAATAATAAAAAGAGCACGTATAATGTGTCGTTTTTGCTTTTAAGTTTAGTGTTTTAATGTTAAAGAGCTCTTATTGATTGTTTACATAAGTACACAGTCGAATAAAAAAGCATTTTAGCTGCTTCAATATTTTCTGTCGAATCTGATAATTATCAAATATTGATGTTTTGTGCACTCCGGATCGCTAATAAGTTACACGTCAGCTCTGACATTTTTAAATTGATTTTTTGTTGTATTTTTTATCGACTCAACCGGGGATTTTGGACGATTTCGAGCCTACTATATGATCACTAACTCTCTCGCATCAGATCCGCTCAGTGCTAGTCTGAAGTTATTCTCACGATTTCCAGCGTGACCTGTTCTTCGGGCCTTAGTCCCTTGAGTAGCGCGTTTTTGTGCTGCACGTGGCGGTGTTCTTACTCCGCTGAAATGCTGTCTGGCGTTGACCCACTCGTCGGCTGCTGGCATTTTCGTGCTCTATGTATCTCCATTTAGCGGAGCACGGCCCCCTGCCGAGGTAATTTCTTCTATTCCCGAGTGGTCTTCTAGGATGTGTTTCCCAGAGTGAGTAGGTAGTGCATGTGAGAAGAACGTATGTGCAGAGGGAACGGAGTGGAGGCGACATGGATGAGGAAGTAAAGTTGGTTCGCGGTCCGTGCCCTGTGTTTAGGATAATAGTTTGGCAGTGCATTGGCATTGGCATGAGAATTGACCTGAGAAACCACGGAAAACTACCGATCAGATCAGCCGGCCGCTAGAACTCTTGTCCTGACAGTGTTGGAATTCGAACTGGCCGTGCAGCTAGGGTCGCAAATCGGCGCAGTCTTGACACGTACCCTTGGAGGTCCCGGTGTAGAGGCGCTCCAGAAGCGACAGTAGTCACCCTGCGCCATCTCCGCCGGTGTATTCTCACGGGAACCTTCATTTCCCCGCCCTACCCCGCGCCCCTTCCCGCACTTCCTGAGCCTGCAGGTGCGTCACCCGGCCCCTGTCCCGTTTATCTCCCCGCCGCCCGACACGCACTTGTAAATCACGCGCACAATTTATGTGCGCTGCCTTTACGACGCACGCCTGACGCGCGCCGCTACCATTGGATTTCATAGCCATTATGCCCAGGTAAGAAGATTCATTTGCTGGCTTAAGTGCTGCCGAGCGTTCTTAGCGGGAGAGGATCACTGCACTTCGCGTGCACTTGGTTGTTCCGGAAGGTAAATGTTCGAGATTGCGGCTCTTCCTGTGAATCAGTGGCTTCGTTTGAACAATAGGGGATTTAGTAGAACCTATAACTTCTAAGCGTAGTTTGACTTTTGAGCATCGGCACGCGCATCATTTAGGAAGATCTTCCCATTGGAGCTCAAAATATCAACTCACAGGAAATTGTAACGTATAATTGTGAATTACGACTTTTTTTTCTTAAAAGAAACAGTTGGTAGTAATCATTCTTCCAAACAATTTGAAGAATGTTAATATTCTTTCTAATGTTTGTTTTTTCCTTGCGTGTTGTGTATCTTCCGAGACACAATAGTACGTTTAATAAATTTTCAAACAGGTGATTTAACAATCAATATAGTGATATATATCAACATCGTGATTAGATATTTTATATTTAGCAGATGCAGCTTCAGTATTTAATGCGGAAGTTGTCAATAACATTCGTCCTTATTGCAAATGCTGTAGAAGATAACTATTCATTTTACGGGTTGAATACATCTGTAACAATTATGTATGAAACAATTATGTGAACACTTTTCGTTGATGGGTTCTCCTGTAACAATGCTATTCTAGGAGATTTGTAGGAGATATGCATATTGTACAACATGAAGTTACTATTTAAATACACCTGCAGTTTCAAGAATGTTATACATCAAATTACAGATAAAGTTCCTTCAAAAATAACGGGTATTGTCACATTCAGCACATTTTGATATGTCAGTTTTTAAACTTTTAGTGTGGAATGAAATATATAAAACATTCTTAAAGTCCCTTAAAACTCGAAAATTAAAATGTAAATTGTATAAAACAGAACCTACCCCGATGTCGGGAGACGATCACAGAAGTTCATGTAGGGAGCTCCGAGAATGAAATTTCTCCCCACCCCGGCCTTTAGTTCAATCCTGCTCGCGTTTATGACAGTTGGTTCCAGATTCTGAGTTGGCTATTGGATATTAAATATTTTCTAAAAAATTACATTAGCCCCAATCGTCACCCTCTGCCTTAAATATTAACCTATCAGTAAAATGTTTGTACATTTTAACTCCTAAAATAAACGATTTTTTATGGTTTTTGTTTGTTTCAAAAAATGAACATAACACACATTTTAAAGTAAAAGGAATAGAGATTGTTATATGGAATACGACAAGTTACCTGCAGAGGGTAGGATCCAGTGACATTTTGAGACGGGGATTTCAAAACTCTTTGGTCGAATGTGTCATGTTCCATGTTTTGTAACATGTCGTGGGCTACACTCAACTCATGCTGCAATACGATTTTATTCATTTTAATAAATATTCGAAAATATTTTTGCTTGAAAGTTTCGTGACAAGTTAAATATAATAGTTACTGAAAATTTTTAGGGGCGGGGGGGATTTTCCTATTTCCCTCCCCGTGGATCCGCGCCTGTTTCCACAAGATATCAGGAATTACTCGCTGATATTAGCGGGCATAATAGCCTCGTTCAACTCGATTCAACGTAGTATCCTCCCGCTTGCGATCTCGCCTTGCCCCACAAACCGCCGGCGCTGCTTCTGGCAATACGGGGGACTGAATGAGCCTCGTTTGCTGTGTGTAATTGGATGTGTACATCCAGACGTGCAGAGATGCTGAATGCCGCATGTTGGTCTATCAAAGGAGACTATTCCTTTATTTCGCATGTCTCCGCAACTGTTACCCGATTGAAGTAAACTATTTTATTGACAGATCAAATCACTCGACGGCCGCATGACTTCAGTAGACGAGATATTTAATTGAGAGGTACTGTTTTGTGGCTCCTTTAAATGGCTTGATAGCTCAGAGGTTTAACTTTATATTGTCTGAGCTAATTGGAGCGTAGAGTTATGTGTTTGAGGTTCTTCGATGAAGATAGTTACAAACAAATACATATGAATCACGAAGATTTACCTTTTTCATGATCCGATCTTACTTGTAGTGATAGATACCACTAGCCATTCGAGAAAATGTGAAACAATATTTGATAAAATGGTATATTTGTGAATAAAATTGATTGTTTAAAAACGGCTGAGCACCTGTGTTCAAGAAAGTATCTGTAGAATGCAGATGAGGAGAAAGTAGCAACTACAGATGTCACAGCAGCAAACTTATGATTTTTTGATAATTGGTAGGAGAAATCGAAAATCCTATTACGGGAAAACAACTGAATAAAGTCAACACTCGCGATTTAACTTGCTATTCGTTGTTAAATATTGAAATAGTTTGGCAAGTAATATATTTTTTCCTCCTTATTGACGCTGATTCCAGAAGATCTGCAAGTGCGCGAGTTAGTAGGAATGTTTAAGTTTCTCTGCTTGATTAATATTAGGAGTGTGTTACTAAGCACTGTGACTATAATCTTCCCGGCTAGTTTTGATGTTACCTGGAAGCCTTTATTGGGATAATTGAATGTTGGGTTGAGGGACAGGAATTGTACACTCCGGCTGATGTGTCTCATGCATATTGATCGCACGAGATATCTGTGCCCTTGAGGACCGTTCCGTGCGAGAGCGAAGATGAGTGAGCGGCCTCTCGCAAACAGACCCAATGCGGGCTAAGTAAATCGAGACAGTTTTGATCAGTTGTTTGTTGTCTCCTGGATCCATTGATCAAATGCTGAGATGGCTTATCTTTTTTCTTCTAGTCATTATTGTATAGTTACTATACGTACGTTGCGTTGAGCTTTCCTTTTGCTATGTGTGGTACGCCTGGGTATTGGTTACCACTTTGTTAGCAATACTAAAATATTCAAATCTGTGGTTCGTTTGCAAATATATTTTCTAACCTCCCATAGTTGGTATGTAATTCGTATGACAATTCATCATTCAACTACGTATTCTATAAGGGGCCGGTAGGGATTTTGCATCTCATCAATACATTACAATTATATCATTAATACATTTACATCAATACATTTACATTACATTTAAATTTTTAGATAACATTACTTTTTAGTAATTTTACTATTTAATACATTACTCTGTATATTTGTGACATGTGGTCAGGCGGAAGAGCGGGCCTGATGGCCCGAGCCTCGCCATATTAATAAAGGCATATTATTATTATTATTATTATTATTATTATTATTATTATTATATCAATACTTGCACTGATTGTTGCCCCCCCCCTTGTCGCACGGTTTTTATTGACCAAATGTATCCAAACTGTGGATAAAATATGACTTGACTTGGCAAAACTTAGTTGTGACTGACGTGACTTGACCACCCAGCTGCTCCTCCTCAAGAGTGCTTGGTGATTGAAAACGTACGATTACTCCAATTAAAATTAACGGAGGATTACTCCACGGTGCGCTAAACGGTCCTTAAGGAGTTACAAGACGCATTGCGTCTAAAAAGACACAGCAAATTAAAAATTTTACTGTTTATATTGGATTACTGTTCATATCAGTTTAAAGGTATGTTGACACTAAGTCAATAGTGCGAACACAGATCTCTCTATTGAAGAAATAATCGAACATGATGGTTCTCTTGTCTATTTCATTGTTAGGTCAACGTGAACTTTTTTCTGACATCAAATTTTACAGCCTAAGTCAAAAATCGGCTACAAATGTGTAGATGGTGTTGGGAAGACTGTAATGTGTGAAATAGGAGTCTCTCCATTTTGTGGCGTACACTTTGTGACATATTGGTTTAACAATTGATGTAGGATAGATCACTTCGCGCTTGTGCTACGGATGCGGTCGTCAGGGTAGCGGTGATATTTCATTTTAATAGCTGTGGCCACTTACGAGTGGCGTAACTCTGCTACAACAGATTTAATGGAGTTTAGGAAGGTGGGACAGGAAGTATATTTCGATGAGGACTCATTAATGAAAATTAATGCATTGATCCAGGAATTGAACACATACGTACATGGTGATATTTTGTTTCCGTCATTTATATAACATCCTCAAAATATCATTTTTCTATATTTCTATCATTAGAAAAAACTAATCAACTAAATATTCCTACTTTTTGCAAATATTCAAATGAATGAAATTTGGAGAAACAATATTTGTATATTTATCTGACATCCTAAGTTTCGCTATTGCTTTCAACTTCATGAAACTATCTTCTTTCCTGACCGTGGGATATTATAAGGCTCTGAATTGTCTTGATGATTCCCGTGTACGTATGCTTCTTCCGGGAATTCAGTAAGTATTTTTTTTAGTTAGTATATTACCATCGTAATTTGGTTGAGTGAAAATTATGCCTTTGAACGTGTTTCATGTCGTAACCAGCGTATCTATTCCCCAAAATGAATTTGTCTGTTTCTTATCCCTGCTAGCGACAACCTTTCTTTGTCGCATGCTGAGGATTTGATTTAATTTATTTAATCAAAGAACAGTAAACTGTATGTGAAGTATGGGAAAAAGTTCCATATGCATGGACACGGAGAAAAGGATTTTCCCACCCGTTTTGTTCCAAATCACTGTTTTATAAATGACATACAATTATAGTTTCATCAATTAGTATCAATAGTAGAATATACAATTATAGTTTCATCAATTTAAAAATCTTGCATAATTTTGAAGTCTTAATATCGTCTATTTTCGATTCTATTGAACACGATCCTTCACCGTCCTGAGCTTCGCTTCCAATGCGATTTCAACGTGGTGAACTCAACTTAGCAACGGAATAAATAGTTTGTCTGGTTTTAATTTGCTATTTAGTATAATTTATCTATCATGAAGTACCAAGACTGTCCTTATTGGCTGAGAGTATAATATATAAGTATCTATACAGTAAACTATTGTATTATGCGGAATTATTCAATGCGGAAAATAATATTGGTCCAATCGGTTTCTTTGTATTTTGGTTATTTCATAGTCATTCTTAATTACAAAATAAAAGAAGTATCTTCATCCAACAATATAATTATATTACGACAAAATAACGATATAAACACGGGAGCAATCAACAAATCTTTTCTCTTTAATGAGATGAAATTATTTTCAATATTTAATGTACACAATGTTTATGATCAAATCGATACTGTAGATTTTATCACAATCATTGTCTTAATTTTGAGACTTCTTAAATATAAATTTCAGTACATTCAGTACTTTATTTTTAAAATTTGAGTGATATAACAGGTTGAAAATGATGAAAATTCTTTAATTTTTTTGAGATAAATGAAATTCCCTAATTTTTGCCGGTTTTTTTCAAGGTGACATCTGGGTAAGTACAATTTTTTAAAATATTGAATCGTATACACGATGGTTTGGAGCGTCTCTCCATCGTCCTGAACGCCGCGCCCCTCCCGATCCCCCGTGTTAAACGCACGACTGTGAACATCGTGTAACAAAATCACTAAATGATCCTCTGGAATAGATTAACACAACGAATCAAGCAAAAATGATCGTATGCCAAAGCTCTTTTTCACTAGTTGCGTAAATAACATTTGAAAGTGGCTTGTGGAGCTCTTGTACTGTTGCCATTACTGGATATTATCTGTGACGATATTTGAATAATTGAAAAAAAATTCAAAACAGTGGCATATTTCGGCGCCGTTCATAGGGGTTCGGAAGGGTTGAAAAGCTCCTCCAGAAATAGAAAACGCCCCGTTCAAAGAGTGGGCGGTGGGAGAGGCGAGAAGCGGGAGGTGCGGGCAGGTCTTCATCTGCGATCGGCGGGGCCTGGCTCGTTTCCTCCTCGGCCAAGCATATCAAAGCAAACAGCCCCGCCCACGCATTCATTTCCTCGCGCTGCGAGGGCGGCCCTGGAAGAATCGGAGGCGCGGCCTCGCCGGGCGCTGCGCCGGGAAGTAAATTGCCGATCGTATCGCGCCCCTTCCCTTTCTCGGGCCTCTTCGCTCCCGGGACTCATCTCCGCCGGAGCCACCTGAAGCGCCCTCCCCACCCCACCCCCGCCCCTCCCGCTTTCGCTTTTTACTCCCCTCGCGGCCTCCGCAGCGCACGCCCGCGCGGTGGGAGACGGAGAGCGGATTCTCATGAAGATTGTTTCTCGGCTTGGCTCCATAGTGGAGGTGGGGCTTATATTTCCTAATAGTGACACGATTGTTAATAATTACTTCGACCAATTACATTTCTTCTGTAAATTGAGTACTTCGCAATTGAAGGAACGCATATGCCTCCTGATAATGTCTTCATTAATGCAAGACATGAATAGTTTTTTTTTTACTTTTTTTTTCCAGTGAAGTGGAACGGAAAAAATGCGAAGTAAAACAAAATAAATTTCGTTCCCGGAATTTATAGATTGTCTCTTCTCGAAAGACACTGTCGCAAGCGCACAATCTTCCTGCAACGGGCTGTTTATTGGTTAACCCATTCTCTTTTCTTGTTTTATTTTTCGTGAAGTAGTACATTATGAGACTAAATATTTTTTTCATTCGATGCCGTTCAGGTGAAAATGGGCACTTCAGAATTTTTGTGTTTGTATACTTTATATCTCGAACGCATCTTTCTTACTGTAATTTAATTTATATTATGCATTTCTTCCGCTTTTCTTTCTTTAGTAATACTATGGATAAAGAATTGTTTGTAATGCTTTGCAGAACATGTTTGTCAGAAATGCTGAGGCATGTTTTTAGTTTACTTGAGAGGTATTTTTTATCTATTTTTGTGAAAATTAGGGTATTTTGTTGTTTCTTTGCATTATTATTCGATGAATATTAGTACACTTACGCCATACGAAAAAAAATTGCTTAGTGCTTGCATACGAAAAAAAAATTGCTTAGTAGTTTTGTAAGGTGACTTTATGTACACGAATTTGCACGAATAATTTTCAAATACGATCAAGTTGTATTTCCCTTAGGTTTTACTTAACAGGCACAAAACCAGTAAACATTAAAACACTAATACTAGATAGCTACGCATTAATATACTTATTGTACGTATGTAATGTTCATGTATTTGCAAGTTTAGTGTTGTCGCGAATCATGCGTCTCTTTCCTTTCTTGTATAACTTCACCAGTGGATCTTCAATTTTAGTGTTACACGTACTAGACGCAGGTGTGGTTTTGAGTTGAGACTTAAGATGGAGTATTATTATAATGAAGTTTAGTTATGTGAAGCGATGTTTATCTACTTTTTCAACACGCTGCTCTCCTTTATGCCAGAGAAGTTAAAAGTTAAGTTAACAATCAATTGCTTTAACTATCCAGGACCGGATTCAGGTACTGTGATGCCCAAGCAGAAAACTGGGTTGCCGCTCCTCTCGGGGATTAAATCGTTGGGATTTACTAATCATATTATTAAGATTAATAGTGTATTTCGAATATTAGAGCTGGATTATTCTGTCCATGAGCCACCCGAATAGATGATGCTGAAAATTATAATAGTAATAGAGAAAGTTTTTCTGCAAATACAAATTAAAATTAACAAATTACTTATAGCAATAAGAGTCAGCGTAAAGAATAATGACGAATAGCATATATTTTATATTAGATTGTAAATACTAATGTTTGTGCCCGCTGGATTCTTTGATTGCTAATTGCACAGATTCAAATATTTTACTCTTAAAGTTTTATCATTCTTCGGGGCGCTGGACGCCCCCTGGAATACGGCCACAAGACCCCGCTTCGTCTGCATGCAGGTAAATCCCGTCCGAGATCTCCGACGTTTGTCCCACATCTCGCGCGAAAGGAGGCACTGTGTGGTAGTCGGAGTGCTTTCGCTCGAGGCCTTCTCAAAACTAACAGGACGGCGGCGGAAAACAAGGCACCGGTAGCAGCCCTCCGCCTCCGCCGCCCCGCCCCGCGCCGCGCCGCGCCGGTATTTATACACTGTCGCCAGTTGTTGATCTATTTCGTTTAGAGCGCAGTGAAGTACGTAGAGCACGCGGCGCCGCTCGCTGTTTGTTTACGAAATTTCACGCCCGGAGAGGAGCAGCGTGGGGGGGGGGTGGAGCTGCTGGCGGCCGGGCGGCTTACGTGCCTCCGCCCACGCGGCCGCTCTCAAGGAGGCCGCGCCACCCACGCACCGCCCACATATTGACATCCGCTGTCAGAGTCGCCCGAGCGACGGAAATCATAGTGCGTGCGAGATAACGCAGGGCCGAGGAGAGGGAGCTGCAGCCGGCACGTCGCTCCGCGGCCCACCCGTCTTTGCTAGCGTGAATATTCCGATTGAGTTTGTTTATAATCGATATAACATCTATACGATTTCGAGTTCATAGGTGATATTTTGTTTGTGCTTAAATATTGGTAAAAACAGTTTTTCCAATCTCATTTTGGCGCGAATTTCAAATTTGTTTACGGATAAAATGATTTTAAATGTTTTTACACTATTGTCCACATTGCTTAAAATCTGAAAAACAAATGTGTCGTGGCATGCTATACGACACATTCCAGGAAAAGAAACTGAGACAGTACTGCTAACGTTTTCACGCCGAAAATTCCAATTTTTTTCACTTCGAATTTGGCGTCAAAATTTGGGTTGACAAAAATACCTTGAAATTCAACTTTTTTCCCGTTTCTGCAATTTTGTCCAGCCTGATTTATAAAATATAAGCTGACAAGAAATATGAAAAACGTCTTTCTCGTTGCTCTGCAACATAGCCCGTGGAGGCTGATTTTTTGGAAATCTACGGCACTTTTTTTTCTCTTTCATATAAGTTCGTGATTATCAATTTTTGGGGGGTACTTTCAACACCTTATTCGGTTATATTCTTTATATATTTTCTAAATAAAAGTCACGCTCCGATTACAATGTGTGTCGGGTCATGTTCTGAGACAGCTGGAAAGAAATAATTGTAAGAGCCACTGCGAATCGTTGACCGCCGGAGGGTATACTAGTGTTGTCTAAGTACGTATATGAATATAATCGAATGTAAGAAATTATAGCAGTTTCTGATGCTTTGTTCCGGCTGTACTTGAATAACAAATTGGTTGACCATTTCCATTTGTGACGTTTTCCTGCTATCTTTCAGTGAAACAGTTCTCCTTGTTCTTCACTAACGGGTCGAAGGTTAAAGGGAGAGAAGTCTGATTGAGAGTGTAAAAAATGTGTTTTAGGATAACATTATATTCCATGGCTTTATATCTTGTAATCATGTGCTTTATACAAGATTAGTAAATTTCAGTTCTGTGGTTTGCGAGAACACAAAGACACAACATCTTTAGACGTACTTCAAGTTGCTTTTTCACAGTACTTTACAATTCTCGAAATTGGGTACTTTCATTAACTCACGGATCTCAGGTGCAATGAAAATTCCTTTTCTTTCGTTTTGTATCACCCATTGCATGAAATTTCATTTGTATGTATTTGAAGCTTTTACTTTATCTAATGCCTTAATGAAATTTATAATGAATCCTAATTTAATATGCAGAGGAGGTAGTAAAACACATTTTTATACTGCCAACTAATGATTTGCGAGTGATTTTTTTCTCTGGGCACATGCCATTCTCGTTGAGACCAGTGTATGCTTCCATAATGCTTTCCCTTGCCGTACTATCCCAAGTGGAACAGCAAGATTTTGTGAAACTTGCCTGCGTCCCTAAAATTATACCTGAAACCTTTATATCTGCATAGATTGTCCATTGATGTTTATTCTACCCAACACTGGTAAGGATCAAATCATAATTTTCATAAAGTTCCGTCATTTCTACAACATATCATTTAGTATTGATG
The DNA here is from genome assembly GCA_038098605.1 of Gryllus longicercus. NCBI lineage: Eukaryota > Metazoa > Arthropoda > Insecta > Orthoptera > Gryllidae > Gryllus > Gryllus longicercus. Next base: position 437,270 of record JAZDUA010000381.1, read on the forward strand.
GTTGCACATTTCAATTTTTCATTAGCACTTCCTTCAAGTGTGCCTTTGAGAGGTCTATGTACTGCCACCAAATCTTGCGAAAAATATCTCCACCCAAGACTTCCCCGATGGTTTTTGTAGTTGTGGTGAACTAGTTTTCGCCCCGTTATGTTCGCTAAACAAAAGGTAAATATTAACACACACAGTTACTTTCGTTAATTGAACATTACCACATCCTGTTACGTTCCTCAAACTACAGAAACAGCCAACTAAATTGTATTTGGGTTCTCGCTATATTATGGACACAGCAAATGGCCTGGAACGTTGCAAACCCGACAAGCATTCGCGTAAATATCTGAAGTATCCACAAGTAAGTTTTTCAGCATTGGCGCCACGAAATTTCGCTTCTCTGTGGTTTGGTAATGCACACCCACAAACGTAAAAGAAGAAATGTGACGATTTTACACACTTACGAATCATATTAGAAACCACTAACTTCCTTAAAGGATATCGACATACTAACTAATACTTGAATATCACTATTTTGAAGCGTATTATTCTCATAGATGAGTCTCCCAAAAAAAAACATGATATGAACACCACTCTCAACATGAAACCGAGTTTTACTGTGGTGAAGTCTACAGCCTACCCTCGGCGACACAATCCCAAGCATCTCGAACTCTTGGAAGGGAAATACAAACAAAAGTGTAACTCGTGTTTATTATTATTCAGTAGTGTGCTGCTTGTTTATGACATCGCACCACCACCAAGCACAGTAAACGAATAAGAAAAACCAGCACATTTAACGACTGGCGCGTAACACCCACACCTGACATTTCAGGAAATAAGGAGAACGTGGCGTGATGGCTTTATTTGATGTTAATTTCCGTATTATACGGGATTGGAATGCACGATTATTGTGTTTTTATAAGTTGCGTCAAATTTCGTTGTTCCTCAGTCGGTTTTTTCTTCCTTTATTTATACATCTTATTAGGCCTCTTCTTTATATATATATATATATATATATATATATATATATATATATATTAAAAGACTTTGGATGTTGATGTCATTTTTTCATCACTGGAAAGAATATGGACTTCGTTGAATACAAGCTAGATCAATAATTTTTGGGAACAATGCTTGAGATACGCGGTCCTTCAAACAAACCTCAAACTCCTCTGAGATGTATAAGGGCAAGTGAGTATTGTGTTTGTGTTGGGAACTGATAGCCTATTTTCACACGTGCTGTCGGTCACTCAACTTTCACAGCTTCTTCAGGATTCTTATATGAAATTAATCAATTTTAGTTCCTAGTCATCTAATGGTCTTCTTTCTTCAATGAGCGTAAAAAATCGTTTAAAAGTGTTTGGCATACTACGGTGATAAGTGTATATTAATTTTGATGTTAAAATGTCATCTTGTTTCCGCCATACATCGTTTCAACGACTCTTTTTGGCCGGCGTCACCGAAGAACCTCAAATTCTGCCGCTGTCGACACAATTCTAGCGGCCGGCTGCTCTAATCTTTGGTTTTACGTTGTTCCTTCTATAAAATTCAGGCGAATGCCGAAGCAGTACCTGAACCAACCACGGACTGCGCACGATCTTTCCTTCCTCTTCCGGTCCGTGGACCGTTTGTTAGGGGGTTTCTCTGGCATTAGCCTGGTATTGATCATAGAAATCACGGAAAACTACCGATCAGATAAGGCTGCTAGACCGACAGCACCTGAATTCGACGTAGATCTCAGTGTAAAATATCCTGTCGTCATCGTCAACCGTCGGACTCTAACTTAGGACCTCGGTCAGACGCACTTCAGTGACAACTGTTGATTCCCTAAGCCACCTCTCCCGGTCCCCATACCGTGATAAAACATACACTACTCTTATGGGACTGTTGACATAGCAGTTGGCACGCCTGGAAACGACAAACTTGTTTTGTAGCCATCATCAGATCGAGTTATGTTTTGACGACCTGGAGAGTCGAGGTCTTTAAGGTCGTATAATATTAGTAAAAGTAATAAAAATCTTTACAATTACATTAATTATTGTTTCCTCATCTCTTGCAAGAAAAGTGTAATGTGTAGGCATGTGTAGAAAGCTGCAAATATGTAAGTAAATATCAAAGTAAAGTGATGTATGTCAAGAAGGCTACAAATAGGCTTATTAAAAAAATATTTTCTAAGTGAGATATTTCGCGCAAATGATACGCGTAATTTACGTTAAATCCACGCCTTACGTCTCAGAAAAAAGAACAACGTATTAACGTTTAATTTTTTTAACAATTGAAATCTTATCTAATAAACGTTTACTTCCCGTTTTTCAATGTGATTTTTATTAATATTTTTCTGAGTTGCTATATATCTCTTGAAACGGCCAGAAACTTTCCATTTATGTAATTGCTGTGGAATCAAAAATTGCCCGCCAGTTCCTCTCAGTGATGATCTGCTTGAAAAGAGATTGCTTGCTTGCAGTCCGTGTCCTGTCGTTGGTAAAAATATATTCGCACAATTACATGGAGTACAGAGATTCGGTCGATTCGCTGCCGTTCCGGCGGGCCGTTGCGCGCAATTTTTCAGGGTCAGAGACCGAGTATCAGCGCGGACTGGAGTGGAAAGGTGTTATTTATCACCCCCCCCCCCCCGCCTTCGGTGCGGGGTCTGGGTGGCGCTGATGGGGAACCGAGCGAAGTCTCATCCTGCGGCTACTTCATCGCAAGCGAAGCAGGCGCCGCGCCGTCGCCTAACTGTGCGCTGCAGCCTGACGCCGGGGTTCAAGCGGATAGTACGCCTACTTCTACCAACTTGAGCACTTCGAAAGCGGTTGTGATGACTAGACTTCAGAAATTTAGGCCCACTCTGGTAGTGATTTTGTCATCTAAAATATGTATATGTAACAACTTTATTACGCACTATTAGACATAAAAGTGACATTCTAGGCACTACACTAGGTTACTAATATATTAAACGAGACATAAAACGTTTAACTTGAAAAGTTTTGTTTCTGACATCTAAAACATAAGAAAAGCATTAAATTAAGTAATTTTTATTATTCAGGAAAGTAAAAAAAAATTAAAGTGAGTGACTACAAGCGTATTATTTTATTCAGTTTCGATTCTTTCATTCTTTCCTACTTTTCATTCCCAATCTGTCAATGCCGCAGATGCACCGGGGAGGGGTGCAAGTGCCTAAGAAGTGCGAGCTGATCAGAGGCGAGCGTGAAACATCCTCTTTACTTTCACTAGCAGAGCTCTTGATGTTCGGAGTGTTGGGTGAGAGATTTCAGTGCGAGTCGGTTGTATATTAGAGATGTGACATCGATAGCAGAACATCGATGTTAAAAATACATCGACTAAAAACCATCGATGTTTTTACAGTGCTTTAGTAACCTCTAACATTAAATTCGTGTGCATTAAAATTTATGAGTGTTCCTGTTTATCAATTCGCCGAATATGTGTACAAGAAAAAGTGGTAGACCCAACGCCCACTGCGTATTAGTTGCCCATATCTCAATGTACGAAATGAATATTAAGGAAGAAGAAATGCTATGCTACGGAAGTCATCGCGGGCGAGCGAGTTTGGTCGAGGAAAGTAGTACGAACATCGTTCCTTCGGTTCCATTACAAGGACTAGTGTCACTATCAGTTATTATTTCATATTTTAACTTTCACAGTATAGTGATCATAGGAATTTTTCATTCTGAATCAAATCATCGGAAAAGATAAGAACATCGATGTTAAAAAACATCGGCGTGAATACATCGATGCTTAAAAATTCGATGTTTCTACAAAAACATCGATGTTTTCAAAACCTTGACATCGATGTCGCACCCCTATTTTGTATTCTGATCGAATACTCGCGTTTCAAGAAAGTATTTGCGATGCAGTGTAGCAATTGATTTAAAAAATCAGTGTAATTAAAATCTATTTCTTCAAAAATACTTGTTTTAGAGAAAATATTAAATATGCATCAACTGTCCTTTCAGGACATTTTAAACTTCATTGGATGGTATCAAAAGATCTATTTTTTCATGCTTCATAAACAACTAAATATTTGCCACAAACCCCTGAAAGAACTAAATAGGTATTTTTTTTCAAATCTACCCTGAGTCTGGGGATGACTCAGGGCTACAACTGTAGCCATTGAAGCGTTTAGAATTAGGAAGCTTGAGAGGCCGAACCCGACGGTGGAAGGTTTTCGACACTAATTCGTAGTCGCCTTGAAATCAGCCTCGGTCTAAAGGAGACTACCAGCAGTCGGCTGCTCTTGATGGTACTCCGATCTCCGATCAATTCAAGCTGCAGCAGCGCCCTATGAAAATATCACGGATCTCAGAAGATATTTCCTTCGTCATCAATGTCCTCTATTTTACCCTGACATACACACACACATACGCGCGCGCTCACGCACTTACGATGCTATAGTTCCTTTCACTCAAAATGACGGGTTGGGCGCTTTAAGCTTGTTCTGGTACGGCGTTGCCCTATTTCTGGACATACCAGGTGCGGAAATATTTCGTCCAGGATTAAAACATACTCTAAATTATTATTTAGGAACTCACGCACAAAGTGAGTGTAATCTAAGGGCCAGCAATTAACCTTCCAAAATAACGTTAAAATGGTTACGGAACGTGGATCTTCCTATGAATCGGCATTTGCACTATTCATCATCTAACATATTCATATAACATCATATAACAGCATCATATAACATTTTTTCACTCAAACAGGAATTCAAAATGTTGCCATCTTGCACGCTCTTGTGATGCCCTTGAGTATTTTAATGACCCGGCATTTGCTGACAGTAGTACACCGGAAAGGTTCTAACGCTGAGTCTAACACACTCTGCTTACCCCATTGGTGTTACGGCATTGAGACTGGAGGTCTTTGCTTGCGGAGTTTTGTTTGATTTTATTTGTTCCCTAAAAAAATTACAGATTTTTATTATAAATTACGAATTAGAGAATTGGTTTCATTGTATTGCTTATGAAATAGCGTCCCCCAGTTCTACTCAGCTTAACTAGCAGAAGGTGAACTCACCAACACGTGCGCGTTGTGAAACTCCGTTTCTGTGGAGCAGCAAAACAAGGGGCCTCTCAGCGTTTGCTCAACGGACGGCGCGGTGGCCGGGGGTGGGGGGTGGGGGGCGAAGAGGCCAAGATTTATCGGGCGCGATTTGTTCGAGGTTTACGTCCAAGGCGAGAAGTGGTCGCCGAATAACTTCCTCGTCGGGAGGCGGCGGCGGAGGCGTCGCGAAATATGGCCGGCATCCACAGAGCGCGGAGTGTTGTGCGTGGCTCGTGATTCAGGCGGCCCTCGCGCTCGCTGCGGCCGTGTCGGCGCTGGCAGATCGGCGCCTAAAGACAAATTCACGCTACGGAGCGACACCTAAACTGTCGCTCCTTAAATGTTAGTATTTCGATATTTTTAATTCTAATACACTATTGTTGGCTGTTATCGGTTATTGGCGGTCACACGCCGCATTAACAGTTTTACCGACGACAATCACGTCATTCGCGTTGCTTTTGCACGTATCGTCAGGTGCAGATTTAATATGTTTAGTCATAGCGCATAGAGCGCGTGCAATTTCCTATAGATGATGATAAATCGTTTTAGGTAACTGTTTTAGAATGAAATATGTACGTTCTCTAACTGCTCAATCAGCCCCTTTTACTCTCTAGCTAATCAGCATTTTGGCCTTTGTTTCCATATTTAACAATATAGGGTGAGAAACCGCCCAAGTCTGAGCAAGTAATACGATACTATAACAGCTGTTTTGCCAATACTCTCGTTTCTGACTCATAGCTTGTCGGCCCCACTTCTATTGGGTATTTCTCCTACCTGAAACGACGCATCGTGTATCATAGTACCAAATTACAAATTGAAAGATCTTTTAGATGAATGTGCGATCGCGATCAGTAAACCCCTGTTAGTGGTTGCTGGAGTTAGCGGAGTCTATTTGGCTAAGATAAACTACTTTGTCTTGCCACAATTCTTTCAAATGTCTTGCTAGTTCGTGAGTTTGGTAGGTAGATAAAGCGAATACGAATCGTCTTCTGTTTTTCTCTTAACATTTTGTGTTTAACTCTACTATTTGAAGCGGCGTGTAGTGTAATTTACAATGATTGTTTTTATTGGACTGACTTATTTTTTAATATTTTGCATTTTCGAAAATTCAGTTCGTCGAAAACAGGAGCAGCATTTTCTTTTTTCTACAAGGAAAAACGTAACGAATTACGAAAAAACGTAATAATTGTTAATGTTTAATGTCTCATCCTCATCCCACCTTCTCACTGAGCGCTTGGTGGAAAAGAAACGGCAAAAATAGCAAAAAGAACTTATAATACTACTACATCAGTGCAAATTATATGACTACACTTTTCCCGTGCATTGAAAGTCAAATTCGGACAAAACGTGGAGCTCGTTTTCGGAAAGCATAGTATTCGCATTAACCATTTGGATATACTGGCCAGTCAACAGAATCTGCTTCCACATTATTCATCGGTAAATGTACAGTACATGTTCTAACATGTTTGAAGAGACCTCTATTCATGTAACCGCGCGTCAGTGCACCAGAAGCTATACTTTTCTGAACTTCTGGTTGAATAACTTGAAATTGATATTTGCCACCGCAGCGTGTACACGTGCAGAAACATCTGTACACACTAGGTTTCTGTAAACTCGTTTGCAGTGGTCTCAGAAAAAAATTAACGGTGTACAAGCAGAGATCTAGAAGGCCAATTAGCGGGGCCCCTCACCCAATCCAACAATTTCTAAATTGTCCTCCCCGTCATGTCTTAGTTTTCCAAGAGATCCATGAACGTAGTTTTAGGGGTAATAATAGATCCACTATTAATTATATTAAAAATAACATTCACGTCTCAAAACCTTTACCAGCGGTAGTCGTTTGTTGAAGCTACTAGAAAATCAAAGAGGATTGCGCGAAGTTCTTGGTGTGCTGTGGGGCGTTGCGTGCTGTGCCTGGGACGAGCGGAAATGGAGCGCAGACCACGCGCGTGTGGCTGTGCGCCTGTCCTATTAAAGCTCTTAATTTAATGAATTTTCCCCCATTTTTCCAGCCGGCCTTGACACACTTCGCTGATCCTGAGAAGAATTACAGAAGCATTAAAATGCACGCATACGGATTAACACATTCCTTCTTATTTCTTCCTAATCTACCCGATCGTTACTGCTGCTGGATTGAAATCATTTGGGTGTGCTAGCACTCATGTGCGCAAATATTCGTGCATGTTTTATTCCTTCGTACCTCTGGAAATAGATTTGAAGTATTGTTATGCCCGGCTACCTCGCGAAACAGCCTCATGGCGTAGAAGCGCGACAATTGAATTTTAGGAATTAAGACGAGGTTAAAATGATTATGGTGAAAGGTATCAAGAAATATCTATATCGGTATCAAGATGTATCTATCCGTCGTAGTGAGTTCGATAAAGGATTAAAAAAACGTGTAAATGCATAGAATGTCATTTTGAACACGTTGATATTTATGCCGGTGTTTTCTTTTCGTCTGGTCTGGGACACTTTTAAAAGAATTTGTAACCAATATAAACAAATAATAAAATTCATGAACATTAATGGACATTTACACTACTACGAGAACATTACTCCCTGAATACGGAAGTCTAACCTAGCTTATCAGTATGATTAATGAAGAGGATATTTTATCTGAATGCAACGGACAAGGACGCGCTGTGTTTTGAGAATCTGCACCGCAATATTCGCACTATATTCTCAAAATGTCGTCGTTTCCGCAGATGACTGATGTTTTCGAACTGTGGACTTGAATCTAGGACGATCCGTAGTCATTCAATTAATTTTTCAATGCGTTCAGACGACAATAGACTAACAATGTGTTTCTTTTCTCTGTTAATCAACTTATTGTAATCATAATGATTGAGATAACGCGGTACTACGCGTGGTTGTCCTTTCAGCCCAGTAAAAATGTATTAATTTGCACTGTGCACAGAAACTGAACGAGATCTATATAGCTTCCGGCCATGTGAGAGGTGTCCATGAGGTCATAAGATATAAAGGAGCTTGGGGAAAATTAAAGAACAAGGTAGAAGTGTGAATTTTGACTGGTAAGTGTAAATATTTTATTTTTGGTAATACTATTCTCAAACTGTTTGTTGCGACTCAATTATCATACTCTAAGCTTAAATGCTAACGACCCAGCTGACGTCATCTGAAAGAAAGGCTCCAAGGAAGAGGCCGCTTTCAATATTTGCTATTGTGCATATGTTGTAGATGTGTGCGGGTTTATCATATTTGTTTTACTTAGGCAATGTGCATGCGTCATTTTGGAAAACCATTTTGTGTATACGCGTTTTTTCTTCCCCTGGCCAGTAGTGCAGATCTTTTATTAAAAATAAATCAATTAAAAAAAAAGAAAAATTAAAGCAAATTGCACATGACCAGATCAAACAGGGATAATTAGTAAGATTGAGCAGTGTTTCATGGATAATATGGATTTTTGAAATGTTATTGTGTGTTAATGGAACGGCATTGTGCGGTGCTTGAATGTAATTACTAAATAGATGTGAAATATTGGTAAATTTGAATAGATACCTAAACGTATGCAATCTCACGATTTTATAAATGAAGGCAAGCAGGACAGAATGTTATCCTCTTTTCAATGCTGTAAAGTACAAGTGTGTGTGCAGAACAACTTCTTTGCCCGCCTGGTCTGTGCGATGGCCTTGCGCGTTCACCGACCGGAACCATGTCAACACGCCACGCAGCGATGCATTGCGGGAAGCCTAAAACAGGCGTAGTGAAGGACGTTCCGCAAATTAAAAGATGTGGTAGATTATCACGTACTTTCTCGCATCATTTATCGCTACGCTATATTGTACTAATACATAAACATGCAAAAGTGTTTTCTACCAGCAAAAATGTTTTCTGCACAGATACTCGTAGGTAGGTCCTCTGAGGTAAATCGCGTCATGTGAAAGAAAGCCTCCAAGGTGGAGGCCGCCGGAGTATTCTCAGAAGCCATGTGTATGCTATACTACGCTACAGAAACACTGTGGGGTGCCAACTCCGGCCGACGCGATCCTTATAAATGTAATTGTCACTACCTTAAAATGGAACTAGCAACTTATCTTTTTCCGTCCGTTTTTATATACGAGGAGAAAACATAATGAAAAAAAAAATTGTGCCGTTTTTGAGAGAATATTGTTTTTAGAAATTGCTAAATTTAAGAGGAATTACGCTAAATCTACTCGTTTTTTCAAAAAATTGTACATTGCCTTTTTTACGGAGATGGTTTTTTAAAATATTGTTATAAATCCAAAAATATAATTGCTTTCAATTTTGTAGTTTTCAAATGTTTACTCTTTGCAATTTTTTAATACACGGAGACTTCGCAGAAAATGTATTTTGTACCGACCCTTGATATATATGCAAGGGAAATGTAAAGGCTTTATCAGTTTTTGTGAGAAAATATGTTTTCAAAACGAAAATTTTCTTATTTTGCACAAGATTACCCCAAAACTATTCATATTTACGAGAAACGTCCTAATCCAAAAACAGTGTTTTGCTGTAAATCGATTTTAATTTGATTGTATTTATGTATTACATATTTTTACCTCGATAGATGAAAGTTCTTTTCTATTACACACACATTCAAATGTAATAGTACTTGATTTAAGGTACTAAAATATCAGGGCTAGTGATAAATATTTTTCTGCACATTTCCACAGTTGAGTGACTTTCACCCAAAACTCAGAATTTCGGGAGCCGGTAGAGCACTATGCAGAAATCACATAAAACTTTATTTTTATTAGTTCAAAGAGCTGTTGATGGAGCTGGTCAAGTTTTAGGTCAATCCAAGTATCTAGCTAGGTGACCGTTACGCGTGAGAAAGGAAGTAGTAAATATTAGTAGAAGTTTCCATGCAGATAGGCGGCGGTCCTACTGGCGTCGATAGGCCAATTGGACCGCAGCCTATCAGCCCAGAAACTTCTAATTTTGTCTCCGGTCTCGTACCGGGGTAGGTGTCTCAAAACATCGACTGATATCACTGGGCTGCTAGTGACCAGGAGGTCGTAGGGTTCGAGTCCCGACGGTGGCAGGGTTTTTGATACTAGTGACGTAGCTGGGTTGAGTTCTGTTGCTGTCTGGAGTAGAATTGTAGATGTCGGCTGCTCTGATCGGTAGTTTTTCGTGGTTTCTTCGATCAATACCAGGCGAATGCTGGGACAGTACCCTACCAAATGGACCAGAGACCGCGCGCGATATTTCCTTTCCATTCCTTATCCTATCTTTCCCTCTTACACACACTTTCACACGCACTACACATGCCAGAAGACCGGTCGGGATCTTAGAGGTTATCCCGGTTGGGGCACAGCCTCGCTTGTGGGAGATATCGGATTCGGGAAAACCCGCTAGCCGACGGTAGTACGGCGTCGGATCTCGCCAGTTAGCGGGGAAACATCGCCGCCACTTTCCGAGAAAAAACATTTACTAAACTTATGGAACTAATGACCTTAGTAATTTACCCGCCCGTAATCACTAGCAATTAATCAATCATGTGGAAGCATTCGATGCTATATTGTCGAACATTCTTTCAAACATCTGAACTTGAACGTTTTTGCTAAACGAAATAATAGACAACAACGAGGCAGCGATGTGAGAAGAGTTTGGCGTGGCGGCCGCGTGGCGCGCAGCTTCCGCGCCGTCCTGTGCGGGCGGTGTCGGCGTCGGCTGTCGGGAGATGGAGCGGAGCGGCGCGACGCGGGCGCTGCCGGCGAAACTTCCCGCGCCGCCGCCGGAAAAGTTATGGCGGCCAAGATCGTGACGACGCGCCGTCGTCGCCACCGCCACCGCCACCGCCACCGGCGCCGGCACCGTCCCTTCCCGTCTCCGGCCCCGCGACGCAAATCTGCGCGCAGGTGTTGAGCGGAGAAGGCCAACTTCGGCGAAAGAGCGGCCGGCGACGCTTCCGCGCGGCATTTTATTTCAGGCGCCGCGCAGTGGAGGCGGCGACTGCCTTGTGGTTGTCACCTCCGTATGAGCAATGCGCCGGTGCGGGTGGGCGTAAAATAGTGCGATATAAAATGTATGCAATAGTGTACATTTTATGCAAGCGATATAAAAATGGTATAGTATGGTATTGTATCATGGTGCAAGCGAACACAATGTGGATACCGTAGTATAGAGTAGTGTACACAATGTATATAATGTACATTTTATATATTGCTTGCACCATAATATACCAGAGTGACCTATTTTTGGAATCAGGACGTAGGAAATATAGTTACATATTTATTGCGCATTTTCGACTATTTGTTATTTATTTTTTGTCTTTCCTCAAGGCTAAAAGGTACGAAAAGATTGTTACCAATTTTAAAAATTCTCCATAATTCTATAGAGGCTGACGCCTCAAATGGAATAAGCGTTTGCACTGAGAAATCAGTTTTCATGGCAATAGATGTGCGTCATGGCAATAGAAGTTCTTGTTTAATTGTTGTGGATTGTCCATAAGTATGGCCGTATCCCTCGCACTGTTTCGTGCTCATACATAAAATGATTAATTTTTTTAAATTAAAGCAATTTTTAACTGTAAATGTACTTGATCTTTAAATGGGTATCCCATAACGTTTAATTCAGCTCGGAAGAAAGTGGAAAACTCGAAGACCATATAAGGCAATATTCAAGCGTCAATGGATAACTTGTTTACGTGTGCTGTTTACAAGTGCTTATAGAGTGCAATGCATATTGATGTTCTTGAAGATTCACTACTAACATTATCTTCAGTTCAATAAGCAAGAAAGATTGTAATCAACGTTTAACAATTTTTACAATTTTACGTGAATAGTAAACATTTTGGTTTGGTTTGAATTCTGAACGAACGTTTTATTTGTTCTTCGTACGTTAGAAGAACAGTCTGTTTCTTAGTGAATGTTCTCGATCTTTCAGGAACGCGCAATATTGTCTTAAATTTGATGTTATTACTCTAAGCTGTGGTAATAAAATTGAAAATGAAATTTGTTTTACAAGAACGAATAGTTTGTTTAATTTTCACACTACTATATTTGATGTTTATTCAGATGTTATTAAATGTCGCAACGGTATAATTAGGTTGAAACCATAAATTTTATGTCCATATATCGATTACGCTGATGTAGTGGGATATTAGTTTAATGGAGCGGTCATTACAACGAAATATGCGTAGAATTTGCAGATATATGGCAAAGTCAACGAGTGCCCCAAAATGTATCCCCTTCCTTGTACAACGATTCCTTTCCATTTCCGCGGCAATACTCCATACGGAAGCGGACACTTCGCCCTCGCCCCGGCTTCCCATATCGTTGGCGGCGTGCGGAGCCTAGTGGCCCCCGCCCCACACGGCCCCAGCCGAGCTCGTAACCCTTCCTTCACCCGGGACCTCCTCCCGAGGAACTCGACTTGACGCAGCGTCGTGTTTATCGCGTCCGCCGCTCTCGAGAAGTCCTGAAATTTGACGCCGTCGACGACGTCTTTTAACTTTTTTATCGGCGCTTTGGCACCCTCTTCCCGAGCCGGGCCGCTCGGGGCTCGCAGGCGCTGCCCTGCGACCTCTGCGTGGGAGGAGGGGCAACATCGAGGTCGATGGTTTACACCCAGTGTCGTTTTAACATCGATGTTAGGCGCTCGCTCTTTTTCCTATTGCCATGTTTTGTTTGTGAATGAAAAAAAAAAACAACTCAATTTAACATTTTGAAGAAGTTAAAGTAAGAAATGTCTAAGTTACTACTATCAGTTCATATTTTCGAAAGAAGCGAACGCTGTTTGTAGTAACGTCATGTGTAACCAAAATGAACCTCACCTATTTTGGGCATACCGTAATTTGTAACGTAATTAAACCTTTCTAATTTATCAACTATCTTTAACTACTTATTTTATCATTCCTCAAGCTGGGTAACCATTTCTAACTTTTTTATGATTTTTCAAATTTAATTTGCCGTGCAATGCTCGTAATTTAACGGCTCTAATAATTCATAATTTGGCTTGCTTTGTTTTTCTATTAAGATCTTGCATGAGTTCGACGTACAACATACGTCAGTTTATGTGCTCCACGTGGATCTCTGTACAGAAGTCACGATGCCTGGAACTTCTGTGGAATTTACTATGTATTGAATTGATCAATTCAATGGGTCGCTCCGTGACCCATTGGTTAAGGTTCTACTGTCATTCGTGTCCTATTTTTCGCAGAAATCACGGGAAACTACCGATCAGAGCATCCAACGGCTAGAATTCTCTTTTCTAGAGCGGCTGAATTCAGGTACGTAGCTATTGTCGCCTACCGACAAACATGAAGGCTCAAAACCCAGGACAGTAATCGCCAAACTTACGACGCTTGTGACCGTACCGTTTTCAATCCTACTGTGAGTTACCAAGCAACAAAGTCAATTTTTTTGAAATCCTAATTTTTTATTTTTATTTTCTATAAACATACATTTCTATTGAGTATGACACCAATTTCAATATAAATATGCACAAGAAAAATAAATTGAAATGAAATTCCCATTACTTAAACAAATGAAATATAGTTGGCGACAAATTATCAATGTAAGAACAGATTTTTCATCAGACTTATTACAAAAAATATGGCCCTTTCATGTGTCATAACCTTTTATTTATGTTGGGAAAGTGGGACGTGACTGACATTCGAGTACAGTTGTTCATATGTTCATCAGTGAGTCTGTTTCTGTGCTCTGTAGAACACGTCGAGACTAGTCAACCGAAAATTGTCCCTCGAGCTACTAGTAGGTTGCGATCGAGTGTCTGGCGAACACTTCTCTAGGGCGCCCGGGTGAGAGTCGTTACAGGGCCAGCGGCAATGCCGGCTCTCAGCGCCTAAAACACTCCGCCGGGTGGAATGAATGGAAAGGCTAGCGAATAAATGCATGAATGAATGCTCAAGTGGCGGGGCGTGGGTGTGTGTGTGTGTGTGAGGGGGGGGGCGGCTCTTTCAGTGTGTGCGCGCGGTCCGGCGCGGCGCGGGGCTGCGACAGCGGGCGCGCTGCGCTGCGGTGGGCGGGGCGGGGCGGGTGCCGCCCCCGAACTGGGTCACCCAGTCACGAAGTTGGCGGCGGCGGCGGGGCGGGGCGGGGCCCGCACGTTTTTAAAGGAGCTCCTCCCGGTTTCGATACCGGAACCCTCCGGCTCCAATATTTATCGTTCTCTGGTAGCAAAATTGTATTAAATAAGTGTTCAAGTTTCAATGAATGATTGAATATATATTCATGTGGTCAGTCGTACAGGAAGATGCACTGGGAAATCAAGTATTACGTTTAAACAAGTCGCGAAGTAACGTGTATTGTTGTACAATCATGGGCCCATGGAGATTATATCGTCATACTAGTACTATCCCAATAGGGATTAAACGTTTTTCCCGTTGCAACAAGTTAAAATCTATATAAGAGGTTATTTTACTTTAATTGTTTCCTGTTTTTGTGTTAAATAACATAATTAGGTGGATTTAAAAAAATATTTTAAAGTAAATTTAACATAGAAAATAAATTTAATTATTGTGTTAAAGAGTTCGCAGACCATCAGAAATGTGGCTTAAAAATGCTAAAGTCTGTTAATATACCGTCCAACATTTTTAAGATTTACTCTCAGGAAAAAGTATCTGATATATTTATCGTGCTGTTAGCGATAAGAGCTATACTTTCCTATTCCGCTTTCTGATCTGTTTAATTGTTGAGAACTACGTATTTAAAAAATGAATGTGGTACACAGTCTTTCTGCAAATACTTCCATGTTGCAGAAAGAAGAATGCGGATTGCCGGAGTTACGTCCCTCGATATTTGTAGATTTCCCTCGATTCTGATGTAGATTTTCATTATTTTATATATTATTTTTCCAACGATCGCCACAATGAAGGACAAACTACGTTTTTCATGTCGCTCTATGTACATAGTCAGTTCGAGCAGTTTTTTTATATCAGGCATTTTTGGCATGGTAGTTCACAGCTCCATGCATTTCTTACTCATCGTGTTACCTCAATCGAGAGAGAAATGAAGCCGTGGGCTGAAACGGGTGCATTTAAAGAAACATGAAGCTGGCTGTGCGATTCTATGGCCTCTGTTCAGAGGTACCATGGGAAACGATTGTACAGAGTCTGCCAAGGAACCGCAGCAAGAATTTTGTCTCGACAATATTTTTTCTCTTTGTCTTTCTACTTGAAACGAATTATGTTTGAAAAGCGGGCACTTTCTTGAGAACATAGTAAACCGAAAGAAATAAGGGAATTTCATTGTTCGAAGAAGTTGAGAATGGTTTGAAGTGAGCGAAAATGTTGAGATGGTAATAAAACTACATATTATTCCTGAAAAATAATACATAATTATTTTCTGTTCAATTTTTATTTGTTTCTTTTTTTGAGTTCGTACTTTGCCACAGCTAAGTCAGAGAGCTGACAAATTAGTTTAAGGCTTGCTTTAATATTTTTTAATAGAAAGAACTACTCTACAAATCTTATCTGTGCAACATTTAAAAAATTCTTAGGGAAATCGGAAAATGTTTCAGGAAATTAGTGTCCTCCTGTAGAAATTCTGTTCAGCCTATAATCGAGTTCACTTTTTGTTCAATTGGCTATATGTTGGCTCTAGCGTGATATCAGCACAGGATTATTGTCATATTACAATGAATGAAGTGCGAACTTTGGTGATACATTGTGTTTGAAGCTCCGGAAAGCGGGGGACCTAGATCTACGGACTGCCTGCGGGCGCCTTCGGGAATCTCGCTGGTATCTCTCAGGTCTCCTCTTTTCCACACCTGTTCTCTCTTGATCGTTTCCATCCTCTCCTTCTCTCGTTACCACTCCGCTTCCTCCTCTGTGCTGCGGTGGTTCCATCTCGCTGCGCTTTCCCGTTTTTCTCCCTGCTCTTCTCGTATGCTCCGCATTTCTTCGTTCCTCTGTTCTCCTTTTCTCTCTTCGTCGCCCCGTCCCTATCGCTTACCGCCGCTCCGCATTCTTTCTCTCGCTCGTCTGTTGCTTCCGTCTCCTGTCCGCGCTTTGTCTTTGCGCTCCGCTCCGTATCCCTCTTCTGAACGCTCTGCTTCTTCCGTTCACACACCGCTCTCCTTCTCTCTCCTCTCCGCTTCTGAGCACCCCACTGTTTCCTTTTGCGCTCCGCTCTGCGTTTCTCCACTCCTCACTCCACTGATCTCCGTTGCCCTCTTCTTCCATTCGCTCTTCTGAGCGCCAGTATTTTCCATTCCCTTCATCTCCCATTCTCTCTCGAGTGTTGCGCTGTTCTCCATCTCCTTCACTCCGGTCCGATCATCTCCACTTCTCTTTCATCTGCTCCACTATTCACCGTTCGCTCTTCTCCCGTGTTCTTCTGTTCCCCGCCCTCTTCCCCAATTCTCTCCCCCGTGCTCCACTGTGGCCCGTCCCTCCCGTCCGCTCGGCGTGTGTGCGTGTGCGGGCGAATGAGCCGGCGGGGGCGGCCCTCGCGCGACGTGCGGCGCCGGGCGAATGGCCCCGGGGCGGAGCGGGGGCGGGCGGCGTCGTTCGGGCCTGAGCGTGGGCGGCCGCAATTTGCTCTGCGGAGCCGCGTGCGGCGGCCTTCGCAAGTGGATTTCGCCGAGTGCTTCCGGTCCATAAAATAAGCAACTATAAACGAGAGCGGCTTGCGGCGAAGCGAGGAAAGTAGCCGACTATGCAGGAGGGACCGGACGCGACACAGACGTGAGAAATCGTGGCGGATGGTCTGACGTCTTTCTGTTTGTTTCAATTTTAAATAATGCTAGTATAGTCCTGGAAGCAAACAGTACTGCGCGGTTAATTTACGTTTAATTTGATATTGCAAAGTCCTGTACTACCATACTGTGTACTAACTCAATCGCAGTTGAGTAGTTTATTTTAGCCTTTGTCCGGTAACCTGTCTGCCCGCTCACTGTTACATCTCCGCCCTATCATTTTGAGGGGGCAAAAAAGTTTTGGGGGCTTTTGATTTACCTACAGCTGTTTTCTAGTGCTCTGTCCTCAGAAACTAATGGATTGGCCCTATTTTTAGCTGTTTCCTTCTTTAATATTCTGAAAGAATTCTAGTAACGTCGTAATTTTTTTAGGTTTCTAAAATATTTACAGTGGCGGAATGCTATGGATTCACCGAATAATGACGCTAAATGGGCCATTCTCGTGACTGTAGTGGACGTTTACATTGATTCATAATTTCATTCTTTCTTACTGATCATTTGTGGTACCGAACGAATTTCCTTCCTTACAGTTTTAACTGTTTTGACCACCTTAATTAAGAATATGAGGATATGACCCTCCCTCCATTGGCCCACTCTCTCCGCCAGATACGCGTACGGAGCATGCCGTCATATTTCTCACACATCGCTTTAGTATCTGTAGTTCGTGTATGTGTTGTCAAGATCTCGAAATTTCACAGCAATTTCTTTGCTTATTTTTGGAACTACAATGTTTATTATTAATAAATAATTAAAACCACATATAATTGTCAGCGTCCCGTCACCTATTAGAGCAGCTGGGCGTAAACCAGAAGGCTCGGGTTCGATTCCCGATCGGAACAACCAATTCTTTAAACAAATGTAATTATAAAAATACATAGTAATGTGTGAAAACAACTGTCGAGGAGAATAATTCGGAGAGTTTCTCCTTTCCGTATGATGTCCCCACTCCGTCCCGTCGATATCGTCCAGAGTGTAATATCTAGAGACCGGAAATATATGTAGTATGAAGCGTCAAAATACGTACATAATATGTAATGAAATCACTAAGAATAAGTAGTAAATATGTAAAATCGTATATAATATGTAATATTAAAATACATTAATTATAAACCACGTTTACAGATTACGGAGTAACAGTTTGTAAAATCTCTCCTTAACAATTAAAAAAAATAATGCGATCGTTTCAAGAATCGTTTGGCGACCGACGTCCGTTTAGCAGCCAGCCTAGGCGCAATAGCAGCCATCGCACAAACTGGCGATATCTATACAATTACTGCAGCATTCTCATCGATGTGTTGTACGTTGGCGATTGCCATTGTTTTTCGGAAATTAGGTTTAATGGTCACAAACTGCGGTGATGTCACCTAAAGGTAAAAATGATCTCAGTCGCTGACATCGCCTCTCGCTACGGAGATAACTGAAGCAGGCGCGCCGGAGTGTAAGGGCATCCAAGCGCCTCTTTACGTATCGAAACATCCTGGACGCAGTAATAATGCAGGGCGAAAATGCTGATTAATTCTTTTCATTTAAAAATTTTGAAATATAATTGAGACAATTGATAGAATAAAAAAATATTTCGCGAAAATGGCAAAATATGCAACATAGTACTAAAAATGTAAAAACATGTAACGAAAAAAATGGATACTGTGCTAGAACGGCAACGATTCGCTAAGATTATAATTTTGAAAACTAAGTAGAACGACAAAAAATGTGATTACATGAAAATCCTGTCTCTAACAACAACAATATAATAATAACAATATTAATTCAGGGGAAATTGTTCCAGAAATATTGTGGCCATGCTGCCGAGACAATAGCGGAGAATGACGTCCATCACCGACAATATTGAAGGCATGGATGTGCTGGAGCCCATAAATTGAAGCGGAACAGTGGCGGGGGTGCACGCGTCCCGGGAGAGAGGGCGACGGGAAAGAGGAGGATGCGCAAAGGGAGAGGCGAAAACCTTAATCAGTGCCTTCCGCCTGCAAGAACAGCGCCAGCCGATGCCAACAACTTCGGCAGTCGCCGCCACGAGGATTCTCGCAGGTCAGTTGCAGCGGCCCCGCCACCAAACCTCGCTCCCTCACCTCTCACCGGCTGAGTTTCGCTCAGGAAGATATTGCCGCGGACTGCCGATCCGGACAACTGATATTGCTGAGGCAGTAGTGTCGTGGCGATTTTGAGACGTAGAATCATGAGTTCGAATCGCACCTCGGGGATGGTTGTGCGTTATTCGTGATTGTGTGTGTTGTCTATGTGTAATATGCTTGTGTCCCTTGTGGTTGGCGATACGAAGGGCGTTCGGCCGTAAAACAATCGCCATGTCAGTTTAAAATTGGAGTGTGTGTTAACTTCAGAAAATAGCCTGTTCCCATTAACGCCTATCCCGTTGAAAAAGGAAAAGGCAAGCAGGCCCTGTGGCTCGAACCTCCATACTAGTTAGATTCAATTTTGCCGCTTTCTGGAGGAGAATTCTAGCGACAAGCTGCTCTGATCGGTAGTTTTCCTTGGTTTCTCGGATAAGACCTAGCGAATGCCAGAGCAGTACCGTAACAAACGGGCCACGAACCGAGCGCGATACTTCCATCCTCTTCCTTGTACTATACCCTTACTGACACACCCATTCACACACACTCACATACACACACACACACTTACCCTAACATGCACTAGTCTACCACGCAAACCGGGAGACCGGTCGGGAGCTTAAAGCTTGTTCCGGCGGGAGCGGAACCCAGCTCGTGGGAGATACCTGTTTGGGGCAACCCCGCTAGCTGACGGTAGGTCGGCGCCGAATCTCGCCATCCAGCGGGAGAGTAACACTGGCCCTCCTGGGATATAACATTCACTACAAAAACTATACTAATGGCCATAGCACGTATCCCGAAATATCAGCCTACCTCGCCGGAGCTGCCCATTCGGCCGTCTAATACTCCGCCGGCCGTCCTGCCAGCAACGGCTGCGAAATGGGATGGCGTGTCCGCGGCGGCAGAGAAATGGGACAGCGTGGACGCTCCCGCAGGTATGCGCGGCGGCGGGGGGCGGGGCGGGGCTGGACGTGCCCACCGTCTTAATTAAGGCTGCGGGCCATATTCTAATGTTGGCGACGCAAGCGACTCTGCTGTCACCAGTCCCCGGCGCTCGCCTTTTGTCACGCGTTCCCGCAACAAGGAAGCGCCTATTAGTCTCATTTGTACTGAAGGTGTCCGCTGTATTAGCCTCCTGAAGACGCACTTGCGATTTGGCTGAGGCGAAAACAACATCATACTACACAAGGAAGTGAAAATCACTACTTAATGTTTGAAAGGTATTGCTTGTTTCTTTACGTTTTGCGATGCGGTCTTCTTACATGAGGTAGTCTTCGTGATCGTCGTTGTGCATGCCTGCATCAGTTCCCAAAATCGTCGACTTTCGCGGGCTACTAGTACAAGCTCGCGGAGACATTTTCAGTAATCGCAGCGTCTCGCTAAGGTTGTTTAACCATGAGTTCGTGCTTTGAGCTTGGACGGATGACTCCATACTCCCGCTTTTCTTAAATTCTTTTTTATTTTTCGAATACAAGCAGATCTGCTTACATTGGGCCTGTGCCTAATTCATTAACGCCCTTTTTTAAACATTAGGAGAACATTCTCGGTCTCTTGTGAAAAAATAATAGATTTAAAATTTGTTTATATTTCACCCAACATTAAGCAAAACCTTTAATATTTTCGAATAATTTTATATCACAAAGTTTCAAGGTGTATCTTCGAACAGCTGATTTAATTATGGAAGTATCCCAATCATCAATATTAAGTAGTAGGATGACGCGCAAAAACCGTTGACTGTTTGCAATTTTCGAAAACTCATTAATTTCAGAGAATTCAATATTTTATTTATTTTTCTTTACGACATCCGAAGTAATAATCGATTTGCCGTCAACGATTTTTCGGTCAACGTCCCACAAAACACGGATTCTAACTACTCATCTTGATTTTAGGTGGTCCTTTTTACAATTTAATACTTGTAACTAGATTTATATACTTTTCCCTTGCCAGGACACGGCAATCTGAGATTTTCTGCCGAAAAAATTCCGGCGCACGATTACAATTCTTTCTTTTATTATGTGGTGAGGCGAGAAGGCGAAAACCTAGAATTTCAAGCGTTTGTGATCCCATGTCATCACAAAACTTTTCCACTTACTTCCCTTGATGTGAGATACAAATGGCTTGTGTTGCTTTGGCACAATAACCTGTGCATATAGCTGTTTCAATGATTAAAGTTGTACAAACGAAATTAGATCAGGGGTTCGAATTATTTTCATAGACAAGTCCTCTACATTTTTCCAACTTCCCGAGAGCAAGCCGGAGACCAGAAACGCCTCCGGCAGCCAAGGGCGGTGCACGGATTTCTCGCGTTCTGGCGCCTCGACAATAATTACCTATTCCAAGCGCAATGCCAGGCAACGCGCAAGACGCGGGCGGCGGTTTTCCAGCGCCGTTTCCGGAGCAACGAGCCGTAAGTCGGGCGTAATGGGGCCCGCGCCTGCGCCGGCGGCTGCGCGCGCGGTAATAGGCGCGAATATCGATCGCGGACTTCATTAGGAAAGACACGTGCTGCTGCCGGCGACAGGTTTATCGGCCTTTGATACAAGCAGGATTCGATAATGGAGATAACCGCTTATTAAATTGATAAATTGACTCTGGGCGTCGCGTGTGAGTGAGCGCTTGCCGGAGTGCAGACGTGGATGCATTCAATTACGCGCGCTCTCGGCGCTGCAGAACGCCTGCTTGTTAGTTTCATAATGCCAGCGCTCTTAGACGGCCTGTTGGGGACACGGATTAGAATAGCTGGTGCACCTATTCCGGCGTGCTCTCGCTCTCGGTGGGTACTATATCGCATTTTGTAGATGGCGAGTGGCAAACCAAAAATCACTTCGCACTTTCCTGTGCAAGTTAATACGTATTCCTGTGGAAGTGTCTTTTTTACTGTTTATAATGCCATTAGATGTTTCTTTGGAAGCTGATTGTAAATTGGAGTGTATTTCATATTAAACCGGACCCAAATTTTTTTTTCGTCATAAACTTACAAGATGAGGATGATGATGATGATAATAATAATAATAATAATAATAATAATAATAATAATAATAATAATAATAATAATAATAATTATTTATTATTATTATAGCCGGCTCCGTGACGCAGACGATTGCGGCATCTGTCGTCTGCGCAGAGGAGGCTACAGGTTCGAGTCCTGCGTAAGCATGGTCGTATTTGTGATTGTTCCTTCATCCCCCATTATCATCATTAACTCATTATTCATAATTGACAAACTCAAAGCTCATCATGCTGCATTATTCACATGACATTTCACTACTTAGTACAACGAACTGCGCAAAACTCACATGTCCAAATTTTGAAGAGCTATGGATTCTACGATAGTAACAATAGGGATTTAGTGACATAGTGGATGAGGACCGGGCGCGACATCAGCGCCCCGCGCGGGGAACATCGGCAGCGCGAGGAACGTTGAGAGGATTAGCATCCGGTGTCAAGATTTCGTAGCGCGTTCGTTCGTTCAAGTCAAAAGTTGAAGATCAAATCTGCCTGGTCCTTCTTATTTAGAAGCACATGGTGACGCATACTTTTAATAATCTTACCGAAGTATGTTTTGGGGATTTCCTAAATAGCTGTTTGAAAGAAAACTGAACATACGGTGCACTTGTCTTCACATTATAATTTGATATCTGTTTTTTATATGTTCATTTTATTCTGATCAAGAAAACCTTACTGAAGCTCTGGAGTTCTATTTTTTCATATAGAGAATATTTTCAAGGAACCTTTTTACAATAAATTGTACTTCCAGTCTTTCCGAATATGCTCCAAAACAACCTTTCTTGTCACCACCCGTGTGCTCCCAGTGAATTGAGGTCCTGGCAACCGATATGCTGATGGCGCCGGCGTCGCCATGTAACTGCCTTTGGGACGGTGGCAGCGCGCGGCGAACTCCGGGCAGGGGCAGGCGGTGAGGTCACGAGAAGTCCGAAAACTAATTGCCGCAAAACACTACTAACAGCGTCAGAGCACTGGAAATTTTTCTTATATTCATTTTGAATGGTTCTGATCAATCTGGTAAAATTTAATGTTATTACGAGTATTCTTTACGGCGGGTGTTTCGTGTAAATAATGTCTCAATACGTGCGGTAGTATGCGGTAGTGCGCGTTTGTGTCTGAGAGAGAGAGAGAGAGAGAGAGAGAGAGAGAGAGAGGAGAGGAGAGGAGAATGAAGAGAAGGGAAAGATCGCGCTTGGTCAGAGCCCGTTCTATATTGACCTTGCATGCAATAGATATTGATCGAAAAAACACGTAAAACTACAGAGAAGAACAACCGGCCGTCTTCATCACTAGCTGGGAAACTTGGAAAATCGGGGAATTTCATTTCTCCAGCAAAGTCTCGGAATTTGTCTAGGAATCGTTACAACTCGCGGGAAATTTTGAGAGCGTTATAAAACTATTTTTTATTCCTCGAAAAACATTAGCACAGCTTTACAACTTCGAACATTATATTCTGCTTAGTTTTATTTGGTGAGAAAATATTGTGAAGTTGTACTGTCACGGAGAAGCCAGAGAGCTGGCCATTACCTGTACTTGACCACTACTTGTACCATTACGAGTATTTTAAAAAAATGAACTGGGAAAAGGGAGGGAAATTTGTTCCAGGTGGCTCTGGAAGAATGTTCAATTTATGTATTTTTCAATTTATTAATTCAATTTATTCAATTATTCAATTTATGTAAAGTATGTATTTATGTATTTCGGTAGGCCAAGAGGTGGCTCCATGCCTCAACTGTTGCCACTGCACAGCTTCTGCTTGGGGAGGTCCAAGGTTTGAGTCCCGACGGCGTCAGGATTTTCGACACTAGCTTGTCAGATAGGTCGAATTCAGTCGCTGTCTGGAGGCGCATTCTAGCAGCCGATTCGAGCGAATTCTAGCGAGATTCCTGGTTGGGGAAACCGCGCTCGTGGACGGTACGTCGCGCCAGCTCTCCAGTCGGGAAAGATCGAAGCCACCTCCCGGTGATAAGGGACTAATCTTACGGGACTGATGACCTGAGTAGTTGACGCGCCCGGAGTCGCTAACAATCACTCGATCAGGGTCTGGATTCTTTGAAAATTCAGGCTAATATTGCAACGGTGCAGGAAGTCCATGGGCTTGGCCAGACCGGCCGCGCCAGAGCGCCCCCGCGGCCGGCGGAGCAGCAGGTGGCGGCGGCCGTCGCCGTGCTCGTGTCGTCGCGAGCACGAGGGGGGGGGGGGGGCGTCTTGGGCGGACGCGTGGGCCGGAAAGGCGCCGCCGGAAGGGGCCCGCGCCGCCGATGAGTGACGCTCGCGAGAGAGGCGGGGCGCGTGATCGGCTGCAGTCGCCACGAGACCGCCCTTGCGATCAGAGCAGTTTGATCAGACTGATGGAATTGGAAGTAGAAATTGTGACGCTCCGTATCTACCTTATATCAAGAAAATAACTTTTCCTCGATTGTAAACGGTAGTGAAAGTATATTTCTGGTGTGCTAGTTTATCCTTCACTGGGTAAGTACTGTCTCTCTTTTTGACGTGAACTTTCTTTTGCTTTGTGAATGTCTTAATGTCTCTCTTTTGTAAACGGTAGTGAAAGTATATTTCTGGTGTGCTAGTTTATCCTTCACTGGGTAAGTACTGTCTCTCTTTTTGACGTGAACTTTCTTTTGCTTTGTGAATGTCTTAATACATTGTGCATGCAACTGAAAATTGAAATCTCTTTCTTCGACAAACGACATTACTTTTGCCTTCTTGGCAAAAGTTATGTAATGCTTCATGAAAATGTATTCCTTTTCGAAACGTTGGTGCCTGTGGTGGAGAAAAAATGTGGATCTTGTTCTCGCAAATGTCTTATTTGTCAATCTGCCTGAACAGCACTAGCCCGTATAACCGTCTTTAGCAATCTGCTAGTGGTTCGTTTAGGGATGCGAATTCGATGTTTTTAACAATTGTAATGATACTGATATAAACTGATGTTTTAAACATCGATGTTTTGAGCTTTAAGTTGTACGTTTTTGATGTTTGATTGTGAATGAGAAGTATCCATATCACAATTGTATAAAAGTTGTGCAAAATAATTGTGTAAAATAAGTATGAAAAAACGTTTAGCACCATTGTCAGTACAAACTAAACGATCGCTCTTTGTTCTATGTTTATTGAGAGCATCCACTGTTCGTTATATTTTAATTTTATTTCCTGAATATCTTAATTATAAATTAATCGACCCAGCCACTGTGGAATTAAATTATGTTGCCACCTAATGTGTTGGAGGTTATTAAACCACCTTTAAATCAATATTTTTAAATTGTTAATTTCAATGTCAAAATAATACAAATATCCGCGGTTTTATTTCCATTATGGATGTTTCGCTACATCGAAGTTTTGGTTTGATGACCCAGCAATACTTCCATTCCCTTCGCAAATGTCGCCAAATGTCGATTTTGAAATGAGCATAAGCTTATGAAACGTAGGCTTATGAAATTGGAAAGTTAGAAATTATTTCTACGATAATTACAATACAATTACATTATTAAAAAATTGATATATTTTCTTAATATAACATCTTCAGAATCAGATGGCAATTACAGTTTCTTAAAAATATGAATTGTTTTCCTTTAACAAGTACTTTAGTGGCAGTATATTTCAAAGAAATTCGGAAACACGATTTTCTCAGACACTGCTACTTATGTTGTTTTTTATTTTATTTTTTATTCAAGAGACCAGTGTTGGTTTAATGTACTGGTACATGAAAAAGTAGGGAAGACCGTTCGTGGCGAAAAAAATGCTAATATTTTAAAATTTACTGACAATTATTTTTTTGGGTATTTTGGAAGCATTTGTAACAAGTAATGTCATGTCTTTATATGAACTAATTCAATACCGAAAACATATAACTACTATATTAAAATTGATTACTATAAGTTTTCTGCGAAGCGGTCATATGTAATTTAATGAAACGTAAGAAAATTTAAGACGATGCCATCAGAATTATTATGATATCAAGCGTAGTTCAATTACTAATTAATCGTGTAACATGTGTTTTAATATATGTTCAGCACTACCGTATTGTTTAAACAATGAATTTGTGTGCATTTTATGAATAGAACGAGATACAATATTCGTTGTTTTGTTTTACATTTACACAAAAATTTATTCTATACATCCGCTGGTTGGTGATCTTTTGATCTACATGCTGAAATGTTTCATAGAAGAAAATAGACTTGTATATTCAAAGTTACTCTGTAGAATAAACGAGATATTGCCGTTAAAAAGAGTGAAGAAAGTGTTTTCTTCTAATCTTATTTTTGTCCGGCCATCACAAGGTTCCACCAAAATGAACACTTGTGATGGATGTGATTAGACTCGCGGTACTGCGAATTTATGAACGGAATTTTTGTCGTCACTTTATCATTTAAATTTTCTCAGAAATGGCTCCAATTTGTTGTTCAAAGTAGTAGTTCTTGTAGTTTCAAGCTGTAGTTGGATTAGTTTGAATGTAAGAATAGCGTACGTCTGATTTTCATTACATTTAATTTTTTTTAAATGGTATATTTTGGATTCAACTACTCTAGTTAAAATGAAAACTAGTGTTGAAAATATTTTAGGTACAATTATTTCGTAGTATTAGTAATTTTATATTTTTTCACATGGTAATTTGATCTAACTAATAGTAGCAGGCATATCTCGCTTGTAATTAATTTTTACTTTCTCGCCTTTTCTTACAACATTCATCATTCTGGATACTCGGAATCTCATGAAATTTCACCAGATGAGGGAGCTCCATGTGAAACCCATATATTCATATTTTGAAGTGCTACGGAATATTAGAATGAGGGCTTTGGAGACGTTTTGCAACCGTGTATTACGTGACCTTTGCCCTTACGCGGGCGAACCGTTGCATGGGCTGTCCCAGAACGTTACGTGACGCCTGTCAACTGGTGTCAGATATCTAGCGCGTTCGATTCCAAAACCATATCCACTGGTCTCTTTACTTTGAAGTGCACAGTGACACGCGTTCATTTTAAATCTACCCCACTGTAAGTCAGTCGTAAGGATATCTTAAACCAATGCTACCTTTATGAAAACTGAAAAAGAAACTTATTTATAGTGCGCCTGGTGACTTTGTGTTATACTATGTTCCAGACACTTTTTTATTTGACCCACATTATTGTGATATTTTGTTTCTTAACGCAAAAGCGAAATATATTTATTCGATTTCAAGATCACGTGTCTAGGGTGCCAAAATTTGGCAATATTGTGTTTGGTTTATTCGATCACGAGTTCGACCTTCTCGTCTTTCGAAACCTACAATGCAAATCCCCTGTTTTGTCACCGTGCATGCCCTCCAAGGAAACTCAGACTCTGACGACGGATACGCTGACAGCAGTGGCGCGGCGCGACTTCCAGGAACGGTTGTGGGACTGGCGGCTGGCGGAGGTTTCCACGCTTTGACAGGCAGTAAGGCAATCAAAGGTTCCAAATGTAAGGCCGTGTCCTGCGTGAGCTACAACCGGCGGCGGCGATAAGCGATAGATTTCGTCAGCGAAGTTGCGATGCCGGGAGACTGAGCGTGGGGTGTCCTGCGTAGGCATCAGGAAGCTGCGACAGCGACAAGCGCTGCGCCGCTTGGAAACCTAACCTCATTCACCTTTTTAGGGATACTATTAAACAAAACACAATTATTATTAACACCCAATGAATTCAAGTTTTTGAAGTTAATTAATCAACTACTGTATAGTTACTCTAATTGTAAGTTAGTACTTGCTATTGTATCATAATATAATAATGTAATGGATTAATGCATTTTTAATGTAATCTTAATATATTGTAGTGTTAATGTTATTTGTAAATTAATTTTTGTAATTTAATTTGTATTTGTAATTTAATGTTTATTGCGATCACTTGCATGCTTTATTAATCATATAATTTATTAAGTAATCTATTTTAAGTATTACTGTAAGTTATGTAATTGAATTTAATTCCTGTTATATCTTGAATTAATTTAACTGTTATATTAATCAATTTTGTATATTTTAAAATATCAAGTATCAAGATAATGTGAACTTATTAAATTATTACTGTAAGTGAATGTTGTTAAGTAATATAACAAACTTATTGTAATTTCTATACAGAATTTACTTTATACTTTCTGTAAGTCTATAAAAAATAAAAATATTATCGCTTCGGAGGAGGACGCGCAGAGAAGCTACTGTGTTTGAAATTTGTCGCTTGAATCTGGCGCATGTCGCAGTCGTTTGATGTAGCTCACGCCGGACAGAGCTTAATTGTTGCTAAAGAAGTACTTACGATGTTTTATAGCACTTATAGTACACGTATGAGTTTTAAAAGGAGATAGGTAGGTTGGTAAAATTTCATGTCAATCCTAGTACCGAATCCGGTGGTGCTGCGAGTTAGCAAGGAGAAATGTATTGTAATCTTGCGTCGGAAATGTGAATTTTCTAGAGAAAAAACTCTAACAAAAGGTACTATGGTAACGTAGGGATAGATATTCTTCGTTCATACAGTAAATTGTTTCCTTTAACACGTGTAGAGAAAATTCGTTTTTTCGCTAATAGATGCCGAAAATTCGATTGAGGGGAAACACATTTGCACTACTTGCCCAAAATTGAAATAAGGTCGTGTAAAATTTTTCGAAAATATAGTTTCTCTTCGCGTAATTGTGAAGCCTTGGCAAGATCTTGAAATAGTCATATACATATTTCAAAAAGACACGAGTTTTTAGGGTGGGAGAAAGATGTGGGTATGAGGGGAATATATATGTTTGTGTGAGTGAAATTTAGCCACTTTTAATATTTTTTTAAAAAACTCCAAATATTTTCTTTGTTTTTTCTCTCGTATGTACCAAAGAAGGGGGGAAAATGGCGCTAGTCGCATTTCCGGCGAACTTTCTGTATTTTCGAAAAATCCATTACAAAACATTAACATTGTAAAACTACACAAGATGGAGATTGTAAATAAGATGTGTTCTAAAAAATTACTTATGTAAAAGGTCACGTACAGCGTATTGAAAAATGCAGGCGGGAATGGAGTATCCACCACGCCCCCGCCTGCCGATGAGGCGCTCGAAGTCCGGCTCTTCATTGTTTATTCGGGAATACAATTCCGCATCACCCCCGTCGTGCAGGCCGGGATGGGGCAGGGCACAGCGGCTCTCGCCAGGCTGCATGGGCGTAGCCACCTAGTCATTGTCCACCCAAAACTGAATATACTAATTTCCAGACGGCGCGTAAATTGAAATTTGGAGCCTCCAGCTTTTTGAGAGATGTCTCGGGTGTCGTTTGATTTCTATTTTTGGTTGTTTTTCCGCTTACGACACCGCTGACTTCATGGATCATGCATGGCTGTAAGGAAGAGTTCGTTCTTCAATAAACCTTCGCTATTACGAGTTGCGTTTCGGAACAGCATTTTTTTTTCTACATACATCGGTGCCCACTTCTGGAAAACTGGGAGAAGTTGAAAAATCCCCAGGTACATTAATGTTTAAAATTTTTGATCTGATGATAAAGATCACCTACAAACATCCTCGGAAACTTTCTATCGAAATCACCCGGGTCCGTAGCGCTCTGCAAGGCAGCTTTCCTGCTGTCGGACCAGACGAGCTACGAAAGCGATATGACTGTGAAGGAAACTGCTACGGCAAAGGTGCATCAGCATAGCCATGTAGGATACATCTAACAGAATATTCTGCAGCCTTGTGCAGAGACTTGTTCAGAGTTCTTAACTTTTTCTTCACTATTTGATTTGTGAACTACTGAACTTACGAAACGGTAAATGTGATGAAAACATTGTTTCAAGGACTCCTTTTGTGGAAACGTTATGGAACGCGGTTTCAACTTGTGTGTTGTAGATTAGTTGATGTTCATTATTTTAAGTTTATATCGTTCAAGAAACATTTCTTTATTAAAATTAAATTATTGAATTATACTTGTATTTTAATATATAAAGCATATTTTGTGTAGATATCATTCACATGGAATTCATCGTATGATATTTTATTCACATGCTTTTCATCTTGGGCATTAATTATGTTTATTAATTTTCATCTCCTGAAACTTTAGCAAGAATTTTCTTGACTGCTCCCGTGTCTATATCGTTACTTGGTCGTTATATATTTTCTGCAAAATACATTCTTTTAATTAGTTATCTACGAATTAATCTGAAGTAGTAATCAAAATATATAAACCATAAAGCATTGTTATAGTTTTACGTTATATGATTCCACATTCAAATAAATTAATGGAGTTAACATCACACAATTTTGTAACTGTTTTTGACGTAAATAAAGAAATAAATAAATGAAGCAAAAATTAATAAATAGAGGTGGATTCTATAATACATACAAACCGCTCTAAAAGGGACCCCCCTCGTCCGATTTCTTGGAACGGACCCCTTACATTGTACGCAAATTATACCTCTGTTACCAGACCACTCTTCTCCTCGACCCTTTGTAATTGTCCTAGTTTACATCTTTTAACGACCACTTACGAGAGAAGGAAAGTACATAGTACACCGAATTTTCTGTATTTAAAATCAAAATTAGCAAAATCATTCGCGAGCCATGTCCTGTGTGTCCGCTTCATTCTCTAGGAAATCGATGGTTGGGGGATTCCGGGAATCAAGAACCAATAAACGCCGGACACTGATATGGCATCTCGGCCGCACGCGCCATTTCAGTTTCATTTCTCCTAATGAGACGGCGGATATTAAAGAGACCTCACGTTTAATTCTTTGAAATAAGGGCTTTCCTTCCTTTCCTAGAAGGGAATCGACTGCTGTAAAATATGAGTCGAGAGTCAGGAGTTTTCGACTTGCCCCGTGACACGCGAGTGCTTGGCTTGCGCCCACTCAATATCCATAGTTTGAAATTCATTTGTGAAAGAAAAGTAAGATTTTTAACTGCTAAGCCATTGAATGTCCCATGTATACATATGTAGTCTATACAAGAAAATTGAGTTGTTACAGATAGTCAACTATTGAGTGTTCCGAAACTGAAAATGAAATGAACATTTTAATCCAAGCTAAGGATATATAAATATTATGAATGCATTAAAAATATAGTAAACAATCTAAAAATGCCTTTACGCCATAAAGGCAAAATAAAACTTAGAATGTTTCATTTTTCATTGTTCGTGCTCTTGCAAAAGCGTTTCATAAAATTGACATGATAGGCACTTTCGCAAACATACGTGTCCTGTAATATGAACAATTTTTTTGTATAAAAAAGTCCCAAATTACTCGAACACTTCATTAGAAGAATCGTTTCATTAAACGCTAGAAAATGTTTTTCTATAAAAATAATTGAGATTTACGCATGCGTATATGATAGAAATTATTACTCAGCTTATGTTCGTATTATTATATATTGATGGGAGTCATGGGCGTCTCTGACATGTATACTTTGAACTTAACAATTACAAATCCATTTCTTTTCTTTCGTATTAATCATTTACTAAGTAAATGTAAAACTCTAGAAATTATAACAATGTACTCACAACGTTTTTCTACCGTGCGAGAAAATATTCTCCGCAAAATGCACCCAAGAAATCTTTTGGCCAAAATTTAAAGCTCAACATTTTGCATAAGAATGAAGAATCTCTGCTTCTCATAAGCGGATGCAACTCCGATAATTGGAAATAGAGATGTTTTTGAAAATATTGGTATACGTAATTGCTATCTTAGTCATTTATGTGCATTTCTCTGAGCTGTGGTTATTTATTGTGTATTGTAGAGGAATATGTAAGGGGTCGATAAAGCCAACAATTCTTTCAAAAGTGGTCGATGTAAGACATGATAAGAATCTTGAGTTTGAAGATACGCGTGTGTGGTTATGATCGATTATTTAATTTCTCTCCGTAACCCCTGCGTTCTGAAGTTCTGGCCACAGCTTGACTAAAAGCATGATCCCACATGCAAGTCGTCTTATTCTCTCACAGAGACTACTCGTCTTTAAGATGTATGTTGCTTCTTTTTCTTAGTATTTTTATGCTACTGCTTTAGTATAACCAGAAATTCTGGCTTGATATTCTTGGTAAACTTACTCGTGGGCGCGGATATCATATTTGCGTTCATGTCAGTCGCAGACGTCGACAATATCAATCTCTTTTTTGCCGGCGCAGTGAACAACTGAATAGGAGCTCAAGTTTTGACGTCGTCTATTCGCATTCATTCATTGCCAAGATTGCTAGATGTAATTTCCCAGTCGCTGTCCGAGTGTGAAACACCCACTATCATTGAGCAGGGCAGAACGGAACCGATCCAACTATTATAATTCTAATTCGAGGTAAAGTCATTGACAACTTTTAAAATTATTATTGAATCGGAGTGTGTCGTGTGTCGAATGGTAGCGCCCTTCATTATCAGTGGCGAGGAGCCTCTGCGCTCTTGTCCACCATTAGAAACCCGATCGATTCCCGCGTCCTCCCGAAGCGCCACCCGGAGTCCGCCTTTGATGCGGCGGCGAGCGCTGGGACGCTGGGCGCCGGCTGGAGCACGTGGGGCCGCACAAAGCCGGAGGTGGAAGCGGGAGAACGACGCCCTCCCCTCTCTCCTCCCCTCTTCCCGCGCGGGGAGGGGCGGTTTTAGAGGATCGGCGACAGGCGGCTCAGCCGCCTTGGGCGGAAACGCCGGCGAGGGCACCTGCTTCACCCGGCCACCCAAGCCCGCCCCGTCCCGCCCCGCCCGGCCATCGAACCGATCTCTCTGCGACTCGGCTGCTGTCGCTGCCCGTCGTCTCGCCACGCCACTCCTCGCCTCGCCACCCCACCCCGACAATGCCTCTCTTCTCGTCTCTCCTTGCCTGGCCTCGCCTCGCCTCCCCACCGCCCACTACGTCGCCCCTCTTCTCACCACCCCACACCTGACTTCGCCTCGCCAGTTCTCGTCGCGGCGCAATACTACTTGCCCGACCTCGCCTTCGAACACCTCCTCACCCCCACTACGATTCGTTTCACCACCTCTCGCCGCGCCACACCTCACCTCAATACTCCATGCCACCCCAACTCATAGCACGCCTCTCCTTTTGCCTTGCTATATCTCGCGACGCCTCACCACCTCACGCCGCGCCTGGTTATCACTCACCACGCCACACCATACCACTGCTCGCGTCGTCACTTCGCGCCACACCACACTTACTTGGTCTAGCCTCCTCGCGACCTCCCGCCACGCCTGCCATTGCCTGGCCTTGCCTAGCGTCGCCTCACCCTCCTCAGTTCCCCCCCCCCCATTGCCGGACCCAACTCCAGGCTGTCAACCATCTTGTCAGGGATCCTCCCTAACATTTTATATATTTAACTTCATTTAACTTCAAAAACGGATGTCGGAACTTCAAAATCGGATTGTCAAAAGTTCCAGTAATTTTCATGGTCTCTAGTATGTGTATCGTTGAAGATTCATCGTTCAAGATGTTGATTTTAAATCATAAATCAATGATTTTTGAAAATATATTTTTTAAATTTTACATTTAAACGACAGATATTAATCGATTCGTTATACCCGTAAACTGGGAATATCTCGAGGAAGGTATTAATCAATTAGAATTTTGATTGAAAAATGCAAAATTTGAATATTTTAATCCGGAAATTCTCACACCTGATCTTACGATTATATTGTTATAGTCCGTACGTCGCTTCATACGACACAGCTGTCGTCATACGTCAAAGAAGGAACAAAGAAGCTTCAGTATTCACGTATGCTGATTCGGAACAGACCCTTTCTGCTCCTCCATAGCCCCACCTTCATCATCGGCAGCAGCGCTTTTGCCGCCACGGCTCCTACTTGAAACTAATTTGTCTAGTGCAGAGCTTGACTTCGGAAGCTTAGGGGACGTCTCCCGGTCTCCCTTTCAGCGTTTCCCGTCTCCGTACACAGATGCCCAGTGGTCGGAGAGCGATTGAGGCTACGCAACGGGCACCGGCGCTCCACGAAGATTGCATTGTATTAGTGGGGGGAAGGCCTTACGGGGATGGGGAAGGAAGAATCGCGCACCTCCGCCTTCCTCCTGTCAATTATCTTAATAACCCACGGGAACAACTGATCAGTGTAGCGAACTCCTAGAATTTCCTTCCAGCCGGTGGTGGATCCTGAACCAGCTAATGAGCAGGTGGCGAAATAGCTGCCAGCCTCTGGACGTTAATCTAGAAACTCCCTGCTCACTAGTGTTCCGAACTCATAACTATGGAGAATATCGCAGCACGTGAGTTGAGGACTTATAAAGGGGGGGCAACGCAGCACGTGACCCGATGAGACACGACGCTGGAAGCTAGCTCCTCTTATTAAGAAGTGCCTCGTCATAAGTGTTTTCCTCCTCGTCCTCCAGGACACTTATTTCTAGTGCCCGCGAGTAACGGGAACTAGCTGAATTATGTCATTGCCTCCGGCTCCGCAGGGCCCATGGATTGTTCAGCTAGCTGGTATTCAGATGTCTTCAGAATTCCAGTGGCTGGCTGCTCTTCTCTGTATTTTCCTCGTTGTTTCTGCGACCAAACCCAGGCGAATGCCAGAGCTGTACGGGTCATGGACCGCGCGCGCTCACGCCATCTTCTTTGTCGTATCCCCTCCCCTTACATACACTCAAACTACATAGCCACTTGTCGTAAGACCAGACGTTGGTCAGGATGAGGGAGACACCTGGAGAGCGAATGCCCGCAAGACGTAAGTGGGTGACGGATCTCTCTATCCAGGATGGAAGGAACACCGCCGCCTCTCGGGGTATTGACGACATTAACGGAAGCAATGATTCTAGTGTCCGTGCCCGGAATCGTAAATCAACGAATCTTACCTGCTAGCCCCGGGGCCACTAGGAGGTGGAAGGCGATAGGGTGACGCCACGACAGTTCCGTCAAACGGCCCGCGCCCTCGGCTGTGGCGGCGTCGCACTCTCCATAAATAGCGCGCATCGACGACCGATGAAATATGGGATCGGTCGGTTGCTGCCTGTGCTGTCGGCCACGCCGTGGACCCCAAGAGTCTGCTGGGGCAGCAGGATAGTGATTCCGTTCCCATTGTCCCTACAGTGCAATCTGGCGGTTATGACGGCTCAAATTCAGATTATTGATTAACATTTTTTCGCGAAAAAATCTGTTTTCGGTTATAATCGTTGAATATTTATATTCCTACCGCAAGGCGGTCGGGCTGGACTACAAAGGCTGTGATCTCATTCCGTACAGTATGCCGAACGTCGGTAACGGCGACCCTTCCGGTAGGTCCGTGGGATTGGGAGGTCGCGGATTCGATCCCGGCAACCGAACCAGACATTCGTGTGATGGGTATAACACTAGTGCGTTTGCGTATCGTCTCTGATTAGTGGTTTCCTTGGTTTTTCTCATCTCCCGAAGGCCGCCGGACCCTTAAACCAATACCCATAATCAAGTAGTCATGTACCAATACACAATACACAACAGTTGAACAGCCCTAAACGCACAATCAAAGTCCATACTAGATTTAAGACGGGTTATCTGCAGGCGGTGGTGAGAAAATGGCACGTCGCGGCGTTCAAATGAGATGGCATCTATGAATTGACATTGAAGGACACTAATTTTGAGGTTCAAAACTATTTCTAAGTAAACCGGTGTTGCGTTCTGAGGCTCTCTTCATTCAGCGCTGCACTCGCCGTTGCTACTTTCGCCTTCGGCGGAGAATCGCCCTGAAATGTGCACGTCTGCGCTCGTGAATATTGTTCTGTTTTCAGTGCTCAGACACGAGATATAGGAAGCACCAGAGACTGGCGACTTGGAGAATGACCTCGAGCCAAATTTATTTTCTCTTCGATGTACTTTTTAATCAGATTGAAAGGAACCCAGCGAGTGTCTGCGATTTATGTCAATCCTGTATTCGTTACAATGCGAAATGAATTCTGAGTATAGTGTAAAATGAATTAATGTTATTTTTATTTCCGGCTGTGCGGCAGTGCTTGGCCCTCTGCCCGCCCCCGAGCTTCCACCTCACTGCATCGTCCCACACTTTCTCCCCACCCTGATCCCAACGCTGCTGGACTCATATCAACTGTATCCTGTCCGGAATGTTTCTTTACAATTCTGATTTCATCAATGCATTGTGGTTGCGTCAAACTAAATTTCGTAGAAGATATTCGGATGGAGGATATCCATTCTGAGTTAAGATTTTACCCCTACCAACACCAAGGAATAAATGATCCTCTGCCTATGCAGAGATCTTCCGACATTTAGTCAAATATAGGCCTATATATCATCTTAATAGTAGTGTATTATACTAGTATATTGTGACGACTTAAAATACTTCAAATAGTTCCAAACCGTATTCTGAAGGTTCATATTTCGAGGGAATAGTTCCGAGTGGTTTTCTTTATCCTCTGCCTAAAACATTACCAAGTCAAATTAAAACCCACGTCTAACATTGCATCATATTTTGAACAAAAAGCTGTTTATAAACAATAACAATGTTTTTCAGTTTCCTAGAAAATTGAAACCTACAAAAAGGCATTGGTAGGCTTCTTACGGCCCCCTTTAATGCTGAAGGTATAAACAGGGTGTTTAAACATTCAGAACCGAAATTGTACATTAGAAATCCTTAGAGCCAATAGCACTTAATTTTAAGTTGTATCTGTAAACACGAAATTGCGTTGCACAAGAACTGTTTTGTGAAGAGTGTCGGGACGAGGCCTGAAGCCCGGGCCCCGCTGCTGGCGCGTCACGCCCCGCGCGATCATAAATCGCTTCGCTCGCCCGAGGAGTTTCGACTCCGTCGTGCCCTCTCCGTCCCCCATCCCATACCACCCCGCCCCCTTCCCCCTTCCCCTTCGCCCCGCCGTGCCGCATAAAATCGCTTTACTCGCCGGCCTCTCTCGCGGACATGTTACACTAAACTACACACATTACAGCTGCTGTTCACCGGCTAAACGGCCGCTTTATTGCTCGTTCTGAAATAAAAATGAAATACGCTCTTGCCTCCGTTGGCGAGGCGGGCAGACCGCGTCAAGATCTCTGGGAGACGGGAGGCCACCACTCCAAAGCTCGGACCCTCCCCCAACCGCGAGGAGAAAATGCTGCGCTATTTCGTACGTGTTTTACAACGGAGGTCGTGCTTTTCATTCGACGTTCCTTCTAGGCCGCGTGCTGAAGAATAGGGGATCGTAAGATATCGGGGATCGAAATTTCTTCGTACCTCTAACTTCTAATGAGTTGCTGCTGTATAAATGATATTGCGAAAATCTCAGATCGATAAGATCAGACATAAATTCAACACCATCAACTTTGAGATTTTTTTATAACACTATATGCAGACAACTCCGGTTGTAGTGAAGCTTTGGCTATAGTGAACCTAAGGTCCTTGTCCCGTTTCAGTTACATTTCAAATAAGCAAAAGATTCGGTTATAGTACACCTGAACTTCGTCTATAGTGAACGTTAAAAAAAAGTCCTGGAAATTAATTCGCTCCCGGAAGATAATTCATCGCCTCAGTGCCACACCCCAAGCAGCTTGGTAAAATTATTGTTGGCCAAAGGTCATGATCGAAGAAGTCTCCCCTGAGGTGAAGGTAGCAGACCGTGAAGGGCGACCTTAGCGATGACCTTAGGACAATAAATTTCTCTGCGGAAACAAGGCAGTGGGCAACCAATGGTGCCAGGGACGTGCGATTACTTGCTTCTGTTTCAAACAGTGTTACTCGTCTTTTCCGTGGGGCAATGCGCGTTGCGTTCTACGTAGACGACAGGAAGCGTGCTGCTCCCGCGGCCCCACAGCCTGCCGACACCTCCCGCGTTGCACAGAAAAGCGGTCAGTTTCTTTAGCTGTTTGCGTCAATCCGCTAACGTATGGATCTCGTATGTTATTGGGCTTATAAAAGGGCCTGCGGAGAGTGGGACGTTGTTCCACCAGTGGAAGAGAGTATGTCTGGTTTTGTATTACCCTACCTGAGAGTATTATTATTATTCCACAATTTACACTTCATAGACCACTTCGATAATTCATTGAGAGAAAACCTCACAATGTGAAATCAAATTCCTGTCACCAGGGAGACCAGGAAAGTTCACCGAAGCGATTCGATCGGGTTTTAGCAGAATAATATTTCTTTCCCCACATTCTAAACGTATGTGCTTAATCCGATATGGCAATACTCCTAATATATATATGCAATAAATCGAAATTGAGAAATCTATTTTAATGTTCATCGCTTTTCGTGTAGTTTTGGATGATGTTTGCCGAAATAGCTTTTTTATATTTGTTCCATCAGTTCAAACCATTTTCAATGAGTTCCAACGGTAGATATCACTGTTTCTCAAGAATATTGGAATTAATTCTCTTATAAATTCCGCAGTAACTGCAACTGATATGTATGTACATTGACAGCGTTGAGCAGCGTCCCGGCCTTGCGGCCATGGGATAAGGGGTGTGGTGAGAACACAGCCATCCCTACGCTGTATTCTGGCATTCTCCATCTGAGAAATGAGCTTCCCCATCGCCGGCAACAGGTACTGTGGCATTGCCA
Source organism: Gryllus longicercus (assembly GCA_038098605.1). Taxonomy (NCBI): domain Eukaryota; kingdom Metazoa; phylum Arthropoda; class Insecta; order Orthoptera; family Gryllidae; genus Gryllus; species Gryllus longicercus. Next base: position 475,495 of record JAZDUA010000381.1, read on the forward strand.
AGATATTGCAGAATCAACTTCCGCTTCGACCGGGAATCGAACACGGTTTGCGCCATGGGATGCGAGTACGCAAACTGAGTCGCCGAGAGTCTGTACAACGGGTAGTAATTTGTAGAAATTCTGTTTCTGTTAATATAAAAGTGTAAATATAACCGATATTTTAACTTCCATTGGAGTTTTTTACTATGTGTTAATTGGATACTAAAATGTTGGTTAACAATATATACGTAGATATGTGTATTTTTTTACGTTAACATCTAACTACAATATATATATATATATATATATATATATATATATATATATATATATATATATATATATATATGATTGTTTAACTCATTTTTTAAATTTAAGTTGTATTATCTACTTCGATAAAAGTTGATAATGTTACATGCAAGAAAATGAAATAAAAATAAATTTTAATTGTCGGTCAGATTTGATAATAGCAGGAATTTCGAATACTGTATGTTCACATGAGTATTTCTCTTGTCTGCGGTATAAAATACAATTTTTAATTCAGTCCTGCTATTCATTGTTTTTGTACACCTTGTATTAATCTGATGTTAAGTGGTCTGGAGATAAAAAAAATAGTGAATGTATGTAATTGTAGATTTCTGTAATAAGGAGAAAACAATACTCTGTTACACAATTACACAGCAGATCTCTCTTCATTGTTTGGCAATAGTCATCAGTATCATAGTAAATGTCGTTGACAATTGTGGAGCTGTATTGAAGGACGTTATGTGATGCGGATGAATATATTTAAATACCGAACCTTGAATAAAAATACAAATGTTAAACCGGCATCACATTTATGGAACCTTGAATGTTCTGGACAGTTAACAATATCAATGTTTTAATATGTAATACTTTGTGCATTGATCTTATTCATTGGGCGGTAGAGGGTTCTCTCGCAGCGATTTCTCATTGTTTCGCGGCTCCGGCGAATTTCGGCCACAACAGGTTGGCAGGCCCGTGGCGTCGGGCCGGGGGGAGGGGGGGGCGTTTCATTTGCGCAGCAGGTGGGGCGCGGGCGTCGGGAAGGCGGGCGACCCGCAGCGCGTGAGATGAGCTCGGCTTCGTCCTGCTTCCGCCCCGCCCCGCCCCGCCCCGCCCCGCCCCCGCCGTCGACCCGCGTTGTTAATACAGTCTCGCTGCTCACCTGGAGCTCACTTCATAAGAATCGCGGCGCAGCAGCCACGAGCCGCCCTGCTCGCCTTTCTTCTCCTCCTTCCTCTCCTCCGCTCCTCTCGTATCTTCTCGTCTCCGCTGGCGGGAGGGGCGGGGGTAACCGCTCTATGGGAAGCGCGCTTCACCTGGTGAAAGAATAATGGTGTAATTACCACTCCGCTGTAATTAAAGGTTAATTTAAGGAACTGGCGCGGGAGGTGGGGGGGCGTGGCTGCCACCGTTGCGGGGGCGGCGCCAATTTACGGCTTCGCTGACGCGTGGCGTGTGCGTGGTGGCTGCGCGGAGGCCGCGAGCCACGGCAGGCGCGATGTGCTAACGAAGATGGTTTCATTTGATTTATTTCGTCTAAAAACTGTAAGGAACTGTATGATGTACCCGAGAAAAGTACAATTCGTGCGCGTTTCCTCGAACTTCAGAATACGTTCCCCATTTTCCTTTGCATAATTGATGCGTTGAAGAACCAATAAAGTGAACTTTGCAACATTTCTAAAAGTAATAATTTCTGCTTCTGCAAATTGGAAAAGCATTTGCTTCAGTAAATGATCTGCAATTTTATTTCAAAATATTGCTAAAAAGTAGCACCCTGCACCACTGGTTCTCCTACTACGAATGGCACAACGCGAGCGACTCTACGAAATTGCTTTGATCGGAAGCTTTCTGTGGTTTCTGCGATCAACATCAGGCAAATGCCGAAACAGTACCCTAACAAACAGGCCACAGATCGTGCGCCATCTTAGCTTCCTCTTTTTTGTCCTATCCTCAACTCTACTAACGTACACTTACACTAACATGCAGTACACTTCCGCACATGACGGGAGACCGGTCGGGAGCTTAGAGCTTGTCCCGCTTTGCGCGGTGCTCCGCTGATGGGAGCTTCCTGGTTGGGACAAAACCCAGTTAGCCGACGGATCTCGCCATACAGCGGGGGAACGATCACCGCCACCTTCCGAGCGAAACCATGCATTACACTTACGGGACTAATGACACTAGTAGTTCACTAAACAACCAACCAATCAATCGCGAGGGAATCGACTTAAAACGACGAGAACATGCGATACGATTATTTCGTGGTACAGTTCATGAAATGAGTATATTTTCTTACTATCATCTCAAAGAACTCACGAATGCGTGCGCAGATAGTAATCCTTATTTTAGGCATCATAGCATGAGTCAGGGGAAACCAATTTTAAAAATAAAAACCAATAAAATTTTAAAAAGCGCGAAATTTGCAACTTTTGAAAAATTAGACATTTTCGTTCCCGAGTTATAGATAACTTATTTGCAACGGTAAATGAACTGCAGGTCTGATTTTTCTGCATTGCTAACAAAATAGTTACTCGCCCTTACCTCTGTTCCTACCACTACTAGCAAAAGGTGAGTTCAGCAAGAACGTGCGCATATTGAAGGTACATTTCAAGGATTTCTGATTTCCATTCCAGACGGCTGTGGGTTCGATTGTCCCTCCTTTCCAATTGAGTGCCGCGGTCTTGGCGGCAAAGCGTTGTCGCCACGCAATCTCCTCCGTGAGCCGATTTCGTGGAATGTTTGGAGACTAAGATGTGTCGGATTTTTTTATTTTATTTTATTTATTTATTTATTTATTTTTATTTTTTTTTCAAATTATCATCAAGTATGAAATTACATATAACGGAGATATACATGTGGTGATCTCCGCTGATGGAGAGGCAACCTCGTTTATGCAGTGTTCTGACTCCACGCCGTAAAGAATATACAAAGCAACTGCCGAACTCTGAAGGATTTGGGATTGTCTAAAATTTAGATGCATGTGTGCAACTGCGTGATATGGAATTTCCCACTGTACGATTATTGACAAAATTTCATATGCAACTCCTTTAGTTTTCTTAGGTTTGTTCGCTTTGATGTGGTTTTATCAAAGAACAGTAAACAATTGATGAGAATTATACTAATATAATAATGTGTTTATTGTAACATTTCTTCTGAGTCGCATGCGTGTCCAAAGAGCAGAGAATATTGAAGAGCAGCGCTGGCGCCTGGTGACTGTCGGCGAAAGAGTTCTGTCGATTCCTCTTCCACTGGCTGCCACCAGACGTCATCGCTGCTCCTGACATCGCATGGGTAACCCGGGCGCTGGAGCGAAGCTAGACAGCAAGCGGTTATTTGTAAGAAAGAAATGTCATCGTTCGATTTGTGTGCTGTGAAATGTGGCATGCGCGGTATTTCGGCTTTACACATCCGCTTAATGCAAGGTGGCCCCTTTGCGGAATACATGCTGAACGGCGAAAATCAGGGAATGTTAATTGCTCTGGAAAAATCAGGAGGTTTCATTACCGTCAGAGAAAAATTTCGAGTTGGTTATAAACAGGGCTTGGATTCTGGTGTCCACGAAATTCTTTTAATATAAGAGGAAAATTACTTTATTTATTATAAATTCATTTTAGGAGGAAACATAATCCTTAGCTCCGATCTTCTAGGAGTCAGTTTTGAAAGGTTGGGGAAGTTACCGAAGATCCGTGGGCTGAGTTCGATAAACAACTACTGCAGTAGTGAATTTCGTCACGACCTGATGATATAATAAAAAGTTGTTTTGGTGTGTGTCATTTTTAATTCATGAAACATTCACTATCAAAAAACATGAAAAAAAACAAAGTGCGTAAAAATGACAAAACTGACCCAAGGCCAAAAATTGACGCCAAAATTTAAAAAAATTACAGAATAACTATTCATTTTTATCACTTATATGTCGTGATAAACATTCATTTACAACGTCTACGTCTTACATTAGATACGTCTAGAATGCACCAATATTACATGGTATCAGAATCCAATCCATGGTTATAAAAATCTCTATTATTTGTAAAAAGAACTGGTAGTCTTATTTTCTCTCAGTTTGTTTTAATTTCAGTTCAATTTGTTTTAATTTTTATTATATCACGGCCAAATCAGAGATCTGATATATTATTTTCAAGCATGCATGGGTAGTTTCTTTGAAGGGTGTGAAACATTTGCACATGTCGACATTTGAACTTCGACTACATGGAATATCATGGCGTGAAAAACGAACAGGACAAGAACATGAACTGAATTCAACGTACCCCATTGCCTATGAAAATAAAACAAGTGCTCGGGATTTATTCTGCTTGAAAGTATAGATTGGTAAAATATTGTTAGAAAGACACGGCGAACGTATTTTCCACGATACTGATCCACTCCATGTGAACCAGAAATGGTTCAACGTGCTATAATTTCTTTTATTTTGACTTTGACTTTATGTATAGTCGACTGCGGTTATTTCATCTGTGCAATCTAAGAAAGTTTCAAAGTTATTTCTGTTTTGAGTTCATGTTATCGTTCAGAATGTCTGCCTGAATCGGCAATAGTATTCGAAATGTCCCTCAGACGTTTTGACAGGTCTAGAATCAGACTCCGTCCACTCGATCTGTGAAGTCCCACAGCAGAATATCATGTCCGACCAATGACTATGCATATCGCTCCAAAATAAAATTTTTTAATTAAGTTCTTAAAAAATAAATATTTTAATGGAAACAATTATTACATACATATATCGCTAATTTTTTAGTGAAAAAATTAATATATTCAATATTTTTAAGTTAAATACTTTCGAGTTCTTGTATATACGGTGAACGTGTGGAATGCAGTAATCCATGGAAACTATGGGACGCTACTTGAATTTCCACCAAACTTTCAACGCTTAGGATTAAGGCGAAAAATATGTATTTACTAAAATTCCGAAAACTTATTTTCACAATGTAACTTGTAAAATTTTATAATGTAAATTTTTTTCTGTATAGTTAATTTAGAAATATTACTCTGCGTATGTGTGTTGCAATTGTGGTGTGCCATTTTTAAATTGCTCTGTGCAAAATAGGAAAGAAGAAGTGGGCCTGTCCAACGTCACAAACTGAAGTTATTGGCCAGACTCTTAGAAGATCCATCCGTTGGTGTCCTCGAAAGGCAGTGGGCACAGAAATACGTGACTTCAGTCGTATTCCTCTACCCAATGTCTGCCGATGTCACTAATGACTTCAGACACTTCTGACATGGAAGCCCTGTGTTCCTGATTTGATCAGAATAATGTATAACACTTACGGTAACTATAATTTATAACTATATTTAACTATATTTATAATAACTATACTGGCTCGTGCTAAATGCGGATGCACGAAGGAAGCCGACGTGCTGGTTGGCGCCAGATCGCATCCGCGGAGGTGGAACCCCGCCAGCACTCGGGAGAAAACCTTTACCGCACTGACGGACGTATGAATAAAGCAATCGACGTGCCCCGCTACTTCAGTCAACCAAAAAGTGTGAGGTTATGGTGGCCATCGAAATGCAACGGGCGAAGATTGCGGTGGCGTGGGGTAAGCGTCTGGGAGTTGTCCGTTTTGAAAGCAATTCCCCGGCTCCTACCCCACGTCACTGCCGCTCTGTGACGCTTCTGAGAAGAGGGATAATGGTTATCGGTGTAGCATGGTGAGTGCAACGCAGGTTGTGGACCAGTTCTTCGCGTTGGCATGCAAGGAGGCTTATTTCAATTAATTTTTCGTCAAAAAAAGCACAAAATTTACGTGTCGTATGGGGAGACGTGCATTCCGAGCTCTAAACAGTTCAGCCGTATTTCTGGAAACTTGACATCCCTGTATTGATCTAGATGATGCAGCGGCCCCAAGAATTTGCAACCGATAATTTAATTTTGGGGGTACTTTACATGAAGACCCTGGGACGTTTCCCTAGGTAAATAATTGACTCCATCGTTCTTTGATTTGTTCTTGGATACTGTGTCGGATATTTAAGAGAATGGTGCAGATCTCATTTTCCTTGAAACCCCTGAATTTTCAAAAATTTCATATCTTCGAAATTTCAAGACCTTATTGCATGATTTTGCGTTTAAAAAGGGGGAGAAAATTTACTGTGTTAGCACACTGGTTTATACTTGAGATGTATTTACGTATTTGTAGAAAAACACGTGTACTTTTTTAAGGGATGTAAAAAAATATATTAACAAATGGGATATGAAAGAAATAATTTGTACGATTTTGTGAATTTTTCCGAAGTCTCTATTCATTCCGAATGTGGATATGATACTTTCCAATGGTGAATTTATCTCCGTATTTATATTACATCGAGAATGAGTTAATTGTTTGTAATTATGAAAACAGCTACAGAATAAACAAAATGTTATCCGTTTGTGAAGGGTTATGGTCCATATAGTCGATTTTTGCGTAACATTACTGTATTTCATAATCGGCCAACGGTTTCGAAGATAGTTGTCCCATCACCAGACTGCAAAATTGAATGTTGAAATTATGTAGTACAAATTTTAAAATTATTTTATCCTATAATATTAAAATGAAGAAATTATGACTAGTAAGAACTTACCTGACACGAGAGATCACAAAACAGATGGTTTGTACATTAACGTTTAAACAGAAGCTGGTAAGTTCTTAATTTTTTAAATTTAACATTGTATGGTAAAGGATTTTAAATTTTGTACTACTGAATTTGAACATTCAATTTTACAACCTGATGGCGACAACAATCCCCAAAACCATTATATGATTTCGAAATAAATTAATGTTAAATAATTCGTCTGTCAAAAAATATGGGCCCTAACCCTTCACATACTCATTACTACAAAGACAGACTAAATGGTGGAAATTAAAAAAAAAATGTTCATTTTGTTGCATATTTAATTTTTCATTAAATACAGCTGAGTGTCGATAATAGTCCGGAGCGCGGGTAGCGTGTAATTCTGAGGAAGCGTTCCTCAAAAATCTAAAAAATTAAACCTATACCATTACAGAATGCTTATCAACCGAATTATTGAGAGTATTTTTAGTTCAGAAAACTCAATTGTTTTAATCGAAATGCGATAATCACATATTTTTATGTTATAATGTAAACTAAAAAAATTATTTTAAATATGTTCACGATATTTATATTTTTTTAGCTTTGACGGCGGCGCGTGCTGTAATAATAAATTGTATTATCTAAAATAATTGTTAGATTAGATCGTTATAGCATCAAAAGTTATTTATTTCCTCGCCTTCGTTTTTACGTAGTAAAAACTTTTTGCGTAGTAAAAAGGAGACATTGATTTGCTGCGGCGGCGAATCTTCGACATAAACTCGTATTGTTTGGCCCTGATAAATGAATTAATTCTTATTCCTATCTGCTGTAAATTACTGTCTCTAACTCTGTCTAGACAGAATCCACATTTTGATGGAGCAAAGGAAGGTTAGAAGGTGGTGCTGGTCCCGTTTTCGGCGAACTCCCACTGTATTATCAAACGTAACAAAAGAACAATGTTGATAATTTTTTTTCATAAATTAAATCAGTTTTAAAATATACCTTTCAAAAATGTCATGTTCAATTATTTGTAAGAAAAAGTAGTTTTCGCGTAATTTCTTTTTGATGTTATTGTAATTTATATAATAAAATATTTACAACATTTCATAATATTATCTTTCAATTTTTTCAAATAATTCTTACGTACACGTAGGTTTCCGCGGCTCGAGCATGACTTCTGGTAGTGACTACCCTGAAAAAGCCTGCGATATGACAGGCGAAACGTCGGCCTCTCTGCCAACGACGCGGCGTCAACCGGACAGCCCAGAAGTCAAATGACTCTTACAAAATAGAGCTAATTTTCGAAAATCGCAAAAATTGGAAATCATTTTATTATGGCGAAGAAACAGTTAAGAATAATAAGGTAATCCTGTGGATGTAATCTCAAATTCTAAATGCGGAATTTTGTGTCAGTGCTAGTGACATTTTTATTTGAAGTAATCTTCAATCACTAATTAAGCTAGATATGTAACCGCTAGTATTTTAAAATATTGTCAAAAAAACCATTTTTAGTATGTTCTTAAAATTAATAAGACATTTTACAAATGTGAAATTAAAAAAAGTAGTTTCTTTCTCAAACTAATTTTTTCCGATTTTTCATTGGCAATATTGAACGCAGTATTATATTCAATTTCGTAATGAGACATTCTCTATTCATCATCGGCAATCACGAAGCAGTTAAGCACCGTTGGCTCCGGGTACGTACTACTGGAATATTGATTCGATTTTATTCCATTGGAATGTACCTGTAGCCACCGCTGTTTAAAACTTTGGGCTTCGAGGGAAGGAGGAAGGAACCGTTCTGTACCGTGCTCGTAAGTGCTTGTGGAATACAAGTTATAAGTTGAGTAACACAAGTGTACCAACTTCAATTAAATTGGGATTCTTCAGAAACTACTCTACTACGGCCCATCGGGTTTCAAGTGCGGTTTTCTCCCGTCGAGATCCATAGGCATTGACGCTGTCTTTGCAGCGACTTACCGGGATGTCGTGAGTTTCAGGTCTGGTACCGGGATGTCGCGAGTTTCAGGTCTGGACGGTGGCGGATTTTCGATTTGGGCTGAATAGCGTAGTGGAAGTCAGCTGCTGGCCATGGAAGTATTGTAGTGATTGGTAGTTTTCTGTGGTTGCTCCGATCAATCTCTGGCGAATGCAGGACCAGTACTGTAATAAAACAGTCCGCGCGTGACTTTTCTTTCCTCCTCTATTTCTTATCCTCTCCAACCTGCCTTTAATATCCTATTCTACAAACATTTGAAAGAACAGTCCGGAGCTTACTAGGGCTTGTTTCACCTGAGGCGGCGACTCGCCGGGGATGGTACCTGCAGCACGAAGGAAGCCGACGTGCTTGTTGGCGCCAGATCGCATCCGCGGAGGTGGAACCCCGCCAGCAGACGGGAGAAAACCTTTACCGCACTGACGGAAGTATGAATAAAGCGATAGACGTGTTCCGCAACTTCAATCAACCAAAAGTGTGAGGTTATGGTGGCCATCCAAATGCAACGGGCGATGATTGCGGTGGCGTGGGGTCAGCCCCTGGGAGTTGTCCGTTTTGAAAGCAATTCCCCGGCTCCTACCCCACGACACTGCCGCTCTGTGACGCTTCTGAGAAGAGGGATTTTACCACTTCGGTGTAGCATGATGAGTGCAACGCAGGTTGTGGACCAGTTCTGCGCGTTGGCATGCAAGGAGGCTTATTTCATATATTTTTGCGTAAAAAAAAGTACAAACTTAACGTGTTTTTTGGGGAGACGTATACTCTGAGCATGTTTTCTTGAGCTACATAATCCTCCTATTAAAACAGTCCGCGCGTGACGTTTCTTTCCTCCTCTATTTCTTATCCTCTCCAACCTTCCTTTCATATCCTATTCTACAAACATTTGAAAGAACATTCTGGAGCTTACTAGGGTTTGTTTCACCTGAGGCGGCGACTCGCCGGGGATGGTACCTGCAGCACGATGGAAGCCGACGTGCTTGTTGGCGCCAGATCGCATCCGCGGAGGTGGAACCCCGCCAGCACTCGGGAGAAAACCTTTACCGCACTGACGGACGTATGAATAAAGCAATAGACATGCCCCGCAACTTCAATCAACCGAAAGTGTGAGGTTATGGTGGCCATCCAAATGCAACGGGCGATGATTGCGGTGGCGTGGGGTAAGCCCCTGGGAGTTGTCCGTTTTGAAAGCAATTCCCCGGCTCCTACCCCACGTCACTGCCGCTCTGTGACGCTTCTGAGAAGAGGGATAATGGTCATACCACTTCGGTGTAGTATGGTGAGTGCAACGCAGGTTGTGGACCAGTTCTTCGCGTTGGCATGCAAGGAGGCTTATTTGAATTAATTTTTCGTCAAAAAAAGCACAAACTTTACGTGTCGTATGGGGAGACGTGTACTCCGAGCATGTTTTCTTTTTTTTAAATAATATTTTATTTTGCAATTTGTTTGGGTACAAACATTTGGCAAAATTGCATACAATTTTTAATAACATGATAGGAGTAAGGTCCATTGACCGTACTCCTAATATTACATTTTTTTCAGATTAACACACACTAAACATATTTGATAACTAAACTAACATACTAAAAATTTAAGATGATAAGCATATATAATAATAAAACAGAAAAATAATATAACAATTTATAGTCGATATGTCAGGTCTAAAGTATGATATCGTTTAAGTCGTCTGGTAGTGTCACTATTGTCTAGTAAGTTAATGGCAAGAATATTTTGATGGTTATGTAGTCGTTGTAAGTATTTTGCCCTGGTCTTGTTAATTTCTTCTTTTATTGTTGTCATTTGTAAGTCTCGGTGTATTGTGGCGTTCGTTACGTACCAAGGAGCATTTACAAATTTTCTTAAGCTTTTAGATTGGAAGCGTTGTAATATTTCAATATTTGAATTTTGAGCTGCTCCCCAAAGTTGTATTCCATATGTCCAGACAGGTTTTAGTAATGCTTTATACAGAAGAATTTTGTTTGCGATGCTTAAGGATGAGTTTTTTCCTAATAGCCAGTTTAATCTGATAATTTTGAGATCTAATTCTTTTCTTTTATTCTTTATATGTGTTTTCCATGTAAGTCTTCTGTCCAGTGTAATTCCAAGATATTTTGCTGAGTCGTTTTGAAGAATAGGTTGTGATCCAATTTTTATAGGAGGGCATGTTTCGTGCTTCAGAGTGAAGGTAACTTGGGCAGACTTCTTGTCATTTGTTTTGAGGCGCCAGCGTTTCTGCCACTTGTGAATGGATTGCAGATGTTCTACGAGACGTGATGCTTCTGCTGGATCTTTGTGTCGAGCTAAGGTGGCTGTGTCATCCGCGTAGGTTGCTGTCAATGCGTTTTCTGATGTTGGAATGTCGGCAGTGTATAAGGAGTGCGTACAAGCACTTATACACTCCAAGGGAGGTGCAAGCACACTTCCTTGAGGAACCCCCGAATTTATAGGGATAAGTTCTGAAGTTACACTGTTAAATTTTATTTGAAAATATCTCTCCGTGAGGTACGATTTTAGTAAGAGATAGTAAGGATATGGAAAGTTTTGCTTAATTTTATACAATAAACCTGGGTGCCAGACCTTATCAAAAGCCTGGCTTATGTCGAGAAACACGGCAGAGCAATATTCTTTGTTTTCTAGTGATTCACTAATTTCGTTTACTATTCGATGGATTTGTTCTATAGTCGAATGGCTTTGTCTGAACCCAAATTGATGATGGGGTATTATTTCTTTTTCTTGTAGAAGTGGATTCAAACGTGACTGAAGTAGTTTCTCAAAAACTTTGGATAGTGTTGGTAGAAGACTAATAGGTCTGTATGACACTACTTCATGAATTGGTTTGCCCGGTTTAGGGATGACTATTACTTGGGCTATTTTCCATTGCTCGGGAAAGTGTCCTAATCTTAGAATGGCATTGAAAATGGAAGTAATTAAGGCTATCAATTTTCTTGGTAGATGGCGTAGAATTGTTATAGAAATCATATCATATACGGGAGCTTTTCTTGTTGGTAAAATTTTTATTAATGTTTCCACTTCTCGAGCACTTACGGGCTTGATTTGGGGAGCTAGTTGCAACGATGAATCTAGGAAGTTGTAAATTTCTTCCTCTTCTGCTGCAGATATTTGTGGAGGAAATGGTGAAAGACGTTAGAGAAATGGGAGGCAAAGCATTCTGTTTTCTCTTCGTCGCTTTTAGCCCATGTACCATCAGTTTTTGTGATCGGAGGAATAGGTTGTATTGGTCTCTTCAAGCATTTGGTGGTTTTCCTAAGAGAGTACTCTGAATTTGAATTTGGAGTCAGTCTTATAAGTTTATCTTGTAGAGCGTTGTTTCGGTGTTCTCGAAGTAATCTTTTCAGGTTTTGTGAAGCAGAATTTAGTCTTCTTTTAGTTGCTGGATCTTTAGTGATTTGCCATTGTTTTTTTAATTTGCGTTTGAGCATGTTTTCTTGAGCTTCATAATCCTCAAGAGTTAATTGATTATAGTAGAACAAGGATTGGTAGCAACATTTGTTTATAGAAAAAATCCCTGCTGCGTAATAGTAGGCAAAACGTGCGCTTATTAATGTGCATGAGGGCATTCGTCTTCATAAGTGATGGTTTATTTCACCTTTTATAGGGAGGAGAATGTAAGAAAATGACTGTGATCATAAGAAGTGAATGATATTCGAGATAAATTGTCAAGAGAAATATGTTTTCTACATGCGTTGACTCTATTGCAGGTAATGCGAACAAAAATCGAAACGTTGCCTTAAAAAAATACAGATTTGTTTTATTTTGACCAAAACTCAATAAGGATGGTACTTATCGTATTATTCTAATAGATATCTTTTATTACAATATTATTGCTTTTTTAATTACTTCGTGTGTTATTCAGCAATTACATGGACGCAGTAATTCTTAAACTAAAGGGGAGGAGACCTGTTGTTTGGAGCATAGCAATCAATGCGTATGACCTTAAACGACATGCACAAGAATATTTAAATTAAAGAGTTTTCAGACTCACAAAACGGTTTTAGAAAATCAAAATCTACGAAATCTGCCATTTTTCCTTTTCTTAAAGATGTTGCTTTATTAATGGACCAAAATTAAGCACCCGTTGGAATATTTTTCAGGTTTTTGAAAGCTTTTGACGTTATTGACCATAACATCTTCCTATCAAAATTACCTTCTTATGGAATTCGTGGTATCGCCCTAGATTGGATAACCTCGTGCCTTAAACAGAGATCTCAAAGAGTATAAATACCGTACTGGCACGAAAGGACATTATTTACTTATCTTTCCAATTCTTTACCCATTGAATATGGGGTCCCGTAAGGTTCAAACTTAGATCCCATCCCCTTTCTGTTATACGTAAAGGATATGCCCTTTTCTAATACAAACGGAAAGACAGTTCTCTTTGCCGATTACACGAATGTTCTTGAATGAATGAAAAGAAACAATAAATAGTACCATAACTGTAGTTTCAAATTGGTTTTGTAATAACAATTGAATAGTTAACGAGGAGAAACAGTTTCAATGCATTTTTGCAATTCAAATCAGCAATCGTATGCTCGATTGAAAATGAACAAAAAGAATTTAGCTGATGATATAGTATAAAAGTTTCTAGGTCTCAAATGGAATGTCCATATAACAGAATTAAACACTAAATCAAGTTCATTATGTTATGCATTCGGAATTCTTTCAAATTCTGTCAGACTTCATGCAGCTCGTTGCGTGTATTCCGCAAATGTTCCTTCCCGCCTGATATTCTGGGAAGCTCAATATGTAGTACCCAGACCTTTAGATTGCTCAAGAAAATCATCCGAATAATGAAAGAATGACATCCGCGTGATACCTGCAAGCCTCTCTTCATTGAGCTTGGAATCTTACCACTGCCTTGCCTATTTATTTACGAATCTATAATATGTGTCAAAACCTAGTTATCGGTGGGAACATATTTTAATGCAATACTGATATTTATGATTGCAACACGTCGTACAAATCACATTCATCAAGTGTCAGTATCAAGAGCTCACTACCAGATATCCACATTCAATACATGTACGTTACTTTACAACGCATTGCCAGAGGACATTAAACAACTGAAGTCTGGACACAAATTTAAGTTTAAAGTAAAATCTTTTCTGCTGCGTAACTGTTACTATACAATTAGAGACTATACTGAGCAACAAAAAAAGTTTATTTAAGAAAATAGTGTTATATAATGAATTAGTTTACATTTGTATCGTTTAATGTTTTTAAAAAGACTTAAAATGCTTGCAACAAATAATGTACTTCAGCTTCCGGGACAATGGCCCCCATCTCGATCACGTTTTTGTTCAGTTCCCCAAAATATTAAGTTCACTATTTCCGATGAGGTCAAAATTAAACAGGATTTCTCCATAACGATTGTTTCTGTTAATATAGTAAAAACAGGAAAAAATCACAGCACGAACTGAAAATTTTAATATCTGTTTCCCCTTAAAACTCAATTAGTATCCATTCTTTCCATCCTACTTCTTCATGAGTAATTTCTGTAGATCCTTCTCCTAAATTTGTGCTCTCTCCGTACTTGATTTTGGATTGTCCTCTTTGTCTAACTATCGCAATGGAGTCAATACCTCGTGCACTGTTGGAACACCGTCCCGCTCTCTGAAGGACCTTTTAGTCACGTACTATCATACGAGATGCTTTCGGTAGCGCGATGGCGCAAGCGGCTCATGGAGCTGGTCGGTTTCCGCGGGGCGGGTAGCGCCAAGGTATGGCAGTCGCGTGCTTACTGTCGCCTACCTAGAACTCGACGCGTTTTCCCCCGCGGTTTATCAAATAACTCTCAAGATTGAAACTGAAGAAGCAAATGCGCGTCGACGCCGCCTATTATAGCCCACGCAGGACATCGCCTTTGTTCCTGCGGTGAAACTGAGGTCATCAGTATGGTGACCATTCCCGATCAGTTACCTCAACCTCAGAGGAGAATTCTTCTATTATGACCATTGGATACTTTTTTTCTTTTCAAGAAGCATACTGTTGGAATTTGTAACACTGAGACGATATATTATTTTCCAGGATGGAATTAATTTCTAGGACGTATTTCCTACGTTCACTCTAGTCGAGGTTCAAGTTCGTTATAACCAAATCTTCTTATACTTGTTTGTATTTTAAGTGGAACGTGAAGACTTAATTTCACCATAACCCAGGGTTAACTTTATATGCGTTGACTATAGTCGGAGTCGACTGCACGCATCATTGCCGAAGCCGTCTACCAGAACGAATGTCACGTTCATCAGAAACACGGAAATTATGTCACCAGCATTGAAACAGCTAAATGTAACTATAGCACGATAAGGTCATAAATTGAAAGGGACTATCTTTTCTAATAATCGAGAAGTCAATTCGAACCTAGTATTAGTATATTCAAATTAGAATTTACTACCTAACACGAGCGTTTGTAGGTGACGCTTAGTTGTTGAATTAATTATTGATTCGAAAGGGGATTCGTAAGACAAACTATTCAGCCAATGTTTCTCAGTTGTACCAACTTATCATCGGGCAGTGTTCGCGTGAGTCGAAAGTCGGTGAGCGTACGTGGCCTGATTTGTGCCTGACCTACTTTCGTCTCAAGCTAGCATTGTAATAAACGTCACAGATAACCAGATCTATTAGCCTTTCGCGGTTGCGCATCGGGAAAAGCTAATCGCTTGCGCATGTGCAATTTATTTTCATACTGAACTATCCACTTGCTTCAAGTACAACGTGACTGTTGTGAAACGTGTTGCCTAATTATTTAGGCTATTTACTAAGTATTTGTCGCTTAAATTTGAGTTTCCAGGACGAGGACGTGTGAAAAAACTTCAATTTTTGTTGTATCTATCTACATTGTGCACGTATCTTGAAAAGGAATGTAAGGAAGATGATACCAATCAAGATTTGTGATTTTTTTTATTGATGCTGTCAGGCTTTGGTTGCAAACGAACAATCCCATTTTACTATTGAGTGTGACCACCGATCCTTTTGCGGACAGCTCTCATTATATGATATACCCTTCTCTGCGTTGGCGATAACACAAGTACGAAGAACTAAAATATAATTACGTTTTCACTGATAACATTTCAAGATTCCAACGATTTAATAGCATTGTGAAGAGACAGCGTCGCGATAAGAAGAAATTCGAAGCCTTCATAGCGTGTGGTTATGCGGAATCAATATTACTAAGAAAAGATCGTTTCCTTTCACGTTAAGTGATACTAGAGTGATATATATATATATATATATAATACAATAAGTCAATACAGCTCTTCAGTTGTGCTTTGTTTCATCATTAGAACTACGTCATTTCAATTGTTCATTAAAACCAGGAAAAATAATTGCTACTGACATATAGTCTAAAATATACGCGTTTTTCTGAGATTTTATAAAATATCACTTGTTCTGTTTTGGATTTTACTCATTAATTTAAAGATTTTTTAGGACATAAACATCTGCTCCGTAGTAATTATGAATGAAGAAAAGTTGCTAGTGATTTGGTAGTCGAAAATAAGTGAGAATAAGTATCTACATTCTCATGGTGAAGACAGAGAATTTCACTGGATTTAGGAAGAATGACCATGCAAGATACGTATCTCTTCAGTTTTGCTCTTTATATTTGTTTCTACTTCCCTAAACTGTACATGTGTCTTCTCTGAATAACCAAATGTTTTATGTTTCAGACATGATAAAAGGATGAGGATTCAAGTATTGACAACCTACACATACGTCGTCGAGACTTTTATTCTTTTTGTGTTGAACAAGAGATGTATAGGTAAGCAAACGATAAATACTTACGGAACTACGAGCACATAATCGTAATTCCTTTGTGTTTATTGGTTTTTTACCTATACTGACTCATCCCTTCGCTGGATTGTGAAGTCGACGAGAAGTCTTCTGGGGCCGAAGAGAGAAGACTTTCGAAGCAAATGAAGGAAACTTGTTGTTTTGCGTGATGTCAATTCGCAAGCAACTGGTTTTCTCTATTTGCTTACCATTTTTGTAACATTGAGTACGTGCCGATGGCGACTTACAAAATTCCTGAGTGCCTGTAGTTATGTTGTACATTTACAAATGATTTGTGTGGAGTACATTACTTCAAAACTATTTCATGTGTCTTATTGTACATGTTCATCTAATTTGCTGTTTGTATGTGAAATAAATATTATCACAAATGAAGGCGTCTACTGCCTGTTTGCGGTATCTGTAAGTTCAAATTTTCTTAAATTAAAAGAAATAAATATCTATAAATCAAGTATACTACACATGTGGGAATTCAGCACGCATGTCACAAGCTGCAATTTGTACATGTCCCTCAACAGTTTTCCTGCTTTGCGTGTTCGATATTCATGCCAGCGAAGGCTGTGACTTTGATGATGTGTTAAGATATTGTGTTACTGTACACAAGTGCATACGTTCACGTAGATAAGTCACTAAACAAAAATTTTACTTGGGACTTACACTTTTATTTATCGAATTTAATTGTTTAATGTCACCTGGTAAGTTGTAAAATAATATACATGTGTTGTGTGTGGAGTTTTTGTAATGTACTGTTGATACTGTCGGACAAAATCCATGCACTCTTCTCCGGATAATTCGCAATGCCGGAAATGCCGTTTCGCGACAAGTCTTGCCGCGATATTTGCGCGCATCGCTGCCTACGTCTACACGTCAGATGCGTAAACGTGAGCGCGCAAGCGGAGCGACCACGTACGAAGGGAAGTTTCAGAAGCACTCAAGTGGAGAACTTTTTCTAAATGTCGCAGTCAGAACTGTTTCGACTGTCAACAGTACTGTCAAAAGTCTATGTTTAAAGAATCCCCCAGCGTGTCCGTAAAGGTTGCGAAACCACGGCTTCCCCTAAGATCCTCTCAGATGATTGTGTTATAAAATGGATCATACATACATGGCGTCAGGGCTTTTTACCCAGTACTTCTCTACTCGCTGTCATTGGATGAAAATCTGTTCTTCCAGAGTCTTTACTTACTCTGGTCTAGCGAGCCTCTTTTACTAAGAGTAATAGAGAAATTACTAGGAGGCGGACTTTAATGAAATGTCATTTTTTAATAGAATTTTTGAGTGGCCTTTTCGATTTCTTACCTAAATATTGTAATGTCAGCCGTTGAGAGTACTATGTAATATAAAGTTCCTGAGACGCCTAGCGGTGTCGATTTCACGATCAATAAGGCAGATATTTTATTTTAAAGAACAGTCCAAACCCAAAGTTTGCAAGCTGGGTTGACTTGAAAAAAGGAAGAAGGTTCGGTTACATTAGGAACATATGCAACAGCTTGAGTTGTTCATCTAATGTGGTTTTGATTAAATTTTTAGGACATTCTAAAAACATTTTGGCAGCAGTTTATTGATCATTTTTTGGCAGTATTTTAGGTCCTCAAATTCCTCCCCCTACAAATAAATATTGTTAGATGTGTATCACCGGCCTAGTTTTTTGTCTGCAGATGTCGGCTAAGGTTAGTACTTGTCCAACGCAACGATTTCAACTTCCGTGAAATAATTGTGTTAGCGTGCACTTCCGAGTGTTCCTACTGAACTGGTGAGAGTAATCTTTTGAAGTTTTTCTGAGATGCTTTGAATCCTTTGGCGGTTGAGGGCTGGACAATGGTGCCTACGCCATAGTTCCATGCTTGCGGCTTCGCGTAAAAAATGTTGTAAATTCCCATGGTGCAACCTATCATTGCACAACCAGCACAACGTTTGTTTTCCAGAGTGCCGATTTTGCGCAACAGTCAGGTTGCAAGCCGCAATATGATACCGGCGACTATTTTGTAATGCGTTTTGATTTGAAGCGAATGAAGTTCAGGATGGCATGACGGCAGGGATGATATTACGTAACATGGAATCCTGGTTGTCAAAACAAAACGTCGTAAATCGAAAATGCCATTACGGCTGTGGAATATACACGATAACCACTTGTGATTGTGATAAACCTTTATGACACTATTCACATCAACGGCAAATTTCGAGATGCCCTTAACTACGACTAAGCTGCTCATGTCTACCATGCTTCATAGTTTGTGATAGAGCCCATAGACAAATTAGTCGTACCCCATATTTGCTTAAAAGTTTTGCCAGTTTGGTAATTTCCAACCCCACGTTATTCTACAGCAGTAGCAGTAGAGTGTGCGATCTAACAGATAGCATTGTTAAAAAATATTAATAAACTATACTTTTTGTCTTTTAGGGCTACAAAGCGTCTTAAGAATAAATTACAATTATTATTTTTTTATGATCAGACTAGCTTAATGATATAGTATAATATAAATAATAAGGCAGTCACAATATTCAATTTTGTTAATCTGAAGATAAATGTATATTGACACTTTGACGGAAGACGCAACTAGTGTTCACGCAACTAAAGACACTGTAACGCATAACTTTTGGTGATCCGGATTTTTATGACTTAAAGCAGGACATTATTGAAATGTGGAAGTAAAAACAGGACATGAGCTTACAAAGAAAATGTGGTTCATGTTTGCTTGCGCTGCATCACTCAGACAAGTACAAATTACTTTTTATATGTAAAAAGATATATTTTAATAACCAACTTGTAGTGACTTGTGAATTGCCTTGGATTGATGCAGAAAAACACGTTTTACTATCGCAACTATTTAAGAAATCGTAATAGTAAAAGCTCATTTTCAAGACCTGAGATGTAACAAATTTTTCAACCTTCTGAACATGAACTTGTGGCTTCTCATTCAGGAATATCACTATGAACTTTGTGAACATTTGATATGTTGTAGGAGTTTTGAATGGCCTAATAAATAAGGTTGTAGAATTATTTCAAGCTCATTTCTTGAAAATGTGTTTTTAAGATTACGATTGCTTAAATAGTTTTGGTAGAAAAACGTAGTTGTTTTTTAATCAATCCAGGAGTTCACAATTGGAAATACTACTTCCATTATAGTAATTTTGCCTGGTACAGTCAGAGCAAAACTCTTAACCACCTCTGTTTTTACATGGATTGCCTCTATTGTTAAATGTGTGGAAGACATCACACAATTTTAATGAAAATCTACATTATCTTTTCCCCATGCTGCCCATTTCCCCTTCCAAAAACAGAGTGCGTCTAGGGAGAGAGGTTATAGCTAAGAACGAAAAAATGCATTACGACGCAACGATTAAATGCGACATTTCGCGTACCGTTTATATTTTGTCGGGACAACGGGACTCTATGCATAAAACGACAATCCCGTTAAAAACGGGAGGTCGGGTCGCCCAATCACAACTGGTATCATGCTATGTCGCACACCAAAATAAAAATATATCGAGAGTATAAAATCGCACCACTGGTTTGGCTCTCAACCACTTCGCTGCCCGCCGCCTGCCCTCCGTGGACCGCGAATAGAGCTCGCGTGACTCAGTCCAAGACCGCAGTGCTACTTCCCGCAGCCCCAGTGACGCCCTGTCATTCGCTTGTTCGTTCTCGCTTAGCAGCATCTAGGCAGCTCTTGGCTGTGCCACAGCACTTCACCAGGATCAACCTACAGTACGTAGGATTGTGCATTTGACGTATATCCTCAAGAATGGGCAGAAAAAATTCAAGAAATTCAGAAACAAATTGTACAATTTGTGTTGTATTCATTGTAAGCATGTGATTGACAGCAAGAACTCCCGCCCAGAAAAAGCTTTTTTCCTTACCTAATCACTAAATGATGTTTGTTTTTAATCCAAACAAATTAACTGTAATTATTCAATTAGGGCGGCCCGTGGCGTGCTGGTCAAATCGGTAGCCTTCCACCACTGGGTTCGATCCTAGGCGTCTCCAAGTGAAATTTGTTGTGGAGAAAGGGGGTTCGTTGCAGGTTTTCTCGGGGTACTCCCGTTTCCCCTGCCAATATGCATTCCACGGGATCGCTCCATCAACCATTCCCTACTCTATCCCGTCATTAACCAGCATTCCGCTAGGGATCTGCGGATCACAGTGCCTAGGCGATAACCACGAGCGTGTTGCGAAGGAGCGCGGCTACCTCAGCGGGTGATCGAGAGGAGTCACGGTCTGGAGAACCAGAGAGGAATTGGCGAGGGAGCCGGGAACGCCCCATCCGAAGACCGTAGACACGCAAACACGGAGTGGATGTAATGCCAGGCGGAGCTAGGGTATAGCTTGAAGATGGCCCCTGAGGGAAAATACAGAGTTTAGTTTACTTACTCAATTTGAGAACTGGGACAACTCAAAATTCTAAATATATTATAATTCGCTCTACCCACAATGCAGATCCGGTTCTCTGAACTGGACTCATTTTGCTCTTCTTGTCCTGTCTAACGATTGGGAGATGGATATCACGTAGTGTGAGTAGTGAACATCATAACTTACAACTTGTACTATTTGTTTATTTAATGAGCTTGTCGTTTATTACTAACCATTAGATAAATTATTAATTAAATTCTATTAAAAGAGCAGTGTGTTCGAATCACCTAGTGATATACCTTGCAATATCCTGGCCAAAGAGTTTCCTTATTAATTTATTATGTTACTTTAAATTTTACTACGTAAGAATGTTGGGCCCCTAAGAATATATATTATCAAATATATGCCGGATCAAAATTTATACCCGACAATGTGGACAATACATTATATACAATAGCAGTCTTATAAACATCTTACGCTTAGCAAAGTTTTCTCGAGTAATTTGAAAACAACACACTCCATTTCGCAGAAATGAGAACGACATTGTTAATAAAAGCTCCACCTGGGGATCGGAATGTGAGTGATGAGTCACGCTGTATTAAAAAAATAAACGGGTATTGAAGTAGGACGGGAACGTGGATTATTGACCTTCAGAAATTGTCAAATTGTGATGTAAACATGTCTTATGTCTTATCAGGTGGATATCTGCTATTCGAAAAGTACTAGTTCGATTGAAATGGCTATCATTCATTAACAGAAGTACAGTTTGAAGTTAGTTATGCAGTTACTGTATTTTACAGTTTGAGTATTATAGTCTTAACTGAATGACTACGCACTTAACTTCTTTTTAGGTTCCCCTGTGCAATTGCACACAGGCCGATGTAGGTAAGGGTCGACCTCTTCGTCATCGTCAGCAAAAGGAGGTTTTGTGGTGTGCAAATGCTCCGGCAGCCTTCACTACCAGGAAATAACGTGGTACACACTTGGATGGAGGCTGAGTCGCTTTAGGGCCACCCAAAGTGTAATGAAGGTAACAATCTCAACCTAAGTCGGAATTAGAACTTCGGTTCTTCAGGTTAAGAAACGTATCACTGAGCCACGACAGCTCCTCTCTGGTAACTCTAAAAGCTCTTATTTACCAACTGCGGTCATGAGAGCGTTAGAGTTACTGGAGAATGTTACTGTAAATATTATTGGCTATGGAATATTTCAATCACGTGGTAGTTTGATAAACAATGTGTACAGCCACTTTAAGCGCGATTTCCAATTTCACATCACATCAGTTCGCGCAATGCGTAATGGATTCAGTTGCCAATAAATCTTAACATTTCTATTGAAGTTGAAATTTTCCCAATTTTCGTTAACAAATTCGCGAACAATATTTTATACACAGTTTCAATAACAAAAAAATTAACTATATTTCAAAAAGAAATCACATCAGTTGTCATTGAACATTCAATTTCAAGTAGTAGCTGTACAATGAAAAATATGTGAAATGCTTGATAATTCAGCATAATTGCAATAAAATGCAAAGATAGACACACATTCTGCCCAGGTTTCGGCAGAGTTATTTTTCGGCCTTCTTCAGAAGATGGAATATAAAATGTTGTTTTTGCCTTGCTGAGACATACAGTAGTATAAGTGAAATCTATACATTGTTTACTTTGCACATAAATATTTTCCAATATGTAATAATACTTTCCACATATTTTCCAAAAATGTTATCTACACGTTTTCATGAATTCTTATTTTTAAATGTACCATAAACACGGGTATTTCATCTTGTCTTTATGACATTATTCCCGATTGAATTGCTGCATACCATTCCTCAAGCTGGTGGAACGGGAGCAACAACAAACTAACTGGTTCATGCAAAGTTTAGGCGGTTTCAACAGCTAAAACACTTTTTTCACGTGGGTTAAAATAGCCCGCAATTATTATGTTGAAATATGTTTTTTTATACAATGAATCAGGAGCAACATATTGAAAATATGCTTCTATTTCTAGGTGATTCAACGACAAATCTGGAAGCTGAAGCAGAATATTGTAACTTCCTAAATAAAAATGTAATGCAAGTTAATAAATACATTTTTTTCTTATGTGTGTAGTTACCTTTGTTTAACTATGTTTAACTATGTCACCTTTTATAATATTTTTGAATTCAAAGAAATAATAATTAATAATCAATATTGATTTTATATCCGCCTTTTATCTTGTCCCACTACCTCTATGTGTGTAGTTTCTGTGTATTTTAATATACATTGTGTAAAGTAAATTATGATCCCAATATCAAAAATGTTTTTAAAATATTAATTATAACTGGAATGATTGCAGAATTGGATTACTGAAATTGACTTCTAAAACATTTCAGAGCTGTTGTATCGGGAAGTAAATGACACAAAATTGTTTTCGTTTTTCAGTGTGTATATTTATTTTCTATATATTTTATTATTAATTTTGTATCAACCAAACCATTCTTTGATGCGTTCATTGTGTGCAGAATGTGTTTTTTTTAAGTATCTTATTATAGTTTCTGAATTGTAAATGAATTGGGACTCCATGATTTCTTTGGTAATGGTCACTATAATATTAATGGAATGGGTGATAGTGATGGAGGGATATTGTAGATAAATGAAACAGGTTTTATCATTACCAGCAAACTTATGTTAGTAGGGATGAAAAATTGTTATGAATATGACTGAATATGACATTCATATAAGTAATAATCATATTTATATTAAGCATCATATTTATATTAATCATTTGTATGAAACGATTGTCTATATGAAGAAAGGATACCCGAGAATTAATTGAACAATAAATACGGATTTCAATGTGAATATTCTTTTGTTTACTTGTTGTTTTGTCCCTTATTTTAAATTATGGACAACCACAATGATTAGTGCCAAAAATTGTTTGGGACTGTACTGCTCCGGCATTTGCCTAGTATTGATCAGATCATAGAATCCAGGGAAACTAGCAATCCGAGCAGCTGTACACAAGAACAGTCGTTTAGACATCGGCTGAATTGAATCTAGGAGTCTATTGTCCGATTTAAATAGTCATTGTCACAAAGAGTCAGCGGTGACGCGGTTAAACAGTTTCAATACCAAATATTGAAGTCGTAATGGCACTCCTGATTAGATAACCGCGTCCAGCTGCTGATCTGTCTCAAGTCACTCTTTAAATCGGGCAATAGCTAGTATCGGAAATCAACAGTCGAGACGCGAACCATAGGGCCACCGAGTGACAGTCGCTGCAGCAACAACGGTAATGTTGGCTTTTAAGCTAGTTTTCCTGGTCACACTACACGCCGAATACTGAATGTGCCTTTATGTAGTATCTCTTGTCATCTCAACTCTCTCGAACTTCCAACTCGCTTCTGATCTCTGTAGCCCGTCACCACATCCAGCAGTGGACTCCATCGACTCCACACTTCCCCCACCTTTGGCCCTCCCCTCCCAGGCCCCATGTCCACCCTCCGCGGCGCTCCCGTCCCCGCCCCTTCCCCGCCCCTTCCCCGCCACGCCCTCCCCGTACGCACACATTCTAGCCGCGGGCTTAAGCCCAGCTCTCTCGGGCTCTGTATAATTTGTTATTAATTTATTGCTATTATGTAACATTGTTCTATTTGCATTGCATCCTTTCGTATTAAAATCCGATAAAATTTGCAAACTGAAGTTATTTTAGGGGCTCTGCAATAAATATCAGCGCGCTGAGCCGCGGCCAATGATGTTATTTATTTTCAAATCGCCAGGGCTGCGCGGGGCTTAGCGGCGCCATGGAGACCCCCTGTGCCCCCGCCCTGCTCAGCACTGCACATAGAGCCACAGGCTCGCTGCCTGGCCAAACGAGACTAAATATTCAGTAACTAGTAGCAGCAAAATGTGCTCGTCAGATGTTAAAAGTATTCTTTCTTTCTTTGAAATTTACCATTTAGCAATATATCAATATTTGAATGTTTATTTGTCTACCTTTTGTAATTGTTTTCGTCAAGGAGATACATTTTGATATTTTCGCTATTTATTTCATTAACTAATACTTGGTGAAGCACTGAAGAGGAAATAGAATAGGCTACTGACAAGTTCTGTGGAGAACATTGGTTGAATCACGTTAATGTTATTAAAATGCAGAAAATTGCAATCTAAAAATGAGCAATTTCTTTTTGGCAGGACATAAAATTATTGTCTATACTAATTGTAATGTGACAGGGAAAACGTGACCTGTCATTAACGCTCCTTAGTTACAGCCATAGAAATATACTTTTCAACTGACCGTAGCTTTCTGAATTTCAATCTAAAATACTATTAAATATAATAAAGTTAAAACTTGATATGTCTACTTCAAGAATTTTGCTTCGAACAATTTTACCATTTCGCTACTATATCCTATCAATATTTTGCGCAGTCTCATATCACTATTAAGAGTTCACATTTGAGCCGGACTGCAGACTTGATTCAGACTGCATTCAACATCTTTTAGTAGATATGAGACGGATTCGAAAATTACTAGACATTAACGAAGTCTACTTGGCCTTTGGAGGCCCATGAGTTCAAATATGCCTTCTAATCACACGCCATAGATATAGCCACCCTGTGCATTTCAATCTTATTTCTGACACCGCCCTCACCGCCGCCCTCCCGTCCCCGCACAAGGCTTCTTCGCCGCCCTCGCCTCCGAACAGTACTTTTTTTTTCGTAGATCAGCATTCCTTCATTCTCGCGGAGGGGTCTCAGAGGCCATGAAGATCCACTGACCTTTATTTGACACAAAAAAGGTATAGCAGGATATTTGCTGGGAATAATGCACAGAGCAGAATGAAAGTTGCGGAGCCCCGGGCGTCGCCGCTCGCTGCGACCTTGGTGGGTCGCGGCGCCGGGATTTGAACCGCGCCCGTCCGCCGGATAATCTTGTTACTCGCAAGCGACGTATTGAGCGACCCCGATCCCGCGGCGGCCGCTGCGGCCACCAGCCTCATGTCAACACGCTGCCCGCGGCCGCTCGCCTCTGTGGGAACCCGTCCCCGCCCGCGCCCGCGCCCGCTCCGCCAGCTGGGCTGGCTGTGACGCCATTCGTTGCCTCTGCCGCCACTCCGACCGGGAGGTCCCTGGGTTCGAGGCTCGACGCTAGCTAAAGATGTCCAATGCAGTTGGTGCCAGGACTTCGAACAACAATTCTAGCGACCCGCTGGTGTGATCTGAATGTGAATGGTGTGTGAATGACCCTGAAAATGGCGGACATCGTCTAATGGCAGGAACAACAACTGCTCCACAGTACAGCGCGAAATCGCGAAGACGCTTAATCATCGAGGACATCAGGAATATTCCATTCGGTCCAATTCCAAAAGCTTTCACGCTCCTTCAAATAATAATTTTTTCTACCGTTTGCTGCACCTATATTTTTTTGTAAGCTAGGAATAAGATACCATCACGGTGAAGGTCCGCTAGTTAAAGAAGCGAAGTATTGCATTGCTTTAATGCATTACTTTAACAGAACAAGTATTCCAAGAACAGGTACGGGCAATCTCGTATCCAAGACGTTACGATGCGACATGTTAATATATTAAAATGTAA
This sequence comes from Gryllus longicercus, assembly GCA_038098605.1. Lineage (NCBI taxonomy): Eukaryota > Metazoa > Arthropoda > Insecta > Orthoptera > Gryllidae > Gryllus > Gryllus longicercus. The sequence goes on from JAZDUA010000381.1 coordinate 501,758, forward strand.
CGAAATGTATAAGAAATATTTAATAATATGCAAAATATGTAAAGAATATAATTTTACAAATATATATATAAAAATAACATTAATTGTCGGACACGTAGTCCCGTAGTTCATGTTTTTATCGCGAGAGGTTGTGGTGATCGTCCCCGTTTGATGGCGAGATCACGTGCCGACTTACACGTTGGCTAGCGGGGGTTTGCCTCGACCGTGCATCTCCCATCTGCGGCGCAACACCCCAACTAGGGAAACTTTAAATTCCCTACTGGTCACCCGACATTTGTGGAAGTATAATGTGTGTAAGGGTGGTTAGGATAGGACAAGGAAGAGGGAGGAAAGATAGCGCGCGGTCCGTGGCCCGTTTTTCACGGCACTGCTCCGGCATTCGCCGAGTATTGAGCTGTGAAACCTCGGGAAACTACATATCAGAGCAGCCGGACTCTAGATTTCACCTCCAGACTGCGACCGAATTCGAGCTAGCTGACAAGCTAGTGTCGAAAATCTTGCTTCTGTCGGAACTCCAACCTAGAACCTCCTGGTCAGAGGCACTGCAGTGCAACAAATTAATGCACTGAGATAATGCATTGTTAAATTTCCTTTTGTTTTTCAAACAATCTTACGTTTTGGTAGATATTTTTATTTCAATAACCAGCCTGCAATTAAGCCAGGCCTTCAACACCAGCCTGCACCTATTGAAATTGACAATTGCAAGGAGTTAGTAATATTGAAACGATGAACACACATAACATAACGAAGTTCACTGGAATTTTTATCCACAAAACTGGGAGGCTAAATATGCGCTGGGAGCTATATTCGAGGATATATGGTATACAATTTTACGGTTTAATGAAGTTACTTTCATTTAATACGGGAATGGGGCGTGAAATGAACTTTTAGCAACTGAGCTGAGAGCAGCTGTTTGCTATTGGTTCAATTTGTTATAAAGAAAGGAGTAAAAATAGTTTATTGTAGTAACTGTTTCGAATGTAGTTGCAAATCGCATTGGTTTGGATGTCTTAAAGAATAATTGCGACTCATTAACTTTACCTACGTTGGCCGGGAGATCTATGTTCCATATGCGACACCGACTACATATCTGGTTCGAGTCCTCAATGATAATTCTAGAGGTCAGATGCTCCCGTGTATTGTTTCCGATGAATTCCAGGCGGATGCCAGAGCGACACTACACAGTAGCGTAATGAAATGAATGCGAGCCCGCCCGCAGAACATTCATCCAGGCCCCCTTCATGAAAGTGTGTAGCAATCGCAAGTAGTGTTAGTACCTTAAATAATAACGGGCCCTCCTTATCCGGCCAGGCCGCATTGCGGGCCGAAACGTTACGCCACTGACTACGCAGCGGGCCAAGAACCGCGCGCAATCTTTCCTTCCGGATCCCGTACTCATTCGCCATTTCAAGGACAGCTCGGTGGGCTGATTGGGCTATCCACCCGTGCAACGTCACCCATTTAAGAAAATTTCCAACTAATGGCTGGGATTCATATAAGTACTGACAGTGTCTCGAGACACGTTTAGTGTGTGGATATGGCATAGGCAGAAGAGGCTAAAAGTGAACGGTAGTAAACGTGCTTTCGATCAACATACAAAATAGTTCTCCAAAAAGTAGCATGCACTATTCTCAAGAAAAGCAAATAAAATACGATGCAATAAAATGAATATTTTTAAAACATTTTTCACGATTAATGGAATAACGTTGTTTTGTACATACAGCACAAAAGGTATTTTCATTCAAATAATAGAAAAAAAAATTCCGTTAAGCAGCACGTGAATAACAAATATTGAATAGGTGAGCGGCTTATTCCTTGGAGCCTTGGCGTCTCGTCACGTCAACTGTGTCAAGCGTAAAGACGAACAGAGCGAGAATTCGGTCGGTACGCCCAGTATGGGAATAGTGGAATAATACAATCAAATATTTGCAAATTTCTGTCAAAAACGAAACTGTCTGTTTTGGATCTGCCTGAAAATTCCTGAGAATCTTAGCGATCCACAGACACCTCACACATGGCCGGAGGCCGCTCACAGGAGGACTATTTGCGTTGCAACGGAGCCCGCGGCGGTGCGTCAGCGCTGACAAACATTCCGGACGCTGGCTCGCGTCTTCCGCCCCCGCCCCGCCCCCTCCGCTTTGCACGTGCCCCTTCGTGAAAGCTCTTCCCGCGTTCAAGAGCGAGGTACGAAGAAAGACCCCTCTTGTGTCAACTCGACGCGTTTCCTCTTGGCTGGGACGACAGCTCACTACGTTGGCTCTCGAGGCGCGTTGCTGACCCACTTCACACTTCAAGCGCATGTTGATCGTCTTGAACAGTTCTAAAATGCCATCGCTACACTTTTTGCGGTTCTTCGGGTAAGACTTTCAATGAGTAAACGGGAGTGAACCATTCCATTGACTCTGCTCCACTCATCTTGAGCAGTGATGGACATAATAGTATTACTTGTAGCTTGCAGCAGCAAAAGTCGTACTACTGAACAAACCCGCACAAATGGTTTTCCAAAACATACTAGCACACTCACCTCGCAAGAATCACAAAAATATACTCACGTATAACTCGAAAGGTTTACAAGAGTCACGTGAGTGAGATTGGCTTATTATTCATATAAATCTTTTCTGTAATCTAAGAGTCTGGGAGCTTTAGGAAGTGTTTGCCCAGAAAGTATGCCATATCTCAGACTGGAATGATCCTTCACGAAATACACTCAAGAAGAATATGTATGGTAGCTGACAGAATTACAAAGGATTCTGAAGTCGTAATGTTATGATAATTTACTTCGAGTAGCAACTCACTATTGTCATATCTATTTACATTTAAAAGATCTTCCTGGTTAAATAAAATTTCCTAGATATCTATTCTAGTTCTAGAAGCTAGAACTTCTGAAGGATCGCTTGAGAGATATAAATATGCCTGACCAAATCATTCAGTTCATTGTGTGTCACAGGTTTGTGTTTGCCTTCGGCGCCAGTCAGATAATGCAAGGGGCTCGACTGGCGTTGAACTTGAATCAGAATGCAGTATGTCGATGATCAATTAGGCTCCGGTATTGTAACCAGAAAGGATTGTAAATTCCTTGTTTCCGTTTTCGGGAACGTAAATTACATGTTTCAGCTCTTCTTACGGGCTCCAAAACAGAATAGACTGTTCATTGTAGAATAAATTTTTTCTTTGCTGATGTAAAACTAACAATCGTCTAGATGGTTCCTTGACTCTGTCCATACCAAAGGAATTCCTAAACTCATTGCCTTCCCTTTCCCTTTCATTAACACAAGTACTGCACAACTTTTGAGAGGCCCACGGTTTACCATTCTCCAGTTCCATTACATATTAATCATTATCGGAAACTAATGATGCATTATGGCTCTGGTTTCCAATAACACAACTTCCACAGATATTGCCATATCTCTTTACTGAAAATACACAATTACTGAATTAAAACTTGGTATGTCATATGTAGATTACGGGTATTTGAAATACACGTCTCAAAATCAAAAGTGGAAAACCATGTTGACCTCTGTTTTCAGTTGTTTTTCTTTATTCTTTAAAAAATTTTAATGTATCTGAGTAACTGTTACTTCTATATACTTACACCGTCTCATACCAAATGTCTTCTAAACGGAAGAAGTTAAGTTTCTTTCCTCGCTGCCACATGGGCGTATGGAAGAACTGCATCATCAAGGACTTGAGTGGCTTTACAAACTAATAGCTATCACTTGGAAAATGGGGAATGTATTCGAAGTTAATATTGAAGTGTGATTAAAAACTTGAATATTTTGCATGTAAACGAAACAGGACGTCTAAAATAGTGATCACTATGTGAATAATAAATAATAATAATAATAATAATAATAATAATAATAATAATAATAATAATAATAATAATCAGAGGTAGTCGCTTGGTCCGTAGCGCTGTCTTCGCAATCGCGAGTCCCGGGATCGATCCCCGGGCCGGCCGTCCTCACCGGGGTTTTTGTGGTTTCCCTCGGTCATAAGGAGAATGCTGGGATGGTTGAAAACAAGCCCACGATCACATCATCATATTACCACTTCATTTCAACTTCATTTCACCACTCATTCAACTAACAACCTTGTCTTACGAACAGCCGGAAAGCTATTCAAATAATTACACACGTTTATCTCTCTCCAGCATAAAATATGACTGGGCCTCGGGAGAGAACGTGTAGCATGGTCACAGATACAATAATAATAATAATAATAATAATAATAATAATAATAATAATAATAAAAGTTCCTATGATTATGATGCTTCTTAAACGGACATTCCACTAACCGAATCACCGGCTTGCCTGAGGAGGATTTATGAAGCTTAACAGCAGTCGTCTTGCAATGGCCCCTATGCACATATCGTACTCTTTCCTTTGGGATAAAGGATTTTAATTTCAGGAAACTGTGAAGCTTGTAAGTGTTGTTACTCCGTTCTATTCCGGAAATTATACAAACTTGTACGAAAGATAACTCTTCATTAGGTAGTGTACGTTGCTTGTTTATTGAGTTTAAAAGCTGTTGAAGCTTCATTTAGCAACGTTCGGATTGGAGAAAATTTTAATTTATTGCTTAGAGGTGGTTTGACGATCCATTTCTGCATTTCTTTTATGGAGCGCTGAGTATGGAGTTAATGTCATTTTCGAGATTGAAATTTACTCGTAAGAAAATTTCTTCAGTGTGTTTCTGGGAAAATACAATTTGTTCATAAAAAGAAATTATTCAGTATATTTTAAATATTACAAAGTTTAATTTCTAACACGTCTGGTGAAAAGACCGAAAAACTGACGAAAAGTCGTATAGGGTGCCAATCGCATATAAAACATTTCATCCAGGTGTTATGAAGATCGTTGAATCCACGATCTGGAAAAACTTTTTACTGGCGGTAGCATGCACATAGTTTGAAGATGCCAAATGCACAAGTTCTCGCACGATCTTTACTCGCCCTCGCCCTCGCCCTCCACTCTCCCAAGTCTTCGTTCTCGCCCTAGACTTCGCCCTAGCCCTCGCTTTCGCTGACGTCCGAAACACGGCCGTTTCGTTTTGAAACTCAGCTTGTCTCTCACTAACAGACTTTTTAATGCTACTATACATTTATTGAAGCACTCTCTGAACGAATTGCCAGTTGTCTGTGAAATCTGGTGCCAGAATTGCCTCCTAATGGTCAGTAGCAACATTTAATTTAATTAATTTAGTAGAATATTGAAATTAAACAAAAAAAAACGTTTATGAAGAAAACAAGGAATGTGGGCAAGAAAGACGAAATGTGTTTAGAGAATATATAAAATGTAATAAAATACAAAAGATCAGAGACAATAATCCGTTAAGCAATAAATGAGGCAATTATACAATAAAAATAAATCATGCAATAAATGCTAGTACCAGACTAATCTCAGGAACGTGCTTCAGTTATCCCAAAGTCTCAAAGTATCCTTTAGTCTGGCTCTAGACGTCGTGGAGAAAGCATCGTATCGCTCCGCTTGTCGCTGTGCGTCGGTGCTCCGCTCAAACTCGTGTTTAGTGCAAGGACAAATTGGCGCCGCTACCAGCGGCTCCGCGTCTTTCTAACGGAATTACTTTTAAGTGCAACAGAATTGTTTATTATGCATAATGAATTAAATTATTGTTCAGTGAAAGTTAAGTGGTGCAGCGAAAGTCCCCCCCGCCCCCCGCTTTTTTGGCGGTCATTTGGTGTTAGCAACCCACGTTCTAAATGGTGACACGCCAGATCAGTTCACAGCAATGAATGGAGATGTGCTCCCATTTCCACCACAGATGGAAAATATTCAACCCCTGGAGCATTGTAACACATCACAACCGTCCGCCCAGCAGCTGAATGGGGTAACGCAAGGAGCACTGGCCAACCGTCAGTCAGTAAGCACTAACGATGCTTATGTTAACAGGTATGTAGATCTACCAGACGAAAACAATGCTACTAAAAGTATATTGTACAATTTTCCAGTCAAAAATAGGTACCAAGCTTTGCACAATATGTCCGAAGAAAATTCCCGAAACGAAAGGGAAGAAAGTGAAGAAACAATCTTTAAACTTCCTTTTGTGTTCATAAAATACGCGACTATCCCTTATTTATCAGTGAACTAAAAGCTATTGCAAAAGACAATTTTTCAACTAAATTAAAATAGATACTGTAAAAATTAATTTTAGCTCAATAGAGGACTATAGAGAATACCTGAAATTCTGTGAAAATGAGATAATCGTGCATCACACATATAGGGACCCTATCCCCAAAACTTTTTCAGTTGTCATAAAATATCTGCCAATTACATGTTCAGAAGATGAAATATTTAACGAACTTTCGAAAAAAAATTCGTTTTAAAAGTTTTTAGACTGTTCGGAAGAGAACGTAAACCATTAACTACCGTTGCAGTGGATTTAACTGATAATGAAAATAACAAAGCAAATTTAATAATAAATCAATTTGTGTATAGCATTGTCAGGGTTCAAATTCGCATTAAGGACGAAACCCCTATCATGTGCAAAAATTGTCCGACTTTCGGTCATTCACAGGCTAATCGCGGAAGGCGACCTAGATGTGTGAGATACTTAGAAAACCATCATTACTATCAATGTGATAAACCTAAACATAATAAAGTACCATAGTGTGCAGTGCATAACTGCAGTGGGAAGCACATGGCTAATTATAAAGGCTGCAAAGCTTACAAAGAAGCAGTTAAAAAAATAACTGGAATCAGGCTAATCATAAATTTTCATCATACAAACCGCCAAATAGGCAGTTCTCCAATCACCAACTAAATCAGAACACTCAACCTTATCACTATGTTCCTCAAGAGTTTCTCCCTCCATCGCTTAACCCAACGCCCTTGCATTCTTTCGCTTATCGCTCTAGTCAGCCGCCTAGGCCAGATAACAGGAATTCTCTCCCAGTTCTCCTAAATATGAATGTAATAAACGAGAACCTGATCCAAACAATTATAAACAATATTCTTTCTGCAATCATTCCTCAGTTACAACAAATAGATCAAAGACTTATTTCTATGCATATAAATAGCACAAAATAAAATAGAAAACTTTAAACTTATCAACTGGAATGCAAATACCGTAAATCGCCAAGAGAACGAATTAAGATACTTTCTACGAGTCCATGATATAGATGGTGCATGTATTTCAGAAACACATTTAAAGCCGGTAGAAAAATGTTCGATCCCAAAATATTTATCCTACCGCAGTGATAGAATTTCTCAAATAGCATCAGGTGGGGTAGCTATTCTCTTCAATAGGAAAATTAAACATACATTGATACAATCCCCATCCTCAAACGAAATAGAAACATTTATTATCGAAATAGAATTGATCTCTTCTAACACAATTTCATCAAATAAAACATACAGGAGATCTGAATTGTAAAACCAGATTTGGAACTGTAACTTCACACAATGGGAAACTACTTCGTAAATTAGCATTGCAAAGAAATCTGAATATATTAGCTCCTAAAGAGCCCACATGCTACCCCTATAACCCAAATGTAGTTCCTGATATTCTAGATATAGTTATTACACAAAATTTAAACCGACCGATTTACCAAATTTGAAACCAGAATTAGATTCGGGCCACAACCCAGTAGTAATTTCGTTCAAATCTGAACATCAAGCACACCTAAACGAAAACATAATCGAGGGAAAAATAAATTGGACTTGTATAGAAACATTCTAAATAAAGAATGTCAGTATCCGAATAATCTTAAAACATCATTTGAAATAGACAATTGTAACAGCTCTCTCGAAAACGTAATTAAAAATGCTATCAAAAGGTCTTCTATTAAAGTTAGGAATTTCACCACAAATTATACTCCGCTTCCAAAGCCACTACTAAATTTAATTATAGAAAAACATAACCTTCGTAGAATGTGGCAATACTCACTCAATAAAACTGTGAAACAAACATTAAATAGCATTTCGGTAAAAATTAAACAAGAATTACAATCAAGTCAAGGTCACAATCTTAATTTCTATCCTATTAAAAATGAAATGTAAATGGAATAAAAGCATTTCGTACAAGGAATTAGCACATCACCAATAGAAAGAAATGCACTGAAAATCACTAAACCGAACACCTGCGTTCTCCAAACTCATCTTTCACAAAACACCTGCGTTCAGATGAAACTTTTACCTTGTGAAATACAAAACAATAATAAAAACGCAACGAAAAAGTTGCGTTTTTAAAATATAAATTGCCAATGAAACAAATCAAATATTCAATCAAAGTAATGACGTGACAATTACTAACCAGTCACATCACATCTAGAAGAATAATATAAAATTTTCGACATAGCATACTGAACTACGTTTTGAGAGTGCGAACTTGAAAACAGCCTTGGAGATCACACCCATGAGTAATGAATTTTAGAATGAAATTTGGATGGATATGAAATCTCTGTCAGTAAATGTACGGTTTCAAAATTAACGGCAATCCATGAAGAATTCTATCATCTTTTAAATGGTATATGGCACAAATATGTATGCAGAAGTACGTGTTTCACTTTGGGCCATCTTTTCGGATTTTTTGCCAGTGTGCGTCGTCACGTCTTCGCCCCAGCGCAATGCCAGTTGTTCCAAAATCGTTTATCGGAAGGATCTCCCGTCTGCAGATTATTTCTGCTTGGAATGGATCTGTGCAGGGGGCGGCGTTGGCGGCGGAGCCGGGGGGCAGGGGGATGTGGCAAGGGCCACCAGCAGCGGTTCATAACGTCGCGCGAGCAAACCGTTGCCGTTTAATCAGTAATACAATCAACCTTTTCGCCCATACAAAGTTGCGTGCGATCCTCTTGTGTTAAGTGCTTCCCTGTAATACGCGGCGCGCGCTCCCGCCCGCCAGGTCGTTCGCGGCGCGGGAACGAGTCATTTGCATAGGAGCGGGCGGGAACGAATCTCCCGCCGCTAGGCGAGGCTGCGTCGCGGAGATGGACTAATGGCTATCAAATAAAGTGAACATTTCAAATCGGAACGACTTTTTTATGAGCACGCTTAAACCGGTGGAATAAAATTAAAAGCCATAAAAAGTCTCGCGGGCGATGAATATTCAGTTGGATGAGAAGTGTCACTCGTCTCCTGGAAAAAGCAGACGCCGCCACCGCAGACTGCTGCCGAATCCTCCGCGGTTTTTACTTAATAAAAGGAAAATAAAGTCTTTAACCTCATGAATTTTTGTCTGCCGCGCGACGCCGAAATGGTCCGGCGCGCGCGGCGGCCGCGGGGGCCGTGTGCAGCGCGCGTGATTCGGAATTGATCGGAACTGCGGCGGCAGGAGGGGGGGGGGCGCGGCGCGGCCGTGGGAACCGGCAGTCTTCCCTTCCCGGCGTTCGAGGGGCGGGGGACGGGGCAGGGCTGTTCGCATGCGTGGGCGGTATAGGCGACGCCGGCGGTAATGGAAGGGGGAGAGAGGCGACGTGGTTTTGTGGGGCAGTACGTGTGTATGTGTGACATGTCCACGTAGTACGCTCGTTGGCGCGAAATAGGCCTTCGCACGACTTATGCGTGTTTACTGGTGTAGTGAGGAATTGTCATTCGCTGTCTAATTTCATTTTATGTTTCTATGAACGAAATAGGTAATGGCGTTGTGAAACTTACTTTTAAAGCGGTTAAGATACTCGTGGCATTGTAGGTACGAGGAAGGAAGATTAGTGTACGAGTGGAAAGCATGTTCGGTTACATTCTACCTCTCAGGCGTAATCCTAGCATTACGAGGGGGGGGGGGGCAGCAACACACCAAAGCGTATTTGTCTACTTTTGTGTAGGTTTCAGGTTTTTAGGATGCTGAATATCATTGTCATTGTTGATCTTTTCCTGAAAATGTGATGCAATGAATCACGTGGGTTTTTATTTCATTTGCTACCGAATCATTATCTGTGGACGAAAAAAAAATCTTTACTATTAACTCACAACTGAACATTCGGAATATATTTAGGAAACATTTTCCGTAATTCAAGCCTCAGTATAATATACTTTTAATACATTATCATGTTATGAATCTACCATGGCTCTCTTTTGATATAAAAATGTAATAGATTTGATCATGAAATGCAAATATTGATGCGAGAAAGTCAATATTGTTTTCATAAACGTAGAGTGCCAAAAACCGAATGAATTTTTTTGTTTAAATGAATGCACACATATTATCAGTTATATTTATTAATTTATCAAAATTGTCAATAAAATGAAAATATAGGCGGTGGGCTCCAGCGCTACGATGATGTGGGGAGCGAGGCAGTGAGTTGAAGTGGAAGTGATTTTTCTTCTTTGCTTAGATGTTTTTAGTATGCTCTGATTATCTGACTACGCTTTTATGCTAACAAGTGTATCTGGTTTTGGAGCAGATATTAAACTTTATTTTACTTTATTATATTATGGGTAGAGATAATTTTTATTATTAATTTTTTGTGAGGGCACATGAATGTGTGCAGTAATGTGTGTAGTATGTTTATACGTATAAATAATTTTTAAACGTAATCAATTAGTGAATAATGATTTAAAGTTGTAAATAAAGTATTTTGAGCATGAACAGCTTTAAAACAATTACTGATTTTTTGTATTTTAGAACATTATTATGATTAATATCGGTGGCGCACCAACGAGGTGACCATTGGGATTCTCCCTCAGAGCCCCAAAGTGCCTACAAATGTGCTTGTATATTTAACACAAATTTATGCGAAAACTACTCATATTTTCGAAAAATTGTACGTGACCTTATTCAAAGATCTTTAAAGAAGAGATTCAATTCACGAAAAAATATCCATCTCCAATAATGTAGTTGTAGGAAGACGCTGAAAAATAACGTTTGCAATTAAAAAAACGCACAGACATATAAGTGAAAATTACAACTATACGATTCTCATAAGCGACCTTCGCGCCATACAAGAGCAACTTTTAATCCAAAACTGTGGAGCTGTTTTTGACAAATTCTTCCGGTGTTGTTTGGGCTTCTTATAAAGAAAATCTAAAATATCCATTTTAAACTCAGAAACCGGGAAGGCAGCGTTTAAATTGAGGGGATAAATTAATTTGGGAGAAAATCGTGAGAACGTGTAGGCGCTAGCGTTGACCACAAAACGACGTTTTGCCGTCAATCGATTTTTCGGCATCAAGGACCTATAAAATGTGGATTCTGACTACATATGTTAATAGAAGTAATTTACTATACGCAGAAACTATATTTATCTACTTTTTCGTTACCATAGTTCGGCAATACGAGTTTTTTCGGCTCACGAAATAAGGGAGAGAAAGTAATAATTCATAGAATTAATGCTGTTTGGTACTGGTATCATTTAAAAGTAATCTTTAAAGTATAAATAAAAAATTTACTAACATTTGGCAGTATTGTACAAAAACACTATCACGAGTATTGGTACGACAAATGTATTAGTAGCTTAACTATATCATTGTGTATTATTTGTAATGTAGATATTTATTTAATCGTAATCTATTTTTTCATTTTATAAAAATTAGGGGCTTTAATTTATCGTAGTATTCTTTGTGTGATATTATTGCTGTTGACACGACACTGGACAACAGTCCACGTGCAAAGACTAAAATAATACTAATATTAAAAATTTATTATTATTATTATTATTATTATTATTATTATTATTATTATTATTATACGTATTTCGGCGTCTTATGTGTCAGGAAAATTACAACTTTGTTGTACATTTTAACGGGGTTCCATTGGTATTAAATAAATATACCAAAAAAATAAACATCTACGACATAGTCGTTTGGGGTTGCACGTCTGTTACAGCAAACTGGTATGGAACGAAAACCAATTATTTACGAAGAAAGTAAGTGAATATGTTTTTATCGAAAGTACTTAATGAAAACGTACACCTGTTTATCTTTTCATCACTGAATAAAATCACTCTTAATGATATACTGAAAGTTAAGATTAAATAGTGTAGATAGAAAATCAATTCAAATTAAGAATTTTTACGGAAATAAATATAAACATTCATCATGTACGTATATTTCTAGCCCATGTTAAAGTACGATACCCATATGGCGGCAAATACTGAAACGGAAATTCATAGCATTCGAAATACTAAACCATACCTATTTTTGTTTCTAATTTTTTATTGCTTTATTAAACAAAGTCAGTAGCGACTCTCGCGCAGTAGGTAAACTAGCATATTAATAATTTTTCTCAAAAAATCAATTAACCATAATGGATAAAATATAATATATTTTTCTTCTATAACATAATAATGATGAAACATAATAAAACATTCGCCACGTTCATATTTTGTTTGACTTTTAGAACTGAAATAGAATCTTCAAATCATACTCAAATAATCATAATAAATCGTATTCAGAACAGACTTTTTATGTTCTTAGAGACGAAGCGTATTTCTTGGGTTTGTAGATAAATCCATTAAAATTGTTTATAATGGAATAAAAACTAATTTGAGAACATTTTTCACCTAATTTTTCCTAAGATTCTCTGCGCAATCTAAAAGACGATATTCCCTTAAGCATGCTTCAGCTTTTGACGTAGTTAGAGAAGCTAAAGACTTGTCCGGAGTGACAGAGGGAGAACAGATTCCTACAATGTTATGACGTCAAAGAAATTCTTAACAACTCCGTTCTTGCTGTTGGTCTTCAAATTGGAACTCAAAGACAGCGTCAAAACAAAAGCCATCATCTGACAAAGAGAAGAGAAAAAGCTATGTGTACTGTGTACGGAATTTCTCTGGTGACAGTATCGACTTTCAAGGTCGAGGTTGAGTTGCGACATCTCGATAGACTTTTGTAATACATATATAAAATTTAGCTTTCGGCACTCCCTCTATATAAACTTTAACTACGCCCAATATTGCACTCCTCCGTGTGTGTAATATGCTTACAAAGAGGTGCAAATGTTCTTTTCACGTATATATGGACATACAAATATATAGCTAGTAGATGCAACCCGCATCACCCTGTAGGCGACGTGGATAACTCAAACACGAGCCTTTAAACCAGATTTTCGCGCTCTGTAGGAGACAGTCTTTGTTTCTCTATCCTCTAATGTACAAAATGAGAATTTTATTCCAAGCTCAGCGTTTAAGAGAGAGATACTCTTCTCTATATTTGCGTTTGTGTATGTGAAAAGCATATTATTAATTGTGCATTTAACTTCTGGAGGACTTTGCTCTGTTGAGGGTCTGAGGGAGATGCGTCAAACGCCAATACATTATTACTTTGATAACGGAATTTTACATTGAGAAGAACACACAAACAAGGTTTTTTAATGAACAAAACACCCAAAACACAGATCATCGGAAAGGAGAATTAAAGTTATGGTTACCAATAATATTATACGTCCATCATTGGATTTATATGTGAGTTAGAGTATAGCAATGATAATAAATGTTTCACTCCAAACCATCAAGAGAATGAATGGAATTAACATGCATGCAAACAAAACAATATTATACTAACATCCATGGATTTTCATAAGAGTTAAAGTAATGCAGATTTAATAGTGTTGGGGTAATAATAGATAGATCCAAATGGAAAAAGCAAACTGGAAGTACCAGTAACAAAATGTAATTACTGAACAAATTTAGAGGGAAATGTTGAGAAAAAACATTTGAAAGCAATATTAGTAAAACCCAGCATCGTCAAGAATTGAGAATTGAAACATGATAATGAAATAAGTAACATTTACTAATTGATGTAAATGTGGCAATTGCCGAGCAGCAATTGTGAGCAGCAATTGTCAGGAAATATTGAAGTACAGGAAGCGGAGAAGAAAACTAAATCTATTGTATATTTATTATATTACCATAAAGCCTGATGAGATTTTCACATCTATTTTTTTTAATATATGTTGAGTTCCTGTTGATGTGAAATCTTTCTGTGAATAACCTTTTCTCGTGATTATTATGTATAGATACATAATGTATATATAATGATCTAGTGATCATTATGTATAATAATCGTTATATACATATCACAAAAAATACATGAATTTATTTTGTTGTAGCATCGTTTCATCCAGATATTGATAATTCTTGACGCACGTAGATGTTAACTTCCTTTTGATATGATCAAGCTAGAAAACATCCTAGGAAAGTTTCAAAGGAGTAAAAAATAGAATTCACCTCTAGAAGGTCTGACCATTCGAGACGTGTTCTCGAAAGAACGAAAAAATTCTGTTCTGTGGACTTCTGAAAATAGCAGTTCGTTAATCTCGAGTGCCTTCCATTAAAGAAGTCCTCGTTCGTGTACCGGGAACTGTTACCGCTCGCGGCGGACTCGCTTCTTCGAAAGTCGTTGCAATCAGAATCCAAGTGGGTCAAACGAGGTGAGTGCCGAGGGTAGATGTTCAGCCCTTCGAATGATCCACTCCCGGCGGGGCTGGGTTACTAGTCGCTCATGGTGGAATTCTGCATTCTAAGGAAACGACAGACACACTGCCGATGAGACGTACACAGCTAATGAAGTGTTCTCTATTCGGACAGAGAATGTCATATCATCGTTGCCTAAATGTGAAAAGTTACAGGAGGAAGAAAAAAAGCTTTTTGATATTAATAATGTACAGTTGACTACGTTTAAGCATTCTACGCTTTGTATATAATGATATAACATCTTTATTTGTTGTAATATTTTTCTGAAAGCTCCTTACGAAAATATCGCATGTGACTCTTACCACATACGAATATTATATCATCAATAAATTGTAAAGGACACATAGGAGAAATTCTGTTTTTTTAAGACCATAATTTCTAGTTTGCTTTGGAAATTTTCTTATTTAACTAAAGGACAAGCAAATTCTGAATCATTGATACCAACATAAAAATCCCGAACCTGTCACCTAGGTTGTCGATCATCAACGACGATATTTTAGTCCAACGATGAATCGTCATCTAGATGTGAGAAACGGAATCATGAAGTTTCTTTCTTGGAACGAATTGGTTTCTTCTGCTACGGGTACATAAAAATTCACATGACACATTGTGTTGACAATGACCATGGCATTGTGTTGGCTATCACCAAGCTTCAGCATTTCATGCATTAACTTGTGGTGTGTGGCAGCTAATTTTTGGTTTAAACAATCGGTTTTCCCTTCGGTTTTTCCCCAAGCTCCCCACTCGACTGCAAGTATATTTTTGAAATGTTTGGTAGTAAAAATGGATATTTTACGAACGTATTGACCGAGAGACTGATGTCACTGCAGTGCCTTTGACCGGTAGGACCTAGGTTCGAGCTGCGAAAGTGGCAAGATTTTTTGACACTAGCTTGTCAGCTAGGTCGTATTCAGTCATGACAATTCTAGAGGCCCGCTGCTTTGATCGATAGTTTTCCGGGGTTTCTTTGATCAACACCAGTCGAACGCCAGAGCAGTACTCGTACCCTAACAAACGGGCTACGGACCGCGTGCGACCTTTCCTTCCTCTTTCTTGTCCTATAATCTCTCCTTTACCCACTTGTACTAAAATGCTTAGAGCTTTTCCCGGCTGGGGCGGTGCCACGCTGGTGGGAGATACTTGGTTGAGGGAAACCCTGTTTGCCGACAGTAGAACGGCGCGGTATCTCGCCATCCAGCGGAGAAGATAACCGCCACATCACAAGCAAAAACCTTCACTACACTTACGAGCATAATGACCGCAGTAGTTGCCGAACCAACGTATTTCATCGCTTGCCTGAAAAGAACCGGTTTTTGTGATACGACTTTGCTTCGAACTAGTACACGGTGGCAATCGCGGTGGGTGGCCGTGGTGGCGATGGGAAGGGTCGGGGAGGGGGGGGCGCCGCGTCGTCTAGCGCCGCCGTCGCCGCCTAATTTCCCGGCGGGCGGGCGCGCGCGCGTCGGAAGTTGGTAGAGTGTTTTTGTTATGATCAGCGACCAGCGCTCGCCTCCCGTTTCGGTGAACGTTTCACGAGCGTAGTAAATATTTTGATAGCCGCTCCACGTGATGCGACCGTCTCAACTAAAATAGCAGAGCAGCAAGTCGGGAAGTGCGGAGGGGGATTAGAAGCGAACGGGGAGGGGGAAGGGTGCGGGGAAGGGGGATACAAAGAACGCGGAGGGGAAGAGGGACCTTTTTGAATGTATATTTCTGTGCATGCCCGGAATCACGCGTTCGAAAGGCGGGGAGCAGCGGCCGTCGGCGGCCAACGTCTTTCGCGCGTCGTTAACTGCGCCGGGGGGGGGGGGGGAGTGAATGTTAATGTGGGGGCGTAGCGCTCAGGCAACCCAGGAAGCACCTGCGGACAGCGCTGTCGAGTGCAATGAAGCGGGCCAGGGCGACTGGCGACCGTGAGGGTGAGCGAGTGCTGTCTGATGAAAGATTCCAGTCACGTTTACTGCTATCATCATTAGACCGGATAGTATAGTGAATGTATTATCCCTGGTTGTAAAGGTGCTCCTCCCCCGCATGGTGTGATTGGTCACCGACGCAGCTTGTGGGGGATTTCCTTCAGGTATTTTTCCTCAGCGACACACCGCCCAGACGGGAGACGCTCGAAGCAACCAACATATGTGGTAGTTTAGTGCATGTAAATGTGTGTGTGTGTGTGTGAGAGAGAGAGAGAGAGAGAGAGAGAGAGAGAGAGAGAGAGAGAGAGAGAGAGAGAGAGGTAGTGTAATGGAGAATGAACAAGTCAATGAAGGAGGAAAGATCGCACATGGTCCGTGGCCTGTTGGTTGGGATAATGCCCCGCCATTCGCCTGCTATTAATCGCAGCAACCACGGAAAAATGCTAATCAGTCCAGTCCTACCTAAATCTACCTACCTAGCTAGTGACGCGTGGCCGCAGACAGCTGGCGCCCGCGTCATCACAATGTCGTAGCTCCGCCTCAAAAGGAGCGCCTCAGCAGTGTCTATATAACAGCTTGACCTCCGCTTGGCGAGGGACGGCTGCTACTCATGAGCTCCTCGCCCTTGTGCGCGGACCTTCTACTCCTCCGTCGGTTCAGATCGGCCCTAACTGGCCCGGCCCACCTCCCTTCGCCCCTCCGGCGGTTCTGATCCACCTTAAGTGGCCCTCCCGACACTCCTCCACCCCGCGAGTCCAGACCGACACTCCGCGGTCCTGCTAGCAGCTTCCCGCCTTCTCTCCAGACCGCCGTGCACTTCAAGCCTCGCCACCCCGTCCGATGGCCGCTGCAAAGTCTCTCTTCAGGAGAGCAGTCCTCAGCGAGGCTGGGCTACGTGAGGTCCCAATGTAACACCTCCCCCAACGAACTGCTGTTCGTCATGACTGGCTCATCCCTCTTCTTATTCCTCTCTCTCATCCGCCGGAGGCCTTTAGGACAATAGGGAACTGTCCCGGGGTCCCTTATCGTCCTTCCACTCCCCAGTATGTGGTGCCAGACACTTCCCCTATGACACTAGTATCGCAAATCCGCCGCCGAGACCTTCGATCAGCGTGGCTGTAGCGACAGCAGCTATGAGCTAACTCAACCGGTCAGAGCGTTCTTTCGGTTGTTTGTCACGTGCCGGGTGATGACAACCACAGGAAACAAATGTGCGATATAATTGGACAATTATTCGGTACGTGGACATCCTAAGAGGTGGATCTACAGTCGCCTAAGGGAAGTATGCTTTCAGTTGTCATGGGCGCGGGTGACATCATTCTGTCATGTATCACCTCTTAGGGTTTAATCGCGTGTAGAATTCTATTGGAGTTTTGTCGATTTAAACTAAAAGTCATTGTATTGCCTTTTGCGCTGATTTCACCGATTTTAATATCATTTTAATGGTACTTGCTTAAAAAAATATTTACCAGGTGCAACAAATGTGCACAGAATTCCTGTGTAGCCTATTCGATTTCTTTGCTCGTGTATTGTAATGTCAGCCGTTATGTAATCTAAGATTCCTGCGACATTTCTCGGCGCCATAGTCAGTTCGTCCGATTTCGCCCTAAATAAAGGCAGAGATTTTCTGTTAAAGAACAGTCCAAAACCAAAGTTTACAAGCTCATTTCACTTGAACAAAAGGAAGAAGACTCGATTACATCAATAACATATCCAATAAATTCAGTTGTTCATCTGAAGTGGTTTTGATAACATTTTTAACGTAATTTTTCTTTGTTTGTAGGGCATTTTAAAAGCATTTTATTGATCATTTTGGCAATGTTCTAGGTTATCAAAATCTGCTCGCGGCCCTTGACGTCGTAGGTTGGAGTTGCGACAGTGGCCGGATTTGCGACACTAGCTTGTCAATTAGGTCGAATTCAGTCGCTGCCTGGAGGAGAATTCTAGCGGCCGGCTACTCTGATCGGAAGTTTTCCGTTATTTCTACGACGAACTCCAGGCAAATGCCGGAGCAAAACAAAGGGGCCACGGACAGCTCGCGATCTTTCCTACATCTTCCTTTTCCTAATTCTCACCTCCTAAACACACACTACAAACCCTACATGCGGGGAGACCGATCGGGAGCTTAGAGGCGGTGCCCCGCTGATGGGAGATACCTGGTTGGCGAACCCCCGCTAGACGACGATATGTCGGCACCAGATCTCGCCATACAGCGGGTGAAGACCACCGCCGACTCCCTAGCAAGACATACACTACACTTACGGGAATAATTACCTCTGCCGTTGAGGCACCCAGATTGACTAAGAATCAATCGATCGTAAGTATAGTACTATACCCAGTTCATGTTATATTTCTGAAGACTATATTTGTTAAAGTAATTAATTTATCGCAGTGTAATTCAAGGGTATTTTGTTTGAGCAGGGTGCGAGTTCTTTTTTGGAAAACCATTTTGTATAGTTTTATACGGCAGCATTTTTGCTGCCGCAGGGGACTTGTGCTCAAGTGAAGTAGAAGCTCTGATTTGCGCGACGGACCTCTTCGGGCTGTAAAGTCTGTACAGGACCGAGATTGGCCCGAGGGCAACGCGGGCTCTGGAGTGGGCAGCTCGACCCGGTGTGAGGCCCTGGAGGCTCCCTCAGGCATCGGCAGGAGGCAGAGATGGAGGAGGCGGGAGGGCCTGAGAAGGGGAGAGGAGAGGTTGAACGGGGTAAGATGGTAGAGGCGAAGGTGGATGGGACGGGACTGCGGGAGAGGCAGAGCGAATCTTGGCGGGGCGGGGCGGGGAGGATCGAGGATAAATGGATGAAGCAGGGCGGGGCGTGGTGTGCAGGGATGGAGAACGGAGGGGGGCTGAGACATTTGAGGTGGGGAGGAACGGAGATTGGTGGATGAGGCGGGGCGGGGCGTGTTGTGAAGGGTGGAATAGAGCGGGAAGTAGTTGGAGATGCTGAGATTTGAAGCGGGGAGGATTTGGGGTAGATGGATGAAGCAGGGCTTGGCGTGGTGTGCAGGGATGGAGAACGGAGGGGGGCTGAGACATTTGAGGCAGGGAGGAAGAGGGATTGGTGGATGAGGCGGGGCGGGGCGTGTTGTGAAGGGTGGAATAGAGCGGGGTGTACTTGGAGATGCTGAGATTTGAAGCGGGGAGGATCGGGGGTAGATGGATGAAGCAGGGCGGGGCGTGGTGTGCGGGGATGGAGAACGGAGGGGGGCTGAGACATTTGAGGCGGGGAGGAACGGAGATTGATGGATGAGGCGAGGCGGGGCGTGTTGCGAAGGGTGGAATAGAGAGGGGAGTAGTTGGAGATGCTGAGATTTGAAGCGGGGAGGATCGGGGGTAGATGGATGAAGCAGGGCGGGGCGTGGTGTGCAGGGATGGAGAACGGAGGGGGGCTGAGACATTTGAGGCAGGGAGGAAGAGGGATTGGTGGATGAGGCGGGGCGGGGCGTGTTGCGAAGGGTGGAATAGAGAGGGGAGTAGTTGGAGATGCTGAGATTTGAAGCGGGGAGGATCGGGGGTAGATGGATGAAGCAGGGCGGGGCGTGGTGTGCAGGGATGGAGAACGGAGGGGTGCTGAGGCATTTGAGGCAGGGAGGAAGAGGGATTGGTGGATGAGGCGGGGCGGGGCGTGTTGTGAAGGGTGGAATAGCGCGGGGAGTAGTTGGAGATGCTGAGATTTGAAGCGGGGAGGATCGGGGGTAGATGGATGAAGCAGGGCGGGGCGTGGTGTGCAGGGATGGAGAACGGAGGGGGGCTGAGACATTTGAGGCAGGGAAGAAGAGGGATTGGTGGATGAGGCGGGGCGGGGCGTGTTGTGAAGGGTGGAATAGAGCGGGGAGTAGTTGGAGATGTTGAGATTTGAAGCGGGGAGGATTGGGGGTAGATGGATGAAGCAGGGCGGGGCGTGGTGTGCGGGGATGGAGAACGGAGGGGGGCTGAGACATTTGAGGCGGGGAGGAACGGAGATTGATGGATGAGGCGAGGCGGGGCGTGTTGTGAAGGGGTGGAACGGATCGGGGCGGGAGAGGTTGAAAGACGCAAGGCGATGAGTGGAGGGGAGAGGGCGTGGCGGGGATAAGTGTGGTGCGAAGCCTATGATGCGCCCCCGCGCGACGGTTGGCGCGGCTTCGACCAGCCGATCGATTTCGATATTCCCCCCTAATTTCTTCCGGCGGCCGGGACAACCCGTTTGTGGGCAATAATTTTATTTGCGCGATTAATTTAATTGCGTCAAGTATTTGGAGCGCGTCCGGCCCAGAGCCCCCGCAGCACCATGCAACGCCCTTCGCCCCCTCCCCCGCCCCTGCGCATCTCAAGGTATCGTAATTGCCGCGCCGCGCCGTTTAATTCCACCGGATGCAGACGGAAGGGCCACATTAATTTCAGCGCGTGTTAGAAGCCACGCGAGATTACGCTGTTGCAGGTGGGGCGCTTTTTGTGCCCCGGGAAGAGAAGTGTTTTTTTCTTTCGGAACCGAATAAAGATGCTTGCTCCAACAATATTTTCCATCGTTTTCATAGAATTTCGGGCATATGAAGTGAGGTTTCATTTCTTTCTTTTACTTTGAAACTGCTAATATTTGAATGTGTTGCAAACTACCAGTCTCATAGGGAGAATTTCTCCAGGAGAATTATTGAGAAAATGACTTCTTGGAAACATGATATTTGCCGTATTATGAGGTGAAGCGAAATAAGGGATAAACTGTCCTAGTGTAGTAAAAATATGTGAAGCATTTCTTGAACAAAGGTATACTTGCTCCTGTTGAATGCAAAAGCGTCAGCAAGGTGAGAGTAAAAACGTGATTTATTGCAAAATTATTGATGTATTGTGTTGCCAAGCTTTTTTCAAGTTGGTTTGTTGGGTTTCTTTTATAATCTTATAATCCGTATTTCTTTATATTTTCGTAATATATTTTCCTATCTTCATCGTACTGGCAATACTTTCTATCTTCCAGCCTTATAAAAGTAGATATTGCCGCATGTATTTGATTAAGATTATGGGCGGGTTTTAAGAAATGTCATGTTTTACCCGTATACGTTTGTATATACGGAGTAATATATGTAGTATGGAGAGTTATGTAATGCTGCGCAAAATCGATCTCAAGATTTCGACGGAAGTTCACATTTGGGGGTCCCCTGAACTGAAAAAATGTTTTTATTTTTCAAAACGACCGTCTGGAGTCTGTGAACCCTACTAGCGCCTAAAGCAGGGGTACGATATTTTCCAAACTGAAGAAACTCGTGTTGATATGGCTGGGGTCGAATCTTTGAGATACAAAAAAAAAAAAAAGGGGGGGTACTTTACATGAAGCCTTCTGAACATTTTCTAAATTTTCTCGAAAACGGCTTCAAATTTTTTCTTAAATTTCTTGTAAGAATAGAGTACTACACAGCAGTGAATTTTCGAAAATTTCAAAATTTTATTTTTTCGGGCGTCTTCCTTCAACTACAAAATTTAAGATAGAGATGTTTCTTTCAAAAACATTTGTTCTCCATAGATATTTAAAATCATCGGGCTCGTGGCTAGCTCTTGGTCGCTTTCCACTACGCGGCCCCGGGTTCGAATCCAGGACGAGCCAAGACTAATGGGTGTATTCCTTGCTATGTCCCAGAGTATGTTGCAGTGTGATGATGAGAATCTTCTCAGGTTGAGAAGACCGGAATACGGCGTGGGGATGTCTACGTGCTAACCACATATACCCCCTTAACCCATGGCCGCGAGGCAGGGACGTCACCGGTAGGCTTGAACCCGTTGACGGGTTGTCGCGAAAAGTACATATATGTATATATATATATATATATATATATATATATATATATATATATATAAATCTCGTGTCACAATGTTTGTCCTCAATGGACTCCTAAACCACTTAACCGATTATAATAAAATTCGCACACCATGTGCAGTTCGATCCAACTTGAAAGATAGGATAGTTTAAATCTCAAATTATAGTCGCAATTTTAATTTATTGCTAATTATATATCTATGCATATGATGCATATATCTATGCAACAATGCATATCAATACATTGTTGATATGTATGCTAAGGTCGAAAGCGAACGCTTGCGATTCCTTCGATTCAACCAGGCAAAACTACGATCGGAAGAATATATTCACTTACGAGATGCTGTTGCTGGAAACATCGATGGAAATTTAAATCCCATTGACATCGGTAATGCTTTCATTTTACCTTCAAGCTACATCGGCAGTCCACGGAACATGCAGGAATACATACAAGATGCGATGACTTACGTACGTCATTACGGCCGACCGGATTTATTTATTACATTCACATGTAATCCGAATTGGGGAGAGATACAAACTTTACTATTGCCAGGACAACAAGCCATTCATCGTCATGATTTAACTGCACGTGTGTTTAAACAAAAATTGAAATCCTTAATTGATTTTATTGTTAAATATTCAATTTTTGGTATCACACGTTGTTGGCTGTATACGATAGAGTGGCAAAAGCGAGGTTTGCCTCATGCCCACATTTTGGTTTGGCTTAAAGATAGAATCCGTCCTGAAGAAATGGATCAAATAATTTCAGCCGAAATTCCAGACCCATTAATTGATCAAGAATTATTTGATATTGTCACCAAACACATGATACATGGGCCATGCGGTGCTTTCAACATGACGTCACCGTGCATGGAAAATGGAAAATGTAAAAAAAAAATTCCCAAAGCCGCATACGAATGACACGATCACGGATATTGATGGTTATCCAATGTATCGCCGCAGAAGTACTGAGAATGGTGGCCACACATTTACAATGCGACTGCCGAACTTTCCAAATCAAGTTGAGTTTGATAATCAGTGGGTGGTACCATACTCACCACTACTTTCAAAAACTTACAAAGCTCATATCAATGTTGAGCTTTGCAGTTCTGTTAAATCAATTAAGTATATTTGTAAATATGTAAACAAAGGCAGTGATTTGGCCATATTTGAAGTACAAAACATAAATAAAAATGACGAAATAGCACGATACCAAATGGGCAGATACATTAGCAGCAATGAAGCTATTTGGCATATTCTCAGCTTTCCCATCCACGAAAGAGATCCTGCTGTCCAACATCTGGCAATACATCTTGAAAACGGTCAACGTGTATACTTCACTGAAGAAAATGTTCTCCAAAGAGCGTTCGAAGCTCCGAAAACGACTCTAACTGAATTTTTTACATTGTGTCAAAAACCTGATGTTTTTGGCCAATTCGCGAAGACATTGGTGTTTGGCGATGTTCCACGTTATTTCACATGGAACAAATCCAGTAAAAAATGGGAGCCACGGAAACAAGGAAAACCACATCCTTCCATTACAGGCATATTCAAAGCTAAGACATTGGGGAGACTTTACACGGTACATCCAAAGCAACGTGAGTGCTTCTATTTACGTTTGTTATTGGTGAATGTTCCCGGACCAACGTCTTTTGAATTTTTACGAACAGTTAATGGTCGAGTATTCAATACATACCAGGATGCATGTCGTGAACTGCAATTGCTAGAAGACGATAACCATTGGGACTTAACGCTTGCTGATGCTGCGTTGACATCAACACCGAATAACATTCGTCAGTTGTTTGCAATTATTTTGACATGTTATCCCTCGCAAGCACAAACTTTGTGGGAAAAATATAAAAATTGTATGACAGAAGACATATTGCGCCGAATTAGACAAACAAATCAATGCCAAAACATAGATTATACACCAGAGATGTACAATGAAGCACTGGTCTTGATCGAGGATTCATGTGTTCTTATTTCAAATTTACCACTTAATCATTATGGTATGCCATCACCTAATCGTCCAGCCACCGACTTAGTCAATACCGATTTACAACGAGAAAATCAATATGACCATGAAAGTTTAGCAACAATTATCATGAACAGTGAACCATTACTGACAGCAGAACAAAAAATTATTTATGATCGGATTATGCTGGCTGTTGCTGCTGAACAAGGCGGTTTTTTTTTCTTGGATGCACCCGGTGGAACCGGTAAGACATTTTTAATATCGTTGATTCTTGCCAAAATACGGTCGCAACAAAAAATCGCATTAGCAGTAGCATCGTCAGGCATTGCGGCTACTTTACTGGATGGTGGGCGAACAGCACATTCAACATTCAAGCTGCCATTGGACGTTCATAATAAACCAGATGCAATGTGTAACATCAAAAAGAATAGTGGAATAGCTGCAGTGTTGCGGAAGAGTTCTATAATAATTTGGGATGAGTGCACAATGGCACACAAATATTCACTTAAAGCATTAAACAGAACTATGCAAGATTTAAACAGCAATAATAAACTTTTCGGTGGTGCTATCTTACTTTTGTCTGGTGACTTCCGGCAGACCTTACCGGTTATACCTCGCTCTACTTTCGCGGATGAGATTAATGCATGTTTGAAACAATCATTCTTATGGCGAAGTGTTGAAACACTTCGATTGACCATAAATATGCGAGTACAATTGCAAAATGATCCATCAGCACAAATATTTTCCGAACAACTACTAGATATTGGGAACGGTAAAATAGAACTGCAACCAAATACGCAATGCATTAAACTACCAGACAATTTTTGCACTGTTGTTCAGGATAAAAATGAATTGATTCAGAATATTTTCCCGGATATACAGAATAATTATTTGAATCATGAATGGCTTAGTCAACGGGCGATTTTGGCAGCCAAAAACGTTGATGTTGACGAAATTAACTTCCAGATACAACAGTTGTTACCAGGCGATATGATGTCTTTTAAATCAATCGATACTGTTGTTGATGAAAATGAAAGTGTAAATTTTCCGATTGAATTTTTAAATTCATTAGATATCCCTGGAATGCCACCACATAATCTTCGATTAAAGATTGGTTCCCCTATTATTCTCCTCCGTAATTTGAATCCACCTCAATTATGTAACGGTACGCGTTTGGTCATCAAAAAGATCACCGGAAACATTCTTGAAGCAACCATTTTGGCTGGGAAGTTTAAAGGAAAAGTGGTCCTGCTGCCACGTATTCCGATGATACCATCAGATTCTACCATACCCTTCAAAAGGCTACAGTTTCCAATTCGTTTAGCTTTCGCCATTTCTATAAATAAATCTCAAGGTCAAACAATGTCCATTTGTGGTTTAGATTTGGAAAATCCATGTTTTTCTCATGGGCAACTATATGTTGCGTGTTCACGTGTTGGGAAACCGTCTAATCTATTTGTGTTAGCTAAAGACAGGTTAACCAAAAACATTGTGCACCGATTGGTGTTAAATTAAATTGAAATTGAAAGTATTTATAATTGAATAGTACTTATATTTGTTATAAAATTAAATGGAAATAATAAATCTGATAAATTTTTATTTTGTACCTATTGATTTCTGCTTAATATCAAGTGTAAGAACATTTTAATTAATTGTGTTCAACGTACTTCCCCTTCAAATCTCAATCCAGTGAATTTGTATACCAACATCAATATTTTCGTCTTTGTTCGTAAATAATTTCATTGTACTAAAGGGTTATAATAGTAGAAAGTCAAATAAGGAGATCACCATATTTTTTTACAAATACCATCTGTGTGAAAAAGCATAGTGGACTCCGTGACTGATGTTCTCTTATTGTTCCTCTTAGATTGTTTACTATAATGTAATATAACCAAAACTTTAGCCACAGCAACGCGTGACCGGGTCAGCTAGTATATATATATATATATATATATATATATATATATATATATATATATATATATATATATATATATTTAAGGCCATCAAACCCCGCGCCCTAATTCTGATTAGTATGAAGTGTTCCAAGAAATTTCAGAGGAGAACGCAACGAATTACCGAATTACCTAGATCGTAATTCTCAGGAAGAAGCATCATTTTTCTTTCCAGTACACCCCTTGCTCCATTTTACAAAATGTATTTACCCTAAAAATGTCTCTTCCTTCAGTTGTGTTCTGTCTGTGGATTCTGAACTGGCGTGTCAATTCTGGAAGCACTAAAACCTTACTAGGCTTCCCCAGAAACGTCTTTTCCTCAAACAGAGCTGCAGTCATGTGATCTTCAATAATGCATGACATGTCTCATTGCTTTTCATTTTCGAACTTTACCATTATTCGTGGAACTTTTGTGACATTATTGGAAATTACAGTTGTTTCCTGGAAAATCGACTACTGTGGTCTGGTTTTCCTGAAAATGAAATGGGATCATGGTAATGAGATCAATGCAAACTATACGATTGAAGAAATTTGAAGCAATATTTCACGAGAGTAGCAATACTTTCGAACGTAACTTTGTGATGGAAACTTTCGGTAGTTAACGCGAATATGTTAAATGTTATAATCGCTACCTAAAATAACGCTAGTCAGTCTTGCAGAAATGAGGTGAAACAATGCTGAATTCTGGACAAATGGTCAATAGGGAAATAAGAAATTTATGAAGAAAATATTGTCTGTCGTAACATAATTAAAACTATCTCATATACTAATTGTATTTGGTCACTTGGTTTACATGGACAGACTATCTGTAAAAAAATTAGAACATCTTTACAAAACGTTAATTAATTATCATGTTCTGTGCGACATTTCGGGGAGTACGGTTTACCCCATCTGCAGGCTACACTACTAAGAAGAACACTATTACAATTTTAAAAGACGGCTGATTACAAGATGACTGATTCTATTACAAGATCACAAGCTTACTCTAAATCTGGTAAGTAGGAAGTTAGATTACTGATTCAATAGCAGTGAAAAATTATTATTGCGAAATATAGCACTAGGTATAAACTAATATAGAGACTCATCATTATAAGCAACAATACAAGGCGCAGAAACGTACAATTACAATAAAACAATAATACAACATACCTAAATGTACAATAGATCGTCCAGCATGGCAATCATAATGAAAGCATTTGAACAGACTGTAAAACAAACGGCTGAATGGAAATATTTATATGCATTGCAGTTTATGGCATGAACATTGCATTTTGGTTTATAATTTATAGGTTCATTATTACATATTCTTGAGTCTGACATTTGCTATATAATCAGAAGTTTTGTCCAGCGGTTGCGACAACTTTTAAATAATATTTGAAAATACTTGAGGCTGTTCCATACATAGATTCAATCATTTGAAATCTGGAATTCTCAATTATTCTTCTACAGTGCCTCGCTGGTGGGAGATACCTGGTTGAGGGGAAAAACCGCTAGCAGATAAGTCGGCGCCGGATCTCGCTATCCAGCGGTGGAAGATGACCGCCAGCACTACACCCACAAGACTAATGACCTGAGTAGTTGGCGCGCCCGGAACCACTACCAACCGACCGGCCGTGGTCTCCCGAGCGGGGCCCCAGGCCGCCCGAGCGGCGTGAGGCGCTTGCGGCGGTCGCCGGCGCGTCGCGTATGGATCGCGGCGCCCGCCACCTCCGCCGCCATTATGACGTTTCTACGAATTCTCGGTAAATTGAAATAATGACGGCGACGGGCGCGGCGGAGCGGGGGCGGGGGCGGGGGCGCCGTCTCGTGGCGCTTATTGTGGAGGCGCACGCCACTGGGCAGCGGGGCCGGTCGCGCGCCCGCGCGCCGCCCGGGGAAAAAACGTACTATACACTCGCGTTTATACAGCGTTTCCACACGAATTCAGATGTTTCCATTTGATAATGAGCTCCATTTATAAAAATGTAATTATACGAGTAAACATAAGGGCGAGTCGGTGGAGGGGGGGGGGCGCTGGCCGCACGAACGGGGGCGGGCGCCTAATGTATGCCTGGGATCCCGTAACCACCGCCCACCGCCCGCGCCGGCTCCCGAGAAATCAACTGCGGCTGCCGGAAAACTGCGCGCCTTGAATAAAACACAAAGTCATCTACAATTCCATCGAAAATTATTAGAGCTTTCTCTGAGATCGTAATGCCCGGCCATATCAGATCGGCTCTGCAACGTTCTGCGCCCTTCCCCGCAACGCGACGTACGCTCGTACGCTCGCACGTTACCTCGGGCCTTTGGCTTTCCCTTCCGCGTTACCTTGGTTGTTGCTTTAGGCGCTGCCTGTAGGGTTTCCTTTCACGTTGCCGTTGGCAATGCCTCTGGCGTTGGCAGTAGCCTTTGGCGTTGTCTTTGGTTGTGCCTTAGGCTGTGCCTTTAGCGTTACCTTTCGCGCTGCCTTTGACGCTGTCATTGGCGTTGCCTCCGCTGGTGCCTTTGGCGCAGCCTGTCGCGTTGCGTGTGGCGTTGTCTTTCATGTTGCCTTTGGCGTCGCTTTTCACGTTGGCTTTGGCGTAGCTTTCGCGTTACCTTTGGCATTACCTTTAGTGTTGCCTTTGGCCTTCCCAATGGTGTTGCCTTTAGAGTTGCGTTTGGCGCTGATTTTCGCGTTAACTTTTCCGCCGCTTTGACGTTGCCTTCGCTCTTGTCTTTGGCGCATCGTTTGACATTGCCTGCTTCACCTTCGTCCGTGGATCGTCCGACTCGGGAGGCGGCAGCAAAAGTGCGTGAGATCACGCGGCCCTGCCGGAAGCTACTCCCGTCGCACACACGCATTCTTGCCCTCAGCGCTCAGCGCTCTCAACATACAGTGACGGTCAAGAAAATAGAGCCACCCCTTGCAACTCCTATGATACCAAAGATAAACCATAATACTTTTCCCGCGCGAATGTCCGGCCCGTGTTGATAACCAGTAACCCTAACCTAACCTATCAGCACAAGACAGCAGTCAGTGCATCACGTTTCCAGCTAGGCAGAGTAGAATCCAGGTTCAAAGGTAGGAATTTCATCTGACAAAATAATAGAGCTACTCTAAGTATTTATTATATAATAGCTGTTTTTCGACTTATTTCGATGCTATTTTAATTGTTTGTGATTATATGATGTACCTGTGATTTTCTTACATTGGACTTTTTATTGAACATTCTAGATGAATCGTGCAAATCACATCGCTGAGACAGAACGACATGCGATTTCTAGCATCAGACACTTTTTTAAAGATTTTGCTATTTTGTAAACTAATTTGGGTTTGAACGCCACATAAAGGTTTATTTATGTTTCGTTAATGAGTACAAAATAAAAGAAATGCTATTTATTTATAAATCAAGATTATTTACAAAACTGTTTGTAAATGAAGAATTAGAATGATTGCAAGGGGTGTCGAATTTTTTGCTTAAACATTCCCAACTCCAAAGAGCCTTCTAAACCATAGCTACAAATAATTTCCGCATTGATATTGCTAACATTTAGCGTACAGTTCACATGCTGAATGACATCGTGTAAAAACACTTCTTGTCATTGTTAGCTCCAAAATATTTTGTGTAGAAAGTTCCACAGCGAGGTCGTTTGTAGTAACGGTCTATGACCTGCATATGGATTTATAATTCCAAATTTCGTTTCAGTCAGATTGATAATATATTGTTTAACATATTGTTGCTTTTTTAATTATTGTCTAAAGAAAAGCATTCCTATACTCAAATGTAGTTGATTATTTACATAGTTTTGCTGAAATACGTTCCAGCGCCCCTTCAAGTGTGTACAAAAAGCTTTCCCAAAAATCTTTCATATTCTATTAAAAACATTTTCTCACTTTCTTTAATGGTGTGCAGCAATACTCGCTGCGTGAGCAATTAAAGCCGGCTCGTGCAGCATTTGGTGTGACCACTCTGTTTCCCGCCTTTTTGTCCTAATCGATTTTTCGTGAGATCGACTGCATTCGATCTAGCTGTCGAAACCCCTGTGACCGTTGGCACTCGAACCCTAGGACCTTCCGATTAAGTCACTTAAACCGGTCGATCCGTGAGGAAGGTTCGGAGTTCCTGCCGGGGATAGCACGTGTTTTCAGGGTTCTCTTAATCCCATGTTTCTCATTCTTTCATGACATCTACCATTCCTTCGGCAGCATAGATTCAACAGTGGCGGACTGGAAAGAATGTCGGTGCGAGCACGAAGCAAAATTCGTTGCTCTGCCTCGCTTGCGTGCCCGCTGCGTGACGCGCACGACAGCACTCCGAATAGGATTGCTCTCTCGCTCACCGTTCTCGTTCGCGCCCCCTCCATGTCCCCTACCCAACGCCAACACCCCTTTGCCCTGGACCAAGCGTATGCCGGTTTTGCAGCTTGGAAAGATATTTTCATCGGACTCGATAGACCCACTCACTTTAGTAGAGGGGATTGCAAGCACCAAACTCAGTTTAGGCCACAGAGAACAGACGTTGGAAAATTTTTCTTCACAAATAGAACAATAATAAATATATCAAACAACACTACTAGTTGCACTGACACCGACGCCGACGCCGCAACCACCACCACAACCACATTCATCGCCACTAGCAGTACCGACTTTCTCAACTACAATTACCACCAATGTTACCAACTGCACCACCTCCACCACTACTACCCCCGCCTCTTGCCCCACCATTGCCACTACCAACACAACTACAACCATTACCACTATTATAGCCGCAACCAGATCCGTACTGCTGCAGCTGCTGCTACAGACATTTCCACTGTTAATGCTACTATTACGGCCACGGCTATTGCCGGAGCTTGACCGTCACTGTAGTGTCATATAAGCCCCTTATTGGATGAAACCATCAACAGCTGATTTACTTCAAAAGCAACTCTGTATAAATCAAAGTATACCGCTACTACCAGCGTCATCACCACCATCACCAAAACCACCACCACTACCAGGACCTGCCTCGCCACTTACGTGATCATCTCTGTGGTCGCCATTGCCACGGCCGCCCCTTGGCCACCGCCCCCGATTCAGTCGCCTCCACCAGCCCAACTTTACGCGGCCGTAAGAATCCGCCTACTTTGGAATTCAGGCGGCGGCCGCAGCCGGATGCGCGAGTGCGTGGAAGTTAGCGGCTGCGGTGGCGGCGGGGGCGGCCGGGCGCAGGAAGCGGAAGCTGTGGGCGGGGCGGAGCGGGGCGCGGGCGCGGGCGCGGAGTGGGCGTGGCGGCAGCTCCGGCGACGCCGCGACGACCGCCTGGGGGAGATGGCAGAATCGGAAACGCCGCCCGCCCGCCCGCCCGCCCGCCCGCCCGCCCGCCCGCCCGCCCGACCTCTCGCCCGCCCGACAGCAAGGTGAAAACTTTAGAACAGCGCTGGAAATGTCTTGATAGCCCGAAAAGTTGTGGTGTTTAATTTTTGTTCCTAATTTTTTTAAAAGTCTGGCGGGAAAAATCACGTTAGTCGGATTTCAGTGAAGCCGAATAAAAGTAAACGAGGAATTTCCCCCTCTTTTAAAAGTCTTTTTCCGAAATGCAAACCAGAATTGCGGAGTGATATAAAATAACAGACAAGTGTAAAAACGAAAAGAATACATTTTCGTGCGGCCTTGTTTTTTCCGCGCATTTGAATACGAAATGATGGGCTTGGCGCGTCCGTTTCTTGAATTGTGCATCGCGGCTGACGCGCTGCGGGGGAGTGTGTGGGGGCGGGGGTGGGGAAGGGGAGGGGAGGGAAGTTGACGAGGGCGGTTTGTGGCGAGGGCCGCCGCTTCAACGTCCGCTCGGAGGAGAGCGGAGCGGAGAAGTTGGTCTGGCAGTTCACTCGCGCAGCTGGGGAAGATTCGAGACGGAGGCGTTGTATTAAATATGCTCCTTTCTTTCCGTTTTTTTACCCGACTACGAAGTACTTGGCGCCGACGCTTGCAGCTACGTTCGAGTTCGGGGAATCGAGGGCTGCCAGTTCGAGTTCAGTTCTTACCTTCGTGCGAGGTCCGAGAATGACGCAATTACGGAGAACTTACCACCATAGAAGGAACGGTTTTCAGTTTTTGAAAAGCAAATTTGAAAACCTCTCTTTACTTTCGAAACTCTTCACTGTATATGGGTTTTTAAAAGACAGTTTTCATCATGCCTATGCTTGCCAAGTAATGTTTAAGTTGGGAAAGTAAACGGAAATACCTTGAATGTAGAAACAAAACAATTCTTAAAACGCCAACGTTTCGACTTTTATTAAGCTGCGTGGCAGAAACAATTTCCAATTTATGAAGCGACTTTTTTTTGAATTGACAGACGTATTCTTCTGGGCCTTCTCTCAATCAACATAACTGATCATGGATTTTCTTTCAGAGGACTACTTATTTCATAACAGGTTATGTACGGTTTTATTAACGCCTATTATATCACAAGTACTATGATTTTAGTAATTACTGTGAAATGAAACGATACCAGTAGTTCACCTACCTAGCCACCGAAACATATTATTATATTTTGAATTATCATTACCATTTCTTCTTCTAAGCCGTGTACGATTGTCTGTTGTAGAAAACGATATTTGGAGCCCAAGGCAATGAAATTGTCCACAATGCCGAATACATTGTTTAGCTTCTCTATTTTCTCACAGAATCCTCATTACAAAATAGTATATAGTATCAACCAATAAATAATGTTTTTCAATAAATATTCATTAATTATTGTCTTAATATGCAATCAGATGGTTAACATTTATTTGCATTCACTTGAACCTGATTTGATTGTATTTTCACATTCTTCCTTTACTTTCGTTTCTTTAACAGATGTTTTGAACAAATTCGCGTCACTTACGATATTGGACTATTCTTTCGTAGGTGATTCAGCTGATCTGGTAAAGCCAAAGACTTCCCTTTTAGGACCCCGTTTAGTGCCCCGCCCAGTGCTCCGCCTAGAGCCACGCCTCGGGCACCGTCCAGCGCCGCCCAGCGCCTCCGACCACTCGGGGAGCCGCTTGTGCACGAGACGCCGCGGAAGGTGCACGGGTCCATTCCGAGTCTTCGCCGACTGGGCGGGGGCGGGCCAACCGCAAGCAGCTCCGCCCCCCCCCCTCCGTCACTCGTCTCCGCTCCGGCGAGGAACTCCCCGCCCTGAGCACGCATCGCAGAGTTCGGCCACGCGAGTTCACAAACTCCCCGCTCCCACCCCGCTCCCGCCCCCTCCGGGCAACCGCCAGCGGAAACGCGATCACAGGCCGCGGCGCCGGCGGGGGAGGCGGCCAGGGCTGCATGATTTAGCCCGACCAGGGCGCCGGCCACGCAGGGTCGCGCCGCGCGCCCGGCCGGCGCCTCAAAGACCTAACTATTTCGTTTACAGAAGGCGCGTGGGCGGGCGGGCGCGGGCGCAAGGCGCGGAGAGGGGCGGCGCCGGGCCGCGCCGCAGAGCGACCGCTGCGGCCCGCGGTCTCGCGCGCCGCCCCCGCAGCCCCCGTTTGAATGCCGCCCTTCGCTCAATGTCAAAGGTTAATTGCTTCCAATCGATGGTTTTCCTTTCGGGTCCGTTTTCCGATAGGCCGGGCGCTCGCGGCCGCGGTAACGACTTACGGCGGGTGGGGCGCCGGAGATACATGGCCCCTTTGTAACAGCGCGCTCCTGGCCAGACTTCGCTCCGCCTCGCCGGCCTCGGCCCTGCAGCGAATCTGGCCGGCAGATCCCTTTCCCGTCGGCAGTGCAGTTGTAGCTATTCTCATTTTCACATCGCCAAGGTACAATGGGCTCTGATGGACAATGTTATTCCTATTGGCGAATCTCGTTCACTGTTGCCAAATCGATTGTTACAAAACTAAGCAGAAAAAATCTTGTAGGCAAAATTACGCGGAACTCGGTGGTAATCCTGAAAATGAGTCATTTAGTTAAAGAAATATGTAAACGCAGAATTTCTTCGGTCCTTACTTTTAATACACGTTTCCATCCAAAACAGTTACAGATATCCACATTTGTGGAATTATTTTGGCAAAAATCAACACAATATTTCAGCTGGAGGAATTGCGTTCATTGTGTGCATCAATATGTCGGAATGTGTCCCTTTAAAACAACAAATTGCCATCATAAAGGTGTGAATTTTTAATTTGCGAATTTGATATATTGTCGCTGGCATATTTTCGTTCACGAAGTCCAATTACAAACTTTCAAGAACAAAGTTTTAGTAAAATGATGGTGTTTCTTTCTTTCATCACTCGAAGGTCTCCGGATGCATTGTTTTTGTGCATTTGTCGTTTTTTTTTAGTCTAACCGTGCGCGAATGGCAAGATGAAAGACGCTACGAAAAGACAAGGCACAGATGCAGAATGCTGTGACCAGTGTGGCTGAAAGAAGAGTTTATTTGGTGTTGTAAGCGGAAGGGAGAAACAATACTCAAATGATCACCAGAAGCCCATTCATGAATTTCTGGGTTTTGTGATTAGTGGATTGTGCTGGTGGTAGCGAGGGAAGGTGGAAGTGCTGTGGTATAGACAAGTAGGTAGTATGTATGTACTTGGCGCGATAGCCCGTAATCGGGCTCAGGCTTACTGGCGACGTCCCTGCCTCGTGGCCATGGGTTAAGGGGATACTTGTGGTTAGCACGTAGACATTCCCATGTCGTAATCCGGTCTTCAACCTGAGAAGTGAATTTTCTCATCGTCATACAGCATCATATACTGGGACATTGCACTATAGTCTTGGCTCGCCCGGAACCGTGTGTTAATTTTAACAGATAGACCACAGGCCAAAGTGTGAAATTACGAAAAGTGGTAAAAGAAAAACAACTCGAGTAACTGAAAACAAAATATCAAAAAGGTAGCAAATCTATTGTCGTGAATGAATTTTACAGAACAACAGGAGTAAGCAAATGTTCATTCTTTAGAATAAAAAAGAAAAATGAGAATAGAGAAATAACAACCCCGAGGGAAAGAAGGTTAACTGGACTGTAGTATAGAACGGGTGTATGTTGATTTTCTTTGCAATGCGATACCTCCACAAATTCTATGCGTTTCTATTTAAAAAATATTCCTGCAACAATACAGTGTGTAAAGAAAGATGGTAGAGATTTATCAAATTTCAAATATTCCACATTTTATGGCTTTTTAAAAGAATTAGGATTTGAATTTGAAAAGCGAGGAAAATGCTCTAAAGATAGTAAGAAATGACAATCAATTATAAAATAAATGATGATTGCAGTCATTTTCAAAATTTTATTACCAGAGTTTTGAACTTTGTATGTGAGATCCTCTTCAGTACACAATATTTCTGTAACCATTTAAGGTTAGCTCCTCACGTACAAATTTGTACGTAACTTTGTGAAAATGAAAATCGAATACTGCAGAAAGTAAAAACAAACCAACCTTTCCAACGGCCGAGTGGGAGTTGCAAGTAGGCTATGTAATCCCGTGTTACGGGATTACTACTGCTAACTGATTCTCCTATCATCCATAGTATATATATATATATATATATATATATATATATATATATATATATATATATATATATATATATAATATTTTAGATAATTTGAATATATCACATAAGCAGTTCCATTTATCGTACAAATATGACGTGAAATAAAAACCGCCTAATGAACTCATTGTCAGTATTTTTTCAAAATAATGTATGAGTGAATTGGCAATAGTATATTTTGATATTAACATGTACTTAATAAGTTCCAATTTAACAGTTAAAACACGATTATTTTTACATATTTTTCTACACTGCCTCTAAATGCGTGAGTCATAACTCTGTTAACTGGCACAACCATAATTGGTTACAACAAAAGCAAATATGCCACAATTTATAACCATTTCATTACTAATTAATTAAGCAAAATTAATTAACTGTTCTTCAAATTTTTGCGTAATTAATGATGTACTGACGTAAGATTATGTTCGCACCACCACAATCGGTTACCACAAAAAAATGCCATCATGTTGAATGATTTAATTACTAATTAATTACGCAAAAATTAATTAAATTGCTTTCCACTTCAGGAACTACTGCACTAACTGCCATCGCTCCTCTTACACGCATTGGTTCCCGCAACTTAGTGCAAGCATCTTCCTCCCAGTCTTTCTTTCCCTCCACCGTCCACTTCCTTGAACGCCACTCTGGGCCTGGCTTATCTGGCGGCGGATCGGCCTGCTACTCCTTCACTGCCAGCATCTTGATGGATATCTGACTGTCTCACTTTTCTCTGTCCGATCACTTCCTGAGGGGTCCCGAAGCCGCCTCCGCCCCGCCTCCACCCCTGCTTCCGCCCCCGCCTCCATGCCCGCGTTCGCCCCTGCCCCCGTCTCCGCCACTGCCCCCGTCTCCGCCCCTGCGCCCGTCTCCGCCCCTGCGCCCGTCTCCGCCCCTGCGCCCGTCTCCGCCCCTGCCCCCGTCACCGCCCCCGTCACCGCCCCCAACTCCGCCCCGTCTCCGCCCGCGTCACCGCCCCCGTCACCGCCCCCGTCACCGCCCCCGTCACCGCCCCCGTCACCGCCCCCGTCACCGCCCCCGTCTCCGCCCCCGTCTCCGCCCCCGTCTCCGCCCCCGTCTCCGCCCCCGTCTCCGCCCCCGTCTCCGCCCCCGTCTCCGCCCCGCCACACGAAGCACGCGTCGTTTTCGCCTCCGTCCACATCCCTTCACCTCCTCTTGCCTTTCCCTCCCTCAGCGCTGTTGACGCTTCCATTGCTTATGCCTGTGCCCACTCCCACGCGCCCCTCCCAGGCTTCTCTTTTCGCCTCTCACTGTCCGTCGTGTACTCACCCTTTCCTCATTCCTCTCTTTACTTGTTACTTTCTTACTCCACTGTTTCTTCTCTTTATATTTTTCCTTTCTATTAAATGTAACATAGGTAAAATATTGCATTGGTACCAAAAATAGATGACAATTGGACGGAAACACGGTTTGTAAATTGCTGATACGGATCAGTGTTTTTTTTCTTTCTTTCTGTCTTTCTTTTCTTTTCTTTAT
This sequence comes from Gryllus longicercus, assembly GCA_038098605.1. NCBI lineage: Eukaryota > Metazoa > Arthropoda > Insecta > Orthoptera > Gryllidae > Gryllus > Gryllus longicercus. Next base: position 538,718 of record JAZDUA010000381.1, read on the forward strand.
TTCTTCAAAAACTGCCGCCTGTGGTAAAGGCTAGCGTCGAGACCGTTTTCATTTTGATACTCAAAATTAATATTCGACAATTGATCTGGGCGAACACAACGGACTGCGATTTTGAAACACATTTTAATTGTGCCGCCGTACATTAAAACTCTATGACATATTAGAAATGTTCTCAAAAATCTCTCAAAAGTGAATCTTTATTTTTTCTCAAATAGGGCAAAGTTCAATGCTGTGCAATGTAAGAATGGCACGTGTGATATTTTTATTTTAACCTCGAATTTCGAATATTGCATAAGTTGGTCCATTTTTCATTTCCCTTCTACAAGATAATTATTATCTTGAAAGAAAAACTTCGGAAGTTTTTAGTTTTGTTTTCGTTTCGTCTTAAAATGAACATTTTAAAAATAGTTTATGGATATATTTGTGAGCAATTCCGACAATTTTAAAAAATAACGAAAACAAGATTCAAAAATCTCCAAACTTTTTTGTTTAAGTTTCTTGCTCGAATTGGCCAAAACGCTCCCATAAATATGGTATAGGTTCTAATATGTTCATAATATTCCTTCTCATGTCTTCCATATCTCGCTCCCTCTGACTCTTCCCCTGTCACCTTTTCCTTGTTACGCAGACGCAACGAATCATCGTTTAAGGTCGTGAAATCCAGCGCACATACACCCAGACTCAGATCCACAAGGTCACATAGGTGAGCGCTGCGGCGGGCGGGGCGGGAGCGGGCGGGGGCGGGAGCGGGCTCGTCGGTAGCGGGGTGGAGCCAAGCCGGTCGTGTCGGGCGCCACCGCAGGGGATGAGGAATTAGCCCGCGCGACAGATTAATTGCATGGCAAAGATATAGACATTTAATTTGGCGGATTACTCACGGCAGGCGGAATTGGTGGGCGTCCTAGCTCTCTCTAGCGTAGAAAGGGCTGAGTAGGGAAATGAGCGCTGTTGCCCTATAAATTCTACACAATGGTGCACATTGCCGTTGTTGTAGGAGCTCTGCCTTCGATATGGGCCACCATGAGGAAGAGGGGAAAATTTGAGCAATGTCACTTCCTACCTTTCTTTGCATCAACGGCCTATTTTCGTTCTACTGCAATTATATTCCTTTCGATATTCTCAACCGTAGCATTACCTGGGGTGGGATTAGTGGATCATGACTAATTGTTTTTTATATATCATTGTAGGCTTCATTTTTTTCGAGGCTGAAGATCATTGATATTGTTTACGAGTGTTGTTCAAAATCGAACGCAATTTATCCCAAGTGCTTGTTATCATTTGAGTTCTTACAGCATCTACCGGCCGAAGTGGCTTTGGACTTCAAGTGTTGTCCTGGCATTACACTGACCCGGAGGTCACAGGGTTCGAGGCCCGAGAGTGGCTGCGCTGACTGGTATTTTTCCGTGCTTTCTGCGATCAATACCGGACTTAACAAATGGGGCCATGAACCGCGCGTGTTCTTTCTTTTCATTTCCTTCTTGTATCCTCACCGCTTGTTTACATCTACACTGGCTCACTACTACACAAATTGGGTGACCGGTTGGGAGCTAGAACTTGACGCGGCTGGGGCGGTGCCCCGCTGCTGGGTGATGCCTGAGTGTGGAAAACAGCAAAGTGGCGGCGGCGATGGTGTGACGGTTAGCGTACCGGACTGTTATACCCAAGCTCGCGGGTTCAAACCCGTTCGAATCCACGAATCGTGGATTTTTAGGGCGACGAAATCCTTCGTACGCCTTCCTTCGGAGGGGAAGTAAAGCCGGCTGTCCCATGTTAGTAGATTTACTTGCATGTAAAAGATCCTCAAGCCTAAATGACGCCTCTGAGCTAAATTCAAATCGCCTGTTTCTCGCCCAAGAAATACCTCCTTCCTCTGCTAGTTGGTGAAAGGAGCGTAGCGAAATTTGCGTGGTCAGACGGAAGAGCGTACTCGCCACGTAAAATAAGGCAAATTCAATTCAATTCAAAGTCGGCGCCAAAGACCGGCTTAGGTGGCTCAGTGCATTAGCACATGTCCCTGCAGTGCATCTGATCGGGTGATCCTAGGTTTCGAGCCCCGACAGTGGCAGGATTTTCGACACTAGCTAGATAGCGAGGTAGAATACAGAATTCCAGCGGCCTGCTATTCTGATCTGTAGTTTTCCGTGTTTTTTCCGGTCAACACCAGGCAACTGCCGGAGCAGTATTCTAACAAACGGTCTGCGGACAGCGCGAAATCGTTCCTTGCTCTTCCTTGTCTCATCTTCTCCCCTTCCTTGCATACATGTACACTTACATGCACTACATTGCCACACATATCGGGAGACTCAGTCGGCGTTCGAGTGTGTCCCGGCTGGGACGCGCGGTGCCCCGCGAGTGGGAGATGCCTTGTTGGGAAAAATCCCGCCTGCTCACGTGTAGATTGGCACCGGAACTCGCCATCCAGCGGGGGAAGACCACAACCTCCCGCGATAAAAGTATGAACTACGCTTACGGGTCTGATGAACTCAGCAGATGTCACAATATAATTAATTAATCAATCATTGTAGCTGCTTTGGCTGTAAGGTAATCAAATCTGGCTTTTCATTCGAAAACTATGCATTAAGAGTACATTTTGGATATATTTGTAGTATTTTAAGTATAAAAGAGTGTAATACTAGAATATACTATTAAGATACACCGGCCTTTATTTGAAAAATATTACTAATATTTGTAATAATTTTATTAATTTATATATTATATTAAAAATTAATATTAATTTGTAATGACATTATTTCATATCATTATTTTATATTTTAGTGACTAATAGAGCAATAAATTGAATAATATTTTTGTTTAATTAATTCATGAAAATCACCAAAAATATCAATGAAATGGACTAGCAATCTGTGAACTCCTTGGGAATGCGGGGAACTATTGCTACCTTGGCTATAGGCTTAACATCAACTTCGGGTTGAAGAAAAGGGTAAAAGCACTTTTGATACTTTTTTCTTCCCAAAATAACTATATGCACTCGCACGAATATTCCCTTTCTGATTTCCGAGTGCAGTGTAGTGCGGTCGCTCCATGCTACATGAGCACTGTGGGTGCAGCGCTCTTAAAAGAACAAAGGAGGTCAACATACCATAGCAGTAGTGCAGCGTGTATATATTCCGCTGTGTCTGACGACGCTCGTTGAAGTTCGTGACGCTAGCGCTGGCCACACGTGCCTCTGTGACGTCTGTCGGGTCGGAGCGAAGGAGGAAACAGCAGGCGATAAGGACATGCGCCAGAAGACAGAAGAATGCAGTTGAAAGATCTGCTTGCCTCCGTGCTTCTCGGTTCGGTTGCATAATTTTCACACACGATATCCCATTGTCCGTGACAGTAAGTTGGTCTTATTTGTCATATTAGGGAATTTTTTTTTATATTTCCAATATTTGTTCTGTTTTTAAAACGTGTGACATTCCTCTCACTACAGTGAAATTTGTGTACATTTTCGTCTTTTGAACTAAAAAAAGTCAAATATTAATTTCTACATAAAATATTTAAAAAGTCTTACGTGGTTGCAAGTAGTTGAAGTAAAAATGGAGGTTGATTTTCCTGAAACCAAACTCAATATGACTCTGCCGCCGAAAACGATATCCTTCTTGTTTCTGCCTAATGGCAGGTTTCTGCGTGATAGAGCGAATTACACATTTAAGCGAGAATGAGTTATTGTTGTTTAAATTCAAGAGTATTAATAAGTAATTTTTTCTTACCACCCTCATGTTCTTTGTATGTTGTTAATGTACGTTAATAAGTATCAATCCTGTTACCACTAATTATATCCATTTTAATTATCTTTAATAGTATATCTTCATAACTATACTCGCTTATCAATTAGCAATATATCTACTTAGGAAAATATTGTTTTCTAGAGTTGAGAAGGATGTGTCTATGGACATATTAACAATAATAAAGCGTACACTTCGAAATATTACATTCCTCGCATGGCGCATTTGAACAGAATTTGTCAATTACGAAGAATAAATAAATATTGTTTGCAAAATGCAAAACTATTTTACATTTTTGCTGTTTGCAGTATTGCATTTCATTTTGTAGTTAGTTCTATGTATTGTTCTATATCTTTATCTGATTGGAGACATAGTACGTTAACAATTAAAATAAATTAGTATATTCAGTGACTTTTGAGATTATTATGGGTGCGCAATATGCAGCGATACGTTTGAACAATCTTTGATCACCAAAGATTAAATAATGAGATACTAGAGAATAAGCGGAAACGTGAATGCTTCATTTATTTAAAGGGAACGTGGATTCCATTTGCAAAAATAATTCTTAAAAAGTTCAAATGAGCGTCATAAGAGATTATTAAAAAAACTGACTATTTACTGTATATTGTTAGAGATAAAGGTTATACAAAATTTAGGACATTGAGGAAGATGATTATCAGAACCTGAAAAATGTGTGAACTTGAAACTGGCAAACCGAAAAAAAAAATTGTACTATCTTACCTGGCCAACCCCTTTTTTTAAATGAACAACTATGAAAATACAAAATATATATTGGTATTTTGTTTACATGTATACTGATAATGAAAGATTGTGTAATTTAATAAATGACACTGTAATATACCAACGAAAAATGTACTCTCACGGGGAACTTGCCATCGAATCCGCAATGTTCGAGGCGTGCTCCGAATCGTTTTAAAGAACGCGCTCCTCGGGATAACTCCCCTCACAGTTCGCAGACCGAGCCGAGAGCCTTGGCGAGCTCTCGCGTCCTTCCGGGTCCTGTTGAGCGTGTCTACACAGTGAGCCCTACAGCCTTCATTGAATTAACGCTTAAGCCTTTGTATTCTTGTCATATATTGTACTTTTGCAGAATTATCCCTGGATTTTTTATACCAAAAGATATATATATATATATATATATATATATATATATATATATATATATATATATATATATTGTGACATACCTGGTGATGCCGGGTATTTCACTGCAATATATAACACTAAAGGAGGGTATCTTTTCCGTGAATGGGTCCCTGGATAAGTTGGTATAATATTGGGGAAGTTAATCAAAAGTGGAAATACAATCATGAACAAGATTTATTTGCAAATCAAATTTGTTAATTACATGATCTGATAACATCTGTACACTCTGCCTTGGTACCAAGATTAGAGGTAATATGCATTTATCATACCTTCGGGGCCCCGACTAGATACCTTCGATGCTCGTAGAACAACTCGTATCGACAGGGTTGCCGACCTCGGCAGCAACGGCGGGCCGTCGGCGGCTGGTGGCGTGGCGGTCGTCCTGGGCTGGTATCCTTGCAACTCCTCCCCGACTCGGATATTGATACCACGGCGTTGCACTTCTCTCGAATCACCTTCCGTCGATGGATTCAATTGCTCAACCCGCGCCGATCACGCGTGCTGGTCCCAGTTCCGTACCACACAATTTCGGTAAAGTTTCCACTACACTAATTACTCCAAACGCGATCGATTGTTCTATCAACGCGAATCTTTTATTCTACTGATACTTTCAATATCTCATTCACATGTCTACTATATTCCAGTCGCTAATAGTTCATTAACTACACCGCATGTTCTCTTTGTTCATGCAATACCGGCGAGATTTTCGCCACACGTCCGAACTCTTCGCCGCTCCACTAACGTCTGTTCTCCTCGCGATTCTCCTAACGACTCCCCGCACGTGCTCGCTGCCCAGTTTTTGCAACCGACGTTCTCACGCTGGCCTCCCGGCAGTGGCACCGGTGGCGGTAGCAACCGTCGCTAGCTCCCCTCGCTGCTCGCAGCGCCCGGCGCACGCACCGCGCAGTCCAAAATATATATTGATTACTTACACTAATGTTTTTAATTAGTGTAAGGGAACACATTCTGTGTTTCAATAGATATATATATATATATATATATATATATATATATATATATATATATATATATATATATATATATATATATATATATATATATATCAAGTAAACTACCTGACTTCGTTCTTGCCACTTTGCCAATGCCTCTTCATTCTCTCCCCCCTTTGCAAATCCGATTGCTTAAACATCTGACCCTAGTCGTTTTTAGTAGTCATGCTTCATTGCAAGGAAGTGATTTTCATTATCTATAAAGTGGTGTCAAAATATCAAAAGTTCCAATATTATCACTCTCAACAGCCTCCAGCGATTCAATTGCATTCTACGCAGTATGAGCGGGGTCTGTCATGCGGGTTGCCGCTCAGGTCTGTTGAAAAGTACGTTCTTTTTGCGTTCAATATATATTACAGTGCCTACATTTTTTTAAAGAAATATATTAATATTGTCCAGCATTGAAAAATATCTAAAGCTACGGAATAATGCTAATGAGGGGTGTACAAAGTATCGGCAAAACTATCTGGACGATGGTCTCTGACGTCCAAAATACCTGGGTTCGCAAGGGCAACTTTCATATGTAAAATATGCTGTTTTAATGGCGTGGAATGTGGTTTCTGTCACATTTCTAGTATCATGAATTCAATTTTCATTTAAATAACTAAAGTGTCTAAACATTTTCGAATATGTTGTGACTCCCTGAAATAACACAAGTGTAAATGCCCTCCCTACTTGGGGCTGAAATGTTGAAAGGAGAAAACTATATTTCTTTTTACAACAACGGTTATTGAAAATGTTAAAATACAAATTCAATGAAAAAAGGAAAACTACTTTTAAAATATAAAACAAAACGCACAGAAAAAAATAGATTCATATAAAATAGCAATTAAAAACTATAAAATAATGATTTGCAAAGATTAAAAGGTGTTCGAAATCATTATATTGTGTTTTTATAATTCAAAGTGCATTTTACGTGAATGAATCATATTAACTTTGAAATACATGAAAAATTATATAAAAATTGACTGTTAATAACAGAATGTATCAATTCTTTTTATTCCTAACCAAGTCGCATCAATATCTTATGTATCATGTGAAAGTAAACCTAAAGCAGAAAGAAATCTCACAAAATTAACATCTTGTATTATAAGTAATACATTTTCAATTTTAAGTATATTATTTATATTAAGTATTATTAGAAAGCACCAGAGCAAGTGAATACTAAATTTTTACACAGAATTTTTTACACACACACACACAACAATGCTGCATATCAAAGTACAAGTTCTTCCAGAACAGTAAAATGAACACTATGCAAAAATTGTCTACCTTTCGGTTTGTATACATTAAACCTTTTTTCCCTTACATATAACTGTAATTTAATTAACATTTAATTTTATGCAACTGGGAATACTATTCTTAGTACTTCACCACCGCCACAAAAAACTGAGTCGGGTCAAAGTTATGCACAATTCTTCTGGATGATTATAAACATTAAGGTTGATGTATATTATGTTTATAATGCGATATTTTATTGGAAAGTCTATTTGATTGGTAAATAATGTCAACACATCTATTTATCTGAAAAATACTTGTAACATGTCATTATGATATGTTATATCGGATTTGTTAATTTCACGAATAATGTTGGGAATGTGTGTTCTCCAAGTTTTGTGCTTCAATTATTGGGTTTTTTAGGTTTCATATATTTAGGAAGCTGAAAATCATTGATATTATGATATGCTTTTTGTTCAAAATATGATACCGTTTTTCACAAGTGTTTACAGAAATTCGAACAATTATAGCATCAATGACAATGGGTAACGCAATTTAGCACTGTTCGTTTGAAAACTGTGTATTGAGAACACATTTTGGATCTACTTGTAGTTCTTTCCGTTTTATGGTAATATGGTAAAAGACATTGCTGTGTTATGAAGATACATCTGCCTTTTTTAATATAAAAATGCAATACGGTTTTTGTAAATCTTAAATAGAAATATTGTTGCAGAAAGGTTTGTTTTTTCAATTGAAGAACTAAAAAATTAAAGATAGTGTTGTTTAAATGAGTACATTGCAGAATCACAGTAATTGATGAATAATAAAATAAAATTGATTTACGGGATTGGCCTTTGTGGGTAGTAATTGTTTCTCTACCCACAATGGCCAATACCGGAAACCAATTTTATTTTATTAAATGAGTACACATGTATTGATACTTCTGTACAAAGAAAACTTAAACAGTTCAATATATTAATATATGATTTTCGTATATTGAATAATATATTTTAATACATGTATCCATTTTCATTTGAATGAAATTTTTTCAAAAAAGGGTTTTATTGTCCATATCACGTTGGAAATTTTGCGTGGTATTTAAACACATCAACAGGAGTAAAATATATAAAAAGTGATTGTAAGCATTGTTGCGTGTGTGTGTAAAAAATTCTGTGTAAAAATTTAGTATTCACTTGCTCTGGTGCTTTCTAATAATACTTAATGTCTGAAAATGAAAAAAAAAAATGAAAAAAATAAATAAATTCGATAACATTGTTTAAAATACAAGAATGTAAATAATGTAGGTTGTGGTCTTCGGAGCGGATCAGTTGACCCCTCGGTATTGCTGGGGTTACCCGTCGCCGAGCCTGACAGCGAGCGCGGTCTGCCCCGTGCCCTTTCTGGAGCAGGGAGGGCAACGGCTTCGCGGCGCGCCATCTTTATGCGGAGTCTCGCAGCCGCCGCGCTGTCCGGGCGAGGGGCAAAAAGCGGCCGCATCGGCCAATCGCAGAAGCTCCCCGCGCGCGCGTCGTTGTCTTCGCGCGGCCGGGATCGCGGGGGTTATCGCGTGACGAACGATCGGCCAAGAGGAAAGGGCCCGAAAAAAGGCGCGGAGATTACCGGGGCATCTGGGCCGTCGCAAGAACGCGCCTGTCGCCTAATTGCGATGAGCGACGAGCCACAAAGGGGGGTGGAGGGGAGGGGGAGAGACGATGGCGCGGCATCTGCCACATCGCGAAGGTTACTTTACGGGCGAATTTCAAAATGTCTGTATTTTCAACATTGTAAACAGTCATTTTATTCAGAAATTAATTTAAATTGTTACAAATATGGACTTTTTTCAAAATTTATATCGTTATTAATTTTTCTTTTAAAAATAAGTTCCCTTTCCACAGCCTAACCTATAAAATTTATAATATTCACATAAATATGAATATTCTTTCTGCAGATGTTTTTCATCTTATTTCTGTGATGTTTTACACATCTTATAAATTTTTCGTGTATTTCTAACTTGAAGTATCGTCCAATAGCAGAAAATATACAATACTCACCCTTAAAACGAGAATAAAGTAACCGACAAATACTTTTTAGTTTCGTTTACTACTTTACAATTGGAACGCAATTGTTAACTTGTTTTGTCTTTAGATTACGCTTAAAAATGTAGGATCGTCTTGTGCTAAGGGCAGTAAGAATTTTGTAGATAAAATGCTCGGGGCAGCTTTAGATGAAATAAACAAGGACTCAATTACATCACATTAGAAATACACAAAAAATTACATTACAAAAATATACTGATATTGCAGTTGAAAATCATTTGATATAGAAAGTATATTTCTACTTCCTCATTGTGCGTGAAAAGAAGAAGAAGATTTTGCTTCCAAACTTAATGCCTGAGAAATTGGAACTGCATCCTCCGATTGTTCTTAAGTTAAAGAAACAGTCTACTGAAACGGGTGAAAATTAAAACTTAAATTGATATTATTTTTTTAACATCGTAGTCATCTGCACGTTACCCCTGACCATTTTATCTTGTAATATAGGTTAAGAGACATGGATACGTGCTACAATGGAGTACCTTAAAACACTCAAATTATATTTTTTATATCAAATAATGACCTGTAATGGAAATACATATTAGAACGCCTAATTGGCAGCATTATTTAAGTTCGAAATAAATTTATTTATTTTCCCATTTGGTGCAAAACCTCATGCGTTCAAAATTTTAAAAGGTTAAGATAATTCTCGATTACGATACCAAAATACGAATTGGCGTTCAAACTAAGTAGTCACTGACTTTCATGAATCTTATTATACTTCTGCCTATATCAGTGCTGTCAATGCGATCATCCATTTTTTTTCCTTCCATTTGTGCGAGGGATGAAAGGTGTTGAACTCCTAAGACATAGAATGTGCTATGAATACAAACTGTACTCCCCGATAAGATGGCTAAACGTTACCCTAAACCAAATGACATATGCGAATATATTTCTGTCATAGTAGACATTAATTATATTTTTTCTCAGCGCCAAATTCAAACGCAAATAAATATTTTTTTTAAAGTAATAAAAATAATTAATAGTATCTTACAACCCTGGGACAGATTCGATTAAACTAAGAAGATCCTCTCAAAACACACATCGTGAATTTTTTTGATTACTGAGCTATACTTAAAAATACAAAAAAATACATTTTTACCAGTTTCCCTCCTTTAAATCAATTTGGCGCGAAATACTCTTTAAAAATGACAACAGTTTTGTGCATTTATTTTAGTGTTTATTATAGTTATGTATACATTGTTGTAGCACCCAGTAAGATTTCGACTCTGGGATATAGTTACAAATTTTCATGTTTTTAAAACTACAATTATATTAATTCGTATATCACACGCTAAAGTAAGATGATAGTTTGTAGAAGTTTATGAGAAATCAATTTGGGCACAGGCACACGTCTCAGACTCCCAATTCGAAACTTACCCTGAACGTAACTACAACACTTCAGAGAATAATTGCAATTTTTTTTTTTTAGAATTTTCAAATTGTCATGTTACAGAAGAAATTTCAAAATAAAAAAATATTAAAAAATGTATAAACTCCGTTTAGGATAATAGATACGGAATTTTAGAAATCAGAATTTCTTGTGCGGTAGTTGTATCTCCCCCGCTAACGCGCGCAGTTGTTGCATTCGCGTCGTGGCGTCGGAGACGTTAATTGCTGGGGCAGGTCGCGGCGGCATCTCCTGACTGACGAGCGGAGCAATTTCGCGCTCTTTCTTTCTTTGGCGTGTGGAGGCGCATCGGTTCTAGTGGTGTGGATACATGTTTTGTTTTGGGGAAGCGCAGAAACGGGCAAAACGCGCGTGGGACGACGACGTGGCGGGCGGGGGCGGGGGCGGTGGGAGCCGAGGGACGTGCAGTGGTGCCACGCGCGCAGGCGAAGCAGAGGCGTCGCGATGGCTGCACGGCGCGCAGAAAAACTCAGCGGATGCCAATACGGGAATCGCTGCCGCGACAGCTCCCCTCCCCTCCCCTCCCTGTCCCGCCCCAACCAGCACCGCCCTTCCTCACCCTCACCGTCTCCCTCCCCTCCTCGTCCCCGACTCTCTCCACCCTGACCTGTCCTTTCCAGCCTGCCTCCCCGCCAGGTCCCTCCCCGCCCTGCCCCTCCCTGTCGCCCCGCCCGGCCCACCCCACTTCCCCATTCCCAGCCCCGCCCCTCTCCGCCCCGTGCGCGCCCCCCAGGGCCATGAATTCCCCGCAAGCCGTATCGACAGAACGTTAAGCTCTCCGCTCGGCTTGACTTCTTATTTCGCGGGGCTCCGCGCTGCCATATTGGCGACGCCGCCGCCGCCGCGAAGGCTGCGAAGCGCCTGGCGCCCCCTGCCCCGGCACCCCGCAGCCGCTGGAGGCGGCAAGCCCATCTCGGTCCCTCCCACTCGTTTGCTATCAAACAGAACCTCTATCAAGTGCCTTCACCAGGTTCGGTGATGTCATGATCAGCCCTGCCATCGTTCACCGTGTTCATACGAGACTCATTCTCATTGTCCATTTTCAACGTTACTCAGTATCTATTCAACCAACACGAAAGCCACCGTTGCCGTAGGTACGAACGCGTACGTAATCATGCTAACGGTAGTACTAATACATCAAATGCTGCATTACGAAATTAATATATATGTTACGAATATTTCAACGTTATGATTATTATTAGTATTACCACCGTTATCAAAATACCTTGAATTATTACCCAGCATCAGTAATCGCGTCTCAATGCTGTCACGATCACAATTTCACTAATTCATCACTAACGTGACGTTGCGACATTGCGAGAAATACACAATAGAGGAGTAACGGCGTTACGGGAACTTCACGAAAAGCTCATCATGAAAATAACCATTTTTCATTATAATCTTCTTCGACCCAATTGTCTCCTTCGACGGGTCCAATTCTTTCGTTTAACCTCGGCGCTCAGCCAGATTACCACGCTGCAATAACCCACTCCGCCCCCCGCACTCCCCTCTCCACCCCCCTCACTTCCACTTCCAGCCCCTCAACGCCCCACCTCACCCTACGCCTCCGCAAGCCAAGCCAAGCCACGCCACGCCACGCCGTGCCCTGTCACGCCCCGCTCCACCACGACATGTCAAGCTATTCTACACCACATCGCTCCTCACCACACCTCACTACACCACACATTACCACACCATAGCACACCATACCTCACCTCGCCATGCCACAACTCGCCTGGTCTTTTCAAGCCTCCCCACACCATATACTCCGCATAATACACACCACACCACCCTACCCCACATGACACTATTCGCTCTATCCCATACCCACCAGCCCGTACTCAGCACGCCATCCACGCCGCGCCGCGCGCCACGGAGTTCATCTCCAGTTAATTGCCGCTCAGAGCGGGGCGTTTTTTGCGGCGTCGCCTGCGGGCCCGGAGAGCAAGCGCCCTCGGAAAAATCCTGCGGCGGCGGCGCGAGAGCCTTCCGGTGATGCGTCGGTGCTTCTTCATAAGCCCAGGGGATTTCGCGATTTCCTCACCCTAAGCTCTGACACCCGCCCCCGCCCCCGCCCCCGCTTTCATCAGTCCCCCACCGCTAATGGGCCCGAAATTAATTTTATGTTTATATGCGAAAAATAATTTTAGAAAATACGATGTACTCAAGATAGGAGTATTTACAAGATTAATATTCGACGTACTGCCCAGATGTTGTTCATGAATGTTTGTGCAGCTAAATGAGTAAGTTTGCAGAAGGGTATTTATTTGCGTTTTAGAAGCCCTTGACTTGTTTTGATGGATCCAAATATTTTTTTAAAAATCGTATTTGGCTAGTTTTGGTCGTATATGAGCGAAGTGGGTAAAACTGCGTCCGTGTAAATATAAAGGGCGTTCTAACTAAATACTTAAAACTACGGAAGCTATTTTTTCTGAAACATGACTCGAATTTTGCCACCACTTGGATTCTTTTGCCACCACTTGGATTCTTTTGCCACCACTTGGATTCTTTTATCTCCACTTGGATTCTTTCGTACAGGTGCTTATTGTTAATATCTGTCATCATTCGCTCCTGCAAATGTGTGTTTAATACTCAAACTTTACTTTTTAATGCGATATCATGACAGTGCAAACGCGTGCGTAGGATTATGAAAGCAAAAGTAGGGGCAAAGAAATTACTTACTTCCCTCTCTCTGCATCATGCTGCATTGAAAGGAAATGCTTTCGTAATCGCACAGGCTTATCCTCGCTTGCGGCTATTCTTCCTGCATTTTTCGGCGTACACCCGGCAAAGAAAATTTAATGAAATTTGGGCGAGTGCAGGAAAAAACTGGTCGTGCCGGCGGGCGCCACCGCATTCATTAACGCAAATTTACGCCCTCCTGATTTCATTTGGGCAGCGGCCGGTTACTGTTGATGTTTCTGTTTTATGAGAATATGAATCCCGCTTTGGGTTCGCGCGCATATTTCTTGTCTCTGATGAAGAGGGCAGCGCTGTGCGTCCCGCGTAATATCGTTGGAGTGCGATCTCATGGACTTTGCGGGCCGCGCTGGGCTGTGCTCCTCAATCGCGCAAAAAATGAACATTATTTTAAAGAGTGATGCGCCGCGTTTTGATGGATGGCGCTCAAGGACATTTTCATAAATGTCGAAGTGCGCGCGTTCAGATTGGCCTGGTGCGATGCGGATGCGTATGTTTGGCTGCGAGTGGATGATGGCGTGCCATTCGCGCGATGGACGAATGTTGTACGCGTGCTTTAAAACAGGGGTCGGCAATCCCGAATATCTCCAATTCCGAGAATATTGCATCCCGTGAATTTTTTCTGGCGGTTACGGGAATTTCGGATGCAAATTTCTGCCCGTGGCGTAGCCAATTGAAGGAAACGCGTGTTTTAATCTAGGGTATTTACTGTCCAAAGCTGCTTACTAAATATTCTTCTGTCGTTTTGCAAAATAATTCAATCTCTTTGTTTGTTTTTTAATCTTTAATCAGTGTCTCCAAAATTGTTTCTAAATGGGCTTTCCCGAAAACAAGACTGATTTTCTAAATATCGTATTCTTAATCATGTTTTTTGAAAATTTCTATTTCTCAGGTTCAATGACAATTTTATGTTTGAATCATTGAGAATTCTCTATTTACCCTTTATGTCGGCAGTTACATACAAAATGGTGTTAAACGTTGGGTTTTTACGTATGGACATCGTCAACGAACTTCAATTTTGAAACTTTTGTTTAGAGATCCTGTTTTTGTTAAACACATTTTCAGTATTGAATCTTTTCAATTGGTCAACTGATCAACAAGTCCTGCATTGATTGTTAGATATAAACGACTGGCCTGCATCTGCAAAAGTGCTGCTGAACAAAACTACACAAATTGGGCGTCGCGCACACTCTGCTCAGAAACAACAAAAAGTATCGTGTAAGTACAATACATTAAATGTTAAAAAATTTTCACAAATACATCACACACACGCATATATATATGAATACTTCATGTGCATTTCGAGAATTTCATATGAGGATATTTTCCTGAATGCCCTTGATCTTAAATTTCATTTATATTACCAAAGATGAAAAGAAGAGTTTGTTCCAGATCGCAGCTCTGGAATAGTAAATATTGAATAACGGGAAATTGTTCATTCGAGACTTCCTGTCGCATGACGTCGGGCGTGGTCTGGGAATAGCCGGGATAACACAATCAAATAGTGTTTGCATTTTTTCAGTAAAAATTGAAACGTGTGTTGAAATTAGTTCAAAAGATAATGTCTAATTCATTAGATGTCCGGTGAAGTAAAGAATATAAAAACGTTTCATTTTTGGTAGGTTTTAAGATGTGAAGCAGGGTCAGGTGAATAGGACATTGTGATTTGAATTTAAATATTGTTCATATGAATAATATGTCGATAATCGAAGATTGTTAATGGAATGAATGGATGGAAGTGCGAAAAGAGAAGAAGAATATTTGATTGACATAAGGCAATTTTCAAGTAATTGGGTACTGTCAGATATAATAAGTCAGATCATATACATGAATAGTGAAGAACAAGTATAAGAATAAGTAAACCAATTACAATTTATGAAATAGACTTGGAATTGATGGATTGCTAATTCAAATAGGGAAATAATTAGTTGTTAGAATTCTGCTCCGGAATTCGCCTGGTGCTGATCGGAGAAACCACGGAAAACTACCGATCAGAGTAGCCGCCATCTAGAATTCTCCTCCAGGCAGGGACTGAATTCGACCTAGCTGACGAGATAGTGTCAAATATCTTCCTACTGTTAGGAATGGGAGCTAGGTCACCCGGTCGCAGCACTGCAGTGACGTCAGTAGATCCACTGAACCACGTCTCCCAGTGCGAGCTGTACGTTTCCCACTACTGCTTTCAAACGCGAATTTCAGCTTCGCAGTCCGGTATGAGCGCGCTTTTGTACGCCCTGTTTGGCACGGAACAAATCGCTGACGCTGTGGAGTCACGTGCCGCATAGAAACATTTGCGGAATAGGACCCGACAGGTATACGAGCGCAGTGTTCATCTCGGCCAATCGAACGGCTCTTTGGTGGCCCCCTCTCCTCTGTCCTTTCACCCTCCCCCCTCCCCGTGCCCCGTCGGGCCCACGCGCTTAAAAGCTTTCAGCGGACTGTTGCTTCTAAATAGAATAATTTGCAGCTATCAGGAACATTCCCGTGCTCTCGTCACCTGGAGTGGATGCGTTCCAGCAATTGTTTCACTTTCACTGTAAGCGAGTTTTAAATGCAATCGCACGCTGTCGGAGGTGCGTGCTTTTGCCGCTTCGGTTTGTAGTACGTGCGTGGGGCGGGCGCGCGGCGTGAGCGAGGCGTGGAGTTGGCGCTGCAAGGGCCAATTCGAGCGTGGGTGCAGAGGCTAGAATTGCGATGGCGGTTTCTGCAAATTGAGAGGCTAACCGAGACGCGCGGTTTCGGAGATAGTTTTAAGGTTCGAGAACGTACATAGTCAGTGAGCCAGGTGTAAAAACTAATGAAAAATTGTTTCTACTACTAACGAGTGGGCGTTCTTGTTATTGCAGGATTAAATGAAACTCCGCGTGAAGGTAGTTCTTCAATTCGAATTCACTTGTGCACTTGTGCCGTCTCTGATTTACATTTCTGGTTCACCAAAATATAACACAGTTTTTCAAGGACTGTGATTGGTGGAATGTAAACGTGGTCGCGTGGCAGGCGCTTTTGGAGCAGGCCCCGCCCAGGAGCGGCCGCTGGAACTGGCAGCCGCGGGCCGAGTCGCGGAATTACGTCGCCCGGGGTACTTGAGGGGCTGCGAGCCCCAGGGTGACACACGGGGAGGTTTGGAGAGCGAAAGCATAGTACGTCAGTCAGTGGCGAGTGCTCAGTGTTGTGAACTGGATAGCGTCGTTATTAATTCTACAGACGGAACTGATACTCGTGAAGTGAACATTACTGGTATAATGGTGACTGTTTTTGAGGCACTGCCGTCTCTCCTGTAGTTCTAGTATAATGGGAAAATATTTAGCACAGATTTGTATTCGGAATATTGTAAACGTTGTTATTGTTTGCTTCTTATGACTCCGTATTTGGAACATTTTAATACGATTTAACAGACAAATGTAATATGATACTACTTTGCTGTTTGCTCACAAAATATCTTAAGTACAATCTGAACACCCTTCTATGACTTTTGCTCTGTTGGAGGACCTCTTTCATTTTTGTATCCTCTTATCCAGCTCACACATTTACTCTCTTCTGGAAACCCTTCCTCCGCAATGTGGCTGCCACCTCGTTTCCTCAGAATGATTAAAAAGAATAGAAACTTGGATGTTTCCATCAAATCGTGCAACAAAAAAACTGTAACGAATTATTTTTTCGCGTACTGATTTCAAAATGCCAGCCTTGGTTCTTATCATCACCTCGTTCGAAAGCATTTCGCTAGTACGACACACATTCCGTACCAGTTACGCAAATAACTAGTATTTCAAAAATTCTCTTCTGTTCCAAATTCAATAAATTTTTATGTGCACCTGACAAGCATTTTACAATCACTACATTTACATTTTACTTTACTGTACTCGTGAATAATGATACATGATATGTTGGGGATCTTTTTCTAATTTGCAATCCTTCTATATTTTATTTTACTATACTCGTGAAGAGTGATAGATGATATGTTGGGGAACCTTTTCTAATACTGCGTGTGTACCGTATATAATAAATTTAGGGATGAACGAAGCAATATCTGTTGTCTAAAATATTCCAGTGGCAAATATGTCCCATATTGATATAGAGATAATAACAGACTTGAAAATTCGTGCGTAATAACGTGCACGGCAACGGGATTATTTTCAGCTTGACAGTAATGACAGTTGTTCTTTTGCGGTCACTGTACACTCAGCTTTAACACACGCCATCTGCCTATAAATCAGCGTCATTTGATATTCATCAGTCATGAATGTTAGTCGACAGATCTACGATTCTTGATCTTGTATTCGTGTACAATAATTGCACAGAAGCATTTAAAAGATTTCACCACATTTACCACACGCAAATTTATGCAAAAAGAAATAACTTGTATAAATTGTTGGTCTCTTTTGTTGAATATTCCATGATATTCCATGATAGTTATTCCCTTTAATCTCATAAATTACACATACTTCGGTAATGCAAGTATTGCAAGATTCTTATTCTTGAGACATTTCTTAGAAAAACATTATTCTCCTTATGAGTATACATTTGCATATTTCACCTAGCGATATTAACAATGGAAGTTTCACTAAAAATAAGCCTCTTCTATTACATTAATTCATTTTCTGAGTTTAGATGGACTGATCCGGAAAAAAATGTGATTAATTTCACTACAATGCTTTTTCTCAAAACGTGCATGATTCTTGCCTTATTCTGATGAAATTACTTTCATGTGGCTAGGTAAGCCGGGTACTTTGATGTTTAATGTTTTACGTTGTTTATCATTTATTACAGTGCAGCATTTATGTTGCAGTTTCATGCACCAAAGACCACAAATGGAATTTCAAATTTCGTTATATTTCTGGTTCTTCCCCGTCCCCTCTACATATTGATGGAAGGGGTGTCTTTCGATTTTCGTGACTCAAAAATCAAACGCTGAGACGATTATCTGCATTTTTATATGCAGGAAATGATATGCAAGGTTTTACATGCCTGCCCAATATATTTCCCCCTATCTAAATATTACATCCTATATTTTACTATTTTACAGTAAATAAAATTTGCTAAAGTTTTTTTTTCTGGGCAATATATAAAGCGTATATATGTTTTCTCTCTCTCTCTCTCTCTCTCTCTCTCTCTCTCTCTCTCTCTCTCTCTCTCTCTCTCTCTAAGGATAGAGGATATGAAGTTTACAGATTTTTAGGAGGGAAAACGTACAAGATATGAATAAAATGATTGCAGTGGGAAGAATGTAGTAGAACAGATGTACAGTAACAAAAAAATTTCGCGAATAATATTATACAGGAAAAGAGAGCACCAAAAAAATTGAAAGGGAAAAGTAATGATTGAGCACGGTAGACCTCTAATTTTTTGTTGTATATTCTGACTTTTCCAAAATTACAAAACTTTGAATTAATGGGAGAAAGAATGTGCTGTTGTGGAACAATTAGTTTTATTTTCTCGTACCCAATTAATTACTAAATACAAAAATTGGGGTACACGCCCGATTAAATTGGCTATTGAATTAGAACAGAATAATAAAATTCCCTGTATCGATACATTATTCATAAGAATATAAATTAATTGATTTCAAACTGGTATCGTAAACCCATCAGGTCAGATATGTGGTACCTCCAAATCAGTTCTCTTCTTAATTTATCTCAATGTTTAAGACTATTTTAATATTTGTTTTTCTTCTTGGGCAGTGTCTGTGCTACTTTTTGGAAAATATTTTTGTGTGAAAACTATATACTAGTATATTGATCTAAGAAGGGAAGTCCATTTTTAACTTAATGAGTTATGGGCATTAGTGTTTAAAATCTGGGTAAAAAGTTGTGTTAATAAATGCTGAACATTCAATACCACTATCTCAACTGATTGCTACCCCATAGTGTAGGATTTTATTTTTTTTCATAATGCCGAGAAAGAATTGTCCATTGCCTTAATCAATTTAAGGCATTTTGTGAGTCACCTTGTTAATTTTCAGTCAAACTAATTCTTGTAGGTAGGGTATGTATTTCCATCAAGACAGTCAAGTTTCCATCAAGTCTTCCATGGTTTAAGCACTTTGTAGGTTTTGATTAATCTATGTCGTTGAAACTTTTTTTGATTTTATTTACAAGTATTCTCAGGTATCCAAGTACCCCGAGAGATTTGCAGTTTGGTTGTGCTCAATGCCTGGAATGCTACTTATCCATAGCATAGGAATTCACGTCCCATTTTCAAGATATTAAATGGTTTGCACTGTCTTGCTTGTTGAATGGTTGAAGTGGTTTAGAACATGAATGCTAAATATTAAGGTACAAATTATATTAACATATTTCAACTTACTGGTTTATGTGGAAGCGTTTTTTTCTGGTATCACCACTTCTCCTTACATACGATTTACCACTCACGCCCCTTTTATGATGTAAAAGCTTTTTACAGCTTACGTTTTCTGATTCATTGCAAAATGCAATTGTCACTCCCACATATTCCACACAAAATCAATAAAAGAAAAATTTACACTATCTACGAAACGATCAAACCACATGAACCCAATGGCAAAAGAGGTCGCGGCGAAGCACGGAGCTCTTTTCGAAAAGCGTATTTAGTCTTGTCATACAATCAGAACTTACTAAGTAGATGTTGCAACTACTTGGAAGATGTTTGGAACATAGTTCCGTTTCGGAAATTTTGAGACTTAGCTGCTTTGGCGTTGTAAGGGGTTATTATTTTTATGTGAATATTCAGCGTTCCAGGAAAGTCTCTCCGCAGTGGCACCTTGTTGCAGAGAGTGCTTGCAACCAAAATTATGTTGGTAGCACGAGCAGCAGCTTGTAACAAATGAAAACGTAAATTGCGTCCCCACCGCAATCGTAACAGACCGGCCTTCCCCTTCACATGTTTCCCAGTGATTTGCTTGCTGCCAACATAAACGCAATTTGTAATTGGAGAACCTGACTCGTCCAAATGTGGAGAGAATTTCCTGGCGCACTGCATTTATGAATGCGTTTCCGGTGGGTGGGCGTCTTGGGGCCTAGAGCAGGGACACGTTGGCCACGCCCGCATCCCCTCTTCGTCACGCTTGGGCCCCTCTCCCTCGTCCCCTCTGTCACACTCGTCATCTGTCCGCTCTGTCCCTCTGCCCTGCCCCAGGAGAGGGGACTCTGTGCAGCAAAGTGATGGCACTGCAGTCCCTCGGACCGGGAGTGGCAGGTTTTTCGACCCTGGCTTGTCAGCTAGGTCGAATTCAGTCGCTGCCTGGAGGAGAATTCTAGAGGGGTGGCTGCTCTGATGCGTAGTTTACCGTGGTTTCTCCGATCAACACCAGGCGAATGGTGGAGCAGTACCGTACGAAACGGGCCACCGACCGCGCGCGATCTTTTCTAACTCGTCCTTGTCCTATCCTCACGCCTGACACACTCTTACACTAACATGCATAACTCACGACCACACATGCCGGGAGAGCGGTCGGGAGCTTAGAGCTTATCCCGGCTGGGGCTGTGCTCCGCCGGACCTCGCTATACAGCGGGAGAAACACAACCGCCACCTCCACCAAAAACCAACACTACGTGCCCTACACATTGACCCCAGTAGTTGACGTGCCCGGAATCACTAACAATCAATCAACCCCTCTGCCTTGCCCCTCTCCACCTTCACCTCCCCGCTGCGCCGGTTTTCACATCCCCCACCCACCCCAACGCCCCGCTCCCTGCTCCTCCCCGCTTCCCTGCCCCGGCGGGCGCCGCGCCGAAGCGGGCAGCAGCAGCAGCTGGTGGCGGCGCCGAGAATTGTCGGGATGGACTCAAATCCGCGCTGCCGCGCATCCCCATGCATTATTGGATGTAATCAGGGAGAGGAGCATGCTTTGTTAGGTGCGTTATTGAACACGGAGCTCACTGATATAAATCGACTTAGTCGCGTACTGGAGATGCGGAAATTGCAGGTTGGAGGATGTCTGTAAACGCAATTGACACCGGCCCAACACATTCTCGGCAAGCGTTTTGAGGTGTAACATTCCCCGCACGTAATCTCTCTCCTCTTTATCAAGAGAACTTTCGAATTGCAATGTTTTTCTCAAACACATCACTTCATCAAGAGCTCATTCTGGTGCCTATCATTTCGGAGCATTTTATTGCTGACATGACCATGTGTAGTTAGTGTTCCTGCAATTTATTTGTTATTTAATTCAATTGCTAATGCATATACAATTGCACTTTTTTCTTCATTTATATCTGCAAGAGAAAAACGAATTGAATAATATATGAAAATGAATGTTAGAAAATAATAATAATAATAATAATAATAATAACAATAATAATCATGCATTTCTGTAATTATTATTATTAAGTATATTTCCATTGACTCCATAAATACATAACTCCATAAATAAATTCATACTTCAGTTAGCCGCTTAGCTTCAGTTAGCAATATTTCAGTTAGCTGCTTTATATCATTATCATCATGTTTAAAATCCAAATCTTTATTTTGAGTTCGAAAATATTTACTTACTATTTCTCAATGTTATTGGAGGACCAAGGTTCTTGATATTAGAGATTTATGAAGTTTACGTATTTTTAATTTGATTAGTGACGTGTACTGTATTTGTGAAATATTCTATCAGTTAAATTATTTACTCTTTCAACATAGAATGTTTGTAATACTTTATATACAAAGAGATGTTGTAATGATAAAATGTTTAATTGTTTATAAAGAGGAAGAGAAGAATCAGCTTATTTTTTATAGGTAATACGGATAAATCTGTTTTGAATTACACTTAGTTTCTTAATATAAGTCATGGTTGTGCCGAAAGCTGTTACTTTTCCTGGGAACTGATATATCGCCATAAATGAATGCATTCATTTAAATACTTGTAGTTAGTCCATTAGTACGTGAATTCGACGTTGTTAAACCTGCTGTCGTTGGCTGGGAAAACCTTGGAATAAATAATTTAAGTGGTGTCGATGTTCGGTTTTTGTAATATACGTTCCTTGAGGATTGCAACTGACAATACATTTGTTGAAAGTGTTGACATCTGCGGCCGGAGGCAAGAGATACTTGGCCTGTGGAAGACGCCGCGTGCAGATCAAATATCTACCTTTTCAAAATTCTGTTTCCTTCGATTTTTATGCGGAACTTTCAGTGATAATACAAGTCGGCATATCACTTTCAGTGATAGTGCAAGTCAGAAACGACCTGATATTTCTGGATTTTTATATTCATTTTCACAAACATTTCTCGTCAGATTTTGTCTCGAAAATACCTTACATATTTTTAAAGATGCAAGATAGCGGCATTCAGTAATGTTTTTGGAGTTTGTAAGATTCTGAATGATTTTAAATCATTGTTATTTTACTTATTTTGGAATAATTACATATATTTACACATTTTACTTATTACTACATATCCAATCCAATGGAAACACTCGTTTGGCATATGATACGATCAACATATTGTACGTATGATGTACTTATTTGCGATTTAGGGGCACGTATTCCCCTTACTTGCACGCAGCTAGACTGTTCGGCTATGAAGTGCGGGCAGGCGCTCCGTAAACAACATTGTATATATTGTATTTTACGTTTCAGAAAAAATTCACACTACATTTAGTTCAGGCTAGGAATCAGTTACATCTGTAGAGGTACAACTTTCGTGTAGTTGCTCCGACTCCCTTTTAGGTTCTGATAGGCCTTTATTTTAAAGTTGCAATTGTTTATTATATTTTTGTGAAAAAAGTCGGTACATATCTACATAGTTTGCATTGTTAATAAAATAAATTTCGTCCTCTACTTCTTACCCTGCCTTCATTTTCGTCTATGAGATCATTAATCTAGAGAAGCACTGATTGATTAGGCTCGTTGTCGTTAGCCCCCCAATGTGCTTGACGAAGGCCAATTCGCCGAGGGCGATGGACGTGCTATGGCATTGTGGATTAGTGGCACGTGGGTTCATGCAGTTAGCGCTGCGCGCGCCCCGGGAGGTGCGACCCCTCTGGAGGGCAGCAGCGGGGAGGGATGGGGCGGCAGCTTCCCGCTCCACACGCCCCCGCATCGTCACCACCCCACCCGCTCCCACGCCCGGCTGCCTTCTCCGTGTCCCGTGTCATCGAGTGACTCCCCCTCACAGCTCCGTGCTGTTCGTCATCGCCGCCGGCTCCTCCTCCGCTCCGCTCCGCTCAGCACCGCGTCCCCACGCCACCTGCCCCTCCCCGCCCCGCCCGCCCCGCCCCGCCGGCCACGCGCCCAGGCGTGTGCACCTGGTGCCACGCGCGCCGGCCACACGTGCGGCGCACGTGCTCGTCAGCGGCGAGGGAGCGCTGGCTGACCAGGGCGGCCGCCCCTCACCCGCCCTCCCCCAGCGCGCGGATATTTTGTAAATACGACGCGGCTAATTACGGTTTTACGGAGGCGCGAGGGGAATGTTAGTTGCGCGGAATAATGCGAATCGTCTGTTGCCGCTACGAGAACGCAATTAAATAAAGGTGAAAATTAGAAACGGCCGTTATCTACACGAGAATACGTCGACCCTGTTAATGAATAGAATGTATAATTTTGAGCCGGAATCGCACGCGTATTTCGAATAATTGTGAGCGGCGGAGCCTTACGATGAACGCGAGCGTGTCGCTCAGGACCCCCGCGCCTCGGCGCTACGGCCGTTACAAATATGATAGGAGGTGGCGCGGCGGTTCCGCCGATCGTATTCCCTGCACATTACCTCCGCGCAACGCGCTAATTTGCCTGGTCGTGATTAGCAGCCGTGAAGTTGGAGCGGGCGCGGGGGATATTTGTCTACCCGCGCGGGTTTCGCCGTGGAGTGCTGGGCTGGTCGCGCCTCCACGCCCCTACGTAACCTGCGAACACGTACGGCGGTCGTCCTGCTCAAATACTCTCTATCATAACTAGGGGGCGGACTTTAATAAAGTGTCGTTTTTTTTCTTTTCACTTTAGAACAATACTCTTACTACAGACTACTTTTATTTTATGACAAAAGAAATGACCCATTTTGATATGACTTTTTCTTTTCATCGATTTCGACTAATAAGTAATTTTATTTTTAAATCCATGTATCATATTTAAAGCTCTTTCACTGGTTTTATCGAATTTAATATCATGTTAATGGTACTTCCTTCAAATAAATTTTACGAGATATTCTCCACAGAATTCCGGAGTAGCCAATTCGATTTCTTCGTTCGGAAATTTTAATGCCAACCTTTGCATGTAATATGAAATTCTTGTAACGCGCATCAGCGCAATTATCGGTTCGGCCGATTTCTGAAGACAGTGATTTCCTGGTAAAGAACAGCTCAAACCCAAAGTTTGCAGGCTGAGTTCACTTGAACTAAGGAAGAAGTCCTGATTACATCAGTAACATATCGACCATCTTCAGTTATTCATCTGAACTGGTTTTGATCAAATTCTTCGTAATTTTTCTTTGCTTTTAGGACACTTTCAAAACATTTAGAGGCATTTTATTGATAATGTTTCGCTATGTTTTAGGTCACCAGAATCATAACAATAGGTAGCCTTGCATTTTCTAATGCGAATTCTAGAGAAAAGTTCTACAAAAAAATTAGCGTATTCTTCGCTCGTTCGCTCTCTCTTGGAATACGGAGTGGCATGTTGGGAACCGTACAGAAAGTCGAACCGGAAAACTAGACAGAATACAGAAGAAAGAAAATAAATGTACCTAAAGAGCTAATGAAATAAAGTCTTGTGAACCTCTAGAAACAAGAACAAGGGGAGGTTTTGTGCACTCTACATATCGTACGTAGGTCGACCAGCTTGCAAGTAAATTCAGGTTAGACAAGAAAAATACAAATGATTTTGGCCGAAGCGATCACACCCACACAAGTCGAACAAAGAAACAAAATTCAGATCTTGGGAAATTTTCATTTTGTAACAGAGCTATTAGAGTTTTTAACAGTTTACCCGAAGCAACTTTCAAAGCCTTTGCTCTAAGTGTACGAAGTGACGGTAGTGTGTGAAGTGCTGGTTAGTGCAATTCAAAGCAAAACAGTGTGGTGTAGTGTAGTGAAATGTAGTGAACGCCATCAATGCCTTTTAAAAAAATAAAATCTAATTTAGCCAATATCTATGTAGCTTGTTTGATTTTTAGCATAATCAGCAATATAATTGTTGTTGAAATAGTTGTTATAATACTTAATATTTTAAATTATAAATTTAAAAATCTTATTGGAAATTTTTGGAAGAATAGGTGGCCAGACGGGGGGGGGGGTCGACGCTCGGCCTTAAGGATGGGAATGAGGACTGAATGGAGTACGGTCGTGCGTGGTCCGTGACAATGATAACAACAACAACAACAACAACAACAATAATAATAATAATAATAATAATAATAATAATAATAATAATAATAATAATAATAATAATAATAATAATAATAATAATAATAATAATAATAATAATCTCAGGAAAATCATGGGCCCAATTAAAATTGGAGTTCAGTACCAGCGACATTATAACAAGGAACTACACAAGTCTATTAATTTCAAAAATAATTAAATGTACCCAATACATGGTATAAAAACGTTCAAAAGGAATTGGAGCAACTCAAAAATTACACCAGCAGATATATTGTAACTCGGCGGTCTTCAATGAGGACCAAACTTAAGAAATTCCCAGGATTTGAGGAGAAACCAAAAAAAGAAGACAGGGGCCATTTGGACTGAGGAGAGGAAAGAGAAAAATCGGGTCAGAATGTAAGGGATATGGAAGCATGGAAAAGAAGAAAGAGACAGAACGTTGAATAAGTGGAGTTCATAGAGGCTCATTCGCAAAGAAAAATCGGATTTAATCAGATTTATTTTCGTCTAAGGGAACGTATGGGGGAGACGTACAATATTTTTTACAACATTCTACTCATACCTAATAACATGTAACGTCCACTAGTGCCGAATGGTTATGCCTATAATTCTCAATAAAGTTAATAATTATCTTTGGTTTTCTTTTAGATTTCCAGATGTACCTGCAGATGAGGTGACACAGCGTCTGGAAACAATTTACCATAGCGGGGTATTGATAAAAATGAGATATAAACATGTATGACTTTAATTAAATAGTTTTTTAAAAAACTAGTCTGTCTAACAAATAGACGTGTACTTCACAAAGTTCGGAATATCGAATACGAGACTGACAATAATAAAAAATTCTGAGAAGCACATTGTGCACATGTTGAGCTTCCCACGTGTCTGCGTCGAGCTTTTCATGCAGCGCGCAGATTGCAGCCGACCCTCCTCGCCCACTGCAGCCGCCCCTTACCCTTCCTCACGATTCAAAATAATTTAGCACACAATACGCGGCAGTAATGCAGGCCCCACGTGTAGGGAAAAAATACCGATATTGGATGCGAGCAAGGCGCCGATGCAGGGGTGGAAAAAGACGAGCTCACAGATTGCATCTCCCACCAAATAGTAGTCGCACATATTTTCAACACTCTCCCCTCTGAATGTGACAAGAAGCAAAACCGAAATAAAATAAACAAAACAGCAGCTACAACAAAGCGGATTTACTTTCGTAGTCGGATACAAAACTGCATCTATTATACGAATACCTATTAAATATTTTTCATGCTATCCTTTTCTCCGTGATAGGTCATCAAACAGTAATCCAGACTTTCTTGTCTGACGTTACAGCTAAGTGTATTGCATACAGACTCTGCTCAAATGCATGAATTTGGCATAGATCAGGAATTCCTGACCTTTCTTTTTCGACGACGCCTTGTAAAAGAAAACTATTTGCTTGATCGATCTCCCATACATTTTTTCAGTGAGACACAACATATATAATCGTGACGCAAGGACGGAGAGGCTTCAGAAAAATTGTACCTTCCGGGAAAAATGCAACAGTCGGGATGGGAAAATATGTAGTCGGTCATCGAGAAGATCCATTTATGAGGCTGGTCATTAAATCTGACCGAAGAATGAGAAAGAGAGGCATTGTGAGTATATGCATAGCGAAGAAGGATATGCAAGACACGCAGAGTAACACTGAGACTTAACTTCTCGTGCTAATTAACATGAAATGTGAGATACGGGAAATGTGAAAGAAATTTTGGTGATACAAGCCACTCCATTCACAATATCTGAAAGAGACTGGACAAGCTGCCGATCAATAAAGACCAATATGGGGCGTAAAAGGTAAAGAATGAAGGCACAGTCGAAAGCAGTTGTAATAGCTGCCCAAGATGAGGCCTTGAGAACACGATAATATAACAAAGCGGTTCTAATTTTTTTTCAAGATGATATCTGCTGCATTTGCCAAAAACAAGTATAAACTATTTATATGATTTCCATAGATCCCATGATATATTATTTCATTCGTGTACATTAATGTAGTTAAGTAATTAATTGCTTATACTTTTTGGTAATTGATGCTTGGAATACTCAATATTAAACTCGAAAGCTGTGTCTGTCGTGCCTGCCTGAGGGTAGGGCTCGTCGGAAAGAGGCACTGGAAGGGTGGCGGCAGCCGTGAGGGGATCTCAGCGCCGGGCAGGGCCGCAGCATCCGCGCTCTCGTTTCGGCTCTTCTACACAATTCATTCAACAATACGGATTATAACGCGGCCGAGAGGACTTGCTTATTATAATGTAGTGAGATAAGGCCCGCCCTCCGAAGTTCGTACAATGGAGGGAACTGCGTAGCCGGGGGGAGGGAAGGCCAAGGTGTCAGCGGAGGCGGCGAGTCGGGAATGAAGGCTCAACTCCGTTCCTCTCTCTGCTCGCCACCCCGCCTCGCTTCCCTTTGTCCCACCCGCCTACCCCCCGCCCACTCCTCAATGCCCCACCCCGCCCCGCCTGCCCTGTCCCGTCCTGACCCATCCCGCCCCGCCTCGCCACATCCTGCCCCGACACACCCATCCCGGTACCTCCCAACCCGCCCTGCCCCTCTCCGCACCCGCCCCGTCCCTAGCCCGAACCCGTTCCACCTCACCTCGTCCCGTCCCGTCCCGTCCCGCTCCGTCCTGCCCGGGCCCATTCCGTTTCTCTCCGCTTGTCCCGTCCCTCCTCACTCGTTCTCTCCATGTCCCCCTTCCCTTCCTGTATCCCCGCCTCGTCCCGCTTCGATCAGCCCCGTCCCGCCCTCTATTCTTCCGCGTGCCTCCCGCGTCGCCATTGGCGCGGGCGCGCAGTGCAGTCCCGTTATTATCGACGCGTTCTTGGCCGCGAGGGCTGCGGGCCGGTGGCGCCATAACGGCCACAGGAATTTTTGCGCCGCGCGCCGCTCGCGCCGGCCGCGTTTGCACTGGTGGCGTCGGTCCCCGCCCCGCCCCCGCCCCGCCCCCGCGGCCGACCTTGCTCTGCCTCCGGTCGCGCTCCGTGCGCGCGCCGGCCTCCACGCCT
Source organism: Gryllus longicercus (assembly GCA_038098605.1). NCBI lineage: Eukaryota > Metazoa > Arthropoda > Insecta > Orthoptera > Gryllidae > Gryllus > Gryllus longicercus. The sequence continues at coordinate 567,363 of JAZDUA010000381.1, forward strand.
CTCCTATTCCGCCTTGGTGCATGCGGCCGCGTGAACGTTTCGCGGTGACATTTCTGTTCAATACATTTCTCATCTCTATTTAGTGTTAATTCATTTTTATAAATAATAGCAGATAACTATTTATTAATTTATTTATATTTGTGTTATTAGTGTAGATCGAATTTCATCAGAATTTTGTTTACTGTGATATCAAAGATACCATGTTACGATGTGAGGTAATTTTTAAAGGTAATTGCCATCCGATGAAATTACAGCTTCAGATGCAAGCACAGAGAAATCGGAAGATCTAATTTGTGATTGGAAGTCGAACCTGGATTCAAAACTTCAATTAGTGTCGTGAAGTAACCAGCGACTTTTCAAAAATTCCGACAATAATCTTCAATGCGCCCAGAAGCTGAAAGAAAAATATATAACACCCTGCTTTTTGAACGACGTCTGTTCAAACGACGGGTTCCGTTAGAAATCCATGAAATCGAAAAAAATCGAAAACATTGAAAAAAAATTAATTTAGACTAAAAAATGTAAACACGTGATTGTGTTATTCTGTCTACTCTCATAATGCACATATCCACCTATACAGTGCTTACGGCCCAACAACCGTCATGCGATAGCAAACCTGTAAGGATGAGGCCAGAAAAAATTATATTTTGTTAGAAGTTTTCATGATTCGTGTAAACCTACCAAAATACCTGTATAATGCCAAACGTGTCTTTAAAAATGTTCTTTAGAATAAAACGGGGCTTACCCTAAACATGTGTTGTCTATTCATTACAAGGAATAACACCTACCTCAAAGTCTATAAACTTGTGAATAGCCATTCTTTTATTTCACGAGAAGAACTTGACAGTGGTTCCAAAAAGTCAGGTTCTCCAGATCACCGCGGAGCGGAAATGCATTTTGCAGTTGTGATTAATATTAATTATAAATTACATGTAAACATTAAATTTTGTGAAGTGGATATAGTGCTGATCGTGAGTTTTAATAACAATCGTGCATTCCCTCTTGAACTCGTTACGTAGCATCCGACAGTCGTGAGTCGCGCGGTTGTCGGCAACCTCCCGAGCGCTGGGCAGCCTCGGCCGGCGGCCGGCGACTGCGAGCCCGGAACCGGCTGGCGAGGACCCCTTTTTTCTGCAGCGTTACATAAAATTATCCAAGAAATTAAAAATACCTATAACTCTCATTAAAAATAAGTCAGAGCAATGATTTATTGTTCTTGATTCCTTTAAATAAAAAAATCTGAAATATTTATCCACTAATTTAAAAAGAGAATGAAACTAATTGTCTGATTCATACAAATGAAAATTAGCATTCACTCAAGCACTTTCCCTTTTCAAATTAGCACTCCTCCCCTTCCATTTCAAATTAGTACCATTTCCGAATTTAAATTCATAGAGGTTTTGTAGAAAACTATATAGTGAAGGGTTCTTCCAAGCAGTTTTGTTCTATAAAAAAATCCATTTCTCTAACATCAACATTTTATTGCCCCACACTTTTGAACAGCAGAGCCAAACACAACCTCCATTGACACACAGATGAGACATAACAAAATATGTAGTGCATTTATTTATATACATTGGATTCTAATATAGTACATACAAAACGTTCTTCTTTTCAAACTCAAATCAGTAACAGTAATAAATAGCCTGTAAATGCAATGCATATGCGCATGGCCCCGGGGAAAGAGGATGAGCGGGGGCCACATCGCTGTTCATCTGCCTCCGACAGCCCCTGCCACATTCGCCTTAATCTACATCTCCCTTCTCACGTGTTCATTTCGCTTTTATTTCTTCTTCTTGTCCTCTGTCATGTTCTTTTTGCTGCTGTCTTTGTTGTTTGCAACAGCTACATGTTTTGCCACGAACTGGGTTTTTAACATTGTTCCACGTTGGCCATGCTGCTCTGTAAGTTCCTTACGACTTCTTCATAAGAATCTTCTCCCCCCCCCTTTCCCTTTCATCTTGTCTGCTGCTACTGGCTTGTCTGCCAATCTGAAGCTGCGCCCTTTTCCTTCTTCGAAGGAGTGCGTCCACACATTTTCATAATACAAATTGCAGTTGGGTTCAGACAACTGCCCCGAGAAACGAATCTGGGCCATCATTGAGCAAGACACGTTCACAACGCGTTACGCCGACTTCGTAAGGCCTCATTGACAATGCGAACTTAAATGTAAGGTAATACTCTAAATTTAGTAGTAAATGTTACACGTAAAAACGAGCATTCATAACGACGAACGAAAGTTTCGCCTGAACCAATCACAATTTAACACTTTGAAGCATGATCGATTAGTTTCTAGATTTTCTTCGAGTTTCCTAGCGATTTAAGCCTTTCGTGAATGCTCATCTGTCGCGAATATTTTAAACGCCAGTTGCATATTTTGCCATGGAGACAAATAGGGGTGAGGGCGTGCAGTTTGTGCTGTTGCAAGCTTGTGCAGCAATTAAGTTAGCTTCTAGAATATTGGAATTAAAACTGTATGGTCATCCAGTAAAGACAAGGCTTCCATTCAATGTGTCTTTTCTTTGTAATTCTCCAGCCCCACTTCTTCACTTCTTCTCCCAGGGTTTTCAGTCTATTCTGGCACACGGACGTTGGAAAGATCAAAACATGAGATATTTTCATCTATGTGTCTTTCACCACTATATCGTTGTAGCACGAATTTCCTTTGCCATATAAACAAGGTTTCCCATGTACCAAATTCATGAGTAATTCAATGTTTTACAAGAGTTGCTATACAGTTAAAGATGTTTAGGTCTAATTCAAAATTACCTGTAGATTGTTAATATTATTTAATTCTTTCTCGTATCAGCTAATGTATTGTGTTTGAAATTCTTACATTTGCAGTGTTTGTGTTTGTATTTTGTGGTAAATAGTGTATTGTTAAACGCAGAAAGTGCTTACAGAGAGTATTGGTATTTTTCTTGGCCAAATGACGGGAGGAAAGAAAAATCAATCAGAGAGGCGTTCCGACTGCTTTCGTACAGAAGTTCCGGATTAACATGATGAAATACTTGTATTTTTCACAAAAATTGAAAGTTTCATTTTTATATTGTTTCTGTCTTCTGAGTATCTAACGAAACCACTGACACCTCTAAAGGTCAAAGGCCGTTTAGTTTTTCATTAATTTATTATAGTAACTATTAAGTACTATAGTGACTATTTTCCAAATATTGCTAATCTTGCGATTTTTAAAATATTTTTTTATTTCTTTATGTAAAACTTTCAACTATTTATAGTTAAAATGACGGGAAGGGATTCTGGAATTCAAGATAACGTGCGCAGATAATCTTTTCCCTCCTACGTCACATACAGTTTTTACTGTTTTTTTTTTTTACTGAAAAAATCTAAATCTAGTGTTGATAAACAGTGTTATCTCGAAAATTAAAATTTCCGACAGGAAACCTCCTGAACTAACTATAAGAGTACATAATTTTGCTTGTTCATGCAAGAAAGAAAATCCGCAAGAATCGCCAAGAATTCCCCTTGCTTTTTCTTTCAGGATAACGTCGTTCAAATTCCGCCATTCCCGACAAGCGTTGCCCAGCTTCTCCCTCTGTCATTGACTAATCTGCATTCGTTTTACTCAGCAGATCGTCGTCCCCGTCATCCATATCATATCTCAATCTAGATTTCACCCACTAGAGATCCAACGACATTAGAGAGACATTGAGATTATGGCTTCGGCTACAATAACTAAAATAATGTACCCAGTTATTACGTTACCTGCAACAACAGGAAGGGTTTTCTGCCTTCATTTTTTACATGTTGAAGTTTAAATTTGGTAGATTTAGATTTAGTCTCTGTAGTGTTTGTTTTATTATAATTAATGTCTTAGAAGTCTCATTAATGTTTATTTAAATAGAAGCATTTTTGTTACTGCGGGAGTTTTTAACACTCATACTTGAATGCTGACCATTACTTGGAATCTATTTTATAAATGCAAGTTTTAAGCTGTGCGAATGCCGTATACTTCGTTTCCCTGCAGTATGAGATGTCTGTCAGGTATCTCCTTGACATGCAATACAAGAATTAAAATTAATTGTGGACTGTTCTTTGTGTGCATGCTCCTTTCCTTCAACCACAAAGGCGTGCGATAGAATTGCGAATTGGAATTACTGTGATAGGCGTATGATTAATACATACATGCAGTCAAGTAAATGGAATTCTCAAAAGATGGCTTCTATTCGCAACTGCTTAAATTTAGAGTATTAATCATTGAACACAATTTTATGGCGTTTTACAATAGTTGAAGAAAAGAAAGATTATTTACAATATAAAGTTTGATGTTAGCGAACATTCAGAACACAATTACTTGAAAAATTAATTAATAATTATTTAGACATGAATAAAATGTTGCCATATCTTTATATAATAATAAAAGATTTCCGTTCTCACGATAATATTCGTTTTCATGTTAACGTTGACCGCATTTTTAGCAACGTTACATTGTAACTTAATTTAAGTGAAATGCATTATACAAATGCACCAACCAGGATGACAGAGTTTCTCTATGAAGTCTTGGAACGTACTGGCCGAGGGCCCCGTCTCTTTCTTAGGCTGAGTTCATGCGCCAGATTCAGGAAAATTGATGGATGAGGTATTAATATAATAGAGAGACGAACATTGATTTATTAAGCTAAGACAAATTAACTAACAAAAGAAATACAAAGTGTTTCTTGTATTTTAAGCTTTATAAAAGGGCTAAATTAAGAAATTAATACAAATTCTGTAAATAATATTAGTTTATTATAAGTTTAGAAATCGGATTGGCTTGTGCCGTCTATGCTTGTGTCTTCTCTCCGACTGCCAGTTCAGCCATGGCACTTCTTGCGATCATGGGCATTTTGCAATTCTGTGAAGCTTAACACAACGTGTATAAGTATCAATTGTGGTCATATCAATGTGACAAATTATAAATAAATTTAAGTCTGCATAAACACTCGCTTATGATGTGAGATTTTTGTAGGCTGTATTAATATTTTGCCCGAGCATTCGGTCAGGTGTATATATTTACCTGGTACGATTTACATTATTTGCTTCATTATCTTTCTTCTTGTTGTTATTTTTATTATAATTATTACATTATTCGTCGTTGTTTTCCCGGCACATCTAACATTGAATTAGTTTAGCAAGATGAGCTCTCAGGAGTCGCCTTCCATCTTGACAACTTCTTTCTTCCCGAGTGGTTTTCCCAATCCACCCGGAGGTGTTGAAGTTAATTTATATTTATGCAATTTTGTTGCATTAATGATAAGCTAATTAATGTCTTTCCAGCTCTCTCCGGTCGTTATTTCTTTACTGACGAAGGCATAAAGTGTTATAAGACGTTAATAAACTATAGTGAGGAGAGCCGTGTAGCGTAATATAGTGGTTAATAATGCAAAACTATAAAAAGTTACGAGTGCGCAGCGGGACGCGAGCGCACCCTCGTCCCCAGACACCCTCCCCCGCCCCCGCTGCCCCCCTTGCCAGCACGGCTGCCGCGGCGCCCCCGCCGTGTTGAATCCACCGCTCCTCGTTCTCCTCGGAAATTTATTGAGGCGGAGAAAGATAAAATTCTTACTGTTAAGGTTTTTCCATTTTTGTTGAAGGGGGGGATCTAGGATGAATGAATATTGGAAGTCGGGCAAGTGTTTTATAGATTTCCGGGCAGGCGCTTCCATTCTGGCTGTGTGTGATAAAAACACGTTTGCTGGAAATGGGAGAACGCTTCTACCCAAATAAAAATTGTCTTCAACGGATTGTCTTCTTAACGAGGAGAACGACATTGTGTTATAGAAACGCCTTCCAGGAAAGTTCAAAAGTACAATTGAGTGAGAGAGATTCTAAACCTATGATACAAAATTTGATTTATTTGATTTTTTATCGTCAAACGATACTTACAATTGTCAAAATAAATCGTCGAGGTCCTCAAAAAAAACAGTAAAAATGAGACGTACGGTGTAGACGTATAATAATAAGAAAAAGTATATATTATACACAACAGTCATATACGTAATATAATAGAAGTGTAATATATAATAAACGAAGTATTAGGATACAAATATTTATAACTAGATATCCCCCGCTTCAAACAAAATCAAACCCTTTTTTTAATGATTCCTTGTAATGAATAGTACAATAAAATTTAATTTGGTGATTATTTTATTTATGCTGTTTTTTTTTTTTAATTTCAAACCTCTATTTATTAATAGTATTAGGTTGTCGAACCACAGTCTTCTAGAGAATAGCAAATATAAGGAGATGTTGAAGGGGCTGCCCCATGGACGAGTACAATTTAGTTACTCTGATATTTATTATTGTCATTTATGCACACGTTCTCGGAATCCAAGAGCGTGAGTATCGAATATTAGGTGCACTGAGTTCTCAGAAGTCTTCGCATTTTGTGCGGACTCAACAATCTATTTGGTTCAGTTTCGAGGTCTTAAATTTTTCTTTTATTATTGATCTATAGTATTTTGCCAGAATCATTTTATTAAAATGGCTTAAATGCTGGTTGTAATTTATTTAGTAGGGGCGCAAAACAATTAGAAATTCTAAGAGACACCATGCAATAATTATTTAATATTATTGTCTTTTTATATCCCGACTTGAAGCACAGAATCAGGAGAGAGACCAAACAAAATAATTGTAGAAATGTCTACTTGATGCCCCTCGAATAGCACCACACTTTATAGCGACTCGATCGGTTTTTAATTTTTAATTGCTTATGGAGACGTCCTCTTGAAAATCCTTTTGATAGCTTACCCTTATACCGTGAGAATTAATAAAAACAACAAAACAAAAAAAACAACAGCGTTTTTATCTTGCACCAGTGGCTCAAATTTTACGATAAAATTGCAGGGATGCAAGAAATAATGTTATAGGTTCTTCACTCTGGGACCACTGTTTAATTTGCTGCTTTTTAATTCACTTCCCTCGGGATATGACATTCTAGTTTTTCCATGTACAGTACTCATTAGGAGAAAATTACGTTACCCAATATATTCAGTTAACAATCTATTCACATATAATCCCAGAAATGATGAGCAACTGTCAGAGAACCATACAACCTACGAATTGTGTTATTCGATTTGTTATTGACTGGAGACTTCGGTAAAATTAAGTTATAAGATCTTTCTAGTTGTATTGTTGAACAACCTAATATAAAGATGCAGGCCATGTCGTCTACGAGCAATGTTGTCTACGTCTGAATTTTCATCAGAAGGCAACAAGATTATCGGACACCCTGGTCTAGAAAGACCAATGAAGCTTTTACTGCTATTGCCAGCCGTGAAATCAGACGTTGTAAATCTAATATAAATACGCACACATTGAATTGTAAATTAAATTTTACCACTTATCCACCGAAGAAATCATTCTCCCTTTTACTCCTATAAAATTCCCATCTCTCAATTCGTATTCTGAAAATGAATGCGTAAAATGGTCGTTTATAATCTTTGCGACAGACACCGGAATTTCACTATTCTGACAGGCAAATTCCTAATGATTCAGTCGACGGTGAGCACTCGCTTTGAATCTCCCCCTCCCTTAACTTGGAAACAAATGTTCATAACTTGAATTCAGAGCTTTGTAAGAAACGTGATGTTACGTACAGAAGAAATAGTAAAATCTAAATCAAAAAATTCTGTGGGATGCACTTTGATCACGCAGTATTTTAAGCAAGGAAAAGAGTTGATAAATGAAAAATGCATTATTTTTGTTAATAAAAACGGATTGTCAAATGAATAACATTAGAATACTGAGTTACATAAAATTCAAATAATTTATTCCATTAACAAACCCATGATTATTGAAAACATTCGGTTATCTAACATTCTTACTACAAAGGCAAGAACGTTCGTTGAGAAGATGTCTTCTTCTTCTTCTTCACTTCATGGATTAGGCTACTGCCTGTTCCGTCCTTACAGTTTCTCTCCATCGTTTTCGTGGCCTTCCCACGTCTCTTATTCCTCTCGGCGCGTATAACAAAGCTGCTTTAGGAAGTCTGCTATCACTCATCCTTTCCAGATGTTCTACCCATCTTTGTCTATATTCTTGCATTCTAGTATTAACTGATGTCACTTGTAACTCTTTTCTTATTTCTTCATTTCTTATTCGGTCTTCCCTTGTGCAACCTTTTATTCTTCGCAGAAATTTCATTTCGCTACTTTGTATTCTTGTCAGTGTTTTTTGTGTTAATACCCAGCTTTCGCAGCCGTAGAGTAATGTAGGAACTGCCATGGTATTGTAAAATTTAATTCTTGTTTCCGGTCTTGTCTTATTTTTTAAAGTGTTGTGTATCGTTCCACATATTTTTTGATATTTCATTAATTTATTGTCAATATCTTTATCTTTTTCATAACTTATTTGACACCCTAAATAATTAAAGGAGAGAACTTGCTCTATAATTTTGTTTTCAATGACAATTTTTGACCTTACTGTTTCCTTCCCCCTGAATGCCATCACTTTTGTTTTTTCTTTTGATATATTAATGTCATAGCTTTTGCAAATTTTATTAAGGTGGTGTACTACTCTCTGTAGTTCGTCTTCTGTTTCCTGGATAATAACTGCGTCATCAGCATAGAATAAAATCGTTAATATCTCTTCTTTGGTCATTCTTATACCAGTGTCAACTTTCTGTTTTAAAGACTTACTTATGTCCTGTACATAGATATTAAATAATGTAGGTGATATAAGACAACCTTGCTTTACCCCTTTATTTGTTATTATCTTTTCAGATACTGTGTTTCCTATTCTTGAGAAGATGTAAAGTATGAAACTATATATACATTACGATAAATTTGAAAATTACACATACTTCGCAAACGATAGACCGAAAATACGAGGAAATAAAATAAACTTGTTCTTATTGAGACGAATCGGACCTCTTGTAAACTTAAAACTAAGTAACAACATCCCAGCCGGGAAAACGCAGAAGATAAAAAATAATTCTAGCGTTGCTAGAATGGAGCCAATATAACGATTCTGGGAAAGGATTTGGTGATTCGAATGTTGCTTTTCGTAAACAAGTCTACTGTTCATGATGGATGCGTTTTGCATTCTTTCGCATATTTTTCTGCCAAGTGAAATACAAGAAAGAGGGGGAATTCCTGTGGTGTTATGAGGAAGTGCAGCGAACGTCATCTGAATATCTACGTAAACAGACCAGCAGTTGAAAAGAAGTCGACAGTTGTCGATATCGTTCCAAGACACATTCTTTCCTTGCCTCGTGCGTTACACTTGTCTCACGCCCCCCGCCTTGCCACCCGCCTTGCCGTCTTACCCCCACCTTCCTCCACCCCACACCCCCATTCCCGGCCACTTGAGGAGAGAATGCTGTAGACCAGCGAATGAACTCATGCGTCATGAATGATCATATGAAACTCCATTCCATATGAAACTCCATTTGGCAGATAACAAAGCTAGAACACAGAAGTACTGTTGTCTTGGACTCGGAAGAACTATGATGCCTTGGCAAACAATCGGATGCATTCTGATATTAAGTACGCATTCAAATGAAATATTCGACAGTTTTCCTTTTTTCTTTGTTTTTCAAGAACGCTTGCAACATATGAAAGTAATATGAGTTCTCAACCTCAGTACATATTTCCCAGTCATATCTCAGCGACATTTTTATCGAATAAAGGCTGGAGTTTTGTAATCAGGAACAGTTTTTTTAGATGTTTTCAGTTGAAAGTTTTAATTATTGTTTTCTTCCATTGAGTTAAATGTCCATATGTCATTTGTTATATGCAGTAATGTTAAATGTTCTATGTTAACTTATATGTAGTAATATGCACTATTTAAATATATTAAATCTATTCACCTGCAACTGTTTCTCTTCTTCTCTCGAACGTTAATATTGCTAGAGAATCTCTCTTGAGATTACACAGAAATAATGTGAGTAATTATTTATTTATTTATTTTATGTCCCATCAACTACCAAAGGATATTAGCGACATCTACAGAATAACATTATTTTTGTACATGGAGTGTTATGACACGTTTGGGGGGAACATTCACAATATTAACCAGTTTATACATGTTTCTTATATATCACTGTACAAGTTTATGTCCTTCAAAAAATTCAGAAACCGACTACACTGTTCTATGAATGTCAATAACGAAATACGTAAGTGAAAAGGCTTGAATACAGAGATGCAGAGTAGTGATGCGACATTCATGTTGTAGTTTTAAACATAGTTATATTGAAACTGACACTTTTTTAAGATCAATGTTTTGGTCCAGGAATTCCTTGTCATACATAATTATCATAATCACAATATCGTTAATGTATTTATCGTAATGTAAACGTAAAAGCAACGTAAAATAAAATATGAAATAATAACTGACGGTAACATGTTCATAATGCACATGTGCATTATGCATAATGCATTCATAAGAACACTGTTCGTAATGCCTTCACCGATGAAACTATTTCACGCCCGAGATGACCCCTATGCCTTATCCTTTGATGACTGTGGGTGCTCCGGCTTCAAGACTGTTTTGTGGTTTCTTTTCACCATTTTTTAAACTTTATTTTCTGATAAATATTATAATTAATAATCATTGCCTCTGACAAATAATTGATTGATTTTAGTAGTGACTCCGGACGCGTCAACTGCGGAGGTCATTTGCACCGGTATCGCTCTCAAAGGGGCACTGCCCTGGCAAAGACATTCTCGAAGTTTCCCACGTGTTCCGACATGTGTGAGGGGAACGAATACGTCATTAAAAGTAAAAATCATGCGCGGTCCGTATGGTAGAGTGATGTCTTGGCATTCGCCGCGTATTGATCGATAAAACACGGAAAACTATCGATCAGATCCGCCGGCCACTAGAATTCTCTAGCAGACAGCGACTGAATACGATGTACTCGTATCAAGTGTGACAAATCCGCCTCCGTCGGGACCAGAGGCATTCCCTTTCAGAGGCGCTGCAGAAACAGCTGGTTTGTGATTAAAATCAGCTGGTTTCTGATTATTTGCACTTAAATGTTTTAAAATAGGTTACGATAATAATGGAAAGCCCGAGCAGTCAATCTGTAAATACGATTCGATTATGAGATAGACGTTTTCTGCATTACGGCCCACCCCTCGTGCGCGCCGCCCAGCCGTCTTGGAAGCGAGGGGCGCCGGGGGGTGGAATCGAGTCCAGAGGGGGTGGGCGGAGTGCGGTCGAAGCGCCAACACTCGTCGCGGGGGAGGGGCGGCGCCCGTCGGCCGAGGCGTCGACGGCGTCGCGGCGGCGCGCTTTACGCCTCCCCAGCGTCGCCCTCCCCGCCCCGCCCCGCCACGCCCCGCCCCGCCCCGCCCCGCCCGCCCCCGGCCGTCTTAATACTTAATGTGTCTAATTGCGTCGGCGACGGCTCGCGCGGCCGGACTTTATGGCTGCGGTGCGAGTGAAAAGTTAGCAGCGGCCGCCCCTCCGCCGCCGCGTTAATGCCCACACTCATAACTCAAGGAATGATGTTTACTGCGGACGGTCCCCCCCTCCTCCCTTCTCCGCCGCCCCAGAGGCCCTCCCTTCCGGCGGGGCGAGCCGCGCCCAGGCTCCGCCATCCGCTCCGCGCCCCGCACCGCACTTCACCCCGCTTCACACCCCGCCTTTCCTTTCAGCCCGAGCCCCACTTCGTAACCCGCCCCGCGGCCCCGTCCCAAGCCATGCCCGGTACCCCACCCGGCGCCCTCGCGGAGATCTCCCGCGCCCCTCTTTGCGCAAGATGTAGCAATCGCATTCGATGATCCATCTGTGAAGCTGGACCTGTGTGCTTACAGGAAGACTCAAAAAAGGTTCGGACCGGAGAAGTGTCTGTTGTCCATGATATTGCCAATTCTGCGAAATGAAATTTCGCTGTGGTTTTGAAATTATCATTGGTTCGAGTTCTTTGAAAATTGTCGATAAATCCCTGAGTCGCGAAGCGAAGGGGTATTTATTGAGAATTTCCAAACCGCAAGTGGTATTTAATAGGACTATTCCGCGAATAAAATTATGTCCTGCAAAGTTCCAAAATACGCTAAAATACTGAAAATAACTGAAAACTATAGAAAAATCAACGACTTTACGTTGTAGTATAGACGCGGTTTATTGTACATCGACAATAGCGGTCGATAAATACCGCCTCCTAAGATAGATGAGTCACAGTTTTTGATTGGCCAATAGGGAGAAGCGGTAAGAAAAATCAGATAGAAAAAATTAACCTCTTTATATATATATATATATATATATATATATATATATATATATATATATATATATATATATATTGTGACATACCTGGTAGTGCCGGGTATTTTCACTGCAATACAACACTAAGAGAGGGTATCTTTTACGTGAATGGGTCCCTGGATAAGTTGGTGCAACGTTGGGATGGTTAATCATAAATTGAAATACAATAATAAACAAGATTTATTTTAAATCAAATTTGTTATTTACATAGTCAGACAACGTTTTTACACTCTGCCTTGGTACCAAGATTTAGAGTAAAATACATCTTTCATACCTTCGGGGCCCCATCTGAATACCTATGATGTTCGTAGAGCCGCTCGTGCCGACAGGGTTGTCGACCTCTGCTATTGCTGCGGGCCGTCAGCAGCGGATGGCGTGGTCATCGTCCACGGCTGATGCTCCAGCAATTCTTCCCCGACCAGGATCTTGATACCTCGGTTGCGCGCCTTCCTCGAATCACTGTCCATTAGTGGGTTCAATTACTCGACCCGCGCCTATTCTGTATACTGGTCACAGTTCTGTACCGCACGATTTCAAGAACGTTTCCTCCGCACCAACTGATAGGAGCGAAATCAATTATTATGCCAACACTAATATTTCACCATACTAATACTTCTAATGTTCTATTTACACGTTTGTGATATACTACAGTTTCAGATGTTTCCACAGTTACATTGCCTGTCGTCTGCATCCATGTATTACTCGCGAGCTCTCGCGGCACGTCCGCACTCGCCGCCGCTCCGCGAGCGTCTCTCTTCGCGATTCTCCTAATGACTCTTTCCTGACCGGGAGCACGCCGGCCACGTCCTTCATCGACGGGCGGCACGGCTCGACTGACCCAACGGCTGCTTACACGTGCTCGCTCCCCGCTTCTAACCGAAATTCTCACGCTGCTCGCGGTGGTGGCACCGGTGGCGGTGGCAACCGTCGCTGGCTGCCCGCTGCTCGCAGCGCCCGGCGCACGCACCGCGCAGTCCAAAATAGCTATTGATTTCTTACACTAATGATTTAATTAGTGTAATGAAACACATATTATGGGTTTCAATATATATATATATATATATATATATATATATATATATATATATATTAATTTCACTAGTGGAATAGTCATAAGAAATACTACGCGTGCGTTGCAAATTTCGAATTAATCCCCCAGTCACGGAACGGCAATTAAATTTATCATATCGCTTGCAATGTACGAGTAGTATTTAAAAACACGATTCCAAGAAAGTTAACAGTGATGACTCGGGCTTCGGTTGCCACATACCCGACCGCGATTACGCCTAAAATTATGTAAGTAATGTTTGAATATATCCTTATTTAACTTTGTTTTATTTAACTGAAATGCTTTTTTTACCTTAATAAAACAGACTAATTGTTTTTTGCAAGTTATTTCTTTTTTGACCTTTGAACCCTATGTGGGGTATTAAAAATCTGTTGTTCAGGTTAGCTGAAACCACAGCACAAACAACAAAATTTTAAATAAAAAAATTGTAATGGTATAAAAACTAGTCAAGTGGCGAACATCATCTGTCCAGTATGATATAGTCGTTTTTAAAAATTAGTTCCGGTTTCATCAGAGCTTATATATGACCATTAGACTTAAATAAAAAAAAATAACAGACGTAAACAGTGTATTCATTAACTTAATTTTAATTCATTTACATTGTCTGCCTACGTTTTATTACGGTATACTGAGTTCTGAAATTTGTAAGTTATATTCCCGTCATTTCATGCAGCTGCAACCCCCATATTTTTAGGGCACCAGCCGCAAATATTAATTATATTAATGTAACTCAAGCGTTTAGTTCAAACTGATGTAATATAGCTTATGATTGCCCTGGAGAGAGAATTAGAAAGAAAAAGCGGACAAAAAATGATAATTGTTTGAGATTCACCTCCGAGATTGGTGCATAGATGTGCAAAATGCTGTTGATGTTAATTTCATGTGCGAATAGTCAAAGAACGACTGTACTATGTACTTTTACAGCAATACGAAGAGGCACCACCTCGCGATAGAGTGCATTATTTACATTAATGTTTTTTGTCGCATGTTCTGTGTCAATACAACGCATTTCACATCAGACGCCCAGACACACAGATCATAATAATGCAGCTCGTATGGCGATCGGCAAGGCGGAGTCGCGTTCACGCCACACGCGCCATATCACCTTCTTCGCAGGCTCATCGCTTTGTTGCGGGCGAGTGTTCCCCTTCGTGCGCCGGTCTGACGGTCTCTCACTTTGTGCATTGAATGTCTTGGCATCGCGACATTTTCCCTTACTAGCGTAAATACGCGTACGATTTTGCAAGAACAAGTCGCATTGTCACACGTCTCACATTGAGAGGTTCGAAGCCAGTTGTGTATCATTTCTGTATTTTCTAGCGCCTGCACTGAACGTAACGGGCCATTCTTTAAGATGTATGTTGAAAAAATATTTTGTATTTGATATTGTGCTACAAAAGAGGATTCTCCCGCGGGCTACACCGCTCATTCTACAAAGAACAGAATTATCGTTGGAAACGATAATAATCCTACAGGTCGGTTTTTAAATTGAAGTTTGTTTCACAATGACACAGTGGCCGCGAGACTCTTCAGTTGATTGGTCGCGTAATTATGTACCATTGATGTGTGAAGGGGGTGGACTTCTTGGTAACTATTTGGCTATTCGGGAGACCTCTTTCCGTGGCACCAAAGTTTTGGATGCCATTCTGCAACCTTCCTCAGGACGAAATATCTGGTTAACTCGTTTTCACCTCCCTGATAATACTTTTATTAGCTGAAACCATGAACTAAGATTATTGAAAGGATAATGCTGGAAACAATCGTTAGAGGGCGATTTCAAGGGTTAGGAAAGAATACTGTAGGTGAGGCAGGTAAATGCAAGATATATTCTATGCTTCTGTAAGTCAGGGAACTGATGAAGAAAAATGTGAAATGGGAGTGTTTCTTAGGCGAAAGAGTAGCAGTTAGTTCCTGTATTGTGACTGCTCGTTGTACGTGATAAATTATTGTAGAAATTAAGTGCCAGTTTCATAATGAAAGTAATTTATTCTATTGCGAGGTCGTCGTGAAATGTCTTATTGCTGCCAAAACAGGGGACATTTATTGTTATTCTTATTGTGTTTTGAAAGATTTGTAATTAATTTATTGTGGTTGGGGCAACTGGAATCTATACAGGAAATGCATAAGTTATATCAGTCGAAGAGTAGATTTGAATGTAGGTAAAGAAGAATGCTTTTTTTAAATCTTGTGTCCATGAGAAACGTGTTGAGAGAAAGCCGAGATAGCGAATTGATGAATTTAGTGCAGACCAAGGGTTGATTGATCCGTGCTTGCTCGTCGCTCTGCTAAGCTTTGTCGACTTCGGACCTCGCAACTTCACCGCGAAATCTACTTCAACCCCTTCGATCTACCCGACAACAACCACGTCGCTCAATTGTTCTCAGAATCGTATGTGAAGCCCTATTTATTAAAGCCTGTTAACTCCACGACGCGTAATGCATTTTTATGCTAATGTAATGGATTCCGATAAATTGTGCCTTAAAATCTGACATTTTCTAATGTAATAATATTATATTTTCTCCATTACTTGAAAACTACTCGTATAATTAAATTAATCTTCGATTCGGCGTATATTGTAATATATTCAGTAAGTTAAAAATACAATTAAGAATTCCTTTGAAAGTAAATTAGAATCAATTGTGGAGTTAATACATTCCGATCTGTTACCCTACACAAAATACACTTGTCTGCATGATTCTGGAGTTTTCTTCAAAATACGTCTTCTTTATAAAGTACATCATCCCAATTTTGAAAATACTAGTATGATAGCAGAATATTGCTGGTCACTGACAAGAAATGAAGGGAAAAAAAAGAAAAGAAAAAAAATTACACAAGGAAATCTAAAAAGCGTTCTTTTGACAAAATGAAGTAGATAATCATTGTTGAAATAAATGAGATTACATGGTCACCGTGCTTAAACATTGTTTCTATTAAATATTTTTGTTGATTTATTGTATTTTATAGCATAAATGTATTTGAGTCGAAAGTAAAGGTATACTTTTTATTATTTCATGTATTGTATAAAACTGTCAGGTCATAGAGCAAAACGGATATCAAAGTTATATTCAACATGGTCACATTAAACTTACACAATTCACCTATTAAAATAAAAATCCCAGTCAATAAGTTAAAATTTGCAGGCCAGTGATACGCTAGGGGAATATTTTGGTGGGTTCAGCGGAAACATTCGAAACAAAATATAATACCTTCTCCTGGATAGTAAAATCCAAATTCTTGTTGTAACATACAGAATTCAGATGACAAATGCAGAATTTAATTGATCATGCCGCGAAACATAATCAAAGGGGTCATGCAACCCGCAACACACTCTGTGTCAATACAAAATCGTGCGAAAATGGCAAACAGGGCAGACTAATAATCTAACAA
Organism: Gryllus longicercus; assembly: GCA_038098605.1. Classification (NCBI taxonomy): domain Eukaryota; kingdom Metazoa; phylum Arthropoda; class Insecta; order Orthoptera; family Gryllidae; genus Gryllus; species Gryllus longicercus. The sequence goes on from JAZDUA010000381.1 coordinate 584,029, forward strand.
ATAACTACATTTCTTGACGTTAGGTCAAGCAATGATAGCTATTCTTTAAATCTCCAGAGTCGACCAATTTCTACATCCGTCCATGCAGGTTTCAGTTGGAATAATATTGGTTGTACATAGGCCGTGGTACATAAATCTATTTAAACTTCGTAGCACAGCAGGTCACGAGGTGGAATTCGAGGGGTAATCCAATCGGGTGCTCCAAAACCAAACATTTAAGTCGTAACGAACCTCCCGCTTGGATGACATGGTCTTCCTCTCCGTGCAGCCCGTGACTTTGAAGTGCCACAATGTTTAAATCGTTGTGTAGTGGAGGTAATAAAGCTGATTAAATTTGGTCACGATGTAAACTAATTTGTTAATCTTACTGTCCTCAAGAAAGTCTTAATGAAACCCCAAAACGTTGGCCATAAAAATTATTTCTTTGTAAGACCTAACTATAGAAAAGTGGTTGCGTACCACGTAATGAACCCCTTGTTTTTTAGACGTGTTACCTTCCATACAAGGAAATCTACAACATGAATAGTTTTTAAATGTTTTCCCCCTGTTGTTTCTTTTTTTCTGTTGATTGTTCACCTACAGGCACCTACGTGCACTATTTCGAATTCCAGGGAGAAAAGTTTTCTATCTGATATTTTGTTCGGTATAATCGCTGTGTTATGAAGAGTCTCTGTTGTCTCAATGAAAGTCCAGAAATATTAGAATTGTTACTGATAGTGATTGCCGCGTCTAATTGACGCCTCTACATGTCAATAGTTGTAAATTTTCGCACGGGTGCAGCTAATTCTGAAATTAAATGATTAAGATATTTGCATGATAATGAAACATTTTATGGTCATGCTTTTTCGGAATATTATTTATAAGATTAATACAAGTTTAATAATAAAAGTTTTAATTAGTAACCAATAAGTTGAGTAATTTGACCTATGTTGTGACATGTTTCCTTCGCTTGCGAAACAAACTGCGCCAGTGCGGGCGTGTGTGTTACGCACATCATACAGCATTATTTCCGGTAGCATTCCGGTTCCATTAGTTCCGGTTTGAGGATTCGAGAACATGGGAACAAACGTGTGGAAATCTAGAAATAGCCGTTCACGAGGTACGGCCTCAGGGCTCCGCCTGGGCGCCGCCCCAACCATGTTCGTCCCCCCCCCCCATTTCCTCCTCACCCTCCCGCGTCGTACAGGCGCTGCCGCAACACTTGCTCCGACATTCCGGGACCTCTTCCCTGCGCGGCTCCAGACGGAAGCATATTTTGCATTTCAAGGCGCGGTTTACAGCCCCGAGAAGTGCGTCACGGCCGGCTGTGTCGAGCGCTGGCCCGCGAACGACGCCGACACGACGCCGCCTAGCAACGGGGTATTTTGGTGACCGGTATTTTTATTCCATGAAATATGGAGGCTGTTGAAAAGAATGATGGCATGAGGAAGTTGCAATTTGACTGTCTGAGAACAGTTGACGACACAAGGTCAGCATGCAGCCTGCAACGCAGTTCGCCGGATGTTCCGGTTTTGCACTCTTTGAGTAGTACACGACAACAAGTAGGGGGCAACGAGGACTAGAACGCCGATGTCCCTACCGAAATATTCTTCTTCTTCTTCTTCTTCTTCTTCCTCTCCACGATTTATTTACAATGCGTGCAGTTATCGAAAGATATCAAAGCTACCTCACAGCCTCCGGCCATGTGACAGGGGTGTATGGATTTGCTAGATACCGATGAATGGCTGAAAAATACAGGAAAAATTGAAACAGTTTCGACTTTGACTAAAAATAAAACTATTTGATTGTATTATTGTCTATTTGAATATTACGGTAAACTTCTGAATTTGCAACTCAATACGACACGTCTTAACGACATGACTGGTTCGAAGCGACAGCAAGGCTTCAAGGAAGAGGTCACTCGCCTTTAAATATTCACGTGTTACTTTATGGAATATCTGCTTTGTTTATATTGATGGTATATAAAAAATTGAGGCGATCTGCCCACAAAGGGTCTAACGACAAAAAGGGAGTTCTGTGAAAAACACAACTGAAAATTTGTACCACCTTTATTTAATATCATTGTCAGGTTAAACATCGAAGCGAAATAAGTGCGGATATAGTGAAAATGAAGTATTATAAATAATTTTTCCACACAAATAATAGTATGATGAAACATAGGATATTAAGGAAAACAAATAAATTCAAAGATAAGAAAACTTATTGGTGCACAACATATTTACAAGGAATTCATGTGAATTTCCTCCATAACCCATTGAACCCAATTTTGGTCTGCGGGAGACATGAAGACTAGAAGATCTGTAATATCTTTTCCCGCTAAACAATGGGTTATTTCGTTGTGTTGCCTTTGGGCTGTTGTAAATATTACCAACTAAAGTTGCGTAAAAATACTGAAAATAGATATTACTGTTCCACATTTTCTCGAGATGAAAAACGGAATTTTTCTATCCAGGAGTGCAGAAATGTGCAGTTTTGTAAAATATTTTCTGGACGTTTTGCCATGGGTTTTCGGGGGTCAAATAACATCTCACAAGTTCCACTAACTCCTGACTCCCGAACTTATTCTTGCATCCCCCCTTTTAAAAGAATCCTTTGCTCATGGACCCCTTCACATTTTATTGTATGATATACGAAATCGTTGTTGATACAAGTGGACATTAAGGACTTAAAGATAGCATTTCCTTGCACCAATATTTTCGTAAATATCTGTTTCCAACACTAGGTGACGTTTCTGTTTCTAGTAAGCCGAGCTTCTAATCTTACATGTTGTGTAAAATTTACAAAATGTTGAAGGTTTTTTTAAAAACTGGTCATGACATTTCTGCAGTGCATATTGCGGAGAAAATTTTTTGCGCGATAGAGTAACTTTGCGAATACAAAGTTATGATTTCTTTAGTTTCGTGAACATCTGAACGACAAAAGATGGATTCGAAAGAAAAGGAATAAATTTGTTATTTATTAGTCAATGTTTCAATTCATTGTTATCAACTTGCTTAATATTTTTTGTGATCAGTAAATTGACACTATCTCTGTCACGTGTTCATTTTATGCCATTGACCCCCAGTCGATCGCTTAACCTTCATTGACCCCCTCTAAAATTTCATCGACCCTCTAGGGGTCAATACCGATTCCGTTGGGAGCCCGTTTTTGGGAGCGCTAGCTCGTTTTTCGCGTTCGATAGTTCGGAGCCTTGCGCAGGGATGGGGCCCACATGTGACTGCTGAGGCGATTCCTGAGGACGGTATATTGCGAAAATAAAGTAGGAGACGCGCGATGGAAAACGGGCAAGTAAATAAACAAGCTTTGCGAAAGGCGTTCATGCAAATATAATATCTCGTATTATAAGAAAAAATATTACTAAAGCCATTCTATCCATTTCGATCAGATCTTTCGTCCAATATCCTTTGATGCGCAAGCAAATACCCTCTTGCCTTCAAAAATCTATACATTTCTCATCTCAAAACATATTTTGATGTGATGCTTATACTTTTGTATAAAAACAAAAACAACAAAAAAGTAATTTTTGGGTGTAATTGAAAATTGAACTGTTAACATAAGACTAAGTGAAGACCGACAATGTCCAGTTGAATGTTTCAGTGATCAGAAATTAAATTTGAATATGGTTGGCCGATTAATATTATTTGTCACTCATGATATCAATAATAAGTGGAAGCGTGCCAGAGGAAGTCAGCAATCACGGTTCATGATCATCATTGTCATGTGAATGATATTTGAACAAACATTTAATTAACCCATAAACAACACAAATTGTAAGTGATGTGTAGAAGGGAAAACCTCTGCATTATCTACCTAACTTACTGTAGCATAATCATGAGTAAATAAATTATCAGAATCTGTATACTGATTTTTTATCATTCGGGTATTTACTTTACAAAGTGAAAAATCAGTAATAACTGTGCGTGATATTTGGAAGGAATATGCTACATAACAGTGGAATTGGGTGATTTTTCTAGTACATTTTATTAGACGAAATTCACTTAAAATTCTTGAGACGTTTTAAATTCTATGTAAAATAAAAGAAAGACACTTTACCGAAAGATTAATAACATCTAGAGAAATTATTTTTTGAACTACAATAAACTACAATAATTGTTTATGGATACCGAAAATTGCATAATTCAACGTTACCTCTGAGATACCAGTAATAAGTCTTCCTCTGGTGAATGACAAGTACCTGAAACAAAGAAAAGAATTTCGTTAGAGTAAAATCTCGAAATGTTGCAAAGACATGATTAAGTAGCTTTTATAATACATGGATTTAGAAAATTATGAAACCAGATAATCAGTAGTAGAATATTTTCCCTTCAGACCTAGAATTTCTACAAACTAGTTTACTTCCTCCGTACTTAATATAAAGTAAGTAATGTAATGCAGGGAAAATATTTTTATAGGAAAAGGAATTTTGCTGTTTGCTGATAACGAATCGGTATGATTCCTTTGTCTTATACCATAGTACAAGTAGTTGTGTAGGTAGCACAAACAGAATTCCAGTTTTGGAAGTCTTCGATACAGAATTGTTATCTCTCAAAACGTTTGTATGTCGGCCTGTAAACAACACAAAGACCTAAACTATACATTGGATTTTTATCAAAATGGATAATCCTTAATTGATATGAGTAGTATTGTCGAAATTGAATCAAATCTTTTGATTTTTGAATAAACATTACATGAAGCCCATTTGACTTTTTCGAAATTTTGGTAAAAACTTCGAAAAGTTTCCAATTTTTTCGTTAAATTATTAGCTCGAATGAAAGAAAAAGCAAAATAATATGGCACAAGTCCCATTTTACTTTCTCGTATACGTATGTATGAAGTAATATACGTAATACAGGGGAAGTTATGTAATACTGCGGAAAATAGATTTCGGGATTGCAATGAAAATACAAGGTTTGGGGAGTCCAGACACCAAACAATGTGCTGTATGATGACATATTAGTTATTTATGTATCAAGGGCGTTAAGGAGATGTTTTTGCTCCGAGGGCGACTTCCAAACCCGGGGGCCTCTGGCTCGAGGGGTTAGAAGTCTTCTGAGGGCAAACGCATCTAGTAACGCCTGTGGTGCATATAAAACATTATTGTTTACTAGTTCATTGCTGAATCAAACGAGAATTCAAAACATTTTATAACTTTTCTTGGGTCAAAAGTGAAAAGACGCATTGTAATCGTTATTTGTTAATAAGACGTCAGATAAACAAAACAATGTGGATTTAATTACTACTGCATACTTGTTGAGCTGATTTGTTCCAACAAAATGAAAGAATATTGTGACGTCCCTGCATAAATTGCCGCAGAAGGAAACAAAGCTACGAACAGTGATTTCCAGTAAAATCTCGAGAAATATATGAAAATTATTATGATGGTATATTTGAGAATTATGCGGAAAATACGCGTAAATTGCGCTGATGGAACGGTACTTTTAGTTTCTTTGCATCTATCGCCAAACGTTATTTAGAATATTTCATAATTTCAAAAATAACATTTCGACGTTATTAGCCGATGTGCCTTACTCATCTGATTACTACTACTAGTAGTACTGCTGCTCGAGAAGCACGTTTATCTTTAAAAATGGTGATACGGTTAAGTGAAATATGGGTGATGGCAAAACCACGGGAACGTTCCAAAATTGCAATTTTCATATCAATTAAGCAAACTTTGGTTTATAACGAGTTATTTTACTTATTTAAGAGATTTTATTCATTTATTGTATTTGCTTATATCTTAACTGTAATATATTGAATTCATAAAAAATTTCATATGTGTTGTTTTGGTATTAGAGCGGGCCATAAGGTATTCAAAAGGCCCTCGGGCATAAAGAATCAAAAAGGCCCGCAAGGGTATTAACAATACCGTTACGTGTTTTGTTTCCGGTCCGCAAACACACAGAAATGAACTAGTAAACCATAAACGCCAGATTGCTCTATTCTTTTTTGTTTTTAATAAAATTACAAAAATGTATTTTTTTACTTGCTTCTCACATCTTTAATATTTACATTAATTGAGATTTGAAAACATGATTGCATTTATGAGAACATATGCTTCAAATGATATCACGTCTCTCGAAAACTCAAATGTTTTCTGTGAAATGAACCAAAATTCTGCACTTTTAGAAACGCTGAAATGCCATTTTCTCGAAAACAGCTCCATTTTTTAAAATTCTTTTGACTGGATAGTGCTAATGAACTGAATGACATGACATAAATACAACTTTCATTTATTCTTTTGTTGTTTTGTATTTGTATACATTATACATAATGTATATTTGTGAATATAATTGATTCAAATTATTGCCTTATTTTTTTATTATAATCATACCGTCATCTCATGAAAATTTTCAAGTTGTCCAGGGGTTAATTTGAAGTGCGAATGTGGTCCGGTGCTTAATTCAATTTGGAACAACTACTGGGTTAATTGAAACGACGTTTCAATCTTTTTAATCTTGATTTTCAATTTGTTATCATGATTGTTGTTCTAGATATATTAAATAATATATTATTTGTACTTATACCAAACAACAAAAGTAGCAAGAAATGTATATTACATTTCAAGGAGTGAGAAAAAGTGTAAAGAACTCCTTGTAAGTGTTGTGCACGAATGACATTATGTCTTCTATTTATTCTAAACAAATCAGTAGTTTGAGTCAGATTTCATTGCTTTCCAGCGACTCATGGACACAAATTGTGCATTTATTTCATTATCACTTCCTGTGCGGACGTTAACACACACTCCCGCGCAAATAGACCACATCTGGCATCTGAATTTCACCTTCCCCGAGTCGACGTGCATGTGCTACTAGATGTATGATGAATGTTTTGACGGCATAATTTGGTATTCTTTCCACGAAGATTTAAAAAGAAACAAATTGAACGAAATCGAATCAGGCACATATTGTAAGATATTCATCTTTGCAATACTTCTGTGTGTGTGTGTGTGTGTGGGGGGGGGAATGGCAACAATAGATGTCGAAACTTTTGACGTTGAAATGTAATTTTAGTTTATGATACCGCAAAATTAATTTTATATACAAAACAGGAATATGAAGATAAGTAATTATATTTTATTATTTGTGGGATTGTTTTGATAATTCATAACATTTATAAGAATGGATTCGTTAGATGGATTGGTGCTGGAGTGACTATGGATACACCAAGGTCACGAAGGGGTGACACTAGTGGAGAGTAAAAAGACAAAGAGAGGAAATTGACTTAAGGTTGATGAATAAATATCAGCAGTATCTTGAATCGCAGTGGAGCTGGAGGGGCGGTTGTGTTTGGAGGACGGAATGTATCAAAGGCAAAAGAAAAACATTATGGCGGATGAAGGCGCCACAGGCTGGCGCTCTCTGGAGTTGGCACAACCAAAATCGATCAACACAAAAACAAATGTCACCATTTAGGAGGATTTCATTTCTATTCAATTGCGTAAAAGTAACTTAATTACCCTTCAATGCATTGTGTAAGTAATGGTGAGTCAGCTTAAGACTTAAGATGACACAAAAACATGCAACCATTTAGAAATGTGTTAATTTTTACGTAAAAAGTGGTGAATAGAAACATGTTTACGTAATTAGTTCCTTATTGAAGACATGAATAATAATAATTATTATTATTATTATTTATTATTATTATTATTATTATTATTATTATTATTATTATTATTATTATTATTATTGTCTTAAAATCTAGGTCTTGATGTGTTGTTCTCTTTGCACAATAATTTCTTAAATTTCCGTTGATAAGCGTCCTATAAACGTTCTCTAGAGGCCGCTTGCTTGTCAAGTCACGGCTGTGATAGTCAAGTCAGGGAGTCGCCGACAGGTAGGGTCTTCGCCCTCGCGTCATCAACCCGGCAAGATATGCCGGTCGATGTGTATCGGCCAGAATTGGGAAGGAATAAGGATAGCGGTAAGGTTTAGGGCGCTTTACAAGAGTTGGACTAGCCCCTGTGAAGCAGGCATATTATTTGTCGTAACAAATTCCACATGTGGTTTTATGGGGATACTGCGGGATTTGAACTCGGAACCTCAGTGGTGAAAGGCAAGCGACACCACGAGAGCACCCTTGATTTTTCTTTTCATTTTTGAAGAGCGAAGTAGAAACAGAGAATATTAAAAATAGATTAACAACTTTATATTCGGCAAAAAATGCCTTTCACTGCAAATACTGTATGCACACAACTAAAAATCAGGCCTGATCAACTGTCAGTTCAAACAAGGAATTTAGTCACTTTAATAACTTATCATTTCTCTTTAATACAGTATTACTTATGCTTCAAAAGCAGACATAGAATTACTCAAAGTGGAATTTTTAATATATAATTTTAAATGTTACGTCAAGTTTTTTCCATTCACCAAACTGTTTCTACTCACCATACATTGTGGAAATTTAACTGTTGTAAATGATATCATTTTTTCCAGCAGCTAATCTTAATTCACCACTAATATAACACTAATATTGAAGAGCAATTGAATTACTTTGGCGCAATTAATTAACATTTTAATAGCTTTAAATCGTGGCATATTTGTCTTTGCGGGAACCGGCTGTGTTCTTACCAGCTTAATAGTGGTACAGGTCGAGTTCTAAAGCTATTTTACTATTGTTCATTCTTTTGTGATTTTGTTGGTACATGCAGTGAATTCGACAAAAGTAAAGTTCGTCTCGATGTTCACCGCTTTGCGCTATTTTATTGTTTTATTGTATTTCTTTTGTCGTTCATGGACCTAATTCCGCTCATTTATTTCTTAACTGTATCCATACTTTACAGACACCGCTATGCCGGTGCGTTGGGCCCGGCAAATACAGCGCGCGCGCTACGTCGTACCATTTTGACCGAGCCAGAAATTCTCTCGCTGCGGATGCTGAGGCATTGGCGAGCGCTGCCAATTGGGAGAGAGATGGAAAAATTCCAGCGGAACACGGAATATGCGGCACAAAAGTGCCCTCAATTTTTCCTTTAATCGCGCAACGGAAACACGGAAATTGAAAATGAGGTGTAACCTTTTGTTTTTTGGGGCGGTTTAATCGCGCCGATTGTTCGGCGAGCGCCGAGGTGTCCTTTGAAGAAAAGTTTATGAAGGTGTCGGCGCAAAGAGCGCGTCGCTCGCGAATGGCCTTCATCGACATTCATGGAGTCGTCCTCATATTTTTATGAAAGGCAAATGCGTTTTGATATTCGAACTGGAAAAGAATAACTTCCGCCACTTCGCGTTTCAACGCTTCGCTTTATCTGTTCCATTGGCTTCGAAAAGAGGCGGCCATGCTGCCAGCCGCATAAAGATACGGCCCGCCGCCCATCAGCGGAGTATAGCCCGCGCTGCAACCTTTCATTCCTCTTTTAGTGAGCCGGCCGGGGAAGGAAAGTAGCGGGAGGGCTGGGGAATGGGGACATGTGGGGCGGGGGTTGGGTAGCAGGAGAGGTAGGTGAGGATTGGGCAGAGGCCAGCTGAGGAGGTGGGGGCAAGCGGGGCCTAGCTGCACGAAAGCGAAGGGGGAGGGCGGTGGCGGGTGAAGTGGAGGGAGGTGAAAGGGCGGTGAGAGCAGTGCCCCTCCACCTACAGGCGGATGCGTCGCCCCACCTCGCCCTGTTCCGCCCCCTCCGCCTCGTCCTCCCTCGTCCTGCCTCGTCCCGCCAGGTCGCGCCTCGCCCTACCTCGCCCTGCCTCTTCCTGCCTCTTCCTGCCTCTTCCTGCCTCGTCCTGCCTCGACCTGCCTCGCCCTGCCTCTTCCTGCCTCGTCCCGCCTCGTCCCGCCTCGTCCCGCCTCGTCCCGCCTCGTCCCGCCTCGTCCCGCCTCGTCCCGCCTCGTCCCGCCTCGTCCCGCCTCGTCCCGCCTCGTCCCGCCTCGTCCCGCCTCGTCCCGCCTCGTCCCGCCTCGTCCCGCCTCGTCCCGCCTCGTCCCGCCTCGTCCCGCCTCGTCCCGCCTCGTCCCGCCTCGTCCCGCCTCGTCCCGCCTCGTCCCGCCTCGTCCCGCCTCGTCCCGCCTCGTCCCGCCTCGTCCCGCCTCGTCCCGCCTCGTCCCGCCTCGTCCCGCCTCGTCCCGCCTCGTCCCGCCTCGTCCCGCCTCGTCCCGCCTCGTCCCGCCTCGACCCGCGACGCCATAACCACAGTGCCTAAGTTCCGTTGCTTACCTTGAGCGCCGAATTGCCCCGAAGCAACGCCTCAGCAGCTGTAGAAAATGTTTTTGGTGTTGCTTTCGGAGCTATTGTATTTCGTTTTTGCTATTTGTAATATTGATATTTACGAAGTTATTGCATCACTGTATATTACACAATGTACTGGCGCCTACCTCTTACATTTGTATCGTCTTAACCCTTGCTTATTCCAATTCTCAGGCTAATGTTCTATTTCTTTCATGTCATTTCTGAACCTGAAAATAGACATTTACCCTGTTTTGCGTGATTTATAACGAATCGTTTGCGTGAACGTCCACAGAGGTCCGCCAAAGAATAGACGTAACTCTCGGTGCCGGAAGAGGCAAAGTACCAGAAATGAAGGCAATGCTTCTGTTTTATAGCCGAAGTGTGTACGCCACGCTAGGGAGCAAACTCATTCGGGGCGGTCCGGAATCTCCGCCCTGCCGAAACGACGACCACAGCTTCCTTCCGGGTTTGCCTCGGGCGACTCCGGCTGACTTATTCACGGGAGAGTTCGAGGAAGCGGCGGTTGCAAAATGCACGATCCGAACAGGAGGCCCATTCTCTGAATAACGATCTTTTAACTCGGCCCGCCTTGGTGGCGGGCGTAAATGTTTGATGCCCACGTAAATCCCGAAGGGCCAAGCGCCCCGCGGTTGGCCTCATCACGCGACTTCTCCTCGGAAGCCCCAGGGCTGACCGCGGGGCGGCGACGAAGCGTCTTGACGGGCGCGCGGATGAGCCGTCGCCGCCTGATGCGTTTTCTTTGGGGCGGCTGACGGACGGACCAATCAGATCGGATTTGGATCGGCTCCGGATGAGCAGGTGCTTGAAATCCATGATTTGCGATTGGCATAGAACGTGTCAAGGTTCGCTGCCACCGAGCATTCCCGCAGCTCGCGAGGGCGGGACATTTAGTGGGAGTGTTCGCAAACGCTGGACCCTCCCATCCCATCCGCGAAATGAAGGGTGAATGAATTAAGAGGGAAACTTTACTATGGAACAAAAAATGCGCTTTCTATATGACTACATCCAAGATATTTCGAATATGTTTGAAATACATACGCAAAAATTGACGTAAATTTATAAAGTTAGGTAAGTTAATGATATTAATGAAGGTTGATTATTGCATAGTTCTTCACAATTTTTGAATTTTTTTTTGAAAATTGATTCAATAATTTTTATGAAAGGGAATATTGCATTTTTTAAAACTGGTGTAAATAGTTTGAATGTGTGCACATGACTTTAGATTAAATTGATATTGTATTTGGTTACGTGTTTTCATTTAAAACATAATAAATCTCATACTAGTATTATAACACTTGATATATGAAAATCGTCTATTCGTCCAAGAAATTAAACTGATAGTGACAATCATAAAACGAATTTACATATAAATGTAGCACATAAAAAATTTTTTGAGAGTGAAGGAAATACAAAGTCTAAAATCATTAAAAATATATAGTTTAAAACACATGTCATCAGGTACCTGTTATTGTGGCGTTCCTGAATCTTGATCATTAAAATTTATTAAAATACGGGTGTTCACTTTATTAGAATAGATTTATTAATAATTCTGCAATTAAGTGTTAGAACTTGGTGGCAGAATACACTAACTTAACATTACAGAACTTAACAACTATACATACTCTACAAACGTTACAAATCTCATGAACATTTCACCGTGCAATCTTTCATAGAACTCTACTTCACCAAACTTCACTTCACCACACTTCACCGCACTGCGATACAGCGAGCTGTAATATCTTTCTTACTCACTCGTTTCTCTCAGTTGCACAACGTCACTGCACTTCACGCCACTGCACTGCACATAATAAAAGTAATAATAATAATAATAATAATAATAATAATAATGATAATAATAACAATAATAATAATGCTAATAATGATAATAACATTAATAATAATAATAATACTTAATTACAAAGAAGACATAGGTAATTGCACTGAATTTTATTAAATATATTTATAACATATCCACATTCAATAAACTAACAACTTCTTGCGAAATGCGACCAAATGCGACGTAAGAACCACCAACTCGAAAGACTGTTGATTTGGAGGCGCTGGACACTCGGCGCCCCTTCTCGCGCCCGGCCCTCTCTTTCTTTGCGAGCGTCCACGGTATTCGCCCATCCCTCGCACACGCCCGTCCGCCGCTGATGGCGAGGATTGCGACTTGGCGATGATTAACTATAGTAATGGAAAGTTTTGGGCCACCGACGAAGATAACGTGCGCAGCGGAGCCGCGTGCATTTCATAAACAGTGCGAGGAACAAAGATGGAGATAATAGAATTTTTCAGAAGGAACTACTAAGGTCTTCTTTCATTGGCCGTGTTTTAATTGCGGCGTAGTGGGTCTAAGCCAATAACTAAGCGAGTTCATTAGATTTCAGGATGATCTAGAACTTTCAGGAACATAAGGGCGGGGAGAGCAGAGATGGAGGAGAATCTCCACCGGCTGCCGAAACTTTTTGGGCATCGCATGAGGCGGGACGTCTTGGTTGACTGTCGTGAGGGGCACTTCTTATTTGGCCGTCGTAAGAAGCGGACTTTTTGGTCGACTGTAGTGAGGGGCACTTGTCCTTGGACGGTCGTAAACAACACTTCTCGTTTGAGTTTCCAAGATATCGAAATTTTCTAATTTTATTCTCATATGCGACGCCAAAAGAAAGAAACAAATGAATTGTTTCTTGTCACAAAGTTTCTGCTTGCGTAATTCCGTGATTGAAGGATAGTGTTGAACTTTTTCAAATTACGTAAAGCTGTTCTCGAAACGCAACTATTCCAGTGAATTTGACTAATAATCGCGTAAATTGAGAATGATTCGAGAAAACACGACCCATGAGCACCTGCTGAATCGAAATTCTAGCGCGCGGAAGGAAAACGTCGTTTGCGTGCCTGCCGTGGGAGAGTGGCGCGAGTTTGCGAATGCGTTCGACGAACTCTGCTACCTGCGGCCGGAGCTCACACCGCCCTCCAACACGCCCAGCCAGCCCGCCTGCGCAGCCTGGAGAAACCTTCACGCCTGGAGGGAAGGCTGGAGGCTGGAGAAAAGGTCAACGGATGTGAGGACAACAAACGGGTGATGTCATCAACCGAGCCTGGTATTGTTATGTTTCAGCCCTTGAGGCCAAATAAATGAACAGACTTTTAACAAAAACTATCAAATGTAATAGTAATAACAAATTCCGGCCACGCATTAGCGAGAATGGAAAAATTCTTGATCTGTCAATGTAACTAGTTCTTTAAGAATTATTGTAAACTAATTATAATCAGTTTTTTTGTGGGGAAATGAGTTCATTCTTCTCTTCTCTTATTTGTATGCTTATTCGAAAATTGAACTAGAGAAATTATGTTAACGGATAACTTCTTTCATTTCTTTACCAGCAGGAATCTAGAGCTAGCCAGTGCATTTGACGTTTACTTTGAGGTGTGAGCGTGACAGTAAAGATTTGCATTTTTCTATCGTAATCAGCCTTATCCTGGGCATGGGCCGAATGTAAGAGATAAGATTTTTTAAAATTTATTACCTCCTGTTCGACATTGCTGCCTTTCAGGGGTGTTAACATCGAGATAAGATTTGAATTTAATTTCATGCAAATTCTTTGCACACTGCCTTTGTTTTTGAAATTCGGTTATTACTTGTCTTGGCTTATATGGGCTCTCTCCAAGTAGTTTAGCGACCCAATGTCTTTTTACTTCCGTACACAATCACCAAAATCTTGGAATCTGTAGTTGACCTGTGAGAATTTGTTTTCTATTGCTTGGGAGCGAAAATGTAGTGTAGGTCTACTACTACTACTTCAAAAGCGTAGTTCGTGCTTTAATCCATCATTCAATTATGTTCTGTAAAAAGGTGAGGTAGGGTTTTTGGAGCTCACCAAAACTTGCCCAGATTATATCCCCAATACGTCACTTCCCCTACAGATTTTTTACTGTAGTTTTCTCGAAAATATACAAATAAATAAATGCATTTGTTCGAATCAGTTTGACCATTACATTATTATTTATTACAAATTGCAACTGAGTGCGCACCTCCCGCAATTGCCTCTTTTACAATGACCACGTAGCGAACCATTCTAGCCGACAGCGAACCGTCCAATGACCACCTGCTTTGCAAAGTGCTACAACCCTCAGTAGTAGGGGGGATATGCGGGTACGGGACCAGGAAGTGCTTATCTTATCAGCTTATCTTATCTACTTCCTGGCCCCGCCCCCCCACATCCGGTGTCAACAACCGGCGCCACCAATTATAATGGCAGGAAGTGCTTATCTTATCAGCTCTTATCAGCTTATCTTATCTACTTCCGCCCACCCCCTCCTCCTCCCCCCCGCCCCTCCCCCTCCCCCCCACCCCGCCCACTTCCGATGTCAACAACCGGCGCCACCCATTATAATGCCCCGCCGAATGTCAACAACCCCCTCCCCCTCCCCACTTGCGCCCACCCCCTCCCCCTCCCACCCACCCCTCCGATGTAAACAACCGGCGCCACCAATTATAATGCCCCCCTCCCCCACCCCCTCCTCCGCCCACCCGATGTAAACAACCGGCGCCACCAATTATAATGCCCCCCTCCCCCCCCCCCGCCCACCCGATGTAAACAACCGGCGCCAGCTCCCACCGACCAGGGTCAATGACCTCTCCCCTTGCGACCTCTGGTGGTGAAGTGTGGAAGCGTGCGCGCACTCTGGTGGTGAATTGTGGAAGCGTATGTGTCTGCGCTCTGGTGGTGAATTGTGGAAGCGTGTGTGTGTGTGTATGTGTTTCAAAAATGCTCCTGCCTGAAGCGGATTCGAACCAGCCTCAATCGCATTTCCTGTGTGGGAGGCGACCAGCACTTTGGCTCTGAGCTACGGTGACATCTCGAGTCAAGCTGCCTGCTTTGGGGTACAGATATTACACGCGGTCGGGAGGGCGCGCGCTGCGGATGCTGATAAGGGCGGGGGCCGCTGAGGGTGCACGCTGCGGAAGTAGATAAGATAGCGGGGGGAAGGGGGCGCTGAGGGCGCGCGCTGGCGGCGCTGGCGGCCGGGTGGCTGATAAGATAGCGGCGGGCGCTGGCTGCTCTGTTCGCCCACTCATTAGCGCTATAGAGATACTACACGCGCGCGCCCTCTATGAGCGATTCGGAGAACGAGAGGAGATGACGCTGTGCGTCGGGGCGCGCATTTTGAATGCACTCTATATAAGATAGCCAGCCGCGTGTTTCTCTCTCACTCTCTCTCTCGAGAGCGCTGACGCTCGCTGTCCCGCTGAAAAGACTTTCATAATAGAAGAAAGGGAAACCCTAAAAGGCGGTGATAGGAAAAACAAATGAAAAACAATACAAATTGAAATAATGTTTTTTGTTTATTGAAATCAAATAAAAATCAAATTATACATAGAATAAATAACATTCATGTTTGTTTGCCTGTTAGATATTTAGCGATTTCCCCACACAATTTCACCGTTAAACTGCGGTGGACTTATCACCAGTGACAACACATCCCCCTCTTGTCGACATATCACACCACCCCTCGTCGAGCTCGTCGAATAGCTCGTTGAGCTATTGTCTCGGCGTTACGTCGTCGACATATTTCATCACAGAGAGCCTCCAGGACCTCTCGAACCGCTACTCTCTCGTTGGCGGGAAGTGTGCACATGACGTTGCAGAGATAAATGTACGCCTGCATAATGATTCTGTCATCCACCATCGATGCCATAATGTATTCATCTAGATTCAGATAAGCTTCGGGTGGGGGAGGTTTTAATTCGCGTCGACACATAGGACATGTATTGTTCACGTCTAGCCACGTTTGTATACACTCAAGACAAAAAAAGTGATTGCACAGTGTGCGCGCCATCACAGGAGGGGGAGTGTCATCGTTTTGACAAATGGTGCAACATAGAGGAGGGGATGCAGTGGATCGAACTTCCACAAAAGGAGGTGGAGGCGGTGATGGTGGCGGTGTGTCACTTGTCCATTCGTCTTCCATTTTTCTTCTTTTTGTTTCACGTCAAAATATTAAACAGATAAAAGCAGCGAACATGAAAGCAAAGTTCAGGAGGGCTACACCAACAATGATGCTATCCATCCAATTCATAGCACACACACGTCACAATATTCCTCTTACAAAACACACACACATCATTCCGTTTCAATGGCCGAGATCCGTTGTCGTGTTGAGCGTAGTGCTGTGTGCAGACGAGAAGGGCGACGGTTTGTCACGACGGGCAGCCCGACGGTGCGGCAGCGTCCTCCTCCTCAGAGTAGTGTTGGATGCAAGGCTGGCGGAGATAGATGCAAAAGCGACAATTCCGCTTCGACGGCGGCGGTCCATCGATGTGTGTGCGTCCGCGATTCCAATGCTCTTTACACGAACGAAGTTCTTCAATACAAGGTAATTTTTTGATGTCTTCAGGGAGTTTCTCGAAAACGCTCTCAACCTCGTGAGACGCGGGCCAATGACACAAAAATTCGACCGGCAATTGACTCAATGTATCCGAGTCGAGAAGTGTAAGCTTGTAATCGGCTTCATACAACTTTCTGAAAGCGCGCTCGATGTTTTCGCGCGTCTCTCGCCTGATCTCTTGTCTGGTATGCTCCAATACTTCGGCAACGTAGCAGATGAGCGGATGAGCGGATGCGTACGACGGAACACTCGACATCGTACTGATGAGCGAAGCGGTGGAGAGCGTGATTATAACATGCAGGAACTTGTTCATCTTATCGTTCTCGAACGGAAGAGGCCGACAATCTCCCTTTTCGACTCCTCCCCTTCATGTTGCAACATGCAGGAACTTGTTTATCTTATCGTCCTTGAACGGAAGAGGCCGACAATCTCCCTTTTCGACTCCTCCCATTCATGTTGCAACATGCAGGAACTTGTTCATCTTATCGTCCTTGAATGGAAGAGGCCGATTACACAATCTTCCTTTTCGACTCCTCCCATTCATGATGCAATAAATGCGGTCGATTGACACTCATCCAGTCGTACAGGGCGATGACGTGCTGTCCTGCTAAGCTAACATCACCGCAAGCGTAGAGTTCGCGGTACGCTTGTAAACACTCCTTCAGCGGAGGGCATCCGATCGACTCCAGATCAACAATACGTTTTCCTTGAATAACATCCAGCAGCCACTCTTTCTTCTGTGCTCCCTTAACGTATATTGTTGTGACACCTTCGAAAGCTTTCAACATCACAAACGTCCTGTCTCGATAATCGTAACGGCCGCTACTCCACGGCGGTGTGGCGTGATGGCAGCTTTTGATCCACCACACTTGTCTCTTGTCGTCGCTGTTCAAAGTATAGAAAGGTCGCGGTGGACGAAAGGTGAATTTCTGAACGAACCGTTCCTCAGGATCATCTTTGGGGGCCCGGATGACGGTTAGCACTTTGATAATGAATTGTCCACCTATCCAAAACCCTTGAAGATCAGCGACAGCTGTGAGCACACGTCTTCTTCTTCTTCTTCTACCGGATTCGTTTTCGCGCCACGGGGTGGTCGGCTGTGTTGACCACAAAGTCCCCTCCCCCTCGTTCTCGTTTCGAAATGATTTTTCTTCTTGCGAACTGTTCTGTTCAGGTGAAGAAGAAGCATTGTCTCGCTGTTCGTCTTCTTCTTTCAATAGATTGTATAAAGAATGTTTCACGTAGCGCAACATGATCAAAGGAGCG
Organism: Gryllus longicercus; assembly: GCA_038098605.1. Classification (NCBI taxonomy): domain Eukaryota; kingdom Metazoa; phylum Arthropoda; class Insecta; order Orthoptera; family Gryllidae; genus Gryllus; species Gryllus longicercus. Next base: position 601,862 of record JAZDUA010000381.1, read on the forward strand.
CAGACACAGTTACAGAGGAAAACAAAAAATCGAATGACACAGCGCAATGATCATCGAGCAGGATAGCAGCGACTCGCTTTCGCACGCGACAAGAACTGACGATTGTCGTGCTTTCGTCGTCCTTCTTATACAAGACTGTGACGTTAGCAAACATGTCGAAGTGTGATTGTCCGCGCGAGGATGCAAATCCCTCTTATGCTTCAATGTCTCTCGCATGTACCCACGAATTATGGCGTGAGTCGAAACCGAGCCATTTCACGAGGCGAAGCGGACCCTTTTTCCGTACGACACGCTCGACTAAATATCGATCGAGATATCGCGTGCGATGCAATTCCTCGGTATAGAAGCGGCCCTTGATTGTTTCACCTTGCAGATCTTCTAGCGAGTACGTGACGGGATTCGAGAGATGCACACGAACGATTTTGAAGAGTTCGGTTCCCCATCGCGCTTCGTAGCCTTTCCGAAACGGTGAGCTTTTGTACGTGCTCACCCGAACAATGTCCCCAACGCGAAATCGATTTGTCCTCAGGAGACGCGGGTCGAGCGTTTTCACTTGCCCGTACACCGTGCGCATGAGTCTATCGTCCTTGACGTCCTTCGGCTTCATGTCGATTGTTCGATGTTTGGTATTGTTGTAATCTCGGAGGAGGGTGGGGAGCATAAGGGTCCACCGTCGCGTCCCCTCGGCAGTGAAGCGTCTCCACATCCGCTCCTTGAGCGTTCGATTGAAACGTTCGACAACGCCGGCTTTCACGTTGGAAAAGGTGGAATAATGACGAATGTCACGCTCTCGGAGCCACTTGTTGAGTGCGGTATTGTAAAACTCGGTGCCTTGGTCGGTTTGTAGGAAGTGAGGCACTCGCCCGCTCGACGTCACGATGCTGTTGAAAGCCTTGACGACTTCCGCTCCCGTCTTTTTCTTTATCGCTTCCGCCCAGGCGTACTTGCTATACACGTCGATGACGGTGAGAATGTATCGCATTCCTCTATTGCTTTTGGAGTACGGTTGCATGTCGACCAAATCGGCTTGCCATAGATCATCGAGTCCTTTCGTTATCACCCGCCGTCTCGCGTAACGGCGTCGGGCAGGCGCATGCAATTCAGCAGCGAGTCCTTGTCGAACGGTCGGCAATACGGTCGTCTTCTTCTTGTTCTGCATGGTTAGAGGCACTAGCCGATAATACCGGCGTCACGCAATTCATCTTCTATTTCTACTATTTCACCATCGAGCCCATTGTTACCGGCCGTTTTCGAAGCGTGTAACAGACTTAACCTCTCCACAAGTGTGTTCGGATCGCGCCAATATTTGTAGTCTGGTGCCGTCACAAAACGTAGACCGCTCCCCTTCTTCTTCTTCTTCTTCTTCCTTTCTTCAAGTCTTTTGCTTTGTCTTTCCCCTCCACCGAAAAGACGTGAGATAATTGTACGATATTTCCATCGATTTCCTTTCGTGTTAAACGGACAACTCGATTTGAAGCTCTTCTTGTGCGCGGAAGTGAGTTCGAGAATTGTTTTGTATTTTTGCAAATCGTCTTCCGTGACATCCTCTAAGTTGGGCCGTTTTTCAAAAAGGAGTTCGAGAAGACCAGGTTCTGGATAGAATGTGTGACCCTGAACAGAGAATGTTCCATCTTCCGGGTCAAGTTCTAGGATGGAGTTACCGATGTGAGGTCGCCCTCCTTTATAGTACGGTTCGAAAGTCGTATCGCCTATGTCGAGCGCAGCATTCGACAAGTAGCTCCGTAATTGCTCATAATGTTGACTGTGATCATCTCTATTTCTTTCTGTGTTCCCTTCTTCTTCGTCTTCGACCTCTGGGAGAGTTTGGAAGGAGGACCCTTCTTCTTTTTCTTCTACTCTTGATTCCGATTTGATACGCGTGGACGATGGGTTGTTCTTTTTTCCCTCCCTTTGAGAGCGGTGCAGCGCTTTCGAGACGGGCGTTGTGAGATAAGTATCGAGTATTCGATTGCGCATCGTTTCGGCGTCTTTCAAGATGCTCATTTTGTTGCGAATGTTTTCGCGTGCCTTCTCCAACTCCGTTTTCAACCTCTCTTCCGACGTGACGAGTCGAGGGGGAGCGGGTGGTGAGGAAGGACGAGGACGCGCTGTCTTTCCACGCAAACTCTTTTTCGTTTTCTCAAGTGCATACAGCGTTTTCAAGTCTATGTTTGATTGTTTGTTATATTTTTTAGTTGTTTCACTGTCTACGTTTCTTCTTCTCAAGTTTTCGCGAATCTGTTTTATTTTTTTCACACGTCCTCCTATTTTGGATTTCACTTTCATCACTCCCGCCACACCGAGCGCGGCCGCTCTTTCACCGACACTCGCGTCTCTGGACGTGACGCGCTCCCACGCTGTCTTGGCGAGTGCTTCGTCTGCCCTTTTGCGTTCCTCACCGCTTTTGTAGTTGTGGTAAGCGATGTCATGTTCCCTACACGCTTCGTCCAAAGGATTAATACCGCGGTCACCTCTTTGCAGTCTCTTCATGAGCTTTGTACCGGGCCCACAAAATTGATATCCGCCGGGAATGTGAAGTTCGAAGGGCAGTTTGTCTATCGCCCGATTCAACATCCGTCCTATAAATCCTCTTCCGCGATAGTGTCGGTCCCCCCGTCCCGCGACATTGAAATGCTGTCGCACGTACACCATGGCGTAGAGTGAAGACTATAGCGAAAGAAAAGATATTATATAACCTTAAAATCAACACCACCATCGTCCGTCGGCACGAGAAACCGGTCGAAGCCCGATCGGTATCGACCATTATGAAGTGCACTTGGTTTACAGATGACCACAAATGCAAAACGGTCGGCGTTCCACACGTTGGAACACACCGCCTTAAAATCGTTGAATGTACGGAAATCGTTTCCGACATGCTCTTTGTAGATATAATCGAGGTTGTTATCGTCTTGTCGGAAGATGACAATCATATTCGCGTTATCACGAATCAACTGCTTGGGAATTTTGGTGTACGTTTGACATAGATAGAGCACGTCCGTGTGTTTATGTCTCCCGGCCGCGAAGTAGGCTTTGATGCAGTCTTGTTTTTCGGTGGCGATGTCGTCGAAAATGAAAACACTGTCGGGCAACGCCGCGGCTGGCGGCACGATGCTATCGTGTTGCGAAAACGAACGAAAAGGAAGGAGTCCGTCGCAGACTTGCTTCAAGTACATGTACATGGGCTGCGTGTCTGTGGTGGAATATAAATACACGTTGCGGAACGCCAGTCCGAACTGTCCGGTGAGAAGCGAGACGACCACGTTTGTCTTTCCACATCCGGAAGGTCCCACGATAAGAGCGCGCACACTATCTGGGAAAAGCGGGCCGTGTCGACTCTTGTTCTCATCATCTTGCCCACGCCATAAGGCCGTCACGTTCACGACGGGCAGTGTCGCCGATTGTTGAACAACGTTCATCGCCTTGCGAAGAAAGAGAGAGACTGTTTGCATGCTAGCGAAGGAGACTGTTTTTAAAACCAAAAAAGGAGAGTGGGAGGGGGAAAGGGATACCCTACTCGGTGTGTGATAAGGATAAGAAATGAAAAAAAAATATGAATAGAAATACATCATTTTATTGATAATTAAAAAATACAAATGTGACACATTACACATGACAGTTATGGTTGTCTGTTGGGGTAGACATCGATACAATTGCCATCTGCACAGCTCTCGCTAACCAATTTGCTGCGTTGCGCGCGCATTCGCCGACGTCCAGTGGAAGAAGAAGATCGCAGCAGACCGTATCCGGTGAAGTGGATGTTGATCGTTCTGTCGTCGTCTTGCGGCGTCGCGCTGTTTTTTTGATCTTTCGCTCTTTTGGTTTCTCGTCCTTTCTGGTTTTCTTCTTTTTTTTCGATGTGCAATGCATCGGACAGGGATGACCGCATGCAGAAGGAAAATCAGTTGATGAAGACGCCGCTCTCACCTCCAGGTCCTCCTCCATGTTTTCTTTGATGTCAATAAAAACTGCGAGTTGCGAATCGCGAGACGAAGAAGAATCAACGTCGTCTTCACCGGGCAAAGCAGATGGAGCTTCTTCTTCGTTCATCATCTCATGAAGGAAAGACACGGAATGATGGTAGTGCACGAAACACGCGACGTCTTATACGATCACGTTTTTCTTCACCACAAAGTCGTCGATTGGTGCGTATTGCACTTCCGTTTTGTAGATAATGACACAATAGGCTGTGACGTCGGCAGGCATGGCTGTACCCGTTTCCCACGTGATCTTGATGTCGGTTTGCGAGGGGAGTACGGCAGACGCTCTGGCGGAGACGTCCCACACAATAATAGGAAACCAAGTATTCAGATACCAATATTCCATGCTCGAGATGGGATTGCGATTGTAGTAAGAACGTTCAGCTTTTTGCATCATTTCAAAAAGATACGGGTGCCATTTTTCATCGCCAGTATAAAATTTTACATTGCATTGAAGTTCAGAATAAGGGTAAAACTCGTCGTTTAAATACAGTTTTGCTCTTGTCATATCGTTACCATCGAATTCACCCGAATTCTGTTTCAGATCCTTGTCTCTCCCCGTTTGCATTCCAAAGAAAATGTACAAGGGATGATCCTCTTTTGCGGCAGTCTTCACCGTCCACTGAAACGGTCCCATGCCTCCACTTGGAACGTTGGGGTATTCGTGAAGTTCCCATCGTCTGAATTGCACGGGGATCGGTCGCCGACTGTCCAGCGTTCGCGTCACCGCGAGGGAAGCTGCATCATTCAGTGTCAAATGAGGCATTCTCCAAATCACATCCGTCACGGTAATCGTTGTTTCGTCTGGTGTGTCGATTTTCGTCGTGAGACATCGATTATCGTGACGTCCTCGAATGAGGACGAGGTCGTGTTTCACGCCAGTCATGATACGCGTGTGATCTTCGAAAAATCCCATCCACAGTCGCAATGGCACGATACCGTAAAATTTTCCCCCGGTCTTACTGAGCATGAATTTGGTGTTGCTGACAGCAGACTCGTATAATAGAAGGTCTTCGGTCCAACATGCGTTGCCAAATGATCTTCTTTCTGCCGGCGAAAGGAAACACACGTTCTTCATCGTGCTCGTGATGCCCGGATTTTTCACAACGTCGACGATCACGTTGTTGATTTCGTAACGAATTTCGCTAAAAAGAAAGGCGAAAGCATTGTTGATCAATTCACAGTTGGTGCGTGTGGCGGTGCCCGTTTTGACAGCAGATCCCGTGATGACGAGCGAACTCTCGCAAGGTAAGAGAACGGCGTCCTTATTCACGATACTAATGCGAATTTCATCGTTTTGACCAAACGATTTAATGTATGGAAAGTGTTCGTGAACAGCTTCGTTGACGATGTGGTGTTTTATATTCTCCTTGCGGAGAATGTCGATCGCGTGTTCGTCCACAAATTCAATTGAAGAATGATGATTGGTCTTCATTTTCTTCGACGACATTCTTCAGTTTTCTTCTTTTTTGAAAAAATATAGTAACCCAACGCTCGTAAGGTTTGTCGACTGGATGGTGTTAACGTGGTGAGCGGACAAAGCACTCTGTGCCTCGGTCGCGGTACGACCTGCATTTTATAGTGCTTTTTCAATGTTCTTTTAGAAGAAAGCGGCATTGTGATTGCTTCTGGGGCGTACGAGTAAGGTGCACGTCAACGGTGTTTCCGAGTACAATGGAATCAGATGACCGTCCGCATTCTCCAGTCGAATTGATATCTCATCGATCCAACGGCGCGTGACGCGGTGAAAAATTTTTTCAGCCGGCCTTTCTTCGACGATGGCGGCGGGTAAATCGTTCACGTGAAACTGATACAGCACGTGCGCTATTCGATGGTTTATATATCCACTTTCGATCACGTTACACGTCACGAACACCTCGAAATCTTTCACAATCGTCGGCGCAGCATCAGCCGCCACGTACACCCCGAAAGGTGTGGGTGACACGGTCTTTGAAAATCCGAGGAGAGGGCCGATGGACTCGGCGTGATCGAAACGCAGGGTGAATGACGTGTTGACGCGCACTTTGTTCGTCTGCGGGTCCGCTTCCAATTCGAAAAAGTGCTTCTTCGCCGCAAAGTCGCCGGGAAACTGTTGCTGTAGATTGTTTGATATACGATGATAGATGTCTTCTAAAGTATACGTACCCGGAGAGACGGACAGACTATAGATTGCTGGAGCCCCATCCCCCTCGACAACTTCATAGTGGAGTCGGTTGTGACCGTCCTTCACGTTGCGAATGGTGTGAACGGTGCTGAGATGCACTAAGGCAATCTCATATACATCATTCGAGAGGTCGACACCCGGCGCAAACTTCACCGAGACCTCTGGACCCTTCCCGATTAAGGTGTACGTGCGCATGACACGATCGTCACAAGCAAAATGACAATGTCCGGTGTTTAATCTCCCTTTTTCTTCTTCCATTCGTGAAAAAGAAATTGCAAACATAACTTGCCGCAATTGTTCGCGTTGTATTGTTGAACTTGACGTGTGTTGTACGTCACGTGCTGTCCTCGCATGTATCGAAGGAATTCGGGAGGGGGCGGAAGTCCGAACGAATCGAAATAACGCACCGTTCGACCTCGTTTCGCGTACGCGACGAAATGAGTACCGTCGCCGCTGACGTCGTCGAGGTTGATGACGCCGCACTCACGCTCCGCCCTTGTTCTTTTGGGCAGCGCATCCCGCGTAAACACACCACGAAAATGAGGAATATTCAAAATCTTCGCAAAACGTGACATTTCCTCGTGCGTGAGCGCTCGACGCGGTACTCCGCTCATTCGTTTTTTTGGGGTCTCCCCCTCTTCCCCTTCGTCTTCCTGCTCGTTCGAAGCATTTTCGCGGCCCTTAGCAACACGCCCGAGCCTTTTTTGGTCTCTTCCATGACCTTATTATGACGCACCATTTCCGATAACTCTTTGTTTTTATTTTTGGCGTTTTTCACAGCGTTTGCGATAGCGGTCGCGCCGCCTGCGACAGTCCCGAGCGCGCTCAGTCCGCTGAGGATGGTTGGAATCAGAGGTATGAGGGCGGGCAGAAAGCCGCCTCTCTTACTCTTTCTACCGCCACGCGCCGTACTCGTCGTCTTCCGTCCTCGTACGCCACTCCCCTGCAGACGACGATTCCCCCTCCTACAGGGACCGCCGACGCACCGACCTCGCAAAGAAATGCCGCGACCCATCGCGGTCGGAGTAATCACCGCGTCAGAAACAGGAAAAGAATCAGTTCTTGTCTCTCTCTGTGCACCTCTTTGCCGTAACTTCCTATCAGGTTGTCTCCTACAATCTCTCGTCGTTGTTGTTCTACACACGGTGCGAACCATGCCAGTACTAATACACGAGCGCAAGTGTCGAAATATATATACAAATCTGATCGATCTTTTTTCAACCATCACTCGGGAATGGCGCCCATCAAGGACGTCATGGGAATGGTGCTAAGCAAAGACGTCAATGATGAGTTTGAGGTGCCACCAATCATTTTCCCCATTATCTTTGTAAGACTGGAAACGACTGTATTGAGGTTTTTCAAATTTTCTTTATCGTTATTGAAGTCATCGCGCAACTTACCGAATTGACTTACCATTTGCTCATAGTATCTCTTGAGAACAGTAACATCGTTCGCCACTTCCAACACTCGGCTCTGAGAGCTGTTAAAGAGTTTCTCGAGATTAGAATAATCTGCCTCGAGCTTTTTCAATTTTTCTTCGCAAACGGATGCATTTATGCGCTTATCGACTTCCTCACGCAATGCATTTAAACGAGTCGTCAGAGCTCTACCTAAACTCGTCTTGCGCTTATCGACTTCCTCCTGCAATACTGTCTTCACATCGACCTTTTCCAATTTTTCTATCTTTGTTTCGAGATTAGAAAAATCGTTTTTGACTAGTTCTTTATGTATATGAAAAAGATTCTCCGCGTGTTTCTTCGCATCCGCCAGCGTGCCATCCAATTGCGATTTAATCACAACGTCCGAGCTGTTTGTGCCAGGGCCTACTTTGCGAATAAGTTTGTCATGAAAATTGAAATTACCGGACGAACCGACTTGCGGTAACATGTCCAAGAGCCTGGGAGGAATTTTACTTTCGTGCGCGGTCACGAGCGCCTCGCATTCGTTTTTCGCGAACGCCTTTAATTGATTTTCCTGTTCTCCGAAACGCGTAGAGAGCTTCTGCTCGAGAGCATCGAGGTCGCTTTCTTTGATCACGGTTTCCATAGTCTCATCAACTCTCCTTATACGCTTCACAACGTCATCGATTTGTTCATCGATGTATCGCTTTGTGACGGCGTGACGCGCCCGAACCACATGTCCGAAGACATCCATCGCATCGATACAACTGAGAGTTTTGTTTTCGACTTGCGAGTTTTATATAAACATTTGATTTAAATAAAGAAAAACTTTTCAAATGCACTATTTGATATCCTGTCACAACCTTGTATGGTAAATTTTGAAATGAATGTAATAATTTACATTATAAATATTTGATGCATTTTCCTGTGTAATTTTATCACCTTCATATTGTATTTTTAAGTTTGAGGATTTGGGGAATGGAGTAGGAGAATAAGAACTCTGCACTTATATTTCATATTTTGTTTTATTCTGTAATAAATATACATCATTTTTTCAGTTGTGCAATAAACATTTTGACAACAATTATTGAATGTATTAAAAAATTGATATAAATATAAGAGAGACAATCATTTTGATTTATTTATTAAGTTGTACATTATTTCCTTTTTTTCTAGAAGTCCATATTGCTTGAACCATATTAAGAGATTTTCCCAACTTGTTTGTTTCAATAAATCTTTGTACTTGTATATAAGTACAACACTTGCTTTATTCTTAGGATGAATCCCAAGAAAAGTTAAATGCGGCCTTTCCGCTAAAAATTCTTCTTTGCCTATGGCTTCAATTTCTGATGTAAATCTATAAAGAAAAGTATTATTGCATGATTTAAAAAAAAAAAAAACCTTTTTACAAACATATTAAAACATATTTTGCATACCTTGTTGGGAGAAATACATCGAATGTATTGTGCAGAGTCGCTACATACGATGATTTTTTATATGCCTCACTGACAGTGAGGTGTATGTCTGTAATTTCGAAGAAAATACCTTTCGGCAACTGCCTCATGTTTACTCGAGTTGTAGTGGCTTCCATCTTTTTTATTAATGCTTCCCACGAACTAAACAATGAAAACAAACATTTTTAATGACAACTCAGAGTAAAACAGCTACAAGGAAAATTATTTCACTTACTCGGTCGTTCTTTTCGATGTGTATATAAATACAGCACTATTACTAATCTGTATGCAGTCTGTGTTGACATTCATTTGTACTGCTTGCATTGCATTGTCTTCCTGTCTTGAAGAGAACGGGAGAAGCATGTTGTTTTTTGATGTTTCTTCTACCTGAGCAATGGACTGATCTCCCTCATCATCATATAATAACTTCAATGTCTCTTCACACGCTTGTTTCTTTATCACTTTTCTTTTTTCTTTTACCTCTTCTGATATACTTTAAAAAAAAAAGAAACACTTTGAAACTACTCACTGAATGTATGATATATGAAATTGAAAAAATTGAAAAAGACTTACAGTTTTCGTTTTCGAAGTGCTGGTGGCGATGTTTCAACCAATTCTCCACCGAAGTCCATGGAGTCTTCTGGCATCCCGTTCATGACGTGTTGCGAGCTGCTCATGGTGTCTAGCTAGTTGGGGCACGCGAGCGAGTGAGCGTTGCTCGAATGGAATCCCTTTTTAAGTCGGCGCGTTGAGATTATTAAATTATCAGTGACTCCACTCTCTCTTCCGATGCTCCAATTAGAATGTCCGCTGGACCCCCGAATGCTTCCCCACTCTCTTCCGGTGCTCCAATTAGAATGTCCGCTGGATCGGCGGATGCTTCCACTATCTCTTCCGGCGCTCGAGGGATATCAATACATCCTGTTTTCCTAATTATCTCTTCCGGCGCTCGAGTGATATCAATACATCCTGTTTTCCTAATTATAACTTCCGACCCTCGAGTGATATCAACACATCCTGTTTTCCTAATTATCTCTTCCGGCCCTCCAGTGATATCAATGACATCCTGTTTTCCTAATTATAACTTCCGGCTGTGGTCGACTGCTGTTCTTATCACTATCGCTTGGGGGAGTGATGAATGGCTTCTGCGCATGCGCACTGCACGTGCTGGATGTGATAGTGTGAGATAACATAGGGTTTAAAACTCCATGTCCACAGAGCTCTGCCATTAGTCTGCCATTGCTCTTGAAGCGTGCGGACCTTCTTGTGTACTGCTATTTCAGTGTTGACGTCGTGTTAGTCACGTGTGATTCAACTCTGTCTTGTGTACTGCTATTTGAGTGTTAGTCACGTGTGATTGTTAGCATTCAGTGATTCGATTTGAGATGAAGAAATTTCTGTTAAATCGGCACATTCGTGACGAAAGTGAGTCTCATGCAGGTCGACAAGCGGAAGTGTCTTCTCCGCAGCGTGAGGATGGTAAAATAAATTTCTTTTAATAGGAGTGCTTAGTGATGTGTTGAATGATTATCATTTATGTATGTGTTTTCATGGATTCTATAGATGTCCCGTTTCTATTCAATCGTCGTGACGAAAGTGAGTCTCATGCAGGTCGACAAGCGGTAGTGTCTTCTCCGCAGCGTGAGGATGGTAAAATAAATTTATTTTAATAGGAGTGCTTAGTGATGTGTTGTATGATTATCATTTATGTATGTGTTTTCATGGATTCTATAGATGTCCCGTTTCTATTCAATCGTCGTGACGAAAGTGAGTCTCATGCAGGTCGACAAGCGGAAGTGTCTTCTCCGCAGCGTGAGGATGGTAAAATAAATTTCTTTTAATAGGAGTGGTTAGTGCTGTGTTGAATGATTATCATTTATGTGTGTGTGTGTTTTGTTTGATTCTATAGATTGCCCGTACCAACAACAACAACAACGAGACATTGCAAACGCTCCCCAATGGACGGACGTCGTTCAGTCTTTAAACGCCCGTGTATTTCGAGGTGTCATTTTGAATCCTCCTCCCCCACATGACATTGCGGATCCCGTCGAGTTTCTCAACCGTTGTCGTGTTCCCTTCCATCGTAAGATGTTTGAAGAGCTCAACAACACTCTCGGTCGATCTAATTTCAAAATTTTCGCGCAACTCGAGTGTCAATTTTTAATTGAGAAAGAGAACGTCGAGACGCACGAAATTGTAGGGGTGCTGCAGCCTATCTTTCTTTCGGCACGAACGGCTGTGTTAACGCAAGCGGATGACATTTCGGAATTTTTCCTTTCTAGTATTGCACAACCTATAAATTCCAAATTCGACGAGTTTTCCGAGAGAGATTCCGGGAAATCGTTGGCCTCTATCGTCGCTCTTCATGTTTCGGCTCACTTGTTTGAACCTATCGCTCATTCTGCCTCATCTTATCTTCCTCTTCCGGCAACCATCGCGAGACGTCAAGGTGTGATCAACGTGCAAAATCGAGACGAGAAATGTTTCCTGTGGGCGGTGGCTTCGGCTCTTTTTCATAAACGTCAGCCCCCACACATCAAAATTTTGCATTCTAATCGTACCGGTACCTATCAAACCCTTTTCGATGAATTGGAAACCAGTCTCGATTTGCGCGGCATCTCCTGGCCCCTGCCCGTTCACGAGATCAAACGTTTCGAACGTCAAAATTCTACCTTTTCATTCAATGTTTTCACATTAGAGTATGATTCGGCCAACAAAACTTGGAAAATCGTAGGTCCTGTACACTTTTCGGGGTCGAAGAAAGAGAACCATTTCAATTTCTTGTTGATTCATGGCGATGGCGGGCAGTCCCATTACGTTTGGATAAAAAATTTAAGTAGACTGATTCAGTCTCAACATTCGGCTCACAAGAGTAGGATTTTCGTTTGCGACAGATGTTTGAATGTGTTTTACTCGCAAGCGCATCTCGAGGCTCACGAAATTGATTGTCGATCCGTGGGGTCCCCCGCACGTTTGATCCTTCCGTCGGAGACAGGCAAAGAGGAGGAGCGCTTCATGCAATTTCAGCACCTCGAAAGACAACAACGATGCCCGATCGCGGTTTATGTTGACTTCGAAGCGCTCACGGTCCCCGTGTCTTCATGTGAGCCGTCGTTGAATGGATCCTTCCTTCAACCATATCAAATTCACAAACCCTTTTCGGCCGCGCTTCAAGTGGTGTGCTCCTTTGATGAGTCGCGAAATCAACTGGTCAACTTTCACGGTCCCGACGTCGCGATACAATTATTAGCATTCTTAGAAGGTCTCGCGAAAGATTATGAGCAACTTTTGAGTCATCCTTCTCCCCTCGTGATGAACGACGAAAACGAGGCGTCTTTTCAAAATTCCGATATATGCCACATATGCAAAGGACCTTTTCTTCCAAATTCCGTTCGCGTCAGGGACCACGATCATTTTTCGGGTGTCTTTCGCGGCGCGGCTCATCAAGCGTGCAACGTCAACTTTCCCGCACCAAAGTTCATCCCCGTCGTCATGCACAACGGGAGCGGTTACGATTGGCATTTTCTCCTTCAGGCCTGGGGCGAAAAGAACTGTATGAACAACGACGGGCTGCGCGTGGTTCCACACAATCACGAGAGATTCGTGGCGATTTCCCAGAGAATCGGGAAAGTGGAACTACGCTTTTTAGATTCATTGAAATTTTTAGGTGCATCGCTCGACTCTTTAAGTCGATCGCTCGATTCGGCCGATTTGAAGTTCACCCGTGCAGCCTTTCCCGACGATCGCCTTTTCGAGTTGGCCAGAAGGAAGGGCGTGTTTCCCTACGATTATGTCAATGACATGTCCAAATTGGACGACACGAGGTTACCGTCGCCCGAGGCCTTTTACAGTCGCCTCACAGACACACCCGTGTCGGACTCGGAGTACGCGCACGCGCAGGCCGTGTGGGACGCGTTCTCTATTCAAAATTTGCTGCAGTACGCCGATTTGTACTTGAAAGTCGACGTGCTGTTAGAAACCGACACGATGGAAACCTTTCGAAATTTGTGTTTGGAGGTGTACGGGCTCGATCCTCTCTTTTACTACACCGCTCCCGGGCTTTCGTGGGACGCCATGTTGAAAACCACCGGCGTTCGACTAGAGCTACTCACGGACATTGACATGGTTCTCTTTTTCGAACGGGGCATCCGGGGGGGACTCGTGCAAGTGATCGGTCGTCACGCTGAGGCCAATCACCCCTTTGCGGGTGAACGCTTCCGGCCAAGCGATAAGGCATCTTATCTCGCCTACGTCGACGCGAATAACTTATATGGTTTCTCGATGTCACATCCGCTTCCGGTGGGCGACTTCCGGTGGATGCCGGAAACCGACATCGAGCGGTTGAACATCGCAGAGGCGGCTGCGGAAGTCGACCGGGGATACGTTTTGGAGGTCGACCTCGACTATCCTGACGCCATCCACGATCGCTTGAGCGATTTGCCGCCCTGTCCGGAAACCCGCGTCCCCCCCGACTCGAAGAGCAGGCAAGCCAAGTTGCTAGCGACGCTGCTCCCCAAGCGTCGTTACATCATTCACATTCGAAATTTAGTTCAGGCCCTCGAGTTGGGAGTGCAACTCACGAAAATTCACCGCGTTCTCTCTTTTTCGCAACGACCTTGGCTTGCCACGTACATGGACCTGAACAATGCACGTCGACAGCGCGCGTCCTCCGATTTCGAGGATAAATTTTTCAAACTCATGAACAATTCAATTTACGGCAAGTCGATGGAGGACGTGCGCAACCACCGACGCATTTATCTCGTGAACAAGTGGGAAGGGAGGTGCGGGGCCAGACGTCTCATCGCCGATCCCGCTTTCGTGCGTAGTCATCACGTGAACGGCGATCTCATGACCATCGAGTTGCGAAAAACGGAGGTGAAGTTCACAAAGCCCATCTATTTGGGGTTTTGTATATTAGAAATTTCGAAGCATAGAATGTATGACTTTTTTTATAATTACTGTCAAAAACATCTTTGTGACCTTCACCTTCTTTACATGGATACCGATTCATTCATTCTTTCTACTTCCACGAGTGTGTACGCTGAGATGAATCGGCATCCATCCTGGTTTGATACATCCTGTTTCGCTCCCGATAACGCATTTGGCGTGACACCTCGCAATAAAAAGGTCTTAGGGTTGTTTAAGGACGAATGCGGAAGTGATCCCCTGCTCGGCTATGTAGGTTTACGTCCAAAAATGTACTCCATCGAAACCCGATCTCGGGCATGTTCTTCTCGGGCGAAGGGAGTACAACGTTCGGTTGTCAAACGCTATAAATTTCAAAATTATTTGGACTGTTTATTTCGAAACGAAAATAGAATCGACAAACAATGTACTATTCGGTCCAAATCACATATCAATTATTCATTTGTTCAAAACAAGCGTTCGTTGTCCGTTTCTGACGACAAACGCTATTGGATCGATAAATTTACAAGTCTGCCATGGGGTCATTTCCGCATCCTGCGTACGCGTCCGTCCATTTCTTCTTCTTCTTCAGCGTGCACGCTCGTCCCTGCAGGCGGGGTTCAGTTAGACTAGCATTCATTTTTTTTATTTGTTTTATGATTTTTTATTTATTTTATGATTAGACATTTTTAGTAGTATTTTTCAATTTTTTATATATTTTATGATTAGACACTTTTAGTAGTATTTTTCAATTTTTTATATATTTTATGGTTAGACATTTTTAGTAGTATTTTTCAATTTTTTATATATTTAAATGATTAGACACTTTTAGTAGTATTTTTCAATTTTTTATGTATTTTATGGTTAGACATTTTTAGTTGTATTTTTCAATTTTTATATATTTTATGGTTAGACTCTTTTAGTAGGTGGGAGATTTATGATGAATCACTTTCAACTAGTAGTAGGGGGAGCGTTTGCAAACACGTTGAGACAGGTCTCAACACGTTTAGACAGGTCTCAACACGTTTAGACAGGTCTCAACATGTTGAGACAGGTCTCAACACTCGTCCATCACCTGTCGCCATGGAACAAACTCACTTAGACGAAGAGGCGTATGATGAGTGGAAGAAGCAGATGATAATGAACTGGGGCAGCCTCTGCGACGCCGCCGCCGATCTCGCCATCATTGCACACAATAGCAGTCTTCAGCGCCCCTACTACGCTGCACCCTATCGCTCGATCATAGACGTCGCCGTTGATGTTGCGTGTGCTGCCCGACGCTGTCATGAGGAAGAACCATCAATTGCCGAAGAAGATAAGGAAAAAACTCTTCACAATCTCGCGATTACATGTCACGAGAAAGTGCTATGGATGATGATGGTTCTCGGTGAAGTGAACTCCTGTCTGTGTTGTGAGTGTGAAGCTGATGATTTATTCGTGCGCTATTGCGTCATCCAGAAAGCTTTGAATGCTCCCTGTGATTCCTTCAACATGCCCCCTCCCTTTATCATAGACAATGATAAGCAATCACCACCACCCCACAATTCATACGGGGCGGAAGGAGTCGGTAAAAAGAGACCACCTCAACCGGAAGAGTCTATTCTCACGGTGCACGCTGAAGTGTTAGCTGTCCTCGAAGCTCTCGGCCATCTCCTTCAAGATCCATACGGTGAAGCACTGCGACAGCGCGTCTCTCGCGTTCGTCAAATCATTCAGACGCTGCGTTGTCCATTCGAAAATACGCCTCCGGCGTACTCTCCAGTCCACAGTGATAGTGACAGTGACGAAGTTTGACGCCCATCTACGTCAGCGCCATTTCGAGATGGAACGTGCCATACAACGTTTCATCAATGACGGGTGTTCTCTTCTCGGACTTGATGATCGGTCTCTGCAGCTTCTTCCTATGGACTTGCTATTACATTGGGCCGCGAAGGACGTGCCTTCTGTCTTCCATCGCCTGTCGAAAGACGTGCAGCGGAACCGAGACATTCGTCGCCTCCTTCCTTGTCTTCGTCATTACAATGGACACACGCATGTCGACAACAAACAACCGTTGCCGAAGTGGAAGTGTTTGCGGTGTCGGCGAGAAGAAGTGCTACCTTGTTTCGAGCACGCGCATATCGAGTCGCCGCCGAAGTGGAAGTGCATCGAGTGTAGAAGAGAGGACTTTTAAGATGGAGAATTCTATGTATAATTTGATTTTTATTTGATTTCAATAAACAAAAAACATTCATTCAATTTGTATTGTTTTTCATATATGTTGTCACTGATGATACGTCCACCGGAGTTTAACGGTGAAATTGTGTGGGGAAATCGCTAAATATCTAACAGGCAAGCAAACATGCATGTCATTTATTCTATGTATAATTTGATTTTTATTTGATTTCAATAAACAAAAAACATCCTTTCAATTTGTATTGTTTTTCATTTGTTTTTCCTATCACCGCCTTTTAGGGTTTCCCTTTCTTCTATTATGAAAGTCTTTTCAGCGGGACAGCGAGCGTCAGCGCTCTCGACTCGAGAGAGAGAGAGAGAGAGAGAGAGAGAGAGAAACACGCGGCTGGCTATCTTATATAGAGTGCATTCAAAATGCGCGCCCCGACGCACAGCGCCATCTCCTCTCGTTCCCCGAATCGCTCCCAGAGAGCGCGCGCGTGTAGTATCTCTATAGCGCTAATGAGTGGGCGAACAAAGCAGCCACTGCCCGCCGCTATCTTATCAACCACCCGGCCGCCAGCGCCGCCAGCGCGCGCCCTCAGCGCCCCCTGCCCCCCGCTATCTTATCTACTTCCGCAGCGCGCACCCTCAGCGGCCCCCGCCCTTATCAGCATCCGCAGCGCGCCCTCCCAACCGCGTGTAATATCTGTACCCCAAAGCAGGCAGCTTGACTCGAGATGTCACCGTAGCTCAGAGCCAAAGTGCTGGTCGCCTCCCACACAGGAAATGCGATTGAGGCTGGTTCGAATCCGCTTCAGGCAGGAGCATTTTTGAAACACATACACACACACACACGCTTCCACAATTCACCACCAGAGCGCAGACACATACGCTTCCACAATTCACCACCAGAGTGCGCGCACGCTTCCACACTTCACCACCAGAGGTCGCAAGGGGAGAGGTCATTGACCCTGGTCGGTGGGAGCTGGCGCCGGTTGTTTACATCGGGTGGGCGGGGGGGGGGGAGGGGGGCATTATAATTGGTGGCGCCGGTTGTTTACATCGGGTGGGCGGAGGAGGGGGTGGGGGAGGGGGGCATTATAATTGGTGGCGCCGGTTGTTTACATCGGAGGGGTGGGTGGGAGGGGGAGGGGGTGGGCGCAAGTGGGGAGGGGGAGGGGGTTGTTGACATTCGGCGGGGCATTATAATGGGTGGCGCCGGTTGTTGACATCGGAAGTGGGCGGGGTGGGGGGAGGGGGAGGGGCGGGGGGGGAGGAGGGGGTGGGCGGAAGTAGATAAGATAAGCTGATAAGAGCTGATAAGATAAGCACTTCCTGCCATTATAATTGGTGGCGCCGGTTGTTGACACCGGATGTGGGGGAGGGAAACAGGAAGTAGATAAGATAAGCTGATAAGATAAGCACTTCCTGGTCCCGTACCCGCATATCCCCCCTACTCTCAGTTAAGTGACAAATCTGAATACTTAGTAAAGTGCAAATTGGCTGCTGAAACATTCTAGAGACCTATAAACGTTTCTTTTTCTATAAAATAGAACTAAGATCTAATAGAATAAACTAGAAACAATGTTTCCGCCACAATTGAGCATGAACACATGATGTTTCCTTGTGTACTTACATTGCAACTTTTAACACATGACACGACAGGTCATTTTCTTCAACAGAATGATCTCAAAACTAGCACTACACCACAGCCAAGGTAAAACGTACGTGTTTAGCAAAAGAATTACAAGTCCACTACCGATGCCATCGTTTACGGTTGCTTACCACAAACTTTCTTTTGCCTAAACGGACTTATCCGCCACTGTATATTTCGAAGTTAAAAAAAGCAAGATAAGAAAAGTAGTATGCTGAATGTTTAAACAATGACGTACAAACACTTTTATTGTTTTCCAATTTCATGCGATAAATTTCTTTATAATTTCGTTAAGTATTTTTATATTTGATAACATCACTTACTTTTAATTACTTTTAAATGGGCCACGCAGAACGGTTTATGCTTTGGGGAAAACAACTTAATAAACTTTTCTTGCATATTGTAATCGATGAGGTTTGGTTTTCAATTTAAAATAGAAATCCTTCTGAACGACTGTTGCGTAACAAAAATGCTCTCTGCAGGAGGTCTTCGTATGTTTTGAAAATAGTCTGTTTGTAAATATATCCGCTGGAGTTATTGTTTGGCGCTGGGAATAAACTGTTCCACTCAGGACGAAAGCGGCCTCCTGCAAAATGACAATTTGAAGTTGCGTCACTTGTGCTGCGCAGCGACGATAAGTCTCGGTTGAACCACCTTTATAAAACTAATTATTTTATTTAACTTTATTTCACTAATTAGGACGTAGTGCATTTACTTCGAGTGTACATTTTCTTCAATAATTATCTCATGAGGAATAGTCAGGAATTCCTCGGATACAGAGGAACACCTAGAAATGGAGGTCGTTCTAGGTCTTCCTTATTCATTTAGGGGAATTTTGCATCTGTAATTGGCCAGAAGTGCACAATTATCTCGCTACGGCTGGCGGCTAGATGTGTGAATTGGAGTACCTGAGTGTAACAGTGGACGTTCTTTGAAGCCTCTTTAGCTGTGATTACAAAGGTGCTTTTCGCTCAGCTTTGAGGCTTCACTGGGGCTGTAAAGCGCAGTGACTTTGAAGGGCACGCCCCCTTCCACAGCGCTGTGTATGCAACGAAAAGCCCGTTGGTGCGGGGTTCAAAAAAGGTAGCTGAGACGGAGTTTAATAGATTTTTAAGTAAAGCACGAATAATGGACCTACGATGGAGTTTGAGGATGAAAAACCTGTACGCGAAGCATATAGAAGAGACTTTCTCAGAGATTAATTCATAGGATCTCTTTTTTATATTTATTTTCATGAAAATAAGTTACCAGTTAATAAGTTACCTGGTAAAGGAGAAGCATGTAGAAGTGTCTTTCTCTGAGAGATTAATTCATAGGTCATTCATAGGTCATTCGGTTTTTTCATATTTACTTTGATGACAATAAGTTACCAATTGTAATTTCCATTCCAGATTGTTTTGAGTGTATGTGATTTCGTGGTCAATAACCTTTAAAAGTTTTTATTAATGATTGGAGGGCTTGCGACATCAGCCACAGCAAACCTTCCGCTATTCATAAATGTTTACGGTCGAAGAGTGTCTCTTGCTACTTCCCCAAGCCCTTCATAAATATCAATGAGACATTTATAGTAAGAAGATAAAACACACTTTCATCAGAATCGAGATATTAACATTTACGATATTCGGGAGGCTTACAGTGGCAGGTATGGCATATCTTGCAACTGTCCTGCGTACTTCTTTTGTGTATTTGTTTCTTGGTCAAATTATTTTTACAAAGTTCATCGTATAAGACTGAAATCTATATCTGCATCATATATGATTGCAACCGATCTAAAGGCAACTTTTAATAAATAAAGTTAAACATTAACCCCCACCTTCCCCGTTTGTAACTACAGTGTCTGCTCAATCTCCTCCTCCTTTTCCTGTAGATCAAAAGCCGAGTTGCTATTTCGAAGAGACGTCTAACGGCCGGCTACAATAATCAGTGGTTTCCTATGGTTTCTTTGATCTACATCAGGTGAATGTTGGAGCAAGTACTCTAACAAACTGCACTACACTACCACATATATCGGGAGGCAACATGACCCTGTTGTTGCGGTGCCGCCGTTTCTGTAGGAGGAATTCCTCAGCAATCTGACATGTAGGTCGGCGCAGGATCTCACCATCCAGCGGGATAAGATCACGCCCCCCCCCTCAGATCCAACATTCACTACGCTTATGGGTCTAATGACGTTGAGGTCCCCAGAAATATCAATCCCCACCGCCGGCCCGTTTCCCGCCGCAGGGCCCTGTTCTTCGAGAGGCGGCCTGCTCGGAAGTTGGCCAGGCGTCGTCGGGTGACACTCGGCAACTCATCACGCAATTATCTTAAGGGCGGGCTGAGCGGCTGCGGCCAACGAGGCGCGGAGCGGAGGGGGCGGTGACGCTGCGCACACGCCACGCCACGCTATCTCCACGCTGCCCACAGCCCGCCCCCATCCCCGCCCCGGCTCCGCTCCCATCCCCGCCCCCAGCCCCGCCCCCAGCCCCGCCCCCAGCCCCGCCCCCAGCCCCGCCCCCAGCCCCGCCTCCAGCCCCGCCCCCAGCCCCGCCGCCAGCCCCGCTCCCAGCCCCGCCCCCAGCCCCGCTCCCATCCCCGCTGCCATCCCCGCCCCCAGCCTTGCCCCCAGCCCCGTCCCCAACCCCGCTGCCAGCCCCGCCCCCAGCCCCGCTCCCATCCCCGCTGCCAGCCCCGCTCCCATCCCCGCCGCCAGCCCCGCCCCCAGCCCCGCTCCCATCCGCGCCGCCAGCCCCGCCCCCAGATCCGCCCCCAGATCCGTCCCCAGCCCCGCCCCCAGCCCCGCCCCCGGCCCCGCCCCCGGCCCCGCCCCCGGCCCCGCCCCAGCCCCGCCCCCCAGCCCCGCCCCAGCCCCGCCCCCAGCCCCGCCCCGGCTCCGCTCCCAAGCCCGCCCCCGCTCATGGCCCCGGCCGCGCTAGCGGCGAGTATTTCGAGGGCGGATTGGCGACGGCTTGGCAGAGAGTGAGCCGGGCGCGCGCGACGAGAGCGCAGGGGGCGTGGCGAGGCGGGGCAGGACTAGGCAAGGCGGAGCGAACCGAGGCGGGGCGGAGCAAGGCGGAGCGAGGCATGGGGAGGAGAGGCATGTCATGGCGAGGCGAGACGAAGCGGGGCGAGACGAAACGGAGCAACGCGAGTGGGGAATGGGGAGGGGGGCATTGTAGTGAAGTTGAAAAAGCATTCTTTCCGTCTACTAGGTAGACGTTGCACGACTACAAAGACACTACTTGTACTGTTTGCGGAGTGCCGCTGTATTGTGAGGTGCTTCTCGTACCGTGAAGTGAGGACATTCTAATCATAAAATGGAAGTGAACTAGTGACTTATGAAGAAGTGACTTATTTTATAGTATATGACAGATGATTTTCTTCGAAGTCGTTTGCGATTCCTGTGCATTTCCTCTCAAGAGCATTTGATATTCCCCAATCGAACTGAACGAATTCCAGGTCCTGTGAGTTATATATATGGATTTTGGAGGCATTTTCTGCGAAGTCTCTTTATCAAAAATGGCTCCAAATTTGTTTAATAACTTTGTTTTCGGAGAGTGTAAATAACGTACATGAAGTATAATTTTCGTTGAAATATCTGATTCTTGAAAATTGTGAAACAAAATGTCAAGGCATCTATCTAGAACTACAATATTGAACATCGAGGTTTTCTTCTTAATAAAAATTGTTCTTAATAAAAATATCTTGCAATAAGGTCAAATATGAAATATATCTGGCCGCTTGCAGGGGGGGGGGGTACTTGGCGGCAATGACGGAATTTTTACACGTCGTATGGAAAAATCAATTGGTCCTTCGAAAAAATGGATGTTATGAAATGTGATCACTTATTCGAGTTTGCCGTTACGCTTATGCAAGTTTTCATTGTAGATTACGTTACTTCCCTTTTCTTCCTTATTCACCCCCTCTCATTCCTAACGCAGAGATGGCTCTGGGCATCAACTGAAGTTACTGTAATGCTTCTCACTGAGTGTTCCTCGGGTTCGAATAGCAGGATTTTCAACACTAGCTAGATAGCTAATTCGCATTCATCCGCTGTTTGGAGGCGAATTCTAGCGGCCGACTGCTCTGATCGGTAGTTTTCCGTGGTTTCTCCGACCAACACCAGGCGAATGTCGCACCAGGACCCTAGCAAACGGGCCATGGACCACGCCCAATCTTTCTCTCCTCTTCCTTGTCCTATCCTCACGCCTTAATAACGCACACATGCACAACACTACCACACTTGGCGGGAGACCAGTCGTGAATTTAGCGCTTGCCCCGTCTTGGGCGGTGCCCCGCTGGTGGGGTGATACCGGGTTGGGGAAAATTACAAGCCGAAGTACGTGGGCGCTGGATGTCGGGATCGTGCGGGAAAGGTCACTACCACCTCTCGCAATAAAAACATTCACTACAAGTACGGGACTAACGATCATAGCAGTTGACGCGCCCGAAATCACTTATCAATCAATCAAACCCCTCATACCTGGCATATGATCCTCCTCGATAAACACTCTTCGGTTCGGTCTCGTGCTGTAGTGACAACAATTTTCTTCATGACATCGTGCCGCACAATACTCGTTGATTCAGTTTGATATGGGCGTGAACACGTAAAATCATCATAGGATGTTGTAGAGCTAATACATTTTGGTTGAAGTACGGTAGGATGCTAGTTTCATAGAAGTCAACACGAGACGTATGTTTTATAATTCATTTTACACATATATATTTTTGTAATAGTGGGATTTCATAATCCACTTTGCTGACAATCGATATTCATCGCCTATGAAGTTGTTGATGATCCTCTCTCATCATGGAGGTGGATGGCGAAAACAAGCATCCTCTGGACAATTACTTTTCGATATTGTACTAAATAATAAATACTTGGAAGAGAATTCGAATATAAGCTGTCGAAACATCAGATCAAGTGTATTAAAATTATAAACAATGATTAGGTGAATATGTCTATTATAATGAACGTAGGTCATAAAATTATATTGCAGTACAAGCATCTCCATTCGGCACATATTTTCATTAAATTTTAATTAACTGTTTGTATTGTAGTTTAAAGACAATTAGTTATTTCTTTAAATGTAAATTTATTTCTGTACAATTTTCTGAAGGTTGCTCTCCACAAAACATTCGAAGACAGATTCAAGAGGTACATTTCTTTCTTATCACTTCATACATTATTGGCTGTACTTATTGAAAAAAAAGTGTTTTATATATTTTCTCAACTGGTGAGATAAATAATGAAATCACATATTATTTTAAGATATTTGTTGCAGTAATTTCGGATTATATCATGTGTCCAGGAAATGAAATTGTATTTCAGTACAGTGTACTTAGTGCAATTAAATACGTAACTAATATTCAGTTTGAATTTCAAGTTGTTGAAAGTTGTTCAAGTTGTTGTCGCTCAAGATGCCTCTAATGTGACCTAGCCTTTTACGTTGGTTGAATAAGAAAACCTCTTATTCAACCAGAAATAGGATCTCCTGCACGTGGGTGTTGTCCACCCGGGCAGGCAAGAAGGTCTCCACATTGCCGCGCACCCAGTTTCTGCTTTTGGCCTCGAGGCGCAGCGGCCCCTCCCCGCCGTGGCCGAGGCGTCAGCCTCCATTATCGGCGCATTTGCATGAGGTGGAAGGCGCCGCCCCCGCGCCGCCCCCGCGCCGCCCCCGCGCCGCCCCCGCGCCAACCCCTGCGCCAACCGTCGCTCCTGCGCCGCCGCCCACCGCCCCCGCCGCCCCCGCCCCGCGCAGGTAAACACAAGGCAGCGCAGGCGCGTGTGGTTTATGGTCGGCGCGAAGGCCGCGCAATTACCGCTCATTCATTGGGCGAGGGGGCGGGGGTCGCGGGGTCAAGCACAGCTTTCTGGCGCTTCCGCCGCCCCGCCCCACCTTCCCTTGCCATCTCCTCCCCCCCCTCTCTCTCTCTTTCTCTCTCCCTTCTTCGCCGCCATAGTAAGGAGTGTCCCGGCGCGAGTGCCTGCGCACCCATCCAGACACTCCGGCATTCATCAGGCGACTGAAGCATCTTGTTGCGCAATGCCAGTCCCCTCGCCGAACGAGGATTCCCACCGACTCTCCCCTTTCTCTGGGACCACCATTCATCCACCCTCAGCCGGAGGTTCCACCGCACCACCATCTCTTGGAAATTGCTAAATTGCTCACTGGAGAAGTGACATTGTCGCTTGTTATGATTTATTTCGAAATAGTTATTTTGCTGTTATTAACGGAATATTTGGATACTACGAATTATTTTGAAGGAGTTATCGTTCCAATTTAAACAAGATCAGCTGCCGTGACTTAGTGGTAGCATTGCCGTTGCGACGGCAACATCGCTGACAAATTCTAGTGTTCGAATCCTGACGGTGGTGGATTTTGGATCCCGTCAACTGTTAAGTTCTCACGACGCTACACTAAATGGCTGCGTCGAATTCAACCACTGTTTGGAGAATTTAAAACGCCAGCTATACTGATCGGTACTTTTCTCTGGTTTCTCCGACCAGTACGACGCGAATGCCGGAGCAGGAGCCTAAGAAACCTCGCATGGCACGGGGGTGATCGCTGATCTCATATTTAAGTGGGGACCAACACCTCTGTGTCTCGACAAAAAAAAAAAAACGTGCGCACACAAATATACTACACACATAACACAAATGATCATACTAGTTGACCTCCTCGGAAACAATACATAAACAATCAATACAACATAAATTAACAACCACCATCTGGAATTTGTGGATAGCATTGGTTTGAAACTTGCGCCCGATGCTAGAAATTCTTCTTTTTTAGTATTTACACTTTTTATAATGAAAGACATACTTGTAAAATTGGCTAATATCTTATGATAAATATAATGTATTACTCGAATAAACATGTAGTAAGGAAGAATAAAAAGGATGTATTTTTACGGCCACGGACAGACAATAAACAAAATTAAATTATCATATTTGCAGCCACGTCCAAATAATGACTATATTGGAAGCAAAAGTTCGAAACAGGAAGAAGGTTGTGCGTAGAATTGATACAACATTTTTTTAATGTTACGCGAGTCCAAACGTTAATTAAACTTTGTTAAACACATGGTTAATATGAAATGTGAACATTAATGAACACTTTTTTATAGTTATATGTACACGTAACTGGAAGGGCCACTCTTGGCGGTGCCATAAATTTCAAAGTAAGACAGGAGCCCGGATCGTGATAACAACGCTGCATATTTTGTTTGTAAGTTCTAACTTGCCCTACAGCAGTGTCCCTGCTCGCGCTCCCAGCTCAGATGTTTTCGATACACGCCGCGGCACCGCCAGCGGTTAATAAGTTAAACGTATTGTACTAAGATTTAAAACAAATACAAATTTAAAAGTATGTCGCTTAAATAAAAAAAATAATTACAAATTAACTAATCATTAATAAACATAATTAACAAAACTTTCTACCAGTAGTTCGAGATAATTCTACAAATGTGTTACAAATGCGAAGAAAGCATCATCGGAATAAGGTGTTAGGGAGCCACAAAATGAATTTTAACATTCTTGGATATAAACTGATAATTTGGAATTTCAGAATATATTTTAATTACAAAATTCCAACGTCGGTAAGCTAGTATATCTTTGGGAAATTAATATCCACTCTGTATCAATATTAGAAACAAATCTGTACCATAACCTTTGTTATTTGAGTATTTTACCCAAAGAACACTAAAAACCCTCTGAGACGTATGATAAGAATTATAATCTTCCCACGTTTTCTTGAACCCTTGCATCTCCTCCCCACCCGTTCTCTACTGTTCACTGACGAACAAAAGGACCCACGAAGTGAAGTTAGAAGCATAAAAAAGAGCATAGAAAACATATGTTCATCGGTAAACCCACTACAGATCTGTTTTTTTAGTATTGCTAACAAAACTTGACTCACCCTATCGCCTCTACGTCTACAACAACTCTCAAAACGAGAGTTTAACAAAGCGTGCGCATAGTGAAACTACTTAATGTGCAGGAGCAAGACAAGATGCCATCATGGAATTTGCTCAATGAATCAGAGAATGTCAACGAAAAAAACTTATCGAAATAGGGGTCATTGACCCTGATGTTGAAATACTTTGCTTGTTAGCAGCATTTTAAAATCATTCAGTAAAATTGTTAACTAGATTGTATATTGTTAAAATAAATATAGTTTTTGTTTTTGATGGTCAGTGTAGTTTCTAGTTATTGTATTGACACCAGTATGCAGCAGAAAATACTTTTAACTTAAATTTGTTAATTGTTTAATGTCATTCGGTAATTAGTTGTATAGTAACGAGATGTATTATAAGTGTATTTCTTTGCAGTTAGCTATTAGCCCTGATACTTGTTGAATATTTTGAATTTTAGGAAACTGAAATTACGAATTTTAAAAGGTTACTTAAATAGTAACCAACTTACTAAAGTACAAGTTGAATATTGTCTAAAAAACTATCAATAATATGATTTCTACTACGCGTCTTGTCATTATGAATATCAGTATTGCATGCAAATATGTTCTCTGTGAAGTATGTCAGTTTTGAAAAAACAACTACAGATTCTTAAATAAATATACAATGCGATTTTGAGATTCCAAGCTCAATGGAGTGGGTCTCAGAAATCCCGTAGATGGCATTTGCTTCAATTATTCACACCTTCAATTATTAATGACCTGAGTATCCGTTTCCTCATTGGTAATGATTTCCCCTCTAGACTCAATAAAGGACATTCGTTACGTCCAGCCTTATTATTCGCATTTAGAGAGATCTGACTGGAGTGAACGGCCCAAAGTTTTCCTCGCCTGGCCTTTCGGGTTTCCGTTACTTTACATTTGAAAGCGAGGAGCTTGAACGCAGGTGACAGGAACCCACACGTGGCAAGTGGCCGGGTGGGGGCGGAGGCGGACTGCCCCTCCCCTCCCCTCCCCGCTCCCGACGGATGCCGCAGTCGTCTTCGCTCTTCGCCCCCCCCCCTCCCCCTGCTTCCTCCGCGGCGCCGGGCGTCGTCGGCAACAACAGGAAGAATGGCGCTATTTGTCTCCAGCATCGCGGTGCCTTTCCCGGGCGCAAGACACATGGCCCATGTTTAGACAATTGTTTTGTGTGACCATTAAAGTTGGACGGCAAATATGTCAGCGTGTCGCTGCGCGCGCCGGTGTGTTTTCACACTCCTCAGCCCCCCCCCCCCGCCCCATCTCCGAGTCCCCGCCCCCGCCTCGTGCCCGGCCGCACGCCGAGCGCCCGAGCGCCGACGACGTGTCGTTCACCAGAATTTTCTTCTCCGCCGCCCTTTGTCGCTGTTGATTTTAAACACTCGTGCGCTTTGAAGTTTGTAAATACCACCTTTGGCAGCACGCAAGAGAGGGCGGGGGTGCAGGCGGGGGCGGTGACGGGCGGCGGTGCGGTTGCGTTCCGCCAACGCTCCCCGCCCCGCCCCGCCCCGCCCCCTTTCCATTACCAGCACCTTATCCCTCTTCCCACCTCGTCCCTCTTTCCTTGGCACCCTCGCCAGCCCTGTTGGCTTCGCTTTTACGCTGGTCCGCTTTTGTCCGCGTGCCGCGTCTATTTAGCGCGGCGTTCTCAAGCTGTTGCGAGGAAAAGAAATTCCTGGATACAGTATGAAAACACACATTCATAAAAGCGGGCCGGCCGGGCGTTGGAGAAAATTGCGTGATTTAGAGATATATAGCGTGCCCCTTTTTGCAACCGGTGACCTCCGCCGGTTATGAAAATTTTAAACGACTCTCTTCATGAAGTTTCGACCGTTCGTGAGTTATTACGAAGAAAATAATGTTGAAGTCAACTACGAAATAATGTTTACAACCATGGCGGCAAAGGTATAAATTTTATTACTGTGAGAGTGACTTAAGTTACAATGTAACAGACGTTGCCGGGTTTGACGTAGACATGCTGAATCGTCCTCACACTCTTTTTTTTCCAAGTGCGATGTTTATGTAATCCCTAACATAAGTTATTAACTCCCTATTAGGTATATTAACTCGTACTCGATATAATTCTGAGGATCTAATTATTGCTGGTGCGGATTGTAACGTCCTCAACAAAAAATGTGTCCTAGTGATGTAATTGCTGGAAGTACGTCTGTTAATTTAAATGTAATGATTAAGCACTGAAAGCTATGCAAGATTTGGTTGGATTAGTTAATGTACATGTAACCACTTCAGGTTTTAGAAATGGTAATTCAAGCTGATAGAAATGTTCAAAACTCTCGTGAATGTATTTTTCATGGTTATGACTTACGATCGGCATTTGAGTTTCTTGGCGTTCGAAGGCAATTGACTGTATGTAGTGTATGTGAGTGATGGCTAATAGTATTTGCCATCAGCAGATAAACGCATCTTAAGAAGCTAGATTCACATGTTAGCGCTATGAAAGAATGGTTCATGTAAGCAGTGTGACTGGCCAAGGAATAGTGTAGATAGTCACTATCAGTCTATTCCTGTCTTATCATTGTAATGTGAACATATGTTTACAGTCATCTGGTCGAACCAGAAACGTAGTAATTGTATGCATGTCATATACGTTTGACATAAGAAAACATGCAGGTATTGCTGTTGATGCATCATCCAGAAATGCAGTTGTCTCAAATGTTATATTTTTCGTCTAAAATTCTTCTCCTCGCAACTACCTGTGCATTGTTCAAGTTGCATTGATTTCTTTTGCAATAGTACTTTATTCTCGAGTTGAAATAGTTAAATAATAAGTCCATTTCTACGTTTCTAGAGTCTCTGCGCAGGCTCTCGCAAATTCCCGAATTACAATCCTCCAAAATAGCTTAGAGAAGACGAGTTGTAGAGAAATCGAGAGGTGACAGGGACGAGGTTCGTTTACGCCAAGAAGAATAGTTCGACGTTCTCCCTCTAAGAAGGCGTCTTTCTCCTTCCTCCACCGCGATATTCACCTGTTTTTCCAGCGACGGGGAGCGACGGCTGTCTCCCTCCCCGTCACCCCGTGCCTGTCCCGCCTTGTCTCGCATCTCTCCCGCCACCTCCCGCCATTTCGCAATTGCACCCGGCCTACTTCGATGCTTCCTTCTGTCGCCGCAACCCCTTCCTTCCCCCACCACCCTTCCGCCCTCTCACCTCGCCCTCCGCCTCCCCCGCCGCTCCTTCACCGGCCTCTCACCGCCCCGCCCCCCCCATCCATGTCTCCAACCCACTCCCACCGCCACTTGCCCCTCGCCCCTCCCCGCCCCACCTCGCCTCGCCTCGCTATCCCGCCAGGCCCCACCCCTCTGCCGCGCAAGCAAGCCGGAGTGTCTCCGATCATTTCTCAGCATCCGCGCACGCGGCGGCGGCACAGAATGGGCGCGCGAATCGAACCGGGGCCCTGGGCGGAGGGCGCATAAATTTCCCGTGTCATCAGCGCGGCACCTGTCAATGGCAGGCGGGGGCGGCGGCGGGGGGGAAGGACGCGAAGGAGGGCGCCGCGCCGATCGCTGCAAATAAAAAAACAGCTTCCACGCTCCGAGGTGCTGCCGACTGACAGACCTGTTTCCGGCTGCCTTTGTTCGCGTGAAAATATCAAGCGAAGCATTCGCCTCGCTTCTGCCGTCTCCCTGGCCCGGCCCGGCCCTCGCCCCCTTCCCGCTCTGCTCCTCTGTTGCGACATCCGACCTGTGCACTCTTCTCTGCTCCCGCTAGTATCGACTCTGGTGTTAAATTACGCTCTAGTTTAAAACACTTCTATAATAATGAAATGTCTTACAGTTTCTGTATTCGCGATACGAGTTGTGATTTTTCTCAGTTCCAGCTTTTCGCAAATAAAGCCCGGACAGTTTCTTCTCCTCTCTTGGCTGCATCGATTTGCTCACTAGAAGCACACGCGCTCTTATTTTTCAATTTCCACCACCAGTACCACTGGCGAGTCGCTAATTGTGCTTTTGGGGGAAGTACAACCTGTGAACACCGCAACCCTACTTGGCATTTGAGACAGAAGGGAAGGGGTGAGAGTACATGAATCTTACAACTTATAGCTATTGAAAATGTACAGTGACGACTGAAAAATGGAGCAAGACCTATTGGAGAGAATTAGAACAAAGAACCTATGCACACGAGTGTTGCGTTAGGATAATACTGTACCTTCTGCGAAACGGCACACGAGCGCTTTGGCCGTTCCACACAAAATAGCGTTAATATACGGCGCGCGTTGGTTATCGGACGTCAACGGATGCTTGTGTGACACAGACCTTCGAGTCTGCTACTTTGCGAAACGTGCCTATTTTAGTCGTGAAGAAGTAAGCGTTGGGTGAAGACACGCAATGAACGACATTATGGGAAGAATCTTTTGGATCATAATAATGAAGCCACATTATTAAAAAAACAAAATTAATTATTTTTAAGTAATTGCGAGCTGCTTGTTCCGTTTTTAAACAAAACACTTATCAATATGACTGTTTAACATTACATTGACGTGCTGTTTGTTTACGGTCTTCCAGGTGGGCAGAGAAAAAAAACATGACGATTTATTCCCCCTCTAATACCTTTTCAAGTTTTTTAATGATAGAAGAACAGCATGCAAGCAACACACGGTAGATTAAGATCTACGGTAACAAGAGCTTTTGAAGAGCTAAAGTGAAATTTTTTCAGATACAAAACCGTTTATATATATTTGCAGATTATAATGATGTTCAAAAAGAATAGAAAATTGATTTTTAGAATGATAATTAATCCATTAGTTACCATTTAGACTATGTAATTCTAAAAGACTAGATAGGCAAGTCACAAGTATTGTATTTAAGCTTCTGAGTAAATGACCCCCATCTCAATTAGGTTTTTCGTGCAGTTTCCTCACCCTTTGAGGAAACGCTACGACAGTCCCTTGTTTTACTTTCGGACATAAATATAACTTCACAACTGCGCACGTTTTCTTGAGCTCTTTGGGGAATGTAGATAATCAAATAACTGTTTTCAATTTTATCGCGGCAGTAAGTCGATTCCTTCACGTAAAGCACTAGGGACAATATCCACAATTTGTAGTGAATTTTCCTTTGAATAATTTTTTATAAGAATTTAGGATATATTTTCCCATCAGTTGTTGCCGCACACACTCGTTGCTGTCTGTTTTCGTAATTCCACTTAATACAGTATAACACCTCGGGTGACGATTCCAGAACTCAAGAAAACGTCAACCGATTGTATCCCATTAGTCCCCTTTAACAGTTTTTCGACAATAAATTAATAAAAAAGCTTTTAAGGCGACGAGTTATTCCGCAATCTTACACTCTCTGAATAGGATACGCAGAGACGCAGTGTGCGGCCGAATTCGCGTTCGGGCTAACACGTAAACGTTATTTGGCTCTTACAAAGAAAACTGAAACTCGTTAGATTAAAACGGCACAGAATTAAGATTTCAAATATTTGGTGTGCTTAGAAAGTTGACCCAGCGAATATCACTGAAGAAATTTCAAGCAAATAATAGTGACATATTCATGTCCATGAACATTTTATACACGAAAGCTATCTGTTCTTTATTCAACATTTATAATGTCTCTGACAAGACGTTGACACATAAGGAAGCTGACTTTCCTATTGAACGTCCAAGGAATGTATGTAAGATATTCAAAATTCCCGTGTTGCATCATTGTTTTTTGCAGAAGGGAGAATTAACTTGAACAACTTTGATATTACAAAAGAATTATTGGAGGAAGGGAATTTTGTACAATATTTTAAATTATGATGAAGTTTATTTTAATAAAATCATTTGAAGGGTGAAATCGACCTCCATCATCGTATAGCAGGGACGAGTAAGAGCTCTCCACTTATATGTACTACGAACGTCCTATCCGAAGTAACGCCTAAAACAATCGGGTGAAAAAGGAGAAAATACAGCAAGACCACTGGATATGATGTACAATCAGTGCATGTTTTGTTGAGCTCCAGAATCTTTCCCCCGCTTTTACTATACTATAGTGTTGAATGACGAACAAAAGTACATACCACAAAAGCGTGATTAAAACCTTTGAAAACTACACATTTTGTCTCCCTCAAATAATACTTCTTTGCATCGATAAACGAACCACCGATTTGAGGCAGGAAGAACGGGTGAGAGTAATGTGTGAATAGGTCACGTGCCAAGAACTCCGGCAGTGAATACGAGGATCGCAAAGCGATGGGGCCAATCTCTTGATCGCGCAGATCCGCCTTATATTTGAGCTGAGTAACACACGTTGGGCCGCATCTGGTGACGCCTTCTCTCCGTCTGGCGGCCGCTTGGCCCCCCCCCCCGCGCCGCCCCCGCGCCGCCCCCGCGCCGCCCCGCGCCGCCCCCGCGCCGCCCCCGCGCCGCCCCCGCGTCACCCCGCGCCGGCGAAACAGACGACCTGTCCTCAAAGAGCACCTTTTTCCTTTTTCCCCGTTTTCCCCTGCTCCGGCGAAGTCACGTCTGCGGGTTCCGGAGATAAGAGCCTCGTGACGGCTGCCAGCGCGCAGGTTTTCGTGTGCGGATTCACTGAACTCTCATTTAGTTTCCTTCACCTTCCGACCCAAAGCAGACCGCCTCGCCTCCCCCCTCCTAGCCGCCCCTCTCACGTCACAAACACCGTTTTATACAGCTTTTTTTCTTAACGTTGAAACTGTGGCAACGGGTGCGCTGAAGACGCCCGGGGATTTCTTAGATGCGCTCAGTGCGCCTACGCCTGTGTCAGGAAGCGCATGGACGCTTGTGAGTGGAGATGGGTGTACTTTCTTTTGTGGTTAAAAAAGTTTTAATTTGATATATTTCAAGTAATTAATAGATGTAAAAATATTTATGTAATAAGATGGCCCTCAGTAAATTTGGTACCCGTTATTGAGAATGACGGGGGAATAAAAAGGTGTGGTTTTAAAAAACCTGACAGAAATTGACCAGGAGAAAAAACAAAATATGTCAACTCCTTAATTAGTGTTGCCCGAAGTCTAGAACCGTGTTTTAAACTCTCCAATTATGTACTAGCATGTACCCGTTCTCCCACACACCCACACACACACACGTCTACTTGTATGTATTACACTACCATACATGTAGAGAGACCAGTCACAAGCTTAAAGTTTCCCCGTGCGGGACAAGGGCCCCGCTGGGAGAGATACTTCAGAGAATCAAGTGCTCCCCAAGACAATGTGTAAATTGGGGCAGGATCTCACCATTCAGCGGAGGAACACCGCTACCTCCCGGGATGAAACATTCACAACAATAATGCGAGTAATGACCATAGCAGCTGACGTGCCTGGAAACACCGAACTATCGAACCGGGGGAGAAGACTCAGGGCATCCACTGATGGCACTGCAGTCCCTCTAACCTGGATGTCCTAGGTTCGAGTCTTGGCGGTGGAAGGAATTTCGACGCTAGCTGGTCCGCTAGGTCAATTCAGTCGTTGTCTGGAGGAGAATTCTAGCCGCCGGCTGCTCTGATCAGTAGTTTTTCGTGGTATTTCCGATGAACATCAGGCGAATGCCGTGCCCTAACAAACGGACCACGCAACGCGCGCGATCTTTCCTTCCTCTTCCTTGACCCATCCTCGCCCCTTACTTACACACAAGTAGGGGGGATATGCGGGTTCTGGAACAGGAAGTGCTTATCTTATCAGCTTATCTTATCTACTTCCTGTTTCCCTCCCCCACATCCGGTGTAAACAACCGGCGCCACCAATTATAATGTCAGGAAGTGCTTATCTTATCAGCTCTTATCAGCTTATCTTATCTACTTCCGCCCACCCCCTCCTCCTCCCCCCGCCCCTCCCCCTCCCCCCACCCCGCCCACTTCCGATGTAAACAACCGGCGCCACCCATTATAATGCCCCGCCGAATGTCAACAACCCCCTCCCCCTCCCCACTTGCGCCCACCCCCTCCCCCTCCCACCCACCCCTCCGATGTAAACAACCGGCGCCACCAATTATAATGCCCCCCCTCCCCCACCCCCTCCTCCGCCCACCCGATGTAAACAACCGGCGCCACCAATTATAATGCCCCCCCCTCCCCCTCCTCCGCCCACCCGATGTCAACAAACGGCGCCACCAATTATAATGCCCCCACCGACCGGGGTCACCACCCCTTGCGACCTCTGGCGGCGAATGGTGGAAGTGTGCGCGCGCTCTGGTGGCGAATTGTGGAAGCGTATGTGTCTGCGCTCTGGCGGTGAATTGTGGAAGCGT
Organism: Gryllus longicercus; assembly: GCA_038098605.1. Lineage (NCBI taxonomy): Eukaryota > Metazoa > Arthropoda > Insecta > Orthoptera > Gryllidae > Gryllus > Gryllus longicercus. Next base: position 635,704 of record JAZDUA010000381.1, read on the forward strand.
GTGCGTGTGTGTATATGTTTCAAAAATGCTGCTGTCTGAAGCGGATTCGAACCAGCCTCAATTCCATTTCCGGAGGCGACCAGCACTTTGGCTCTGAGCTACGGTGACATCTCGAGTCAAGCTGTCTGCTTTGGGGTACAGATATTACACGCGGTCGGGAGGGCGCCGCGCGCTGCGGAAGTAGATAAGATAGCGGCGGCCAGGGGCCGCTGAGGGCGCGCGCTGGCGGCAAGGACCGGATGTTGATAAGATAGCGGCGGGCAGGGCCCGGCGCGGGTGGCAGAGGACGCGCGCTGCGCAGACTAATGAGTATAGAGATACGCGCGCTCTCTAGGAGCCGGAGAACGAGATGGAGTTGTGAGCGACGTCGGGGCGCGCATTTTGAATGCACTCTATATAAGATAGCCAGCCGCGCGTCTCTCTCTCTCTCTCTCTATCTCTCGAGAGCGCTGACGCTCGCTGCCCCGCTGAAAAGACTTTCATAATAGAAGAAAGGGAAACCCTAAAAGGTGGTGATAGGAAAAACAAATGAAAAACAATACAAATTGAAAGAATGTTTTTTGTTTATTGAAATCAAATAAAAATCAAATTATACATAGAATAAATAACATTCATGTTTGTTTGCCTGTTAGATATTTAGCGATTTCCCCACACAATTTCACCGTTAAACTGCGGTGGACTTATCACCAGTGACAACACATATGAAAAACAATACAAATGAAAGAATGTTTTTTGTTTATTGAAATCAAATAAAAATCAATTTATACATAGAATTCTCCATCTAAAAAGTCCTCTCTTCTACACTCGATGCACTTCCACTTCGGCGGCGACTCGATATGCGCGTGCTCGAAACAAGGTAGCACTTCTTCTCGCCGACACCGCAAACACTTCCACTTTGGCAACGGTTGTTTGTTGTCGACATGCATGTGACCATTGTTGTAATGACGAAGACAAGGCAGGAGTCGACGAATGTCTCGGTTCCGCTGCACGTCTTTCGACAGGCGATGGAAGACAGAAGGCACGTCCTTCGCGGCCCAATGTAATAGCAAGTCCATAGGAAGAAGCTGCAGAGACTGATCATCAAGTCCGAGAAGAGAACACCCGTCATTGATGAAACATTGTATGGCACGTTCCATCTCGAAATGGCGCTGACGTAGATGAGTGTCAAACTTCGTCACTGTCACTATCACTGTGGGCTGGAGAGTACGTCGGTGGCGTATTTTCGAATGGACAACGCAGCGTCTGAATGATTTGACGAACGCGAGAGACGCGCTGTCGCAGTGCTTCACCGTACGGATCTTGAAGGAGATGACCGAGAGCTTCGAGGACAGCTAACACTTCAGCGTGCACCGTGAGAATAAACTCTTCCGGTTGTGGAGATCTTCTTTTACCGACTCCTTCCGCCCCGTATGAGTTGTGGGGTGGTGGTGATTGCTTATCATTGTCTATGATAAAGGGAGGGGGCATGCTGAAGGAATCACAGGGAGCATTCAAAGCTTTCTGGATGACGCAATAGCGCACGAATAAATCATCAGCTTCACACTCACAACACAGACAGGAGTTCACTTCACCGAGAACCATCATCATCCATAGCACTTTCTCGTGACATGTAATCGTGAGATTGTGAAGAGTTTTTTCCTTATCTTCTTCGACATCTGATGATTCTTCCTCGTGACAGCGTCGGGCAGCACACGCAACATCAACGGCGACGTCTATGATCGAACGATAGGCTGCAGCGTAGTAGGGGCGCTGAAGACTGCTATTGTGTGCAATGATGGCGAGATCGGCGGCGGCGTCGCAGAGGCTGGCCCAGTTCATTATCATCCGCTTCTTCCACTCATCATACGCCTCTTCGTCTAAGTGAGTTTGTTCCATGGCGACAGGTGATGGACGAGTGTTGAGACCTGTCTCAACATGTTGAGACCTGTCTAAACGTGTTGAGACCTGTCTAAACGTGTTGAGACCTGTCTCAACGTGTTTGCAAACGCTCCCCCTAATACTAGTTGAAAGTGATTCATCATAAATCTCCCACCTACTAAAAGAGTCTAACCATAAATAATATAAAAAAATTAAAAATACTACTAAAAGAGTCTAACCATAAAATATATAAAAAATTGAAAAATACTACTAAAAGAGTCTAACCATAAAATATATAAAAAATTGCAAAATACTACTAAAAGAATCTAACCATAAAATATATAAAAAATCATAAAATAAATAAAAAATCATAAAATAAATAAAACTGAATGCTAGTCTAACTGAACCCCGCCTGCAGGGACGAGCGTGCACGCTGAAGAAGAAGAAGAAGAAACGGACGGACGCGTACGCAGGATGCGGAAATGACCCCATGGAAGACTTGTAAATTTATCGATCCAATAGCGTTTGTCGTCGGACACGGACAACGAACGCTTGTTTTGAACAAATGAATAATTAATATGTGATTTGGACCGAATAGTACATTGTTTGTCAATTCTATTTTCGTTTCGAAATAAACAGTCCAAATAATTTTGAAATTTATAGCGTTTGACGACCGAACGTTGTACTCCCTTCGCCCGAGAAGAACATGCCCGAGATCGGGTTTCGATGGAGTACATTTTTGGACGTAAACCAACATAGCCGAGCAGGGGATCACTTCCGCATTCGTCCTTAAACAACCCTAAGACCTTTTTATTGCGAGGTGTCACGCCAAATGCGTTATCGGGAGCGAAACAGGATGTATCAAACCAGGATGGATGCCGATTCATCTCAGCGTACACACTCGTGGAAGTAGAAAGAATGAATGAATCGGTATCCATGTAGAGAAGGTGAAGATCACAAAGATGTTTTTGACAGTAATTATAAAAAAAGTCATACATTCTATGCTTCGAAATTTCTAATATACAAAACCCCAAATAGATGGGCTTTGTGAACTTCACCTCCGTTTTTCGCAACTCGATGGTCATGAGATCGCCATTCACGTGGTGACTACGCACGAAAGCGGGATCGGCGATGAGTCGTCTGGCCCCGCACCTCCCTTCCCACTTGTTCACGAGATAAATGCGTCGGTGGTTGCGCACGTCCTCCATCGACTTGCCGTAAATTGAATTGTTCATGAGTTTGAAAAATTTATCCTCGAAATCGGAGGACGCGCGCTGTCGACGTGCATTGTTCAGGTCCATGTACGTGGCAAGCCAAGGTCGTTGCGAAAAAGAGAGAACGCGGTGAATTTTCGTGAGTTGCACTCCCAACTCGAGGGCCTGAACTAAATTTCGAATGTGAATGATGTAACGACGCTTGGGGAGCAGCGTCGCTAGCAACTTGGCTTGCCTGCTCTTCGAGTCGGGGGGGACGCGGGTTTCCGGACAGGGCGGCAAATCGCTCAAGCGATCGTGGATGGCGTCAGGGTAGTCGAGGTCGACCTCCAAAACGTATCCCCGATCGACTTCCGCAGCCGCCTCTGCGATGTTCAACCGCTCGATGTCGGTTTCCGGCATCCACCGGAAGTCGCCCACCGGAAGCGGATGTGACATCGAGAAACCATATAAGTTATTTGCGTCGACGTAGGCGAGATAAGATGCCTTATCGCTTGGCCGGAAGCGTTCACCCGCAAAGGGGTGATTGGCCTCAGCGTGACGACCGATCACTTGCACGAGTCCCCCCCGGATGCCCCGTTCGAAAAAGAGAACCATGTCGATGTCCGTGAGTAGCTCTAGTCGAACGCCGGTGGTTTTCAACATGGCGTCCCACGAAAGCCCGGGAGCGGTGTAGTAAAAGAGAGGATCGAGCCCGTACACCTCCAAACACAAATTTCGAAAGGTTTCCATCGTGTCGGTTTCTAACAGCACGTCGACTTTCAAGTACAAATCGGCGTACTGCAGCAAATTTTGAATAGAGAACGCGTCCCACACGGCCTGCGCGTGCGCGTACTCCGAGTCCGACACGGGTGTGTCTGTGAGGCGACTGTAAAAGGCCTCGGGCGACGGTAACCTCGTGTCGTCCAATTTGGACATGTCATTGACATAATCGTAGGGAAACACCCCCTTCCTTCTGGCCAACTCGAAAAGGCGATCGTCGGGAAAGGCTGCACGGGTGAACTTCAAATCGGCCGAATCGAGCGATCGACTTAAAGAGTCGAGCGATGCACCTAAAAATTTCAATGAATCTAAAAAGCGTAGTTCCACTTTCCCGATTCTCTGGGAAATCGCCACGAATCTCTCGTGATTGTGTGGAACCACGCGCAGCCCGTCGTTGTTCATACAGTTCTTTTCGCCCCAGGCCTGAAGGAGAAAATGCCAATCGTAACCGCTCCCGTTGTGCATGACGACGGGGATGAACTTTGGTGCGGGAAAGTTGACGTTGCACGCTTGATGAGCCGCGCCGCGAAAGACACCCGAAAAATGATCGTGGTCCCTGACGCGAACGGAATTTGGAAGAAAAGGTCCTTTGCATATGTGGCATATATCGGAATTTTGAAAAGACGCCTCGTTTTCGTTGTTCATCACGAGGGGAGAAGGATGACTCAAAAGTTGCTCATAATCTTTCGCGAGACCTTCTAAGAATGCTAATAATTGTATCGCGACGTCGGGACCGTGAAAGTTGACCAGTTGATTTCGCGACTCATCAAACGAGCACACCACTTGAAGCGCGGCCGAAAAGGGTTTGTGAATTTGATATGGTTGAAGGAAGGATCCATTCAACGACGGCTCACATGAAGACACGGGGACCGTGAGCGCTTCGAAGTCAACATAAACCGCGATCGGGCATCGTTGTTGTCTTTCGAGGTGCTGAAATTGCATGAAGCGCTCCTCCTCTTTGCCTGTCTCCGACGGAAGGATCAAACGTGCGGGGGACCCCACGGATCGACAATCAATTTCGTGAGCCTCGAGATGCGCTTGCGAGTAAAACACATTCAAACATCTGTCGCAAACGAAAATCCTACTCTTGTGAGCCGAATGTTGAGACTGAATCAGTCTACTTAAATTTTTGATCCAAACGTAATGGGACTGCCCGCCATCGCCATGAATCAACAAGAAATTGAAATGGTTCTCTTTCTTCGACCCCGAAAAGTGTACAGGACCTACGATTTTCCAAGTTTTGTTGGCCGAATCATACTCTAACGTGAAAACATTGAATGAAAAGCTAGAATTTTGACGTTCGAAACGTTTGATCTCGTGAACGGGCAGGGGCCAGGAGATGCCGCGCAAATCGAGACTGTTTTCCAACTGATCGAAAAGGGTTTGATAGTTACTGGTACGGTGGGAACTCAAAATTTTGATGTGTGGGGGCTGACGTTTATGAAAAAGAGCCGAAGCCACCGCCCACAGGAAACATTTCTCGTCTCGATTTTGCACGTTGATCACAGCATGACGACTCGCGATGGACGCCGGAAGAGGAAGATAAGATGAGGCAGAATGAGCGATAGGTTCAAATAAGTGAGCCGAAACATGAAGAGCGACGATAGAGGCCAACGATTTCCCGGAATCTCTCTCGGAAAACTCGTCGAATTTGGAATTTATAGGTTGTGCTATATGAGAAAGGAAAAATTCCGAAATGTCATCCGCTTGCGTTAACACAGCCGTTCGTGCCGAAAGAAAGATAGGCTGCAGCACCCCTACAATTTCGTGCGTCTCGACGTTCTCTTTCTCAATTAAAAATTGACACTCGAGTTGCGCGAAAATTTTGAAATTAGATCGACCGAGAGTGTTGTTGAGCTCTTCAAACATCTTACGATGGAAGGGAACACGACAACGGTTGAGAAACTCGACGGGATCCGCAATGTCATGTGGGGGAGGAGGATTCAAAATGACACCTCGAAATACACGGGCGTTTAAAGACTGAACGACGTCCGTCCATTGGGGAGCGTTTGCAATGTCTCGTTGTTGTTGTTGTTGGTACGGGCAATCTATAGAATCAAACAAAACACACACACACATAAATGATAATCATTCAACACAGCACTAACCACTCCTATTAAAAGAAATTTATTTTACCATCCTCACGCTGCGGAGAAGACACTTCCGCTTGTCGACCTGCATGAGACTCACTTTCGTCACGACGATTGAATAGAAACGGGACATCTATAGAATCCATGAAAACACATACATAAATGATAATCATACAACACATCACTAAGCACTCCTATTAAAATAAATTTATTTTACCATCCTCACGCTGCGGAGAAGACACTACCGCTTGTCGACCTGCATGAGACTCACTTTCGTCGCGACGATTGAATAGAAACGGGACATCTATAGAATCCATGAAAACACATACATAAATGATAATCATTCAACACATCACTAAGCACTCCTATTAAAAGAAATTTATTTTACCATCCTCACGCTGCGGAGAAGACACTTCCGCTTGTCGACCTGCATGAGACTCACTTTCGTCACGAATGTGCCGATTTAACAGAAATTTCTTCATCTCAAATCGAATCACTGAATGCTAACAATCACACGTGACTAAGACTCAAATAGCAGTACACAAGACAGAGTTGAATCACACGTGACTAACACGACGTCAACACTGAAATAGCAGTACACAAGAAGGTCCGCACGCTTCAAGAGCAATGGCAGACTAATGGCAGAGCTCTGTGGACATGGAGTTTTAAACCCTATGTTATCTCACACTATCACATCCAGCACGTGCAGTGCGCATGCGCAGAAGCCATTCATCACTCCCCCAAGCGATAGTGATAAGAACAGCAGTCGACCGCAGCCGGAAGTTATAATTAGGAAAACAGGATGTCATTGATATCACTCGAGGGCCGGAAGAGATAATTAGGAAAACAGGATGTGTTGATATCACTCGAGGGTCGGAAGTTATAATTAGGAAAACAGGATGTATTGATATCACTCGAGCGCCGGAAGAGATAATTAGGAAAACAGGATGTATTGATATCCCTCGAGCGCCGGAAGAGATAGTGGAAGCATCCGCCGATCCAGCGGACATTCTAATTGGTGCGCCGGAAGAGATAGTGGAAGCATTCGGCGGTCCAGCGGACATTCTAATTGGAACATCAGAAGAGAGAGTGGAGTCACTGATAATTTAATAATCTCAACGCGCCGACTTAAAAAGGGGTTCCATTCGAGCAACGCTCACTCGCTCGCGTGCCCCAACTAGCTAGACACCATGAGCAGCTCGCAACACGTCATGAACGGGATGCCAGAAGACTCCATGGGCTTCGGTGGAGAATTGGTTGAAACATCGCCACCAGCACTTCGAAAACGAAAACTGTAAGTCTTTTTCAATTTTTTCAATTTCATATATCATACATTCAGTGAGTAGTTTCAAAGTGTTTCTTTTTTTTTTAAGTATATCAGAAGAGGTAAAAGAAAAAAGAAAAGTGATAAAGAAACAAGCGTGTGAAGAGACATTGAAGTTATTATATGATGATGAGGGGGATCAGACAATTGCTCAGGTAGAAGAAACATCAAAAAACAACATGCTTCTCCCGTTCTCTTCAAGACAGGAAGACAATGCAATGCAAGCAGTACAAATGAATGTCAACACAGACTGCATACAGATTAGTAATAGTGCTGTATTTATATACACATCGAAAAGAACGACCGAGTAAGTGAAATAATTTTCCTTGTAGCTGTTTTACTCTGAGTTGTCATTAAAAATGTTTGTTTTCATTGTTTAGTTCGTGGGAAGCATTAATAAAAAAGATGGAAGCCACTACAACTCGAGTAAACATGAGGCAGTTGCCGAAAGGTATTTTCTTCGAAATTACAGACATACACCTCACTGTCAGTGAGGCATATAAAAAATCATCGTATGTAGCGACTCTGCACAATACATTCGATGTATTTCTCCCAACAAGGTATGCAAAATATGTTTTAATATGTTTGTAAAAAGGTTTTTTTTTTTTTAAATCATGCAATAATACTTTTCTTTATAGATTTACATCAGAAATTGAAGCCATAGGCAAAGAAGAATTTTTAGCGGAAAGGCCGCATTTAACTTTTCTTGGGATTCATCCTAAGAATAAAGCAAGTGTTGTACTTATATACAAGTACAAAGATTTATTGAAACAAACAAGTTGGGAAAATCTCTTAATATGGTTCAAGCAATATGGACTTCTAGAAAAAAAGGAAATAATGTACAACTTAATAAATAAATCAAAATGATTGTCTCTCTTATATTTATATCAATTTTTTAATACATTCAATAATTGTTGTCAAAATGTTTATTGCACAACTGAAAAAATGATGTATATTTATTACAGAATAAAACAAAATATGAAATATAAGTGCAGAGTTCTTATTCTCCTACTCCATTCCCCAAATCCTCAAACTTAAAAATACAATATGAAGGTGATAAAATTACACAGGAAAATGCATCAAATATTTATAATGTAAATTATTACATTCATTTCAAAATTTACCATACAAGGTTGTGACAGGATATCAAATAGTGCATTTGAAAAGTTTTTCTTTATTTAAATCAAATGTTTATATAAAACTCGCAAGTCGAAAACAAAACTCTCAGTCGTATCGATGCGATGGATGTCTTCGGACATGCGGTTCGGGCGCGTCACGCCGTCACAAAGCGATACATCGATGAACAAATCGATGACGTTGTGAAGCGTATAAGGAGAGTTGATGAGACTATGGAAACCGTGATCAAAGAAAGCGACCTCGATGCTCTCGAGCAGAAGCTCTCTACGCGTTTCGGAGAACAGGAAAATCAATTAAAGGCGTTCGCGAAAAACGAATGCAAGGCGCTCGAAAGTAAAATTCCTCCCAGGCTCTTGGACACGTTACCGCAAGTCGGTTCGTCCGGTAATTTCAATTTTCATGACAAACTTATTCGCAAAGTAGGCCCTGGCACAAACAGCTCGGACGTTGTGATTAAATCGCAATTGGATGGCACGCTGGCGGATGCGAAGAAACACGCGGAGAATCTTTTTCATATACATAAAGAACTAGTCAAAAACGATTTTTCTAATCTCGAAACAAAGATAGAAGAATTGGAAATGCTCGATGTGAAGAAAGTATTGCAGGAGGAAGTCGATAAACGCAAGACGAGTTTAGGTAAAACTCTGACGAGTCGTTTAAATGCATTGCGTGAGGAAGTCGATAAGCGCATAAACGCATCCGTTTGCGAAGAAAAATTGAAAAAGCTCGAGGCAGATTATTCTAATCTCGAGAAACTCTTTAACAGCTCTCAGAGCCGAGTGTTGGAAGTGGTGAACGATGTTACTGTTCTCAAGATTAAGCTCCGTAAGGTCCTTAACGTAAGTAACATATGAGCAAATGGTAAGTCAATTCCGTAAGTTGCGTGATGTCTTCAATAACGATAAAGAAAATTTGAAAAACCTCAATACAGTCCAGTCTTACAAAGATAATGGGGAAAATGATTGGTGGCACCTCAAACTCATCATTGACGTCTTTGCTTAGCACCATTCCCATGACGTCCTTGATGGGCGCCATTCCCGAGTGATGGTTGAAAAAAGATCGATCAGATTTGTATATATATTTCGACACTTGCGCTCGTGTATTAGTACTGTCATGGTTCGCACCGTGTGTAGAACAACAACGACGAGAGATTGTAGGAGACAACCTGATAGGGAGTTACGACAAAGAGGTGCACAGAGAGAGAGAAGAACTGATTCTTTTCCTGTTTCCGACGCGGTGATTACTCCGACCGCGATGGGTCGCGGCACTTCTTTGCGAGGTCGGTGCGTCGGCGGTCCCTGTAGGAGGGGGAATCGTCGTCTGCAGGGGAGTGGCGTACGAGGACGGAAGACGACGAGTACGGCGCGTGGCGGTAGAAAGAGTAAGAGAGGTGGCTTTCTGCCCGCCCTCATACCTCTGATTCCAACCATCCTCAGCGGACTGAGCGCGCTCGGGACTGTCGCAGGCGGCGCGACCGCTATCGCAAACGCTGTGAAAAACGCCAAAAATAAAAACAAAGAATTATCGGAAATGGTGCGTCATAACAAGGTCATGGAAGAGACCAGAAAAGGCTCGGGCGTGTTGCTAAGGGCCGCGAAAATGCTTCGAACGAGCAGGAAGACGAAGGGGAGGAGGGGGAGGCCTCAAAAAAACGAATGAGCGGAGTACCGCGTCGAGCGCTCACGCACGAGGAAATGTCACGTTTTGCGAAGATTTTGAATATTCCTCATTTTCGTGGTGTGTTTACGCGGGATGCGCTGCCCAAAAGAACAAGGGCGGAGCGTGAGTGCGGCGTCATCAACCTCGACGACGTCAGCGGCGACGGTACTCATTTCGTCGCGTACGCGAAACGAGGCCGAACGGTGCGTTATTTCGATTCGTTCGGACTTCCGCCCCCTCCCGAATTCCTTCGATACATGCAAAGACAGCACGTGACGTACAACACACGTCAAGTTCAACAATACAACGCGAACAATTGCGGCAAGTTATGTTTGCAATTTCTTTTTCACGAATGGAAGAAGAAAAAGGAAGATTAAACACCAGACATTGTCATTTTGCTTTTGACGATTGTGTCATGCGCACGTACACCTTAATCGGGAAGGGTCCAGAGGTCTCGGTGAAGTTTGCGCCGGGTGTCGACCTCTCGAATGATGTATATGAGATTGCCTTAGTGCATCTCAGCACCGTTCACACCATTCGCAACGTGAAGGACGGTCACAACCGACTCCACTACGAAGTTGTCGAGGGGGATGGGGCTCCAGCAAGCTATAGTCTGTCCGTCTCTCCGGGTACGTATACTTTAGAAGACATCTATCATCGTATATCAAACAATCTACAGCAACAGTTTCCCGGCGACTTTGCGGCGAAGAAGCACTTTTTCGAATTGGAAGCGGACCCGCAGACGAACAAAGTGCGCGTCAACACGTCATTCACGCTGCGTTTCGATCACGCCGAGTCCATCGGTCCTCTCCTCGGATTTTCAAAGACCGTGTCACCCACACCTTTCGGGGTGTACGTGGCGGCTGATGCTGCGCCGACGATTGTAAAAGATTTCGAGGTGTTCGTGACGTGTAACGTGATCGAAAGTGGATATATAAACCATCGCATAGCGCACGTGCTGTATCAGTTTCACGTGAACGATTTACCCGCCGCCATCGTCGAAGAAAGGCCGGCTGAAAAAATCTTTCACCGCGTCACGCGCCGTTGGATCGATGAGATATCGATTCGACTGGAGAATGCGGACGGTCATCTGATTCCATTGTACTCGGAAACACCGTTGACGTGCACCTTACTCGTACGCCCCAGAAGCAATCCCAATGCCGCTTTCTTCTAAAAGAACATTGAAAAAGCACTATAAAATGCAGGTCGTACCGCGACCGAGGCACAGAGTGCTTTGTCCGCTCAGCACGTTAACACCATCCAGTCGACAAACCTTACGAGCGTTGGGTTACTGTATTTTTTCTAAAAAGAAGAAGACCGAAGAATGTCGTCCAAGAAAATGAAGACCAATCATCATTCTTCAACTGAATTTGTGGACGAACACGCGATCGACATTCTCCGCAAGGAGAATATAAAACACCACATCGTCAACGAAGCTGTTCACGAACACTTTCCATACATTAAATCGTTTGGTCAAAACGATGAAATTCGCATTACTATCGTGAATAAGGACGCCGTTCTCTTACCTTGCGAGAGTTCGCTCGTCATCACGGGATCTGTTGTCAAAACGGGCACCGCCACGCGCACCAACTGTGAATTGATCAACAATGCTTTCGCCTTTCTTTTTAGCGAAATTCGTTACGAAATCAACAACGTGATCGTCGACGTTGTGAAAAATCCGGGCATCACGAGCACGATGAAGAACGTGTGTTTCCTTTCGCCGGCAGAAAGAAGATCATTTGGCAACGCATGTTGGACCGAAGACCTTCTATTATATGAGTCTGCTGTCAGCAACACCAAATTCATGCTCAGTAAGACCGGGGGAAAATTTTACGGTATCGTGCCATTGCGACTGTGGATGGGATTTTTCGAAGATCACACGCGTATCATGACTGGTGTGAAACATGACCTCGTCCTCATTCGAGGTCGTCACGATAATCGATGTCTCACGACGAAAATCGACTCACCAGACGAAACAACGATTACCGTGACAGATGTGATTTGGAGAATGCCTCATTTGACACTGAACGATGCAGCTTCCCTCGCGGTGACGCGAACGCTGGACAGTCGGCGACCGATCCCCGTGCAATTCAGACGATGGGAACTTCACGAATACCCCAACGTTCCAAGTGGAGGCATGGGACCGTTTCAGTGGACGGTGAAGACTGCCGCAAAAGAGGATCATCCCTTGTACATTTTCTTTGGGATGCAAACGGGGAGAGACAAGGATCTGAAACAGAATTCGGGTGAATTCGATGGTAACGATATGACAAGAGCAAAACTGTATTTAAACGACGAGTTTTACCCTTATTCCGAACTTCAATGCAATGTAAAATTTTATACTGGCGATGAAAAATGGCACCCGTATCTTTTTGAAATGATGCAAAAAGCTGAACGTTCTTACTACAATCGCAATCCCATCTCGAGCATGGAATATTGGTATCTGAATACTTGGTTTCCTATTATTGTGTGGGACGTCTCCGCCAGAGCGTCTGCCGTACTCCCCTCGCAAACCGACATCAAGATCACGTGGGAAACGGGTACAGCCATGCCTGCCGACGTCACAGCCTATTGTGTCATTATCTACAAAACGGAAGTGCAATACGCACCAATCGACGATTTTGTGGTGAAGAAAAACGTGATCGTATAAGACGTCGCGTGTTTCGTGCACTACCATCATTCCGTGTCTTTCCTTCATGAGATGATGAACGAAGAAGAAGCTCCATCTGCTTCGCCCGGTGAAGACGACATTGGTTCTTCTTCGTCTCGCGATTCGCAACTCGCAGTTTTTGTTGCCATCAAAGAAAACATGGAGGAGGGGGAGGACATGGAGGTGAGAGCGGCGTCTTCATCAACTGATTTTCCTTCTGCATGCGGTCATCCCTGTCCGATGCATTGCACATCGAAAAAAAAGAAGAAAACCAGAAAGGACGAGAAACCAAAAGAGCGAAAGATCAAAAAAACAGCGCGACGCCGCAAGACGACGACAGAACGATCAACATCCACTTCACCGGATACGGTCTGCTGCGATCTTCTTCTTCCACTGGACGTCGGCGAATGCGCGCGCAACGCAGCAAATTGGTTAGCGAGAGCTGTGCAGATGGCAATTGTATCGATGTCTACCCCAACAGACAACCATAACTGTCATGTGTAATGTGTCACATTTGTATTTTTTAATTATCAATAAAATGATGTATTTCTATTCATATTTTTTTTTCATTTCTTATCCTTATCACACACCGAGTAGGGTATCCCTTTCCCCCTCCCACTCTCCTTTGTTGGTTTTAAAAACAGTCTCCTTCGCTAGCATGCAAACAGTCTCTCTCTTTCTTCGCAAGGCGATGAACGTTGTTCAACAATCGGCGACACTGCCCGTCGTGAACGTGACGGCCTTATGGCGTGGGCAAGATGACGAGAACAAGAGTCGACACGGCCCGCTTTTCCCAGATAGCGTGCGCGCTCTTATCGTGGGACCTTCCGGATGTGGAAAGACAAACGTGGTCGTCTCGCTTCTCACCGGACAGTTCGGACTGGCGTTCCGCAACGTGTATTTATATTCCACCACAGACACGCAGCCCATGTACATGTACTTGAAGCAAGTCTGCGACGGACTCCTTCCTTTTCGTTCGTTTTCGCAACATGATAGCATCGTGCCGCCAGCCGAGGCGTCGCCCGACAGTGTTTTCATTTTCGACGACATCGCCACCGAAAAACAAGACTGCATCAAAGCCTACTTCGCGGCCGGGAGACATAAACACACGGACGTGCTCTATTTGTGTCAAACGTACACCAAAATTCCCAAGCAGTTGATTCGCGATAACGCGAATATGATTCTCATCTTCCGGCAAGACGATAACAACCTCGATTATATCTACAAAGAACACGTCGGAAACGATTTCCGTACATTCAACGATTTTAAGGCGGTGTGTTCCAACGTGTGGAACGCCGACCGTTTTGCATTTGTGGTCATCTGTAAACCAAGTGCACTTCATAATGGTCGTTACCGATCGGGCTTCGACCGGTTTCTCGTGCCGACGGACGATGGTGGTGCTGATTTTAAGGTTATATAATATCTTTTCTTTCGCTATAGTCTTCACTCTACGCCATGGTGTACGTGCGACAGCATTTCAATGTCGCGGGACGGGGGGACCGACACTATCGCGGAAGAGGATTTATAGGACGGATGCTGAATCGGGCGATAGACAAACTGCCCTTCGAACTTCACATTCCCGGTGGATATCAATTTTGTGGGCCCGGTACAAAGCTCATGAAGAGACTGCAAAGAGGTGACCGTGGTATTAATCCTTTGGACGAAGCGTGTAGGGAACATGACATCGCTTACCACAACTACAAAAGCGGTGAGGAACGCAAAAGGGCAGATGAAGCACTCGCCAAGACAGCGTGGGAGCGCGTCACGTCCAGAGACGCGAGTGTCGGTGAAAGAGCGGCCGCGCTCGGTGTGGCGGGAGTGATGAAAGTGAAATCCAAAATAGGAGGACGTGTGAAAAAAATAAAACAGATTCGCGAAAACTTGAGAAGAAGAAACGTAGACAGTGAAACAACTAAAAAATATAACAAACGATCAAACATAGACTTGAAAACGCTGTATGCACTTGAGAAAACGAAAAAGAGCTTGCGTGGAAAGACAGCGCGTCCTCCTCCTTCCTCAGCACCCGCTCCCCCTCGACTCGTCACGTCGGAGGAGAGGTTGAAAACGGAGTTGGAGAAGGCACGCGAAAACATTCGCAACAAAATGAGCATCTTGAAAGACGCCGAAACGATGCGCAATCGAATACTCGATACTTATCTCACAACGCCCGTCTCGAAAGCGCTGCACCGCTCTCAAAGAGAGGGAAAAAAGAACAACCCACCGTCCACGCGTATCAAATCGGAATCAAGAGTAGAAGAAAAAGAAGAAGGGTCCTCCTTCCAAACTCTCCCAGAGGTCGAAGACGAAGAAGAAGGGAACACAGAAAGAAATAGAGATGATCACAGTCAACATTATGAGCAATTACGGAGCTACTTGTCGAATGCTGCGCTCGACATAGGCGATACGACTTTCGAACCGTACTATAAAGGAGGGCGACCTCACATCGGTAACTCCATC
Source organism: Gryllus longicercus (assembly GCA_038098605.1). Lineage (NCBI taxonomy): Eukaryota > Metazoa > Arthropoda > Insecta > Orthoptera > Gryllidae > Gryllus > Gryllus longicercus. The sequence continues at coordinate 650,854 of JAZDUA010000381.1, forward strand.
CTAGAACTTGACCCGGAAGATGGAACATTCTCTGTTCAGGGTCACACATTCTATCCAGAACCTGGTCTTCTCGAACTCCTTTTTGAAAAACGGCCCAACTTAGAGGATGTCACGGAAGACGATTTGAAAAAATACAAAACAATTCTCGAACTCACTTCCGCGCACAAGAAGAGCTTCAAATCGAGTTGTCCGTTTAACACGAAAGGAAATCGCTGGAAATATCGTACAATTATCTCACATCTTTTCGGTGGAGGGGAAAGACAAAGCAAAAGACTTGAAGAAAGTAAGAAGAAGAAGAAGAAGGGGAGTGGTCTACGTTTTGTGACGGCACCAGACTACAAATATTGGCGCGATCCGAACACACTTGTGGAGAGGTTAAGTCTGTTACACGCTTCGAAAACGGCCGGTAACAATGGGCTCGATGGTGAAATAGTAGAAATAGAAGATGAATTGCGTGACGCCGGTATTATCGGCTAGTGCCTCTAACCATGCAGAACAAGAAGAAGACGACCGTATTGCCGACCGTTCGACAAGGACTCGCTGCTGAATTGCATGCGCCTGCCCGACGCCGTTACGCGAGACGGCGGGTGATAACGAAAGGACTCGATGATCTATGGCAAGCCGATTTGGTCGACATGCAACCGTACTCCAAAAGCAATAGAGGAATGCGATACATTCTCACCGTCATCGACGTGTATAGCAAGTACGCCTGGGCGGAAGCGATAAAGAAAAAGACGGGAGCGGAAGTCGTCAAGGCTTTCAACAGCATCGTGACGTCGAGCGGGCGAGTGCCTCACTTCCTACAAACCGACCAAGGCACCGAGTTTTACAATACCGCACTCAACAAGTGGCTCCGAGAGCGTGACATTCGTCATTATTCCACCTTTTCCAATGTGAAAGCCGGCGTTGTCGAACGTTTCAATCGAACGCTCAAGGAGCGGATGTGGAGACGCTTCACCGCCGAGGGGACGCGACGGTGGACCCTTATGCTCCCCACCCTCCTCCGAGATTACAACAATACTAAACATCGAACAATCGACATGAAGCCGAAGGACGTCAAGGACGATAGACTCATGCGCACGGTGTACGGGCAAGTGAAAACGCTCGACCCGCGTCTCCTGAGGACAAATCGATTTCGCGTCGGGGACATTGTTCGGGTGAGCACGTACAAAAGCTCACCGTTTCGGAAAGGCTACGAAGCGCGATGGGGAACCGAACTCTTCAAAATCGTTCGTGTGCATCTCTCGAATCCCGTCACGTACTCGCTAGAAGATCTGCAAGGTGAAACAATCAAGGGCCGCTTCTATACCGAGGAATTGCATCGCACGCGATATCTCGATCGATATTTAGTTGAGCGTGTCGTACGGAAAAAGGGTCCGCTTCGCCTCGTGAAATGGCTCGGTTTCGACTCACGTCATAATTCGTGGGTACATGCGAGAGACATTGAAGCTTAAGAGGGATTTGCATCCTCGCGCGATAAGCCAATCACACTTCGACATGTTTGCTGACGTCACAGTCTTGTATAAGAAGGACGACGAAAGCACGACAATCGTCAGTTCTTGTCGCGTGCGAAAGCGAGGCGCTGCTACACCGGTCGATGATCATTGCGCTGTGTCATTCGATTTTTTGTTTTCCTCTGTGACTGTGTGTGCGCTTCTTTGATCATGTTGCGCTACGTGAAACATTCTTTATACAGACTATTGAAAGAAGAAGAAGAAGAAGACGAACAGCGAGACAATACTTCTTCTTCACCTGAACAGAACAGTCCGCAAGAAGAAAAATCATTTCGAAACGAGAACGAGGGTGAGGGGACTTTGTGGACAACACAGCCGACCACCCCGTGGCGCGAAAACGAATCCGGTAGAAGAAGAAGAAGACGTGTGCTCACAGCTGTCGCTGATCTTCAAGGGTTTTGGATAGGCGGACAATTCATTATCAAAGTGCTAACCGTCATCCGGACCGCCAAAGATGATTCTGAGGAACGGTTCGTTCAGAAATTCACCTTTCGTCCACCGCGACCTTTCTATACTTTGAACAGCGACGACAAGAGACAAGTGTGGTGGATCAAAAGCTGCCATCACGCCACACCGCCGTGGAGTAGCGGCCGTTACGATTATCGAGACAGGACGTTTGTGATGTTGAAAGCTTTCGAAGGTGTCACAACAATATACGTTAAGGGAGCACAGAAGAAAGAGTGGCTGCTGGATGTTATTCAAGGAAAACGTATTGTTGATCTGGAGTCGATCGGATGCCCTCCGCTGAAGGAGTGTTTACACGCGTACCGCGAACTCTACGCTTGCGGTGATGTTAGCTTAGCAGGACAGCACGTCATCGCCCTGTACGACTGGATGAGTGTCAATCGACCGCACTTATTGCATCATGAATGGGAGGAGTCGAAAAGGAAGATTGTGTAATCGGCCTCTTCCATTCAAGGACGATAAGATGAACAAGTTCCTGCATGTTGCAACATGAATGGGAGGAGTCGAAAAGTGAGATTGTGTAATCGGTTTCTTCCGTTCAAGGACGATAAGATAAACAAGTTCCTGCATGTTGCAACATGAAGGGGAGGAGTCGAAAAGGGAGATTGTCGGCCTCTTCCGTTCGAGAACGATAAGATGAACAGGTTCGTGCATGTTATAATCACGCTCTCCACCGCTTCGCTCATCAGTACGATGTCGAGTGTTCCGTCGTACGCATCCGCTCATCCGCTCATCTGCTACGTTGCCGAAGTATTGGAGCATACCAGACAAGAGATCAGGCGAGAGACGCGCGAAAACATCGAGCGCGCTTTCAGAAAGTTGCATGAAGCCGATTACAAGCTTACACTTCTCGACTCGGATACATTGAGTGAATTGCCGGTCGAATTTTTGTGTCATTGGCCCGCGTCTCACGAGGTTGAGCGCGTTTTCGAGAAACTCCCTGAAGACATCAAAAAACTACCGTGTATTGAAGAACTTCGTTCGTGTAAAGAGCATTGGAATCGCGGACGCACGCACATCGATGGACCGCCGCCGTCGAAGCGGAATTGTCGCTTTTGCATCTATCTCCGCCAGCCTTGCATCCAACACTACTCTGAGGAGGAGGACGCTGCCGCACCGTCGGGCTGCCCGTCGTGACAAACCGTCGCCCTTCTCGTCTGCACACAGCACTACGCTCAACACGACAACGGATCTCGGCCATTGAAACAGAATGATGTGTGTGTGTTTTGTAAGAGGAATATTGTGACGTGTGTGTGCTATGAATTGGATGGATAGCATCATTGTTGGTGTAGCCCTCCTGAACTTTGCTTTCGTGTTCGGTGCTTTTATCTGTTTAATATTTTGACGTGAAACAAAAAGAAGAAAAATGGAAGACCAATGGACAAGTGACACACCGCCACCATCACCGCCTCCACCTCCTTTTGTGGAAGTTCGATCCACTGCATCCCCTCCTCTATGTTGCACCATTTGTCAAGACGATGACACTCCCCCGCCTGTGATGGCGCGCACACTGTGCAATCACTTTTTTTGTCTTGAGTGTATACAAACGTGGCTAGACGTGAACAATACATGTCCTATGTGTCGACGCGAATTAAAACCTCCCTCACCCGAAGCTTATTCGAGTCTAGACGAATACATTATGGCATCGATGGTGGATGACAGAATCATTATGCAGGCGTACATTTATCTCTGCAACGTCATGTGCACACTTCCCGCCAACGAGAGAGTAGCGGTTCGACAGGTCCTGGAGGCTCTCTGTGCTGAAATATGTCGACGACGTACTGCCGAGGCAATAGCTCGACGAGGGGTGCACACAGTGTAGTGATATGTCGACAAGAGGGGGATGTGTTGTCACTGGTGATAAGTCCACCGCAGTTTAACGGTGAAATTGTGTGGGGAAATCGCTAAATATCTAACAGGCAAACAAACATGAATGTTATTTATTCTATGTATAATTTGATTTTTATTTGATTTCAATAAACAAAAAACATTCTTTCAATTTGTATTGTTTTTCATTTGTTTTTCCTATCACCACCTTTTAGGGTTTCCCTTTCTTCTATTATGAAAGTCTTTTCAGCGGGGCAGCGAGCGTCAGCGCTCTCGAGAGATAGAGAGAGAGAGAGAGACGCGCGGCTGGCTATCTTATATAGAGTGCATTTAAAATGCGCGCCCCGACGTCGCTCACAACTCCATCTCGTTCTCCGGCTCCTAGAGAGCGCGCGTATCTCTATACTCATTAGTCTGCGCAGCGCGCGTCCTCTGCCACCCGCGCCGGGCCCTGCCCGCCGCTATCTTATCAACATCCGGTCCTTGCCGCCAGCGCGCGCCCTCAGCGGCCCCTGGCCGCCGCTATCTTATCTACTTCCGCAGCGCGCGGCGCCCTCCCGACCGCGTGTAATATCTGTACCCCAAAGCAGACAGCTTGACTCGAGATGTCACCGTAGCTCAGAGCCAAAGTGCTGGTCGCCTCCGGAAGTGGAATTGAGGCTGGTTCGAATCCGCTTCAGACAGCAGCATTTTTGAAACATATACACACACGCACACGCTTCCACAATTCACCGCCAGAGCGCAGACACATACGCTTCCACAATTCGCCACCAGAGCGCGCGCACACTTCCACCATTCGCCGCCAGAGGTCGCAAGGGGTGGTGACCCCGGTCGGTGGGGGCATTATAATTGGTGGCGCCGTTTGTTGACATCGGGTGGGCGGAGGAGGGGGAGGGGGGGGGCATTATAATTGGTGGCGCCGGTTGTTTACATCGGGTGGGCGGAGGAGGGGGTGGGGGAGGGGGGGCATTATAATTGGTGGCGCCGGTTGTTTACATCGGAGGGGTGGGTGGGAGGGGGAGGGGGTGGGCGCAAGTGGGGGGGGGAGGGGGTTGTTGACATTCGGCGGGGCATTATAATGGGTGGCGCCGGTTGTTTACATCGGAAGTGGGCGGGGTGGGGGGAGGGGAGGGCGGGCGGGGGAGGAGGAGGGGGTGGGCGGAAGTAGATAAGATAAGCTGATAAGAGCTGATAAGATAAGCACTTCCTGACATTATAATTGGTGGCGCCGGTTGTTTACACCGGATGTGGGGGAGGGAAACAGGAAGTAGATAAGATAAGCTGATAAGATAAGCACTTCCTGTTCCAGAACCCGCATATCCCCCCTACTCACACACGTACGCTAACGTGATCTACACTCGGACACATGGCGGGAGAACGGTCGGGAGCTTATTGCTTCTCCCGGCTGGGGCGGTGCCCCAGCAGAGAGCTGGCTAGAGAAAACCCCGGTAGGTCGGCGCCGGATCTCGTTATATGGCGAGGAAGACCACCGCCACCTCCAGAGCAAACACATGCCCCACACATGTGGAACGAATGACCTTGTTAGTTGACGAGCCCGGTGTAACTAAGAATCAATGAATCAGCTGCAGGTCGCCGCTGGCGGATGGCTGCTGTTCCTGGGAGTCGACCCCCGTTGCTGGTGCCGTGACCCGAACAAGGTCTTTCCGTCGGTCCACCTGCTCGCCGCCTCCGAGGAAGGCCCTTGCGCTTACGGTATGCCCCATTGTTCGTGCAATTCGCCATTTGCTACGACCGCGCCAGAACAAAGCCGTGATTGAGAGATAGGTGGGCAATTCCGGAGCCAAGCCGCCGCATCGTTTTTGGAGGTCTGAGAATGCGAAACAAAGCACAATACAACGACTGTCTGTTCATTTTTCAATCGCGCCCATAGACCGTGGTTTCTATTCTAAAAAAAGTGTTGACGCGGCTTAAGCGATGAATACGATTTTAGTCAAAGCCTGTAATTTTGATATTGATTATTGAAATAGGAATGACGAGATTTATGCTTTTTCTCTAAAATTATCTTCTGCAGGCATTGATCCCGGGAAACGTTGTTATCTTAATAATAATTATTATCTTGATAGCGTAATTTTGTACTGTAATAAAGGCTTGTGCAGTAAACGCAAGACTCATTCAACAAGAGCAAATTAATTTATGTGTCGGAGATGAAAATGATTGATCGTTATTCAATTCCAGGGATGTCTCCTGAGATGCCGGTGAAATTTTGTATATTTGAAGATTAACTACTGAGATGAATTTCAGTACAGTGTTTTGTTTGATATTTGTCGTCAAAAATCAGTAAGAACTGTACATGAAGAAAGGGGTATATTTTCCACACAATTTCCTCAGCTCCAGAATCTCTACACCACCTAGCTAAATTATGAATAAAGGTATCATGAATTCAGTGTAAAAAAGGCAAATTCTGTGTAAAAACTATAGCTCAGTAATCATTAATTAAAAATACTTAAAATTAACCCTTCGTAACGAGTCATTTAAGGCCCAAAGAGATATATCATTGGGGTCATTTAAGAAATATGCAAATGCTAATGGGAGTAGTTTTTGACCACTTTGTTACGAAATTGTACGATCGGGAAAGAAGGGAGTAATTGAAGAGTTACGTAATAAACACAAAAAAAAGGTGTCTCATTTGGAGATTCTTTGAAAGAATAACCACAGGAAACGTCAAAGAACATATTTAACACAAAGAAAAATACACGTAGTACGTTAATTATTTTGTTTTTGAATAAATTATGACCTGTATAAAACATACTATTAGATTTTTGTGATTTTTAAATCTACGAAGGAGGCAGAATTCATGTTTACGCACATTCCACGGGAAAATGTTTTTTTTTACAAAATTATACGAAGACAATCAGAAAATGTATTTGTAAACGGGTTTCTAAACCCTCGCAGGATACGTGAGGCAATGCTGTTGGAACGATATTATAATAATAAATGTAGAGAGCGTTTTGCCTTATTTTGTGACGGCTGTATCAGTAAAAGATTACTTGCATGTGTCTCAGTGATCTGAAAATTCAGCATCTTTTTGGTTGACGTCACGTAGCTAATTGAGGGCGCACTTTCGGCGTTAACAGTACAATGCTAGGTCCCCGGGCAGGATTTCTGGCCCCGGCCGATCCATGTGAAATTTGTTCTTTCCCAATCTCTTATTGCACCTTTATCCATCATTCACCTCGTCGGCCTTATCACCACCATCTGACCTAACGAACAACACTGACGATCATGATAGCAGCACCCCCGCCTCAGTGGCTAATTTACTTATTTGCTCTAATGCTACGATAAACATATTTACTATTTAGGTATAAATGCTTCGATCTTCATTCGCGGTTTGATCCTGGTGATGTCCAAGTTTAATTCGATCAAAACATATCTGTTTACGATACAATTTTTCAGGCCACGTATACCTATTAGATGAAGTCCTGTGCAAGTTGCCGCATCGTCGTCTCCAGGGAGTCACAGGCCAAGCAGAGATCGGCGGTGGAATCGCACTGGGAAAGCAGCGGGACGTTTCGGGACGGCGAGTGTGCTGACCCGGGGCAAGGGAGGGCGGGGGGAGGGGGCCCACTGGGAATGAGAATGGAAATGGCGGTTATGAGTTGGTTGGGGAAAGCGTAGTGGGTGAGGAGTTGGTGCAAAGAACGACTGGTGGCGGTGGTGTTTGCGAGGGAGGCGGGGGCGGGCTTATTAATTCCCCGGCGCCATAATTGGAGGGCGCGGGAGCGGCGGCGGACGACGGCAGCGGCCGGGCCAGTCGTTCCACGCCGCTGATGGCTATCGGAAATAACGTGCCGTTATCAAATGACCGGAAGTAGCGTGCAGTTCGCGTTATCGCCGCGGACCGCCGCCGTCGCGCGCAAGATGGCTCTACCGCCCCGCCCCCACCCCGCCCCCCGCCCCCACCCCGCCCCACGCGCCGCCCACGCCGCCGGCACTCGCTGCCGCCCGAACGCTCGCAATTCCCGGAAAATGGGATTCACTCCGGCGACTGAAGTTGGCGCCCGCCATATAGGGATTTAATTTCGTAGTAATAAAGACTTAATGGGCGTGTAACTAAGAAGATTTGCGTTCCCATTTGTACCTTTCTATTCTTCACAGCAGTTACATGTGTATAAAAATTTTACACAGATAAAGTGCGCGGGCACTGGGGTCGCGGCGGTAGGGCGGGGAATTGGCGGGAGGGGGAGAGGGAAATGAAAGAATTTTATAACCGAGGGATGCGGAGCCGTCTCTGCTAGATAGCCCCCCCTCCCTCTTTCGGCGGCAAGATTGCCACCCCCTACTCTCCCGCATTTCATCTGAGAGAAGTCCCTAAGGGCGTCAGCGTAGCTGCAATTAGCGAACACCTCAGCAGGAAAATCAAATACGAGCCGGCGAAAATACTCGCAGTCGGATTAGATCCGACGAATTGTATGGGAAGCAGACCACGTCTTCTAATCGCTCGTGAATACTTCTCTTGCAGGCAACGTGCAGGCTGATGCGCTCGTGCTATGGAGCGTGAAGCGTTATATTATTTTTGCTGGAACTATCACGTCGTGCTATGTTCTGCTTTGAAGTAATAGCGTCTGTCAACCTTGAAGGTGTTTCCTTCAGGGCTACAAGATAACTGAAAAACAAATTATTTTAGAAATTCAATTAATGTAGGAAAAGAATAGAACTTTACATTAATTTAAGAATTTATTGTACAGAATAAATAAATCTAAATGTAATATAATGATTAAATAGCAAATATTTAAAACCAATAATTTGGAACTAAAACGTGTTTAGGAATTAATTAAAATTAATGCAAAAATTTAAAAAAATTATGCACGTATTTTTAGACTTTATTGATGCAGAAAATGTTTCATGAAAGAAGCAACTTCTTTTTGGCTCTATTAAAACACTTCAAATTCTGCAGAGAATAAAGAGGATATCGCGCATTGTTTGTATTATGGTGACATTTTACTGATACACACAACGCCAAGGTAGGCACCTGTCAACCGTGTAGCCTTACATCTTTTGATTATAATACCATCACATTGTCAAGCTATATTGTTAAGCGTCAACGGGGTGAAACTCTGCATTGTTTGCAACTACTTACAAGCTCTTTTTATTCTACAATGTCCGGTGAATCAGTTGTAGTCGTCTTAAAATTTTATCAAAATCGCAAAATCGACCTAACAAACGCCCTTTGCCGGTGAGAGTAAAAGACTAACAGGGGATTAAATGTTTCATTACCTTGTTAAGAACGGCCATCCTGTTCCAATATGCGATGGTATGGAATTGAGAAGCGAGAATGAGCGGGCATAATAACCGATAAATAAATGTTACAATTACTTTCCTTGCTTCACCATTAAACGTACGGGCAATGGTCGAAACATCAAACTACCTAGCGCACTCGTAAGCATTAAGCATAAGCATAGCATCTGCTATAAAATTTTAAATTCTTCATTCTTTTCAAAACTTTGCTCGATTTAAGCATTTAATGAGAATGTTGCAATTACAGAAATAGTGTATGTGCAATTTTTATTATTTAGTGAAGGACGACTCGTATGTAAGTATTGTGTATAAATGAAACAAGGAAGAACTGCGTTTTTCTGTATGCAATAGCATTGAACAAGAAAAAAGCATGTATAATATGTGCACGTGTCTCTCTTAACACCAAAAAACACTCAATTGTGTTGGAAGCACGACAGGTGAATGACAATGTCAATAGTGCGATAAAAAAAGAAACTATTCTATCCTATTACGTGCGCAACTTCAATTATGTTTTCATTCGCCATAGTAATTTGAGTAATAGTGTACTTCTTAATAATGGTTAAGTTAGAGCCTGATACGCCCCCAAATTTGTAGAGTTTAGCGAAAAAGATATTTTTAAAATTCTTTGCTGCGTAAACATCTATCCATGAAACCAGAAAGGTCGCAATTACGAACATTGATGCTCATGAAATACCAAGATTTAACCGCAAGTGCTAACGTTGATTTCGACTCCTTTTAGGCGCGGAATGAATGTGCCCGCTATAATGTGCATCTTTAGACGCAAACTTTTTATTACCTGGGGGGAGAACACATTGCAATTAAACTGATGATCCAAATTGTAACACTGAAGCAAGAATGCTGTTCTAAGGGCCTGACCCTACGGCTCAGGGGGTAACTGGGCCATAAAAGGGCCCAAGGATAATGTTTACAGCTAAATTCGAACACGTTTACTATAGGAGTTTCCCGACTATTCGAATGTTTCTATAGTGCATTCATTCCCGAGCCTACACGTTCCTGATCTTGCGCGAGTCGAAGGAGGAATTTCAGGGGGATTTAGGGGGAGTATTTGGAGAGCAGCGTCGGAACCACTACATTTGCCGTTCGTCGTCGGGTGGGCTTATTTTAGTGTTAATGGAACTCTGGATGTAGTTGTAAGCCCGTTATGAGGGTCGCGACTTAATATGAGCCACTGAGCGTCTAAAAGGCCTTATTCGCGCCGGTTTTCGTAGCTTGGTCGGGGCCATTCGGCATTCGCTCCCTCCACCCCACGCATGAGGCAAGACGAGAAGAGACGAGGGGCGACACAAGGAGGAGAGACGAGGAGAAGAGATGATGGGGCGACCCAAGTACGCGAGACGAGGAGAAGAGAAGAGGGGGCGATGCAAGGAGGCGAGGGGAGATGAGGGGGGCACACCACCCCACGCATGAGGCGAGGCGAGAAGAGATGAGGTGGCGGCACAAGGAGAGGAGACGCCATCTCTCAGCTTCATTCATTTTTCCTCCCCGTTATCTTCTTTCTCTTCCTCCGTTTTTCACACTCTTTCCTCTTCCGTTCTTGGTCTTCCTCATTAGATTCTACTTGCTTCCTAACCTTAAACGCCTTTCGTGGCCTTAATGCCCTAATCGTGTGAATTTCATTATAAATCATTATGTTTGAGAAAGGCTCCCAAAAAAGTGCATCTAATGCGAAATAAATCCATATTTTATCGGAAAATACCGGAAATAATTTTCAAAATCGGTGTACAATGCGACTAAGAATTTTAACTTGAGGCCTAATCTAGACCTCTGTGGCATGACCAGACATTTTTAGGCACAATACCCTTTTTGACGCAAATTGGATATTCTTGTGTGATTGCGAAGTGAGATTGGATTTGGTCTCAATGAATGGACTATAATTCTGATAGAAAATAAGGAGGGTGTGTTCCGAGAGAATGAATACTTTTATTAAATATATTAAAGATTATGATTTGTGAAATGATTTTCTCCAAACACAAACTTCACGAACTAAGCCGTTCCTCCGTGCTTTATCAATGTAAATCACTGTTCCACTTAAGGACATTTTGCATGTTCCAAATTAAAGGATCATAAGGAACACGTGTCTCTGAAAGCGTTCTGTGACGCCTTTGAGTTATTTGTATATCGTTAATGATTCAATCACACTTTGCTTATTCAATTACATAAAACTGGCCTTTGATTGCGAAATATTTATTGAAGAGAAGTAAACTAGAGATAGTTCTGGATGTACATGCATAAAGCGTATTGTACTGTGTAAACAGCCGCTTTGAGAGGCATTTCGGAATATGGTTGAATTCCGTTGTCGTTCACGCGATTTCATTTAGCATCGATTAATATTCTCCAAGGGACGTCTGGCCTCTTTGGATGTGGGTAGGGAACGTGAAAACAAGTTTACGAAACAGATCAACGTCCTCTGTGCGGTTTGACACGTGTGCGCAATGTTCCCGCAACCCACTCCGCCGGTCGTATCCACGTCAGTAGCTTTCGCTATGTATTTCGTACTCAATGCGCGTTGTCTTTTGTACAAATATGCATTTTGGTATTCAATGACTATGAATTTGTCTAAAGAAAACAAACAAACTTGAAACATAGATATTAGAAATAATTTTAAATAATTCATTAGAATATTGATTTGATACCCATGAACTCGAATTAGAGGCAGTTTTTGAATCCCATTTTTAAATGTATCTCTATTTGGTCTATATACTATCCAGAATAAGTTGGAGTATGTAACATAGAAAGACATGAAGGTTTTTGAATATTGATTAATAAATTCTTAAATTGCGTCAATAATAAATTTTGCTACATTTTATTTCTCATATACAAGGGAGTTAGCTGATATTTTGTCAATAATGGTAATTTTTCATTTTTTATTTAACATAATAAAACGCTAAATGTGTTTGTAACGACGCGCCGTTCAGTGATTGAGAAAGTGGCGACATTCACTAGGAGAAATATTTTTTATTGTTTGGAAACAATTTTATTGGGAATTAATATCTACACAGTAATATATAATTAGTATTCTAGACTGCAGATAAAGAAACCGCTTTTTCTATTTTTCGTATTACATTTTTTTTTCAACGAAATTTCCATTTTCCTTATTTAATTCATTTCATACGCTGTATGCAAACAAACCTTAATTTTACGAAAAGTATCAGAGAAAAATGTTGCTGATGTTACGATTCTTGAAATTTGATAACTGTTCAGTCATAAATATTTTTCACATACTCATCTTATTTCCTGTGGTGTGATGTTGCTCACGGGGTGCAAGAACTTCAACCCTAGAGATCGCTTGCATCATCCTTCCACAGTATTCTCGCAGGTTCCTCTTAATATTTTTCCTCTTTCATCCTGGGAGAATTTCGAAAGAGATAAGAGGTCCCGGGTCACTGCCCTCTCGACCATCGGCCTGTCCCTGTTCTTTGCTCCCTGGCCGAATTAATGACCTGTCACCGCGTGCGAGCACTGTCTTCCTGGCAAAGCGAGGGCCATGCTTACGCATGAGAATCCAAGGTTCCTCCTAATGCCTCGACGCCTTGCATTCGATTTTCCTGTGAAGCGGAGAACCGTCAAATGCATTCACGCAAACAACACGTGATGTCTGTATCCGGCGTGTTTTTTTCCCCCTTTTTTCCTTTTTTCATATTTCCTTTTTGTCTGTCATTCGATTATTATTTTACTCTTTTTATTATTCGCTTTCCCTTTATCGACAGACAAGTTTATTTATTTCCACATTGAAAACTTAATATTGTTCTAAATTCTGTTGATTTAGTTTTGTTTTTCTAATGTAATTGTGCATTGAACATTTAGTATGTAATTATCAGAGCAATGTGACTAAGAAACTGTTGTACAATTTTAAGTTTTAAATATTTTAACAAATAATATATAAATTAAATATGTTAAATATAAAAATGATAATTACATTTATTACATTAGCAGAAAAATGTGACTAAATAAAAGGAATGTTAAATAATATTAAGTTTTAAATGTGTCAATAAATAAAGCTGTCGGTGGATAAAATGAAGGCCAAGAATAAACACTTTTTGTCCTTAATTGCTGAACAGACTTAATTACCCTACTATTTTTCACCCCACCATTTTAAATTTTGTTATTTCTCTTATAACGGGCAAAATTAGATAATTCATGTGTGAATAATTTGTAATTATGGATAATTGGAAGATTTCCTGGCCGTAGAATTCCACATTTAAGCAATGGATTAGCAGCCGGTGTCCGTTAAGATTAAATTAAACAAATGTTTGTTTTTCTCACTGTGTTCCTATAGTATCCTCGGTTTCACGATCTTACGCCAACTTGTCCTTCAAACCCCATACACTTGATTATTGAATTATTTAATTTACACTACCGGAAAATATTAATATATATATATATATATATATATATATATATATATATATATATATATATTATATTTTTATATATAATAATATTAATAAAATCAATAATTGGAAAGATATATATACACTCACTTCTGTAGCCTCATGTGTTATTCCTAAGAAGAAAACAATGAAAATTATAATTTTTATTTTAAAGAGTATATCAATTAATTCATAATGGCAACATACAGAATTCACCGCACACCGTAATATGAAATTCAACATTTTCATATTTTTTAACATTTTTATGATACATCAACTCTTGTGTTGACTCTGGAATCGGCAAAATAATCAAAATACAACAAATTAACTTGTTTCAAACAGTTCAATTATTCAAAATTTTTTGCAGTAATAACAGTTTATTACAACGTATTACAAAAATTATTAGTTTCTTGAATACGTAATAAAGAGAGTTTATAAAATCATATGTACATTTTGACCAAAATATTCGATTGTGGGTCCCCAGTATCGAGAATGCGCTTTTTATCTAGTTGTGGCTGACTGTACGTCCTCTGTGGTCAACACCAGCGCCATAAATCGGAGACAGGATTTTACGAAAATTGATGTTCCCTGAATGATCTGACCGATGTCGTGATCACTTTAATTTGAACGGGATATTTTTTAATTGATGGCAGTACTTTTCAAAATCCATTATATTTTTGAAATTTTCTAAAAAATTACTCCACATGTGTCTTTCATTATTTTGTCTCGAGAAGAGCAAGTACACATAAAAATGTCTTAGATACGATTTTTATTTAAATTTATGTCTTTTTTAAAAATTGCAAAACATTTTTTATTCACTTAAAAAAATTACTGAAGTTTTCGGAATGAAATCTGATTTCCAAGCTTAGATATTTAATTAATGGTATCTATAATTTATTCGTATCGTGTACACTATTAGCGTAATTTGTCTGAAATGGTGATAATAAAAAAACAAACGAAATCAATATTTTCCCGAACACGGCTTGGAGGGTTTTTTTTTTTCATTTTTATTTCAATGTAAACTCGAAAAGTGCACCCAGTTTCATTAAAACCTCTGGAATGTCGTAAATGACATGAGTTCAGTTTGTTTTAGAATCTGCTCTACACCTGCAATACTGGAACTAGGGATTTCTTTAATAATGCCATCTATTCTGATTAATAACCCTTTGAAAAAATTGAACATACTTCTTCCAAAATAGAAGTATTTTTTGCGTAATTTAGACTATTTCGGTGATAAAGTTAAAACGGGTTTCGAACTATTGTACACCATAAAAATTGGAAGGAGAGATTTCTTGAATAATGCAATCTGTGCTTCAATATTAAATCTTCAAGTAATTTGAGGAACACATCAGAATTCCTGCAGTTCTTGAGTAATTTTGAGATATATGGTTTGACTTTTCCAAGTGATGTCTGAAATGTTAGTAAGATAGAATGCAATATTATATTACATAACCGTTACCGATAATATGACAAAGTATGGGCTGCTTACGTACCAGTAGTTATGTATACCCAGTGTTTTTCTGTCGTTTAGTTGTAAATATGTGTATCAAAAAATTATAATTTGAGAATTGTTCCAAAAATATTATTTTTTAAAATTATTTATTTCAGTATTAAAATAGCATTATTTCAAGCAAAGCTATGAATCATTTGTCACAAGTACGTTAAGTTTCTGGTTGAGTTATGCAGGCCATTTAATGGGTATGAAGGTAATAACCCACAATATATCCGATAAAATGAGTCCGCGTTTTCAGGTGTAAGGTTTTATCTGTAATGTGAAAAGACGTTCTTCTCTGGAAAGAATCTTAGTGACGCAGAATTATTTTTCGATGTGACTGCTACCTAAGTTTCTGGAGAATCTGAAGAGCCTTCTGTGAGGCATAATGTTTCAAGTTGGAAAAACTAATTGAAGGAAAGATTGAAATGTTGAAACGGGAAGGTTCACAATAACGTCCCGAGTCCCGTGCAAATAACAAATTGTCCGAACGTCTCTACTCATGACCGACTCTTTCCGCTGGCCGCCTGGCCGGCGCTGATGTATTCCGCCGTTGAATTTCAGAGCAGGGGCCGTGTGGAGGGGCGGCTGTCGCTGGGCCTTAAGAGCCGGCGGCGCCGGAGGAAACGGCAGTTGGCGACCCTCCACCCCGACTGCGCAGGCGCCGAGGCCCCGGCCCTGGCTGTCCAGCGACGCCCTGCGCCTGCCGCCGCCCCCGCCGCCGCCCCTGCCGCCTCTCCGCAGCTTCGGTAAGTGCCAACCAGGCCTTCACTTTCGCTTTCTCCCTACTGCGTTCTTATGTAGTGAAGAAAGTATTGCCTTGTGATGTATTGCTCCAGCGAATGTGCGAACATTTTGTGGCGATTTTTCGACAGAAAAGAAACAGTATTGTGAGGCCCTGGTACCGCAGAAGTAAATAATTCTTGCCTCTTTATGTAGTAAATGTAAGTTAGTAAAAACGTCCTCCAATGCATTGTGTAGTCACAATCCGCGCTTCGTTGACCCTTGATAGGAAGAAATGGTTTAAACCAAACTCTGTCGTTCTCTGAACAACGCGAAACGCTAAATCTTAGGTACGTAGGATTTTAGGTTGTGGTGCGTTATCGTTGGCATTTTTCATGAAATAATTGTAAACGTTGTCATTGCCAACAAAAGTATTTAATATAAGAGCAGCTTTCGATGGCTTAGCCATCATCATCAGTTGTCTGCTGGATGGAAGCCACAAAACGACTAGCTTCGAACGAGTAGTCGTTTTGTGGCTTCCATCCAGCAGACAACTGATAATGATGGCTAAGCCATCGAAAGCTGCTCTTATATTAAATACTTTTGTTGGCAATGACAACGTTTACAATTATTTCACGTAGGATTTTCACAAATATTGATATTCCATGAGAGATCTGACTGACGTCGCGGTTCCTTAAATTCGAAACAGATATTTTGATTTTCTTGGGGTACTTTAAATGAAACCTCATTTTCAAACTTTCATCAAAAATGTTTCCAATGTGTTCTCGAAAAGCGTAAAGGATGTATTAAAGTGGCAAAGGTTTTCGTTGAAGTTCAAATTTTGTTCTGTGCCGTCCTACAATTACGATGTTAAAGACATGTTTTTTCTATGGAAATCTTTTCTACAATGTTAGATCGTTATGTGGCGAATAATGTAAATTTTTTGAAAATGTGAGTATTCATGTGAATTTGAGTGAGCGTTAAAATTAATGCGA
This sequence comes from Gryllus longicercus, assembly GCA_038098605.1. NCBI lineage: Eukaryota > Metazoa > Arthropoda > Insecta > Orthoptera > Gryllidae > Gryllus > Gryllus longicercus. The sequence continues at coordinate 667,517 of JAZDUA010000381.1, forward strand.
AAAACAAAATAATGTAGGATCATTAGTTTAATCGTGTATGGCTGCAATCGTAACAATGAAACGGTTTGTGACACTTTATAAAAGATTTTCATCAATTGATGTAAATTGTATTCCCGCTTTGACAAGTGACTTAGTGTAAACTGTAGTGGTTGTGTTTTTCAGAGAGCAGACATGTGGCTATAATTTCTTTATAACTGTCGTGGGTTTTCTCTAAAAGGAAAAGGTAATTCGTTCAATTCGTTGTCAATAATTCGGAAATCGATTAGTTAGGCACAGAATCTCAACAAACCGAGCACTGATTGCATACCCCCACATCTTAGGACACTCTGTTTTAACACTTTTTGACGTTAAATAAATAAATAAAAAGGTCCCCGTGCTATATACCTGTTGCGCTAGGTGCGTTGTTTCCGACCCGTCGCCTGCGCGTTGGCTGATTGAGATGGATGATGCAGGGCCCTGTAGACCCGACTTTTCCACGTCCGTGTGACAACAGCTATTTAGCTACTCGTGAAGGACAGCCGTCTCGAATTCTGGAATATAGCAGGGTGGTTTGTCTGATGATGAGATCGCCATGTTCACTTCGATAAATTGTCATCTCCATTAAAATTTATTCTGGGAAGTAATGCGTAGTGAATGTTATATATTACGTGGTTAAACCAATAAAGAATCGAAAATGTAAGAGTGTTTTTCTTCGTCTACATATGTTCGTTACTTTATTTAGGTACATCATGAAGAAACATTGGAAGAAGGAACAAACAAATAATGAATTGTTTCCTAAAAAAATATTTGCGTTAAGGAAACTCTTTCGCAAACCCCTTACTGAGACATCACGGTTTCTCGGACTCATCACAACAGCGGCTCTTGCAGTACCCATAACCTCGTTGCGATGGAAATACACATGCGTTGGAAGGCTTACGCAACCTCATCAGAGCTATGGGACAGATAAATACACTATTACTATGTGCAATATAATATGTAAAACTATGTAAAAATTAAGTTATTATTCACGAAAAAGAAAAGGAAGTACCACAAATAAAAATATTTCTGCTAAACTCTCTCATGAAACCCACCTTACTATCAATCGGGAGGTTGAAGGTCACCATAGTGACGTCACTGTAGTGACATGGAAGCTCCTGATTGGATGATACCGTAACACCTAATGTCCTGTCAGAGGCAGCTGTAAATGAATCGCAGTATATGATTGATCTTGGCTGTCCGGGTGACGCCGCGTCGAAGGCTGTGTTGCCGATTGTTCGACAACCTTATCGTGGTCTTCCTCAGGGCTAGTTTCGCGTTTAAACCCGGGCGCTGACCACTCCGGCCCAGACCAGCCCCGAGGAAGACCACGATAAGTTAGTCGAAACGTCGGCAAGACAGCCTTCGTCGCGGCGGCACCCGGACAGTGAAGTTTATTCACATGAGAGAGAAACGCAACATTGTATTACGCCTAGCTGCACAGTCTGAAAACAGCAATAAAAAGCAAGAAGCGAGGCGTTAAGCGAAACTTAATTATTTGTTTCGTCTTATCCCTGTCCAATTGTTGACACATGACCCAAGAGTTGGGAAGTAGCGAAGTACTTCGGAGAGCACCCTTTATCTCAGCCATGTCCTTACGATGTTTACCTCTGAACTATCTAAAGACCCTTAGATTATATATTTGCTTATTACGAATTGTACTTTGTTGTTTAAAAAAGATTTTAGCTGACAATTTTCGCTGTTGATACATGTACTTAACATAATTCGACACGGGCGCCAATGACCGTAGACATCGAATCTCCCGTGAACCTTAATGTACATCATTTAGATGTGTGGGAAGATGATCTGTCACGTTATCTTTATCGTGGCACCGATAACTTAGTTTCTTAAACATTTAATTTTGAGGATGCAAGACTATTTTCTGAAGTGACACATATTCACAAGTTCATTCACAAGTTCTGTAAGTGTTTGTCTCCTTGATTTAAAGAAAAACTGTTTATGCCATTTAGAAAATTATTTATGAATGTGTTTGTCATTGATTATCATGAATGTGTTTGTTATGAATGTGTTCATCGTCTTTACCAGCAATATTGAAGTCCCTGGCTTTCTAATGCTACGTTTCAGCGCTACATTAAAGGTTGTATATAACGATGAAAACGATTTTACGAAAGTGTTGGTTCGTAACTAAGAAAAAAGTTCCTGAGTTAACATTCTAAGAGCAGTTGGTTAAAATTGAATACCCAGCTAAGAGATTACGGGAAAACGCAAATATTGCATCGCTGCGCCTGGGCAGTATAAGCCCATATGGAAGGAGGCATAGGTATGCCCAATGCCGCATGTCCCAAGATGTCTTTCAGACAGTGAGTGCGTGAGGATGTTTCCATTAACATTTAAATCATTCTAGTTATGATTCCAAAAATTGAGATAAAGTGATAGAGATATTTTCTAATATAATACGACCAAAATTATACAAATTTCAGTCATTTTAAAAGACGATAATGTATTGTAGTGTCGTAGTAGTCCAGTGTAAGTATAGGTGTTAGTGTCTGTTAGAAGGTCATAGGACAAGGGAGAGGAAGAAAAGATCGCGTCAGGGGAGGTTTTTGCGCGGAATGCGCATGAATGAGCCAAGAGAGCGACAACGGGCGATAAATTCGACCTTGCTGAATTCCTCCTATCTTTGTAGCTAGTGTCGAAAATCCAGCACCGCGACTTCCAGGTGAGAGTCGTTGTAGATGAAGCGGCAGTGGTTTCTGAACTCAATCATCTGGGGATGAAGTTCGTCGGTGATCGGCTCCGTTCTGGCTGTAGGCGTGGTTTCGTCCGCGCGTGTTTGAGCGGTGTGGCTTCGCGGGGTGGCGACCTCTCGCGCCGCTCGGTAGGCGGTGGGCGGTGGGCGATGGGCGATGGGCGATGTGGCGTGTGGATGGCGCACGTGTCGCCCGCGCGGAGGCACGCGCCGCCCCCGCCCCCCTCCCCCCCGCTTCGCACCGCCCCGCGGCCCCGCCACGGGCTTCCGCGTGTTTTCGAAATATGACGCTGATAAAGGGCGGTCACTTTTCCCGCGCGCCTTCTGGTCGGGGCCGGGGACTTCCCTCGCCAAAGCCCCAACGCGGGGGCGGCGCACGGTGGCCCGCGGGTTGCGTGTACACGGCGAAAATTCGACCTTTTAAATATAATTAAACTCGAGTTTATCTACCAAATTGTCGGTTATATACTCGTAATATCATCATAAAAGCATTTTTCTTGATTTATAAACAGCGTGTTTATGAACATTTCTTAGACGTGGAATTTCTGGTGTGGAATTTGCAGTTGACATTAAGACAAAAATTTCAGGTAAAATAAGGAAATATCCTAATACATGTTTATTTTTATATTTATTACCCGTACAATTGTACAGATTTTTATAGAATGTATGGTTGTGTAATAATAAATTGCGATTATTCTTCTCATTACTGACAAATTGAATTTATTTTCATGTACACCTTGTTCGAGATGTATACCGGGAGGGAGTGACTGCAGTCCCTCCGAACGGGAAGTCCTAAGTTCGAGTCTCGACGGTGACAAGTTTTTGACACTAAGCGAAAAGGCTATGTCGGCTGCTCTGATCGGTAGTTTTCTGTCTCTCGGATCAATACTAGTCGAAAGCCGGAGCAGTGCCCTAACAAACGGACCATGGACCGCGCGCGATCTTTCCTACGTCCTGTCCTATCCTCTCCCCTTATACACACACTAACAGGTACTACTCTACCACATAAGTCAGGAGAGCGGTCGGCAGCTTAGAGCGTGCTCCGCTGGAGGGAGATACCTGGTTAGGGAAAACCCTGCTTTGCCGACGGTAGGTCGGCGCTGGATCTCGCCATTTAGCGGGCGATGAGCACCGCTCCTCTCGAGGAAAAACATTCACTACACTTATGGGGATAGTGCCCTTAGTAGATGACGTGCCAAGATTCACTAACAATCAATCAATCAATCAATCGTGATGTATGTTCATATTACCCATATTACGTCCGGTATCTTGGATTTTTTAAGTAACAATGTATTTGATTTTTGCAACGTGGTAAATATTGGAGTAGCGCATGTTTATGAAAATGCGATTAATTTTGGACCATCTGCAGGGCGCGTTTTGCCCACTGTGCAGCGTGGAAGGGACGCGGACGCGGACGGGGACCGGACGCGGGGAAGTTATCGGCCGCGGCCCGCCGCGCGCCGCCGTTCGCCCCTGTCCCCTGTTCGGCCCTGTCGCCTGTCGCCTGTCGCCTGCCGCCGCTTGGGGCGGCCCGTGCGCCCCTTCGAAGGTTCTCAGAAGGGCTGCACAGGGGGGGGGGGTTACGAATCGGAACTTGCGAGGGGTCGAATGTTTCTTTAAATATTAAAATTCAGTTTTTAATCCTCTTTTGCGACCGATTCAACCTGCACCCTCCCAGCCCTGTGCAAAAGCTTCCTTCCGTTACTGACGTGTTGAGCTGTAGTCAATGCTGTCATCCTTTCGTTTTTTGTTTTCTTATTGACTTCCTATTTCTCTTCTCCTTTTTTCCCTACTTTTCTTCGCTTGAAACGATCCGCTCCTGGTTCTACATTGCTCCTTCCCTTATCCCTTCCTGCTCATATCATCCTTTCGTTGTCTTTCCTTATTGACTTACTATTTTTCTTCTCCATTCCGAAACTTTTCTTTGCTTGAAACGATCCGCTCCTGCTCCTTCATTGAATTTTTTTCTAAATTCCTCAGTCCTCGGTCTAGATTAAGTCCTATTAGCTGCCATTTGTTAGTTCGGTTTTGTAGATCCATTCGGTTTTGTTGCTACTTCTCCCATCCTATCGCTTCCAATTTTGCCGCTTCTCGCCCTCACCCGGCTCGTCCCGTCCGTTTCCGCCTCGTCCGTCTTCATCCCACCTCTTCCTGTGTCGTAACCGCCTCTTCGCCCTTTCGTCGCTCTTGGTTGCGTTTCGCCGCCGTCTAGACCCGTCTCTTATGCTGTGGCGCCTGCAGCGCTCTATCGCTGATCGCGCCCTCCCCTCGCGCGTGGCCCGTCACGTGCCGCGCATCTCTCGCTCGTCTCCTCGGCCTCCTTTTGTGCGCCCTCTCGCGTCTCTCGTGTCCGATATACTTAACTGGCTCCATCTTTCGTGGCGCCCCCGGCCCCGCTTGCTTCCATCTCGCGAGGGGCGAGGCGGAGGGGCCGGGGCAGGGCATATTTCCCCCGGCCCGCGCGCGCGCGCCCGCCCGACGCCCGCCTGCCAATTCCCCGAAAGCTGCCCGTGTCGCACGCAGGCCGGGCGGCGGCCGGAGGGTCACTCGGAGCGTCAACAACCGCCGCCCGCGGAGGGGAGAGCGACGCGGCGTGGAGGGCAGGGGAGCGGAGGGGAGGAGAGTGGCGGAGGCCGAGAGGAAGGTGACGTGGATGATGGCGGCGAGGACGGTGGGAAGCGCTTGAGCGAAATAGCCGAGTGCGGAGGGGTGGGGGAGGGGGCGGGGCGGAAGCGCGGCGTAAATGGCCGGGAGCGACGTGCGGCCGAAGAGCAGCGGGGCGAGGGCGGGGAGGGGCGAGGCGGTAGGGTGTGGGGGGAGCTGGAAGGACGGGCTGCGGCGAAGGGGGGTGCTGCGCGGGGTGGGGCCGGGGCGTTGTGGGATGCGGCGGGGGAGGGTGGGTGTGAGCGGAATGGGGGCGGGGTGGTGCATGTTGACCCGGAGACCGCCGCGGGGGCGAAGCATGTAAAATCAGTGCTAGACGGGGTACGATATGGGGCGGTGCGAGGCAGTGCGGAGGCGAGGCGCAGATGATGTCGGAGGAGAGGTGCGAGGAGAGGAGGCGCTGGGCGGGGCGCGGAGGAAGAAGCGGTGTGGTGGACGGTGTGGGCGGCGGGGAGTGCGGGGCGTGGCGGGGCGGGGCGGGGCGGAGCGGGGCGGAGCGGGGCGGGGCGGGGCGGGGCGGGGCGGGGCCGCTGCGGCCAGGAGCAAGGTGAGCCGTGGCGCACATGCGGGCCACGAGGGCCCTTGAAGCGGAGAGGGGCAGGTGGCGAGACCGATGCCGAGCTGGGAGGTGATGAAACTGAACCTGCGGAGCGAGAGTGGCGGATCGTGGCCGCCTCCAGAGGAATAGGAGCTCCGCTGGGCGCGTGGTGGAGGAGAAAGCCTCCAGGACGGAACTACAAGTACTATCCGCCCCAATATTTACAATTAAATGAGTCACGCACACACTATCTAAACCACAAGAATAAAAACGGTGAAAATGGATGAAGGGTGAAAAGTTAGGACTCACGTTATAATTTCAAACAGAAATACTCGTACACGCCGAAAATGCCATGGGATGAATGTGTAGGATGTACATTTGCAACTAATTATCATTAGTTGTTCATAATTCAATCACATAATATACAACATCATCCGCTTCCTGCAATGAAGAATGTTTAGCAGTACTATGTGATTTAGCCTTTTTGGCACACGAAATCAGCTCCCGCGAACATTTCTTTGGTGCGTTGTAAAGATCAAAGGAATTATTCTCATCTATTTTGTAAGCACAGTTACTTACGTTTTACATTTTCTGTGGGTAGTTCGATTTCTGTATAACGCCATTGACTGTAAAATTTAATTTAATGTTGCTAAAATTTTTGAAAAGGTACTGTGGCAACAACTCGTGCATTTTTGGTTAAATTTTTTCAGTATTTGTAAAATTACCAGTTTTAACTTGCTGCCATCTCATTAGTGAATCATTTTTTTTAAATAAAATGATTTTTGTCGACTTACATTTGGAGTGGCTACAAATAAACGAGCGTGCCAAACGCACATTAAACGCGGACAAAAATATCTTCGGTCAGCGTTTTCGTAAAATCTGTGGCTGAATTTAGATCAGATGCATAATGCTTTGCGCACAATATTCCCGTCCATTTGCTGGCATTATTGGAACTCGTAATCCGCTTTTGCCGAGTAATCTTTTCGAGCGATTTAAAATTTTATCAGCTTATCTGACTGTGAGTAAGGGTGATGACGATACTTGTATCATGTCAAAACTTCGCAGTCTAGTCTTTAATATCGGTGTTAAAAGTGTGGGTCCATTGTGATGATTACTTTTACATAATGAACCATTTTTCGTTCAATTATGAAGTAAGTGTTGACCATCCTATCGCTAGCAAAGAGGCCTGCGTACCGGAATCAAATTTTGTGAGATATTTTTTCATTGATTTTTTTATGGAGTTAGAGATTTATGTTCAATCAAATCAACTTTTTAAAGTCAGATCTTTGAGTAATACCGTGTACATTTTTGAAACATTTGACGCAATTTTGAGTTGAATAGTAAGAATTTACAAAAAACCTAAAACAAGATTGAAAATAACGTTCCATTTTCTTAACCGAAGAGAGAAATGTTCACGTAATAATTATCTATTTTTCAAAGGTTTTGATTAAAATCTGACATATTCCACGGCAATATTTGAACATTCGCCTTGATGCGATGAAAGCGTTGTTCACTTGCGATCATCGGCTTTGCCTAAGGCCCAGCTGCTCAAAGGGTCCCGCTGCCTGTCTACACATTTCTAGCATTTCTCTTAAATGTTATAATTCCGAATACGTGTTTCCCATACAGAGCGTGAATCGTTAATATGAAGAGTAAATTGCTAGTTGACATCTTTCAATTGAGTCTAGTTACTGTGGTAGGGCGATGAGTAAATGAGAGGAGTGTAATGAAATCTGAAAAGTTGAGTTCATTGAAGTACCATCCGTATCCTGGTCAGGTGCAGTGAAAGAGGATGTGTCCTGTGAAAGAGGTGCTGGCCGCGCGTCCCGGCCCCATCGATCCCCTTCCCGTTTTTCGGCCCCGCCCCCCCCTGCCCCCGCCCGCCAGCCCACCCTTTCGGCCGCCCGGCGCCCGGGCCCAGCCGCGCTGTCTCGGCGGCTATCGATCCCGCCAAATGAGGCGGTGGCTCCTGCCGAAAGGTCGCCGGCTGCCGCTTTGGCGACGCCACCCTCGCCCGCCCCGCCCCCGCCCCCGCCCCCGCCCCAACCTCTTTGCCGCGCCTGCAACCCGCCATCCCTGGAGCAAACCTCGTCACCTTCGCTGTCGTTGCTTCCTCCCATCGCCTCCCGCGCGCTCCCTGCCACCCTTCGCGTGGGCTGTCGCTCTCTGCCCCCCCCCGCACCCCTCTCTCCGTATGCCTCTTCTGTGTCCGACGTCCGCTGCCGCCCAATTACTCACTCTGCATCATTTTCCCGTCCGCACGCTCTCGACGCGTCACCGTCCGCTGCCCTTGCTGCCTTTGCCTCTCGTTCTGAGGGCGCCACCTCTGTATTGTCGCACCCACGCCGCACCATCTTTTACATTTTTTAGATTTATTAATTATTCTGTAATTAAGTATCACAACTTGGTGGCAGAACATCTTACCTTTACATGAATCAATTGACTAACAATAAATTACAAGAGAGGATTTAATTAAATAAAATAATTAGTAATAATTAGTACACAATGTCAAGCCCTACTACATATCACATCACTACACTGCACTGTACTACACTTTACTGGGAGAATTCCTTACGCATTTCTTTCTCTCCACTTCATAACACAACACTGCACTGCAGTGCACTGCACTACGTGAATAGTAATAAAATAATGATAATAATAATAATAATAATAATAATAATAATAATAATAATAATAATAATAATAATAATAATAATAATAATAAATTTGTTACTAATAATAACACTTAAACAAACGTACTTATTACGACCGACTACTAACTTAACAGTTATACATTGACCTAAAATATACATAAATAGCTAGGAAACTATTTTACTTTAAAATTTTCTCTAGTTTTGAGGAAAGGGTTACAAGATTGTCGCAGGCAAACTGCTCCAGTCTCTAATACTTCGGTTTGTGCGTGAAAATTTCCGAATGTCTGTGTTCTGCATTCTTGTCTTAATTTTGTGCACGTGATCCGCTCTACCGAAGTCTAAGTTTTCGTAGTCTTCCACCCTTCTTCCGAGTGCCCGCAACGCCTCGCACGACGCCCCCCCTGTCGCTCTCCGAGGCTTTGTCGCCGCTGCCCTTAAATTATGGACGCTTCTCCGAAAATATGGCGGCGCGGGCCCCGGCCTCCAGACGCGGCGCCAGTCCTCGCGGCCCGGCCGTGCCCCGGCCCCGGCCCGCGTCCGTCACGGCGGCGCCTCATCCGCCATTCAGCCTCCGGATTTGGTATTCAGGCTGCTGGGCCATCGCCGCACATCGATTCATGAGGCCAACGACTCGCGCTGCGGCGGAGCGTGAGGGGCGGCCGCGGCCGCGGGCGCTGTCCGTTGGGGAAAAAGCAAGAAGCGATTAAATCGCAGGGGCGATGGTGTGAGCGGGGGCGATGGTGTGAGTTGGGCGATGGTGTCCGGTTAGCGTACCGGACTGTTATACCCAAGCTCGCGGGTTCAAACCCGATCGAAGCCGTGGATTTTTAGGGCGACAAAATCCTTCGTACGCCTTCCTTCGGAGGGGAAGTAAAGCCGGCTGTCCCATGTTCGTAGATTTACTTGCATGTAAAAGATCCTCAAGCCTAAATGACGCCTCTGAGCTGAATTCAAATCGCCTTTTCGTCGCCCAAGAAGTACCTCCTTTCTCTGCTAGTTGATGAAAGGAGCGTAGCGAAATTTCCGTGGTCAGACGGAAGAGCGGGCCTGATGGCCCGAGTCTCGCCACGTAAAATAAGGCCAATTCAATTCAATTCAATTAAAAGAATTGGGCCTCAGCAGTGACACGGCGCGGCGTAGGCTCTTCTCCCTAACCGACGTCTCTTTGGCGGATATGTTTACCTTCTCCAATGGATCCTTTCTACTTCTTATTGGTGGACGTTCTGTGAGACCTGATTTACACTTGTTTGATGGACCCGCGCATGCGCAGTGCGTGCAATGCTTCTGGAACGCCGCAAGCGGCACTGCGCTCGGGCATTGTTCGTGGAAAGTAAACGTGCATTACACAATAGGGAGACAGAGAAAGAGAGACACGTAGAGACGGAGAAAGAGAGAGGGAGTCAGACAGAGAGAGGGAGTCAGACAGAGAGAGGGAGTCAGACAGAGAGAGGGAGTCAGACAGAGAGAGGGAGTCAGACAGAGAGAGGGAGTCAGACAGAGAGAGGGAGACAGTCAGAGAGAGGGAGTCAGACGGAGAGAGGGAGTCAGACGGAGAGAGGGAGTCAGACGGAGAGAGGGAGTCAGACGGAGAGAGGGAGACAGACAGAGAGAGGGAGACAGACAGAGATATTTTCTAAAACAGTTATATACATTCCAACAATATAAAAAGAATTGCTGTTCCATAAGACAACTCGCGAATTCTAAAGTGGGCGGACTCTTTCTTGGAGCTTTGCTCTCACATGACTTCAGTTGTGTCGTTAGCTGAGTATGAGAATTAAGTGGTAATGCGCAGTATTTAGAATAGACAAACACAATCAAATATTTGCTTCTTTCAATCCAAAATCGAAATTGTTTAATTGTTTTTGTATTTTCCCGGAGTTTTTGGAAATCTAATGAAACTTGTCATAGACACCTGCTAAAAGGCCGGAGGTTGCATAAATTAGTAATTTAGAGATTTATTCTCCAAGTTATCTTTTCTTGTATCACATCTCACACGTATCACCGCAGTCGTGTTTTTTTTCTGATTTCCTGAATTTTGCCCGTATATTGCGGTCCCGTGTCTCCTTCATTTTTAAGGATGTTAAGACACATGTTCAATTTCTGATGAGATCAGTGACTGAGGAGAAGCATGTTTTTGGTTTGTCCTTCCGTTTGGTTTGCCGTGAATATGTCTCCCCTTCAGTTTCCTACAACGTGACGTGCAGTAAATATCGTTCTCTAGCAGTTCTATGGTAACGTGATAATGCATTAGCACTGTACGTACTATATATTTTCATTGCACTAAACCTTTTTGAAAGATATTTAACGGATTTTATTTTTTTCACTGACTTCTTGGTAGCGAACGTCTAACCGACACATTTGCATCCCCATTGCAGTCCATTACAGGGAAGTTCAACTGTTTATTTATTTAGACTTCTTCTTCAAATCTGAAAATTCTCAAAGCCGGAGTCAGAAGTTGCTGTGAAGAGTCGGTATCATGCCAACACAGATGTCAAAGCCCCAAGTCAGAGCCCTCAGGGAGCACAGATCCGTCTGCATACTAATTCTGCGTAACGGGCTTCTAGGCGCGCACTGCAGAAGGAAAGCTTCTTTGAAGGGCCTCTGAGTGGGCGCTACCTCGGCGCGGCCATGGCCTCACGACTTGCTGATTACCGGAGTATCGTGGAGGGACTAGTGGGCTATTCGAGTGCGTAAAGGTATATAAACCCCGGGAGTACAGGTCCGTGGGCCATTAAGGTCATAGTGGGGGAACTTTGAAAAGTTCCACGGTGGCAGCGCCTGGAGGTTTATCCAGTGTCAGCCGCAGTGACGCCTCAGGGGCACACACTATACTCTGTGACATCCGTCCGGATGAGGGGATGCAGAAAAGGCTCTTACGTATATAACTTTCTTTTTTCATGCTCTTATTTCCTCCACTGGCCTTTTCTGAATGCTGAATGCCCACCCACGTGTTTGCCGCGCATTCCTGAATCCGAGGAAGATCTGAAAACGTTTTTTCAAGCAGAGCGTGTTACCGATGTTTAGAGGGTCCGCGGCTTGATGAATAGGATATTCACACACCCCCATCAACACTGATCATTAGTTGCGACTGCCTACTCTTCCGGGAAACACATCGTGTGGGTTCTGTAAGCTGCATGTGAGACACTAATCCTCTGAGCTGCTTCCAGAAGTTCGGTCAACGCTGCCAGAGCAGGACAGTGTGTGTGATTTTTTGGGATGGATTGTCATGATTCCCAATATAAAACTGACAGTGAGTAAACTGCTTCGGAGATCGTTCTTTTGACAGTGTTCTTTTGACAGTGAGTAAACTTCTTCGGAGATCTTCCAACAAATGTCCTATATTTCTAAAAGAACGAGAGATCAAGAAAATCAAAGAATCTGAAGTGTCTTTCCCTGAAGCGCACCTTTGCAAGCACCCTAAGGCAGCCAAAATCTACGTCCAGTTGCCAAACGAATTTTGGCTAACAAAACTGTTTTTGTTCCCATTTGGAAGGATTAAGATTGATAATCTCTCGTCACGCCCCATTTTTGCCTGTTTGTAGGAAGCTAAACGCCCTCGGTGGCTCGTTGGTTAGCGTGTTCGCTTTCCACATTGCAACCCCGGGTTCGATTACCGACCGAGGATTAATTATAACTGCACGCTTTCCTTACAAATGTCCCAGTATCTGTTGCTGTATGACAATGAGAAACCCGCCCATAGATTATGGAGACCAATATATAGTTTGGCGTTTGCTCAATGGATCAGGGAAAGTAGACAAAAACCTGATCGAGATGAGGGTCATTGACCCGGAGGCTGAAGTACATTATTTGTTATAAATATATTAAGTCTTTTAAAAAATTATACAATACAAATGTAAACTAATTCATAATATATCACTGTTTTGTTAAAATAAACAATTTTTCTTTTTGATGATCAGTATAGTCTCTAATTTAATAGAAACAGTTATGCAGCGTAAAATATTTAACTTTTAACTTAAATTTGTGTACCGACTTCACTTGTTTAATGCGTTGTAAAGTAACGTACATGTTGTGTGTGGACTTTTGATAGTGAGCAGTTGTTACTGACACTTGATGACTGTGATTTGTACGACGTGTGTTGTAATTATAAATATCAGTATTGCACGAAAATATGTTCCCGCCGGTAAGTCACTTTTGGCAAATATTACCGATTAGTAAATAAATAGGCAAGGCAGTGGTAAGATTCCAAGCTCAATAAAGAGAGGCTTGCAGGAATCACTGGGATGGCATTTTTTAAATTTCGAATAATTTTATTTTCCAATGAAATTGTCTGGGAAATACATGATGAGCTTCCCCAGAATATTATGACATTTCTCAGGCGGGAATGCGCATTTGAAAAATGCATGCGACGAGATGCACGAAGGCTGACAAAATTTGAAAGAATTCTGAATTCGTATTGCCTTTGCGAATTGGTTTTATTAAACGGGAAGTAATATTTTAATATCGATTCTTGCTTAAAAGATCGTTGTTACCTGTATTCATAATTTAACTTAATATGTGTATGAATTAGGACTGACATCCCAGAGATCAATAAACCGTGCACATATTGCACTTCTCATAGTACGGTTTTGACTGTTTTGTACGTTAAATAAATGAACAATCTTAGAACGTCAGAAATCAAAGCACTCATTACAACTAGAATGATCGCTCTTCGCCTCTCTGTCTCCTACAACGGATTGTTGAGGTCAGACCTAGGAATAAACAATAAATCCGTGTGTTGCGTGGAAAAGGAGCTGCTGCCCAAGATAGCGTGGGACAGAAGTGTACTTTCTTTCCATCAATTGCCATCAATTTTTCAGTTCATTGCTCAATCCCGATGTATGCTCGATCGAGAGCAGTGAGAACTGCAGTCGTAGTTAAGAATGATTTCTCCAAAATACAGAAGAAAACAAGGATTAACATTTCAGCCCATGCTTTCATTTACTGTAAGTAATACACCTGGCAACAAACTTTGCAAATTCTCCAAAGAGTTATTTTAAGTATCGGTTGCAGGTAATATCCCTCCTGATGAATCAACTCATCGAAAAAGTTATTTCAGCAACTTATATATTTATATCATCACGAATATTCAAATGATGTTCAGGGCAAAAATAATTTGCATTTCTATGGACGGATTAGTGTCTATTCATTGTAAACATGATTGTGGGTGTTCTAGACTCAAATAAAAGTATTTTTAGATTAATGCAAAGGAAAGTTGATAAAATCAATCTAGAAAAGTAGTTTTCATTTCACTAAAACTATTTTTTTTAAATCTGTTAAATTACGTTAAATTGACAATGTATTATGTATAATATATCTAAAGTGAGAGTGGTGTACGATAATTTCACAAAGACGCCAATGACCTTAGATGTTGAAGTGTCCTTAAACCTTAATCATCATCATCATTTATATTCTCTGAATTGAAGTTTTCTGCACACAGGAAATCCCAACGACAGCTCGGTAATGTAAATGTTTCATCTTAAAAAAATATTAAAAAATTCACCTTTCACTGTATCCTCCTTAAATGAAAAAAATAAACTTCCAGAAACATTCTTTTCCAACACATATGGAAATTTCACTCCATCGTTAAAGTCGAGGTAATAAACTTTAATTTTAAAGTGTGAAGATACTATAAAGTAAGAGTGAAGAGAGGCACATGTTTGCACCACAATTTTATCACATATTAGTTTTTCAATGCATATGTACATTGGTTTACATATTGAATTATGTTGTGATTGTCAGATCTTCAATATGGTACTCGGTATTTGTATTTTCGCCATCGTGTACGAAACGCCCATTTCCCAGCGAAATCCTCTAATGCAGCAGTGGAGACGATGGCGTAAGGTTCTGCATCACCCTTTCGGGTCGCGAACGCCTACCCTGTAATGTTAGCTCGGCGCTGCGTTACGGCAGATCAAAATTGCTACCTTCGTAAAATATAGCTCAACCACAGAACACGGCTTTAAGCTGACAATGAAGGACAGTGCATGGTTTCACACCTTAGAACAATTAATTACACCAGTACCAAAAATGGAGAAAGTACCAAAAATGTGAGAGATGGACGAGAAAGAGAGTGAAAGGCAGGCGTCGGAAGAAGGGAGCGGAAGAAGAGAACGAGTAATGGTCGCTTCACAGAAGTACGGGAAGGGGGCAAGGAGGGGGAGAAGAAGAGAGAAGCGAAGAAGAAAAGGGCAGCGGAGGAAGAGGAGCGCGGAACGTGAGGGAGATGTGCTGCCCATCTCGTTGTGCGTGGAGGAGGGCTGAGCGTGACGTCCCGTGAGCGGCCTATCTGCTTGAACGGGCGACCCGCCCCGCCCCGCCCCGCCCGATTTGCATTCGCCGGCTGCGGGGCCTGGCGACCGCGCCTGACGTGACTCGCAGAGGTTAGTTGTGCTTGCGGTGGCCCCGCGGAGGATCTGTCAGCCTCGCTCGCCAAAAGGCTCGGGGGCGGGGCAGCGGACTATTTCAAGTTTTGTCCCGGTTCTCACGGACGCGCCACAGCCCAAGCGTCGCTGCCCTCGGTCTCTGTTGCGGGGGCGGGGAGGCCGGTAGTGATATCTGGCGCTAATGAAGAGGTGCGGCGAGCTCCGTCGGGAGAAATTTGGCCACGGACACTTTGGTCCCAATCGAAGGTGAGCGAACCTCTACGCAGGTGATTTTCGGAGGTGATTGTGCTTTAAAGCCCTTCTTTCAGGGCATGAAAGGCCAAAGTCAAACGTCAGATGAAAAGTCTCCTAATTTCAAATTGATTTTCGTTCCGACTGCTACGATTGCTTTGTCATTTCGATTCTGTAAGAAAACACCCACTCTGTAAAACTGAATATTGGCATTGACCCGTCTTGCACCAAGCCATATGCTCATATAATACTTAGAATCGAGGAAATTAAAGAACATTTATTTTCTTGATTCAATGAAGGCATAGGAAATGGAAAATTTCAATAATACAAATAAAAATACATTTTACAACATGTCTTGATCGTGATGTGATTATCAAATGAAAGCGTCTTCGTATCTTGTTGCGACTGTATATAAAGGTAAACAAAAGAATGTTGGCTCGTGAGCTTACTATATCTCATTAAGAACTAAGCGCAGTCTTTATCTTTCTTTGCTTTTTTTTCTGACAATATAACCTGCTACTCACTAAACAATTCTTTAATTAACTGAAATCAGTCGTACTAATTTTTTAATCCCTAAACAACAAACTAAATAATTTTTTGAAAATATCCCAGATTATTTTCAAACAATGAGTTTATTATTATTCATTTCTAGTGAGTACCGCACATTGCAATATATTGCTGGAAAAAGGTAGACTTCTTAGGCTCGCGTTCTCGCGCTTTCCAGTTAAAATAAACCCGCGCGTAGCGATCTTATCTTGTATCCTTGCTAACAAGTTGACCCCGATGTTATTGACATTAAAACTACTTTAATTCCCAAAATGATTTCAAACGGACTGGTCTGTTTAAAACATAAACCTGTTTGTGTCCCTATTTTTTCGTCGTTAACATTGCATCCTACAAGGAACAACTACTTTGCAATTGTTCTAAAAAAACAACAACAAACAAATCGCTGATGGTTTTTAGAAACAAAATCAGTGTACGAAAATAACCCCACTGATTAATCCCAGTCAATTTTTAATAAAAAATACCTTTTCTGTTGTGTAAAGGAAAACTCAATAGTTGCTAGTAACGTATTCAAGGACGATAAGCCAAATATGTCTTTAAAATGGTGTTTAATCAATTTGTTTTAATTAAAATTTCGCGGTCGCTCACATTACACTAATGATATGAGATCATATAAGGATAGTACTAAATCTAATTTCCGCACAATCAACACTAAATCATGCAAGATATATTTGTATTTTTCGTTTATCATACACGTAGGAAATTTTAGACGTTAGATTGGTTAAACGCTTGAAAAAATATAAACAATAAACATCTTAAAGCCATGAAAGAATGAAACATGGAACAAAGCCATGAAGCAAAGAAATGAAGTCATGGAACAATGAAGCCATTGGACAAAGAAATTAGAGAATAGGGAATTGGCGAGAATGTGTTTGTAAAAGATACTTTTTGTTCCTGGTTTCTTATAAGAAAATAAACGACTTTAAAAGTATAAAATTACGTTTCGTACTCCGGCACACAATGGCAATTTCGATGAGGTATTATGAATTAGACGTTTCGATACTGAGCTGGGTGTCATCACTGTATACATAAAGTGCATATCAGTCAGTGGCAGGCTTCCAGTTGCGTTTCTGTGAACACAGTAGGATCAGCAAAACATAAATACCATATAAAGTTCAGAAAGCCATCATCCCTCGTCATATGGGATTGCACGAGGGTCACGTAGGGTATTTAGTCAGCTTTCAATGTCGAAGAGGGGCGAATAATGTTTTTGTAGTAGCAACCGACACATTTCATGCTGAAACCAATGCTCTGTTGTGCCATTTAATTTCCTGATATCCATTGAATAGTAGTGGAAACATACTGTGACTGAATGGGCCGGAAATTTTTCTGTTTCAAAGGGATACAATCTTTATCAGTTCCGGAATAGAGTAGTGTTGGCAAAGAAATATATTTTTATTACGAAAATAATGTTATTTTGGAAAGATGTTTTTGTACCGTGAGTACAACTTACGATTCAGGAGAAACATTAGTTGGTTTATGGATATGCATCCGAATTGTCGAGTTGGCTCCCGTACATCGATCTATAAGTAAACATTGCACTCGGTACTTGGGTCCTTCTGTGACGCAGTTTCTGCTATTTCGTACCTCGCCATGAAATGGTTTACGAGCTGTCTGAGCATTACAGACGTCTGCGCGCGTTGCTTATAATTATTCAACGTTGCCTATTATTATGCAAGAAGCAAAATGAACTCTACGCACAAGCACATGCAACCAAGTAGCTACTTCTCTCGCAAATTGTGGTGGGAGTAAGACTCCATTTTAAACGCTAATGCGACTACAGTAAACTCGCGTGCGTATTAGCACTTGAAGGTGTTTACAGAAGCGGCTGGGACGTTGATAAATATAAAATATTAGGTGCCAGGGGCTTTTATTCATTTCTTCGTAATTTGCGTGAAGAGATTTGTACGAAATGTTGCCGCTACAGATTTTAGTATCTGAGATATAATCTTATGATATGTGATTACTTGTAAAATTCATTAACGTTTTTTTCCGTTAAATAAACGCTTATCTTTACACTTTCGAAGCATGTATAATGATTGATACGTGTACAGAAAAAGAGAGTTGGATATTTGTTACTCATTATACATTAAAATTTTTCTTGTGCGTTAAATCTTCATTAAACTTTTCATTTAACGGGGTTTCGAAATAATTTCTATTTTTAAAAATATATTAGGCTAATGCTGCATTAAACTAAATTGGCGCTTGAAGTGGAAATTTAATTAAAGTACCGTCGTCTGGACTTCACAAAGGCGATTTTATTTTTGTTATAATTCAAAAAAAAATTGCGAGTGTGGCACAGAAGAAGAAAACTGGTATTCTTTATAAACTGGGTTATGATATGCGTATGAGTGCGCTACTTTGAAAAATTAAAAGTGTTGAAATAACTTAAAAGAGAGATGTCGTGACATGCAAAAAACCTATGCACCGAAAATATACCAGACGTAACTATAATTGACATCTAATTCAAGTTAACGGAGTTCGTAATTATATTTTTCCAATCATGTTTCGTGATCTTAGGTAATTTTCCTAGTATTCCTTGTTCTTCTGCCTGTATGCATTTTTATCTTATCTTCCATTTATGCCCATTCGTTTTCTTTTCTCTATCGATTATTTGTTAACCGTTGAGTAGTTCTATACTCTGACCATCGTAGGGTAAGTACAACTGTAGAGGCTACAGTTATCTGTCAACATTTTCGTAGACATTTCAAAATACTTTACGTCAGTATTTACTATGTGAATCTTAACGGGCGTTAACATTCCTCTTTCTAAATAGATCCATTTCCTAAAATGAACAAATTTTAATTTGTTAAAATTTTTATTAATTTTCTTTCGAATTAAGATTTTGTTCCAGAATTGGGAACTTGAAAATTACTCCATTTTGGTAGTTTTCAGAAACTCGACTCGGTAAAACCAATCTATATCTACCCTCTGAAAGTGTTTGCGGCCAAAAATGTGCGATAAAGTAGTGGATCGTGATAGATTATTGCAATGCCAATAATCAACCAATGCCAATAATCATGCCAATAAACATCCTAATTATATTAGGATGTTTTCAGCTTATTCTTCAAATATAAAATGAGAGAAAATAAACAAATTATATTCTTTGTAACCGTAACCAGTAGAAGGTATAAGTCATCCGCATTTGCACGATTGAATTAAATGAAAACATTTTATTATTATTTTTAATTTTTGTCCCAGAAGTAGTACACAGCGCTCGTCTCACACTGATTCTATCGCTGAAGGCCAATAATATTTCCCGTAGCATTAAGGAAATTCGCTGCATATGTCACAGGGATATTAATAATGTTACGAATGTTGCTCAATATAATTTCATAATTAGAAGGACTTCTTTGACAGTATAAAATATTATCTATTACATATACCATGTATCAAACATTTTTTGATGTGTTCGTTTCATGAATAATAGAATATAGAATTTAAATAAGAGTTCGAGTCGGGAGCGGTGTTGGAGTAGGAATATTGGTTTCCAATGCCGCTTGCCTTATTCCCATATCATGTTACACAGGTACCTAGATAACGTACGATTTGACTGGGTGCTTGTGTATTTCACTATGGGAAACAAGTTAACGAATTCTTGAGAGATTCTATGGCTTTAGGATAAAGGGGAGAGTTTTATTATTACAAGTTATTTAGTTATACAATTCTTACAGTCGTTTGTCAGAAAATGAACACGGAACAATTGAGGGTATCGGATTGAGGTGGTGAGAAAAGCGCTTCATACGATGATGAAAGTACAGCGCTTAAAACATTGAGGGATGCGCGTACCGGCTATTAATCTAACGAGTTATAACCTTTTTATTTTTTCTGCTTCTCGACCAATGACATTGACGGATGTTCACGTGTGATGCTACGACTATTTTACAATTCGGGATGAGAGTTATAGAGCACAACAAGTTTATTTAGAAACTATTTACACTCTCTACACAACGTTTTTTTTTAAAGTGGCGTTTCAGGGTCATCCACGAAAAAGTGAGAGGAAATACAGAGGGGATCGAATAGAGAGCTCCAACGTCACTATAGCTCCCACTTTCACGTCTCTCTATTGGAGTCTGACTTCCCTGTCCCTTGTTCGTGCGTGACATCGAGAAACCACGTTAAAAAAATCGAAGTAAACTCGTTCGTGTTGTACGCTCTATTTCGCATAACTCATTCATTTTACATTTGCCCATGGAACGATGCAATCTGTTCACAACCGTCTGTTCACGCTGAGTCACCGCCGTCTGAATGAGGTGCACGTCTCCAGTAAAAATAAATCAATTATGAACGGTATTGAGGCAGTGAGGTCAGTAAACCCCACTCAGGGTCGGGTATTAGGACACAGTTTGTAAATGTAGTAATGTGCAGAGGAACGAATGTCTTTTAGTGACTAGTGAATGACACGCATTGTTGTTAATGCACAGTGCGTCGGAAAAGTTTCTCCGTAGTGGCACCATGCTGATGAGAGTCCTATCAACACAAATTATGTTGGTATCACGAGCGCCGGGACTATTTCGGGGGCGGGAGAAGCGGCGGAGGTGGCAGCCCTGATTCGGCTCGGGGCGGAGAGACTTTGCTGGCGCGATGAATTATCTTGTAATATTACTTAGGGTCAGCAGTGTCTCATAGCTTACTGTTTAGCTGCTGTAGAAAATCCTGCCGCCATCGGGATTCGCACCGAAGACCTCCCGCCCAACGAAACGTCGGCTGCGGACCCGCAGGCGCACCCGGGGTACCCGTTGGCTGGGCTTTTTCCGGAATAGATCCACAACCTCTCAGGGACGTTAATTTGATTGAATTTGATACAAAAACGGTTAAAGCAGTAAAAAACGGCAAGTGACGTCCCAAGACCCACCTTTGTACTGCACAAAGTGAAATTATGAGAAAAGGACCAACAAAGAGGGATTATGGGTATTTGAAAACTAAAAAATGTTCCCTCCCCAGCAATAACCTAATTAAACTTATTTACATCGGCAAACGAATTACAGATTTGATTTTATTGTTTTTATGTTCATGTATTATGTTGCAAAACTAGGGGCCATTTCAGCATTTAATCAAAGGATTACGGAAGCCGGAGGAACAGCATCAATTAATGCTATAAACAAAATATGTTATCCGTAATGTGCTCAATGAAAGATGAATTTGTGTATAAAGGTGTCTGATTTAAAGTTATTTTATAATAATCATACGGTAATGATACAATAACGATAATAATAAGGTGTGACTCTTAGTAGCCACTCCCGTGCATCGGTAGATTCACCAGCCCACCCGGAGGCGCAGGGCTTGGGCAGCTACCTCTAAAGACACTGACTCCACGGCGTGGGTTCGAATCCCGAGGAAGGCAGACATATTTTCAATAACATTTGTGGCGTGGGAGGCATTCACAGTCCCTGTTGTTCCACTTCTAAGTTTCTAATCCTCCTCTCCAATTTCCTAGACATTTCCGGTAACTAATTCAAAATTGAGGTATTTTTAACACTGAAATTCCATTTCATTCGAACTCCGTTATAGCCCATGAGCTATCTCTGGCAATAATATATGGAGTGGACCGCAATGGGCCCACAGGCCACAGCGGCGTGAGATATAGGGTGGCACTAGGACCCAGGGAGTTGGATACCGCGGAGGTCTAGTAGATAGCAGATAGGAGAGAGCCGTGCAAACCAAAAATGAGTCCGGATTACATAGCTCGGAACCCTTATCACTAACTCCGAATTTGGGCCACGCTTAAACTGACGGAACAATAAGCAGCCTCTGACCATGTGAGTGGTGCCTATGTTGTCGCTAGATATCAATGACTTTGGGACTTATGTCCACAAAATTCAAATTTGTTTCAATTTCATTGCATTTGTGAACAGGATTTTAATCTGTGGTGAGAATGGGATACATTATTTTTAGCCGGATACGAAGCGTCGAACCCTACAGTGGAAACACGAAGAATTGCCTGTCCGTAAGAAAAACGCAACTATCTACGGATAACCATCTCTTGAAGTACTTAAAGGAGAAACAACACAATCCAAAAATTCGATATTAGAAAAAGTCTTTTAAAAGTTTAATGATCCTCCCACAATCAGTGTACTTGTTAAGATGTTACTATTTACTTTTTTGAAGTCACGTCTTCTGTATTATTATTATTATTATTATTATTATTATTGTCATTATTATTATTACTATTATTATCATTATTATTATAATTATAGTTTGATTCTTTGCTAATGGATGAATTTATCTCATTCAATCTCGTACAAGAAAAGTATGCTCAGTCATCAACATCAGTATGCCAGATGAAAATCAATGAATGTTTCTTTTCTACGAGTACTGTGGAAAAATCGGATGGCAATGCCAATGATTTGAAAGATTGAAATAAATTGTCCGAATGAACACAATAAGAACGTCGGTTAAATATTGCGAACCAAAAGTTCTGAAAAACCTATTTTGCAAATGAATGGGGAGCATATTGTTTGAACGGTACATAATTGGCCACGCTAATGGGCAATGGCGCGCGCCCGCCTGTCCGCCCGACCGACAATCTCGGCAGCGCGCGCAGCGGCCGTGCTGTGTGCCGTGGCCGTGTGCCGTGTGGTCTGCCGTGCCGTGTTTGCCGACGCAGGACATGACCGGTGCGATGGAAAGACATGTTTGCATCTCGCATATATGCACCCACATAGGCCGTCCTGCTCTCTGATCTGATCTTGTTGTGCTCCTTTGATCTTTCCCCATTATCCGCGAGCAATGTTAGGTGGTCAGAGGTTGGGCGGGAGAGTGATCGTTCTAAAAAGAGGGATGAATTAGTTTCCTTGAGGCATTGAAGTTCTACAACAAATTTTTACATGTAAAATTCAATGGATACAGGAATAATGTACTACTTAATCTTGTGTAACGAGAATCGAATAGTTGATTTAATGTTTTAGCGTGATAATATTGATAGATTTTTATACGGCGTGTGTTGTTTCTATCATGTTTTATCCCATATCCGTTTTGTTCTCACCTTGAAGGTTCTCCAAGCGTCCAAGTACACTCCTGTTTTCGTACTGGACTCAACGAGGCGAATTTTATGAGTTTGACGTTCAGCCTAAAAAACCTGGAGATTTTATTGTATTTTTGAAGCTCAACGTCGACTATTCAAAAATGTCTCTTCTGGTTATGGGCAGGTATACCACATTTTTTATCCCCCATTCCGTGCTGTGCCGAACGGCGGCGCTGTAGCCTTCGCTTCTGCTGCTCCGATGGCGCAGAGGGCCTCTTTGTTCTAAATGCCGCATTATAATAGGCCATGGCCTAAAGCATGACGTGCGGGTTTTCCGCAAAGTCTGCGCAAGGCGGACGCTACAAGTATTACGTCACAAAGAAAATGCGAACGACAGCCATTGTATAGCGGGAGGAAAGGGCTCGGCAGGGAATTATGTTAAGGAATTCTCGCCTGAGACCCGTCACGATGGCGCGAAATCCTAGTTTGAGGAAAAATGGGTGTCGATACTCTAGTATAACCCGCGATTCGTCAGTTACAAAGACACCATTATATACTTGTGATGTCTGAGATCGTCATGCTGGTTCGTTTGCAATATTTAAGCAAAAACTTAAAATATGACCACTATGTCCTGGCCTGTCAAAGCGCCTTTCCAGCATTGTGTGTTGGTCTAAATAGCCGGTGGCGATTTAGGGAAATAGCGGGGAGAAATACCCGGGGGGAAACAGCGGAGGGAGTCGCGATGCCTGCTGCGCTGGGAGGAGCGTTCGCGGCTTGTTTCCACAAGATGGAAGAGAGAGTCCTGGAAATCCTGCAAGCGAAACCACTAGAAAGACTGAGTCTTTATTAAGTAGAAACGCTATCACAAATGTACAACTTATATGCGCAGGTTTGTTTGAGCTCTCGATTTTGCTAGTGGTGGTAGGAGTAGAGTCGGTGGTATGGGTTGAAAACATTTTACCGACGCAATAAAATATGGGGTTATTTAGAGTAATAACATTTGTTGTTTGTTCACCGATGCAAATACGTTTTGTATCGTTGTTTCAAAGTTTTCAACCGTTGCTAATCTCGCTTTGTTGATACTGTGCGTAGATCACATTTTTCCACCGTACGTAACATACAGTCCATACTGTTTTGACGAAAAAACATTAATCCTGTCGCGTACAGTATCCGACAGAAGACCACTTTAGAATAGATACGACAGAATGGCTATCTGCAAGACAGGACAGTTCGAGACAATCCTGTCCCGTTGAACGGACAGTGGCGGCGCTCCCATCTTCGGACCTAGTCATTCCTGAACTGAGCTCCAAGGATTGAAGAGCTTTGCAAAGTGACGCGTCCCCATTTCTATTGGTTTACTAGTTTTACGTATCAATATATTGTTAAGACGTTTTTCATAATGCTAATAAAAATTGTGTTCAGAAATTTAGTTTTTCTTATGCTGAACGATAACCATTCAAACCTGTCTTAAACTGTATGGCTTCATTTGAATACTTTTCTTTTGTATATTCTTGAAGATAGGTCACTGTGGTGATACGCCCGTCCAATTGCAGGACATGGTGACAACAATTGCATTAGACGGTGCCCTAGAGCTATTGTTTTGGACACGCCTCATTTAAAATTACCCTCATCTTTCGAGGGTGTATCTCTGTAAACAAGTGGCGAATCCAAAAAAGGTTTCCCCTCTTTTGTGAAATAAAACACAACATGCACAACTTTATTGCTCACAGGAAGAGCAATATTTGTGTTGTTTTTCGACATTGCCACCACACAACGTAAGACACTTGTCTATTCAGTCGTCTTCAGCTCTTCGTCGTTGTGAAAATGGTGATGGATGAACAGGAATGTCTTCAGGTGAAGGAAAAGATGAAAATCGCTGGATGCGAACTCAGGACTGCATAGGGGATGAGCAAACAACTCTCAGTCAAACTCCTGCCGAACAGTTGCTGTTTACCGTGCCGTATGTAGACGAGAATTGTCATGGAGCAGCACAACACATGCAGTGAGCTCACCCGAAAGGGCTGACGATGAATTTCGATCGACACGATGTTTTGTGCATTAAGGAACTTTCTCACTGAACGAATCTCCCAGGAGGCGGGTACAGAATAAGTGCCGCCATTTCGTGCCACTGCTTCCACGCAACTGGCCCTCAGGGGGCCTGTCCGGCTGGCACATCATTGATACGTCAAAGATATGCTATGCATGCGCAACATGCCTGCCCAAATGCGTGTACTTTCAAAGCCAAAAATAGGGGAACTTACTTTCTGGACGCGCCTCGTAGTATGGAACAAATGGAAGAATAAATCATACAAGTTTGTCATAGATTACTTATAGTTCTAGTAGGGAATGTGACACATTTTGCTTTATACACTGCATTTTTTCATGTGGTGCATTTTAATTTATAACTTAATTGATGAATAATACATTAATTGATTTTGCCCTTCAAATTCAACTAAATTTTAGTCTGATGTGACATCGGACTAACTACTCGAAGACTCTCATTTTATTTATACGTCGTTTTAAATTTTGTGACGCGTATAAATTAGGAACGAGTTCGTAGACTGAAGTTTTATTGACAATGATGTACATTATTCATATCTTCATTATAATGATCGGGAGAACCACGTCGTTACGGCCATGCTTGTGATAAATGGTTTTGATGGACAGGTTATAAGTGATAATGGTTCGATTTGTAAGATGGGGATGTGAAACTAGCAAAAGGAAAATTGAGATCTTCTGCGGTAATAATTGTGAATGACCGAGACTAGAAGAGGATGCTATTGCTCCCTTCTTTCTTGTCGCATAGGTGTCTGTCGGTGATTCTTTCTTAACGCTTCTCTCCCTTTCTCCCTTTTTCAGTTGCTCTGACCTGATTGATTCAGTGCGCGTCCACCTTGTTACATTTTACCATCAATTGATTTCGTATCGTTCGTCGTATTATGTGAGAACGTGCCTACCGCGCTCTCCGCCCTTAGGAGCAGGCGCTCTCGCCGGAGCGCTGGCTAGTGGGGCCATCGAGGTGGGGGCGCGGGGGATCGCGTCTCAAGTGGGGGTCTGGCGTCGCGGCGAGCGCGGTGCGCGGCCGGCGCATTATCCCGCCATTGGCCGCCGTTAGTGAACAAGACGCCCGGCCGCCGGATGGCTTTACACAAGCCCCCATGTGTTGACTCAGAGATGGCGTTATTGGCTCGTAGCCGAAAAAGCATTGTGCAGACGGGCGGGTGGGCGGACGGGCGCTTGTTTGCTCTGTTGGCGCCCGCGCCGGCGCACCCCGCGCCACTCCCCGCACCTCACGCCCGTCACTCCCCGCTCCACAGGCCCGCCACTCCCCGCCTCACACGCCCGCCACTCCCTGCACCACACGCCCGCCACTTCTTGCACCACACGTCAGCCACCCCCCGCACCACATGCCAACCACACCCCGCTCCACACACCAGCCACTCCCCGCACCACACTCCCGCCACTCCCCGCACCACACGCCAGCCACTCCCCGCACCACATGCCCGTCTCTCCCCGCACCACACTCCCGCCACTCCCCGCTCCACACGCCGCCACTCCCCGCCTCACACGCCCGTCACTCCCTCACCACACTTCCGCCACTCCCCGCACCAGACACCCGCCACTTCCCGCAACACGCCAGCCATTCCCCGCACCACACGCCAGCCACTCCCCGCACCACACGCCCGCCACTCCTCACTCCACACGCCAGCCACTCCCCGCACCACACGTCAGCCACTCCCCTGGCTCGTCCCCTCCTGCCTCTGCTCAGTGCACATGTCATCGCGCCACTCTGCCCCCACCGCAGCCCCTCCTCCGCTCCTATCCCTTCCTCGCCCCCTCTTCCCCGCCCTGCCCCGGTTCCGTCCCTGCCGCCTCCTCAGTCCAGGCGAGTCCCGCCAGCCTCACGCGCATATGTGCCCCAGGACCCCTCACTGGTCCCGGCTGGACCAAACATGACCGCCGCGCCGTCTGCTCGAGCAGCAGATTTGTCCACAAGGACCTAGGGTTCCAATGCCGACAATTGCGGTTTCGGCTCTAGCTGTATAACGGGCGACGGTATAACGGGCTGTATAACTTCAGACGTTGTCTGGAAGAGCGGCCGGCTAATCTGATCGGTAGTTTTTCTTGCTTTCTCCGAACAATGCCCGACGAATGCCTTAAAACCTTAAAAAGAAATGCCTTAAAAATGTGGCTACGGACCACGCGCGATCTTTCCTTTCTATCCACTGCCCTATTGTCTCCCCTTTCGCGTGTGCGTTACACGGGTTGCACTACCACACATGAATTCTCGGCTATCCGGGAGACGCCGCGTCGTTGGCTGGGGTGCCGACGTTTCGCCTGACATATCGCAGGCTTCCTCAGGGCAGTGACCTGAGGAAGGAGCGTCACTGCCCTGAGGAAGCCTGCGATATGTCAGGCGAAACGTCGGCACCCCAGCCAACGACGCGGCGTCTCCCGGATAGCCGAGAATTCATGGATTCGAGCCGCGGAAGCTTACGTATACATCTACCACACATGCCGGGAGACCATTTGAGAGCTTAGAGCTTTTCCCTGCTGGGGCGATGCCCCTCTAAGGAGATATCTGAGAGACACAGCGTTACTCATTACCGTGAGTCTACAAATTATATTTTATGATATTAATATAATATTAATTATTATAATATTAATAATTATAATAAATCAATATATTACAATTAATAATAAATTAATATTATATTAATAATTAATAGTTTTTATAGGTTCACGCTAATGGGGTAACTGTGTGTCGTTCTATGGGGGAGAAGTACAATCTTTGCACATTTTCTTGTGCTCTGGAATCCCAACTACATTAAGTCTAATTATGAATACCGGTAGCAACGATAGTTGTTTGCAAGAATTGTGAAGAATTGTGTGAACAAATTTGTTGCCATGTAATAAAAAATATATGCAAAATCAGATGAGCGATAATTTTTTGATATAATGCCTTATGTGAAGAAATCGACTTACTGTTGCGCAAAAATGGAGAACGAGAATTTAAATGACTATATTTCTCACTAAGCTCATGGAAACGTGCGCAGATAATGGTTATACACACTTATTGTAAGCGCCTCCCCCTTTCCAACTTCCCCGGACCTGATAATTCCATTTATTGCTCAGCCATCCTCCTAACACCTCGTCAATTTTTATCATTTTCTCGTCAGTCTTCTGCACGGGATAAAGAACGCCCTTGTTATCTCACATTTTGTGTGCTATTTCGACAAGGGGGAAAAATTACGTAATCGCCACGAGTTCTCCGCCGGGTATTCCTCTGCATTTTCAGCTCTGTTTTCGATCCGAGATGCAACGATACGGAATGGCACGCGGAATAAAGCGGAGTGGGGCTCGGCCCTCGCGGCCCAGAATTCCGACCGCGGTCCGTTCTGATCATTTGAAGTTCCACATCGATTGGTTAGAATTTTTGCGGATGTGGATGCCATAGCTCCAACTCGAACGGGCGGCATGCCGAGAGCTCTGGGAGCGAGATGTGGATGTTTCGGATCCACTCGAGACGGCGCCGCTCTCCGCGCTGGGGAAGGAATTCCTCGTGTTTAGCAGGTGGTTGTTAACTCGACAGGCATTTAAATAGCAGTTGCGAACTTTGGCAGAGGGACTAAACTACACGGCTATGGTTTCCTCATAAACTCCTCGTAACGATTTGGAGTAGTGAGGCTTTAGTGGGACCAACCAGAACCCGCAGTAGAATATTTAACCTCCCCCCACGCACCGCTCTCGCAATTTCTTTTTAATTAAATTGTTAAATGTTTGTTAATGAGCATTTAATGTGAAAGTATTCCTGAATATTACAGTTTTGAAAACAAAATATTTTTAATCTTTAGTTATTTTCACATATTATTTTCATATTAATGCATTATAAAGTTTCTTTTATAATTTTGATTCCCTATAAGTATTTTTTTACACTGATCTTGGATTCGGCCACTAAGGCAAGATACGTTTTTGAAATAGTGAAATATTAGATATTATAACTCAATAATTATTACCCTTCTGGTATTTTCGCACATAAAAGTAAGGTTCTTATATGTTAATCCGCAGAAATACGTTGATTTGAGTAAAGTCTAGGATTGAGATTCCAAAAACAGCGGCGGGGGTATCTGCGTTGGGGTTGGATGGTTTGGTGAATACTGCATTTGCGGGTAATTTAATTAAGTAAAATTGGGGACGTAGGAAGTAGTGTTGGAAGTAATTTTGGTGTCGGAGGGGGGGGGGGCGAAGTGGGGCAGCCTCCAGTGATAGGGTTCCCCGCGGATGCTGCCGCTCTGGGCAGCAGCGGGGGGGGGGGGGGGGGCTTCCGGCGGGCGCTGCTCGGCCCTGAATGCCAAGTGGCCCCGCCGCGCCCTGGTCCGTCCGGCCCTGCACTGGCCTCCTGCATTCATTCGCTCGGGCGGAGGCCGCCCCGCCGCTGCATATCCCCCGGGCGTCGCATTGTGCGATTTCGTTGCGTGGCAGGCGCTGGGCCTTGTGTTGTTCCTGCCGCCCCTCCCCCTTCCCCACATCATTCCACTCCATCCCTCCCGTCATGTTCCGACCCCCTGCCCCTACCCTACCCGGTCCCTCCATTCCTTTCCTATCCTCACTCCGCTCTTTTCGCTCTACCCTTCTTCTCCACCTCAGTCAATCCAACCCTCCTCGCTCGCCTCGTCTTCCACGTCCCAACCACCCGCGCCGCCGTAGACAAGTAGCTGTTTGACAGGCGCCGAGGCTGATTTTTTAATATTTGTTTCGGCCTCCGGCTCTCCTCTCTGCCTTCCGCGAATCTCTCAAAGCGAATACTTTCCTATTCTATGAAATTGCGTTCACGTCCGGTGACGCCCCGCGCCCTGCCCGCCCTCGCCGTCTTGCTGGCCGCTGCCCCGCTGCTTCCTATTCCTCGGCCGTACCTGCCGTCTGCCTTGAGCCAGAAGCCTGCGCCGCTCGGCTGCGCTCGGCTGCGTGCTCGCAAACACGAGTTGCGCACTCGTCTCCTGCGATCCTTCGCGCGCCGCTCACCGCCGCGCCGCTCTGCTAGACCACAGCCGCCCCGCAGCCGACCTCGCCACCACCCCGTTAACGCTCCATTCACGCGCATCCGACCTACCCCGCCCTGCCCCGCCGCGCCCCCATCCCACCAATCCTGCACCTCGCTTCGACCTCAGTACTGCGCCGCCACCGCAGCCGCCCCATCCCACGTCCCCTGCCCCCCCCCCCCCGCCCCGACTCATCACCGCCCCCGCCGCCGCCTCCTCTCAGCGGCACGTCGCGGCGCGGCGGCCCGGCAAGACCCGGCCCAGCCCCGGCCCAGCCCAGCGGCCGCCCATTTCCGACAAACACAATTTTCTTGGGCTCCGCGCAGTCAGCGCATCTCGATCGGATCTGTGGCCAAACGCGGCGGCGGCGGCGGTCTAGGCTGGCCGGGCGGCCGGGCGGCTGGGCGGCGGCGGCGGCGGCGTGAGAGGAGGCGGTCGCGGGGCTGCCCGTTGAATACAGAGCAGCGGCCTCCGTCTGCGGCCGTGCTCTCCCGGCCCTGGGCTGCGGGCCCCGCCCCCGCCCTCCTGCCCAGCCCTTCGCCTTCGCGTTTTCGCGGCCTTCGCCGGGCCCTTCCCGCCTCCACCCCCGCGCCGCGTTTATCTTATTTGAAGGCGGCGGCGGGAAACAATCTGCGTGGGCGGCGGGCGAGGGCGGGCGGAAGCGGCGGCCCCCGCTCGCATCCACCTAGGTCCAGGAGCAGCGCGAGCGGGCCGGGGCAAATGAGGACTGTGGCCGCGTCGCGCGCGCTCGGGTGTTCCAGGTTCCGGGAGAGCCCATGCGCTTGGTCGGAGCCGCGGCATGAGGAGCAGCACTCGGATTCCTATGACCTAAAAATTCTTTGAAAATTATCTATAAAATGAATTATAAATAAGGGAAAAAGTACCTATTTCTGAAAAAAAATTGTATGAAAATGTTTATTTATTCAATGAATTTCACACTGTTAAATAAAAGTCATTTATATAAAATTTTATTTAATACAAAGTATTTATTTAGGATGTAATGTAATCCTTAGCTGAGATCTTCCAGCCGTCAGTTTTGAAAGGTCGAGGAAGTTACTGATGATCCATGTAATTTTGAGTGTTCTAAAACTACAGTCCACTACAGTGGTGAACTTTTACTAATAAAAAGCATGAAAAGGAAACAAAATGCCTAAGGTGACAAAATGTCACAAAATTTCACAAAACAATGAACTAAAAATTGAAAAATGGCAAAAATGACCTAATATATATATATATATATATATATATATATATATATATATATATATATATATATATATATATATATATATATATATATATATATATATATATATATATATATATATATATATATATATATATATATATATATATATATATATATATATATATATATATACCGAGCGAAGTGGCTCAGTGCGTAGCGCACTGACTTCGTAATCGGGAGGTCCAGGTTCGATTCCCGGGCCGGCCATCCTGACCGGGGTTTTCGTGGTTTCCCTCGGTCATAAAGGCGAATGCTGGGGTGGTTCCAAAAGTCCACGATCACCTATCACCTTTCACCAATATCCTATCACCTCCTAATCCATTCCTATCATCTCATAATTCACACTTCAAGGCGTAACAACCTTGTCGTAATCCGAGGATACAGCTGAAAAGCTGATCCTGGAAGAATTACACGCACGTTAATCGTGTGTAGCGTGGTCAGTAATGGCCTATACGCCAATAATAATAATAATTATATATATATATATATATATATCACCAATAAGACGTGATAAACACACATTTATAAGTTAGCTACGTCTAGAATGCACCAACGAAAAGATGACATGTCATCAGAAACCGAGCCCTGTTGATGAGTATTTCGCCAGCCAGTTACCTTGTGTGTTCGGGGTGTCATCTAGCACAACACGCAACTGGAAGTAGTAAAATTACATTCTAGATGGTGCGACATTTTCAATCAATGTTTGACGCAAAATTCACAATCATGCTCCACTTTACTATTGCTTGAGTAATTAAGACTGTACTTTTGAATTAATGGATATAATTCTTATACTTGACACTGACTACTGATAATTTCTTTGCCCAGGACGTCGAAGGGTTCGACGCCCTCGATGAGTATGTTAATTCAGCAAGTGTGTAGAGGACAATTCGGAGAAACAATTGTGGTAGTTTATCGTATCATTGTTAATCGTCCAATTACCACCTTCCTCAAAATATTACAGCTCCCTTATCCATGTACTCTTTCAAATACACATTTCTTTTAAGGAAATACTCAATGAAGTATCTAATAACTATGCGATACATTTAAAAAATTGTTGGAAGGATATGATTTATTGATAATATGGCAAATGCATATAGGGCATGAGCAATCAAAATCATTTTTAGCTATTGATTACGTTTGCATTTCAAGACACTTGTTACATTGTTAATATAACTTGAGAGCATTTATTTAATGTCTTGGGTTCTAAAAGCTCCTTCATACACAGCAATCGCTTGTGGTAGTGGCGATCGCAAATAATTTGTTCAACATTCATGCCTGGAAACAAGCATTACATTCCCTGATTATTGATAGGAAAGTGTTACTTTGTAGTACAAGGAAGTCTTGGCCATAAAAACTTGTATGTTGCGAAATAAAACGCTAGGATGACGTGAATGAACCCAGTTATGCCAAGATTATATAGAACTCATGCTAAAAAGTAATGGTTGCAACTCTCACAAATATATGCTAAATTCCTTCTATCGTCGCCTTCTGCGTCTATATTTCTACGTAAATAACTTACGTAATAAGAACGCAGGGTTACGAATCTCATCTAGCTCATTATTTATGCTTGTCGTGGGACGCAATGCAGCTGATTGTGCGAGAAGTGAGGAGCATGCCAGAGCCGCGCTGCCAGCGCTCGCGGCGGCGGTTTCCGCTTCTGCTTCGGCTGTCTCCGCCTCGGCCGCCTCCTCCGCGCGTCCGGCTCAGCGAGTCTCGGCGGCCACTCCGCGAATCGATGCCGAACAGATCGAAAACCATTAATTGAATCTCGTTAATGAAATGTGCGGGATGATTGATGGGAGTTAAGCGGGCTGTTCGCGGGGCGACCTCCAGCTCGGCCAATTACTCCGCGCTAAATATCCGCCGATGACATGTGTGGGAGCGGCGGCCCTCGGGCTTTCGAGCCGTCGGCTTGCCACTCATCCCGCCCCTCCTTCCTCCGCCTCCGCCTCCTCCTCCGCCTCCTCCTCCTCCGCCTCCGCCTCCGCCTCCGCCTCCTCCTCTTCCTCTTCCTCTTCCGCCTCCGCCTCCGCCTCGTCCTCCTCCTCCGCCTCCTCCTCCTCCTCCTCCTCTTCCTCTTCCTCTTCCTCTTCCTCTTCCTCCTCCTCTTCCTCCTCCTCCTCCTCCTCTTCCTCTTCCTCTTCCTCTTTCTCCTCCTCCTCTTCCTCCTCTTCCTCCTCCTCCTCCTCCTCCTCCTCCTCCTCTTCCTCCTCCTCCTCCTCTTCCTCCTCTTCCTCTTCCTCTTCTTCTTCTTTTTCTTCTTCCTCCTCCTCCTCCTCCTCCTCCTCCCTCGCCGTATTGGCTCCGAACGCCGTCGAGTCACGATTCCTTCCTCGCCTCGCCCTTCGGCTTTGTTGCGCCTTCCGGACGGCGAGGCGGAATCGAGCGGGCGAAGCTGGCGAGCGCTGGCGAGGACCGGGGCGATGACTGTATAATATATCGGGAATTAAGGACAGAAGTGATAAAGAAATACTGCAGGCAAACACAAACACAACTATGCCGGACTCGAACCCTTGATCCTTTTGTGCGAGAACGCTACGGCACTACGGCCTTAACGATCACGGCCATCAGGACCGTCATGTGTAGCGTTTTAGAAGCCCTGTAGAGTCAGACATAATCAAGTATTTATAACAAGTTATTAAAATCTAATTTCACCTCAATAGTATTTGGGATCCTGAAATGATGAAGCATCTCGAAAAGCATCTTTCGTTATAATTTCCCCCTTGCTCTAAGATTTTAACTTTAATTGGTGATCTTTATACATTCTATGTTTGGTAACCAGAGAGGTAATGCAAAATGAAGGATCTGAGTCAACAAGATCCAAATGATTTTACATACGTTACAGTGTGCAAATCTCTTGCTAATCGGTCCCTTAACTTTATTCTCCTTCACTTGCAGCTTACACTCGACGGGAACACATACGGGCAGGTATTTTATACATATAGCTCAACATATGCTATTTTGGGGCTTGCAATATAGGTACGACAAAGTCTTAAAACATTGTCTTTGCTCGCCCATTTCGCATGACACATTCCTTTCAACTTTCCCCCCGCCAGTAGCCCTGGCGAGGCGGGAGTTTATTTACTTTTGGGGGTACAACATACGCCGCAGCTCTATGGCTTATGCGGCAAAGAAGGGGGCAGAACTTACTTACTAACTTATTTCTAACTTAACCTATGGATGAAGCCGGCACTTTGGCCGGCAACCTAAGATTAACACAAGTCTTTGTTCTTCTTCACGCTTTATAGTATTGGTTTTCTTGCGTATATTTTTTTTCTCATTCACACGCACATTCACACTAAATCACTTGACACACGCACTTTCATACGACACTATATACATCCTAAACACTATTTACACTATTTACACTATGTGCGCCATGTGCGCCACGGCGCCGACTTTGCTCCAAGCGACACATTCCACCTCCGCCTGGAACTCCGCTCTGCGTAACTGAGGAGGGTGGCTCTGCGTGGTTTCTTACATTGCCTCCGCCCCCACCGCCGCGCCACCTCTTCTGTGTGTTAATCAGGGATGAGGGGCACTTCTCGTTTGTTTTTTACGATGCTTTATTATTTCTTTTCTTCGGGCCTCTCTGGACGCCCAAAACAAAATCAAGCTGCTGAGCAACGAGATAATATCATGTATTATTAGTAATTATAGGAGTAAATAGCGCGAACTGTACATCGGCGTTATAGAGAATATTTAGTCAGACTCGTGTTAATTCTGTTAATAACTTATACTCGGCATTGGGCACATTGCTTGCTGTTGCAGTAAATATTCGCATTACGATTAATTCTACCATCGTTTTCACAAGGTTATCACAGTTACATTGCCACCGCGCTTTTCATCGAAAAGGAACATATACGCCTAATATTGCTACTAAAACACAAAACAGTAATCGGCTTTGAATTGAGATTTTAGTTTAATATATACTGTATATTAATTGATAATCTGTTCTACTATTCTAACCATATAAAAGTATGTATATAATTTTCGTCTATGGTGATACAGTGATTAAAAACAGGAAAATTATATGTCGGCAGCCGTGTCATTATACTGGATTAAATTCGTTTTTTGGTCCTCCAAATTTAATTTTTAGAAAATTACATGAATATTTGAACTTGGATTTTGACCAGTCCTGGGTATAACGTGGTTCTGCAGCAACGGCACGTAAAAAACAAAATCAATTTACTTGTCTAGTTTCTCTGAATCGTTTATAAAGTAATGTAAATTATAAATATGGTTCAATGTATTCTTGGTTCAAATTCGAAATTAAAAAATGAACCTATTCGATTTTTATACAAAATTATGTTGAACCCAAAACATGCAACGGCGGAATAAATCAAAGGTACAGTTGGTGAAAATTTAGATAACAAAACCGTAAACCCCTGACGAGTTTAAAGGTACAGTAACTTTGTATTTACGTTGTCAGATTTTATCTTCCATCCTATTCTTTGTAACGTAGCCATCCACCTAAATATACAATTGCCGAAATCAAAGTATTGAATGACCAGTTCCAGAGTATTTACAAAAAAGCTTGGAGTTCCGAGTTGTCGTTGGCCGCGGATCCACCCCGTTCCGTGTTGCAGGGCCAGGCGGCGCGAGGAGGAGCGAAATATCCGCTTAACCAAAGGGAGCGGGCTGTCTGCAGTCATCTGTCCGCTGCCCACGTTGCGAGTAAGCGTGTCAGTTTGCCGGTGGAAAGCCAGCGATTTACTCGTAAATGAAAATCACCGCCACGCCGTGCTGGGTCGCCCTTTCCCCTCCCCCGCCGCGCACCCGTCTCGTCACGCCCCCCAGCCCCCCCCCCCGCCACCCCCGCGCTCGCTGCCCGGGCGACGGCACACAGCTTTGACAACGCTGCACCAAGTGCGCATTCGGTGCGGTAAATTGGGATGAATAACACGGGACGCCATCATTAGAGGGACGCGACTAAGGCAAACCGCTCTCCGACCGCCTCGCCCCCGCCCCGCTCCCCCCCCCCCCCCGGCTCGCGCAGCGTCAACCTCGTTTCCTCCATGGCCCTGCCCCCGCTTCCTCCCCGACTAAGGCCCTCTGTCCCCTTGCCGGTCCCACTCTTCGACCCGTCCCCGCCTCAGCTCCTGCTCCGCGCCAGCCCCTGTTCCCGCATCGCCCAACTCCGCCGCCCCCGCCCCCACCCGCGCCCCCCCCCCCCTGCCCCCTCCCCCCGCTTCCGCTCTACCTTGCCCCTCGCCGCAGCTCGGAGCGCGCTCGGGCTTTGTCTAGCGCTGCCAAGAAGCTAATTCCCGCGTGCTGCCTGGTTTCCAGGTCCGGTTTGTTGCGCGAAGAGGAGTGTAGTGCGACAGACAAGGGGAACACCTCCCGTCACGATTTCCCCACGTCTGTCGCTTAGTCAACTCTCAAAGCGAATTTCACAAGCCCGTAAGGCCGTAGTGCCAGTGGTAGAAGGAGCTGTTACTCTAAAATATTTTTTCCTTAAAACCTATCATGAGTGTACATTTATTAACATGCATTAATAAAACATTCCATATACAAACATACATTTGAAATAAGACAATTATGTCGTACTAAGCACAAAGCAACGATAGCGTAACGGCGACTTCACACATTCAGTACTCAACGAGTAGTAAACAACAGTTCGCTCAATTCTAAGCAGAGATGTGCTCGTCCAATATTCGCTGAATGGAGTCACGTGATCAGTAGCATATCATTGTCATTCCGGTGCCCGAAGGACGTCGGTTTGTGTGCTGGTGAGGATGGTGATGGCAAATTTTATCAAAACATCGATACATGGATATTTTGAGTTATCACCAAAAGGTTGGTGATGTCGTTGAAAACATCGGCAAAATCATCGATGTTTTAAATATATTGAAATGTCCCGAAATAAAATGCCCTGATTCTAATGTGATACATAATACGTTAATATTAGTTTCAAGTATTTTACCTTAAATGTGGCTGACATTTTAATTTTTTAATCAACGTTATATGTAGTCAAGGTTCAAATTGCACTCTTAACGATATTACCGCGTGCAAAATAATCCAAAAAAGTTAATAACACTGGAGAAAGGTAGCGAATATCAAATGGTTTCGTGCCACATGGCGATCGACAATACTGACAGTTGTCAATGAATTTTATTTATATCATGAGACGTTTGTAGAAAACATCAACTTTTCTGCACAAATATAGCGATCTGAAGAAACATCGGTAGCAAAACATCGGTTATAACTTCTAATATCTATTTTTTCTGTTCAAAACTATCGATTCTTTAAAAACGTCGATGTTTTTGCTATGTCTAGGTGGGGAGGAGGGGCGATAAGCGCTGTACTAATGGCGAGGGTATTTGTGTCCATTTCCGCGGTAACACAGATCGCCATGTTCTTATTCTGAAGAAATTTTTCAACATTTACAGTGGTCCTTCGGTTGCCTAGCAATCATCAACATTGACCGAAGGCAATATAAGATTTGAATGTGATTACAACATGCAGGCCTAGGAGTAAGAGAACACCGGAGTTTCTACGAAACGAATACGCATGAAGATGGATTCGCGGATTGGACTTCTTTCTAAAACTCTGAGAAGCGTCGAAAACGAGACTTCCTTAAGGTTAAAAAATGTTCTGATAATTAGAGACCTAAACAATGAAACAGTAACTCCTTACCGAAACAAATATATAGGTAAAAAACACGTGATTCGATAGTTGCCTTCCTCATATTGGTATGCGACTGTATATACGGTACAGAAAAAGGGCCCAATAGAGTGATGACTAAGGTGCGAATTTTGATGACCTAAAATATCGCCAAAAAAACAGAACAATTACGTAAAAAATTATATCAAAACCAGTTCGGATGAACGACTCAAGCTGTTGGACACGTTTCTGATGTAATCCAGGCTTCTTTTCACTCAAGTGAGCTCAGCTTTTAAACTTTTGTTTTGGACTCTTCTTTACGAGAAAATCTCCCTTAGTTATCCCGAAATCGGCTGAACCGCCAGTGGCGCTTGCAGCGTCAAAGGAACCTTAAATTACATACTCACAAGGGCTGAGATTACGACTTCTGAGCGAAGAAATGGAATAGGCTACCCGGTATAGATATTCAGGAATTCGGTGAAGAGCATTTGTTGTATTTCTTAAATATTATTTGAAACAAATATCATTAAAATGATATTTCAATCGATGAAGTCAGCGAAAATGCATTACAATTACGGGAAAAGGTAAAAATGACTTATAAGTCGAATATTTTACGTATAAAATTGGGTAATTTCTTTTAGTGAGAACATAAAAAGAAGAGAAAATTGCAGTTTAGTATAGATAAATTGAGATGAAAAATATGACGTATCAGGAAAATCCACCCCTGGTGATGAGGGTCCTTATTGACGTTGTGCGTATACGCGCCCCAGGCACCTCGCACCCAGCAACAATCTGTACCTGGATATCCCATGTGATTGGTGCACTTCCCTATTCAAATGTACAAATGTACACTTGCGTGGAACTTGAACCAGACGTAAACAATTGGGAAGTACTTAAGAACACAAACATAACTGTCCTGGGTTTTGTGTAAAACGATTGAAATGAAGTCCGTACTGCACAAAGCAATGCGCATCTTTCGCCTAGCTCCAATTCTGTAGTTCCTTGACACTTTTTGTGCGTTGTCTCTGTTCCTTACATATGCTTGCAAGCCTTCCAGACGTTTCTCCATAGAGGAGCTTTCCTCTGTCCCCCCCCCCCCGCCACGGGGCAGTCGCGGACGCCACACTGCCCGGAGGCGCCTTTTCGCCGGGCCATTCGCCGGGCCGTCCCTCACCCGTTCGATCCTTCCTTCAGACCCTCTGCGGAGCGATGTTATTCGGTTTTGTCAGCACATAACCTGTTTACACACTTCTTCGACGCCGCTTGCCACCACGGCCTGCCCTTGGTACCTCATCGAACCTTGGCGATTTTCTCGTTTCACCTTCATCCCTTCGCCATGACGGTCATGGGCTCATGAGGAAGATCGGCGTGATGGTGGGAGCGAGAAGGATCTAAGTTTACTACGCCAGGGTAGGGACGACTGTAGAAACGAAAAAAAGAATAGTTCGATGAAAAAAGGGGAAGAAAATGCAATACCAAACAGTTGTTGGACAGATTATCTCTGAGCACTGTCCACGACAGCGAAAGCGCCCTTGTGTGTCAATTCAGTGTCTAAGAAAACTCAAGATTCCATTGCAAACACCTACGTATTCACTCCTCCCTTACCTGCTCCGCCGTCCATTCCGAGCATGTGCTCTCTGCATCTTAAGATGACCTTCCCCACCCCCTGCCCTATCCCCCCTTATCCTCTTCACTGCCCATCCCCTGTTCATCCACAGTTCCCTGCACTGCCCCTGCTCCATCACTACCCCGCCATCACTCCTCTTTCCCTGTATTTTCGACACTAGCTTATCAGCTAGGTCCAATTGAGTCGCTGCCTGGAGGAGAATTCTGGCGGCCGGCTTCCCTGATCGGTAGTTTTCAGTGGTATATCAGATCAACACCAGGCGAATGCCGTACCCTAACAAACGGGCCACGGACCGCGCGCGATAGTTCATACCTCTTCCTTGTCCTATCCTCACCCCCTACTTCCACACACACTAACAGGTACTGCATTATCAGTCATGCCGGGAGACCGTTCGGGAGCTTAGAGTTTGTCCCAGCGGGGGCGGTGCCCCGCTGGTGGGAGATAGCTGGTTAGAGAAGAAAAAACTCGCTAGCCGACGGTAGGTCGTCGCCGGATCTCGCTATACAGCGCGGGGAGACCAACGCCACCTCACGATGAAAAGAACCTGCAACACACGGGACTATTGACCTCAGTATTTGACGTGTCTGGAATCACTAACAATCAATCAATCAATCCTCTCTCCCCGTCTCTGTGGCCCTCTTTGTCTTTGTGCCTTGCCCTGGTGTCGCCCGCCTCCCCGCTCCTATCCCCGCCCCGTGCCCGCGTGCAGCCTCCCTCACTCTGTGCGCTGCAGTCGGGGGCGGACGCTCTCTGCTCCGCTCCGCTCCTGTAGCTCAGTCACGTAATTGACGGTACAATATCAGATTAGCGCCAAGTCACAGAGCAAAAAGGAGCGCATGGCGAGGCGGGCGCGGCGCCAGCAAAGCGCGTAACCCGCCCGGCCCGCCCACGCACCAGTCTGCAGCCGACCCGGTGCGTTGAGAGAGCCCGTTTATTTTTATCCTTAAAAACGCGTCATCTACGACTTTTAGGTAATTTCTTCTGATTTTTTACATTTACGCCGGAATAAGATTTTGCGTGGCCTAGTAAAAGGAAGGTAAATGTGCAGGGAAAGTATCGATTTGTCGTCAGAAATCTAAGATTATTGTGCCCTGTTACTGAAAAAGTGAGTAAATTTTTTTCAGGTATATCGTAAATTCCAATCGTCTGCAATGATTAGTTCAGCATTCAACACGTGGTGTAGCGATAAAATGCCTCACATGTTGACTAGGAGGTCCTAAGTTCTAATTTCTTTGCGACACTAAAAAAACGCTGGGTGGAAACACTCTTGCAGGTCGATGTAGAAGTATAACGTTGCATAGCCGTTACAAATCAAGGGAGCAAGTAACGTGCGACAGGAAAGTCTCTCCGCACCGTGCCGAATCAGGGCCTGCGATTGGCAATTGCATTTAAGTTGGTGGCAAGCAGATCACTGGGAAACAACTGAAGGGACAATATTGCAGCATCTGTTATGATTGTGGTGAGTACTCATTTACGTTTTCTTTTCTTAAAAGCTGCAGTTCGTGCTACCAACATAATTTGTGTTGCTACGAGTATAGCACTATCAAGAGCAAAGTTGCCACTGCGGAGAGACTTTTCTGGCGCACTGTATATGTTGTTTTTAAGAATTCTCTTTCGCGATGTACAGTGAGGTGTCTCTTTTCGCTCACTCCCGTGGCCGAAAGAAGAATTCTCCGCTCATGAGTGTTCTCCGTTCAGAGAGGTTTGACTGTTAAACACTTCGGAAAAAACCAACAAAAACAGATACATATTAGTTTGTTAACAACACGGTTTAATGTTTCCGTTTCAATAAAACCTAAAGTTTAAGAAGAGTTTTCTTCGTATTCCTAGGTATAATTTCATATTGCTTGGTTCTACGATGAATGGATGCCCCAACAGGATGGTGAAAGAAAGTGAACGGACGTACTGGAGCAAAGAATGTTCATGGAAGACAGGATGATCGATAATATTGTAAAAACTAACAATCAAGTGAGTGTAGACTGGGTTGATGATTGATGTCGGCTGGACAGATCGCCATGTTTCCGTTCTCGTTACTTTCTCTATCTCTTCTCCCATTTCACAGCGCGCAGTGTTGGGCTAACCCTCTTCTCCCCTTCCTCCCTGTACCGTTCTGTCGTCTCCGCATTCTCTCTCTTGCCATTTAGGCTACGTTTTCTCCGCCATGGCTTTTGTTTGACTTTTTCCCTTCCACCCA
The DNA here is from genome assembly GCA_038098605.1 of Gryllus longicercus. Classification (NCBI taxonomy): domain Eukaryota; kingdom Metazoa; phylum Arthropoda; class Insecta; order Orthoptera; family Gryllidae; genus Gryllus; species Gryllus longicercus. The sequence continues at coordinate 708,956 of JAZDUA010000381.1, forward strand.
CTTCCTCTCCAGTCGCAATCCGCCTGCCGGCTGCTTGCTATCTGATTCCTGCCTAATTCATTTCCCTCCCTTCCCGACGCCGAAGTGAGCGCCGCGGCTTCCCCGAGGACCAGGGCCCTGGGGACGGCGGAGGACTTGGCGGGTTGGCGGCGAAGCCTCCGAAAGGCCAAGGCGCGTGCATAGAGGGGGGCAAAGAGCCAGCCGCACACGCAGCTGGAATTGGGAGATGACGAGGCGGGAATTGCGACGGGGGAGCGAATAAAGAGCCCCTCCCCCCCGTCCTGGATCCCCTCCCCCTCCCGGCGGCGGTGCCGCGTCTCGCCACGTCGCGCCACGTCATGAGCGCCGGGAGGGGAGCAGTAAATCAAGGGAAGTGAAAAAAGTGATGAAATTGTTTCAAGAAAGTTTGACTTCCTGAAAGAAATCCAATAATACATTACTAAAAGAATAGACAGGGACTTTTCCAATATAAAACGGGAGCGGGCGGGGCAGGCGAGGTGGATGGAGTGAGCGGGGAGGGGCTGCTCTAAGGCGGGGGGGGGGTCTTCATCGCTCTGAATATAGAACAAGAGAGATCGCGGCCGAAGTAGCGGGAGAAAAAGTGGGAATGTAATGGGGCACGGGGCGAGACTATCGAAATGAATGAGCGTACTAGTCTTCACAATGTACACCTGTCGATATTACAAATGAAAAACATTCAATTTTTTGAAAAAATAGTGTGATATTTTCTGCTGCAGAACTTTTTTTGTACCATCAGAGACTATAATGACTCAGGTATACGACAACGGTAAACTGTTTAACTACTAATGGTTTTTTATTTCTATTTGTAGCAACCAATGTCGGTTATGACTCTCACTCTATGGGAATTTTGTCTAGTTTCCCTGGACAACACAGTGAGCTTACATGACTACATAAAATATTAGATAAATGCTGATTTTTGTTACATACATTAAAGGTAAGTAAAAAAAGCTGAGAAAGGTGGGAAAGTTTCTTAAGACACCATAGTAAATAACAATCGAAGGAAACGAGGGAAGAGGATGGAGAAACGAAGAAGACAGAATGAAGAAAAAAAGAATAAATGCTGAGCAGTGCATGGGCTGATAAACGTGTATGACGAAGATCAGGGAAATGCGGTGAAAAACTCGGTTAACATCACAAGATTTCAGGTAACATGTAGAAATAAGGTGAATGACAAAAGAAATTGGAAAAATACTCGCTCGTCCAGAACGAATGAAGAGTGCGGGTCAGAAGATGAACACCGTTTTGGTATAAACAATAGTGGAAGGGGACGGAAGAGAAGAGAGATGAGAGATGAGTCGCGGAAGGGTGCGGAAAGGAGGTGCAGAGTACCGGGCCACCAGAGTGCGCGGAGGAGAGGGGAAGAAGGCGCAGAAGCGAAGGAACAGAGCGGAGTGGAGTGAAGCATGGCGGGGCGCGGCTGGGCGAAACGGGACGAGACGGGAACGGGAAGAAGCTGGGAGGACGTGAACGGACGGCAGAGTGCGTTGCGCAGCAGGATGGCGACGGGGGACGTGACAGGATTTTGATTTTCTCTCGTCAAAAAAAGTAAAGACTGAATGCTACGTATGGGGGAGAGGCATAATCTGCGCGTGTTGTCTTGAGCTCCCGAATCCGTCCGGGGCGGGGCGGGGCGGGGCGGGGCGGGGCGGGGCGGGGCGGGGTGGGGCGGGGTGGAAGAGGCGGGGCGCTGGGTCGGTGAGGGCGCAGAGGAAAGGCGCGCGGAGCAATGGCGACGGCCGCGGAGGCAGTGGTAATGCGCCTAATCAGATGAACGCCGGAGTCAATCGGCTTCGGGGTGGGGCGTGGAGGCGGAGCGCGGAGGGCGGCACGAAGGCGTGGCCCGCGTCGGGCGGCGGCGGGAGATGGGATTTCGCTGCGGTCCAAGTGGCGTATCTCGCGGCTTACCGCGCTCCTCGGAGACGTTTTCTCTTGGGCGGCAATGCGACTCGTGAGCTGTTTACGGCGCGCGTATTAAGAAGAATTAAATGATAAGTCCGCGGCGGTGTTGGAAATTTGAGGCGGTGGCCAGGGCCAGGCACGCGGCCCTTGTCCCCCGCCTCTCACTGCCCCCCCCCCGGCCTTCTTAACGCGGTGGACCTCCCGCCTTGCCACAGCATCCATTATCATCGCTTGTGGCTTCGCCTCTTGCTGTCGGTGCCAACATCCACATCGTTTGCAAAGCTACCTCTCTGTGCGATGGTATTTCAATACATTAATGGCATGTGTACTTATATAAAATATTCTCCGCGACATATCATTAAGTACGTTGTGACTGCCAGAAACCGAATATACTATATTTCGATGTAGAGTACATTATTTCTTTTAAACTTATTCCATATTACGTCTTCGCACCATCTGAGGAACAATGAATTGGTTTTTACACCAATGTGTTTAGAAGAACGTATTTGATATGTATTCAAAGACTCTTTAATTTAACATTTTATTTCAGTGTGATATTTAAGAGTTTTGTAAAATGCGATATTCGCCTTGTATTTCAAATAATTAACTCTTTTGCTGTCTTCTCCGCTGATGTTCATTCCGAATTCTTTGATGTCAAGCACAAAAATTCGGTCTTCAGTAGACTTTTGGTTCGGCAGCTGAAGCGGATTTTAAAAACATTCTCCTCCGCCTCGGTGCCTAAAGAGCTTGGTGGTGGCCACGTTAAATAATAATGAATAGAAACTTGATTATTTCAAATCGCTAAGTAGTGGACGTCATCTGACCTGATTTCATGGCTCTTAGTCGCCCCGACCCTGCACTCCGCCTGCCTCCGTTTTCGTTACTCACGAACTACTGGATAAATACTCAGTTTGAGGGTGAAATTTATTTTAGCCGATTTAAAATGTATAATGGAATTATTTAGCGGCGTCGGAGGAGCGCGGCCGAGGAAAAGAAGTAACAGCTTAACTTGTTAAAGCGCAGCGGCGGCGGGGCGAGGGTGAGGACGGGACGGGGCGGGGCGGGGGCGGGGCGGGGGCGGGGGCGGGGCAGGGATGGGGGCGGGGGTGGAGGCGACGGATCCCGCTCTGCACGGAAAGGCGGCCGTAGTTCTTCGGATCGACTGAGGGCACCAGAGCAGCGGCCGGGAAAAGCGTCCGCCACGCCCTTCCCCTCCGCATGATTTCCGCCTCGCCCCGCCCCTTCCCCGCCTCTCACCACTCCCCACCACGCTCGGGGATCGGTTCCGCACTGCCACTCGCTTCGCCTCCCCTCCTCGCCTTGTCTCCCCGCCTCACCTCACAGCCTCTCCGCGCGTCCCTCGCCTCCCCGCCCCGCTGCGCCTCCCCTCCTCGCCTTGTCTCCCCGCCTCACCTCACAGCCTCTCCGCGCGTCCCTCGCCTCCCCGCCCCGCTGCGCCTCCCCTCCTCGCCTTGTCTCCCCGCCTCACCTCACAGCCTCTCCGCGCGTCCCTCGCCTCCCCGCCTCGCTTCGCCTCCCCTCCTCGCCTTGTCTCCCCGCCTCACCTCACAGCCTCTCCGCGCGTCCCTCGCCTCCCCGCCTCGCTTCGCCTCCCCTCCTCGCCTTGTCTCCCCGCCTCACCTCACAGCCTCTCCGCGCGTCCCTCGCCTCCCCGCCCCGCTGCGCCTCCCCTCCTCGCCTTGTCTCCCCGCCTCACCTCACAGCCTCTCCGCGCGTCCCTCGCCTCCCCGCCCCGCTGCGCCTCCCCTCCTCGCCATGTCCCCCCGCCTCACCTCACAGCCTCTCCGCGCGTCCCTCGCCTCCCCGCCCCGCTGCGCCTCCCCTCCTCGCCTTGTCTCCCCGCCTCACCTCACAGCCTCTCCGCGCGTCCCTCGCCTCCCCGCCCCGCTGCGCCTCCCCTCCTCGCCTTGTCTCCCCGCCTCACCTCACAGCCTCTCCGCGCGTCCCTCGCCTCCCCGCCTCGCTTCGCCTCCCCTCCTCACCTTGTCTTCCCGCTGCACCTCACGGCCTCTCCGCGCGTCCCTCGCCTCCCCGCCCCGCTCCGCCTCCCCTCCTCGCCTTGTCTCCCCGCCGCACCTCACATCGTCTCCCTGCGTCACCTTGTCTCCTCGTCTCATTTCTTCTCCCTACTCGCGTTGTCTCGTCTTCCCGGCTCATCTCGTCTTGTTTCCCCGCCTCACCTCATGCCGTTTCTCCGCATCACTTCGCCACGTTTTATCTCCCCGCTTCACCCAGTCTCATCTCCACACCTCGCCTCGTCGCGTGTCCGTTTGTTGTCTTCTTTCATCTCCCGCCTGGCCTCATCTCCTCTCCACCCCTTCCTTCGGTTTGTCTAGTCTTTGCGCGACGCCTGGCTTCGTGTAGTCTCCCTTCTCGCCTCATATCGTATAATAATTTTGTCGCTTCTCTCTCGCCAACTAGTGTCTCGCGTTATGACTCCAATCAGCGCATTTCTGATTTCGGGGTTTGCCTAGGCGGAGCGAGGTGTGGGGAGACGGGGCGTCGCGTGTCGGAGCCGAGCGGAGTGTGGCGAGATGGGCGAGGGGGGAGTAGAGGCTTGGCCAGGCGCGGCGGGGGTGTGGATGCGGCGCGGGGCGGGGCGGGGCGAGACGGAGCAGGCACGGAGTGGAGCACGGGGTGGCGTTGCGTGGAGGGGCGGGGCGTGGCGGCGCGCTGCGTGCACGGCCCGGTGCACGGGGGCCGGGCGTAATGGGGTCCAATTTGTGAGTTGCGGGGAAAGAAACCCCGAGAAGGCGCGGGGCGTGACTTGCGCGGGGGAAGCGATGGGAGATCCTCGGCTGATCGCGGCCGCATCGATCTGGCCGGACTAATAATTAACCCGCAACGAGCGGAGGGAGAAGGGCGGGGGCGGGGCGGGGGCGGGGCGGGGGCGGATCCCGCGGCCGACCGCCTAGGCCAGGGGCGGCCGCGCTCCATGTCCGATAAATGGCCAGGTAACTGGCGCCCAACATGCACCCCTGAGCTCCGCTTTGGGCAGGAGCGAGGCCGGCCTCAAAGTGATATCTCACAGGGAACTCCAACTCTGGAAGAGAACGTGATAGAGCAGTTATACATATGACGCTTGAAACGGATTGGTAGAAAAATCTTAGCGCACTGGTGTGTGGTAAGTATAAGTTCTGTCACAGTCAGATTCAGAGTACCAGCCAAACATTAGTGCAAGATAAATTTCCTACCATCCAGACGGAAATAGCGAATTGTGTATACGTTTTCTCAGCAAGTGTTTTTTTTGTGTGAATTGGCAAAAAGTGATTATCTGCGACTCCCGGACATGCCCTAGACCTGTGTAACATTTATTCTAAGACGCCTGTAGCCTATTAAATTAAATATTAGAATAATAAATTTGCCGTTGGTAATATCTTGGATTTAATTGCGCAGGTAGAGTATTTGTTAAAACACTTGGAATCTTCTCTACATCAATATGCTGAGAAGAAATATTTTTTTTACAATCTTTATGAAATCATCAGCCCAAAACCCCGTACGTGTGCTGGATTGGGTTGCTTTTGCTGGATAGGGTTTTACATTTGTCATTCATGAGATTTAGTAAAAAAATAGAAGTTTGCAGATTATGCCATAAAAACATAGGTAACCCGCAACTAAGAAGCGATATGTCCTAGGCCCTTAAAATAGATTTTCGGTCCCTAAATGGACACAGTTGACTTTTGTGAGAACACATTTTTTGCCATTTACTTGTTCGGGTGACTTGTACTTCCTAGCATGGGTGGCCAGATACAAGCTGTAACTTTAAATCTTTATAAAATTAAGCGAATAAAATAGAGAGAAATAATATTTCACGCTAAAAATAAATTGATGATTTGATTTCTTGTCATATTTAGTCTCTTGTGCAATAGCCTTGGCAATATTGGAATAATTACTAACGCACTATATATCGGTCAGATAATGCTGTAATGCGCACAGTTCGGGTACTGACCTTTCCAAGTAAGGACACACACACACGTGGTTTCGTGGTTTATTTCTTCTTATTATTTTTGTTTTGTTTGTTTATTAGATCGGTGCAACCTTTCGTATTTTACCATAGCCATCCCCATTCTGGTTACCTGGGTTCCCAAGGTATCGTATCCCTTCCCCCGTTAAAAGTTCTCAATCGCCTTTTTTGCCGTAATAGGACCCTTCCTCGCCTTGACTGGAAAGATAAGTTGAACACATTTCTCGACAAGTTTTACTCCTTCTTCTTCTTCTTCTTCTTCTTCTTCTTCTTCTTCTCCATTATTATTATTATTATTATTATTATTATTATTATTATTATTATTATTATTATTATTGTTATTATTATTATTATTATTGTTATTATTATTATTATTATTGTTATTATTATTATTATTATTATTATTATCGACCGAGATACCTTTAGGCGATTCAAGACTACGCATAGCTTGAAAAAAACCAGTTATGTTCTCGTACGAGAAGGACGAAGATTAAGGAGATTAGGACTAACTGCCCACGCCTCAGCGCACGAGCAAACATCCTAGTTTGAAGAGGTATTCGAACCCGCGACCACTCGAACCGAGATATGTGCTTTCTACCATCTCAACGATCTGGACTTCCCAGGCTAGCTGTTCGCTCTATTGCAGTAGCGTAATAGTTTTAATTTGTTTTAATGTATACGGGATTTAAAATTCTGAGGGCAAAGAATCATATTAGAGGGATGGTTTTGAGACGGCGAACCCTTCATATTGCGTGAGAGCGCGAACGGTGCGACGGATTCGGAAACAAGAATGAGACAATGAAAGAGTAGTTCGTGGTTGGAGGAATCAAAGTTCTTGTGGTGAGGTAATAGAGCTCGTATAACCAGTTCTCTAAGTTTCCTCGGGGCTGAGGGATGGCGGGCGTGTCTTCGATAGACTGCTTCCTGAGTTAACCTAACCTCTCGGAGGAGGCGGGGTCCCTGTGGACAACGCCGGGAACCACTAATGGACTAGATGAAGGTTCGGGAAGGTGGGCAAGTTATGGAACGTTCTGGCCACTTAAGAGTTAGTTTGGGACTTCGTAAATGCTGCTGCGTAAGTCCCTCGCTCCCTAGTGAAGCCAATGCAGTAACTGGTAGGAAATAATTTTGTTTTGAAAAGAAAAGAAAACGATACCCATATATATATATATATATATATATATATATATATATATATATATATATATATATATATATATATATATATATATATCAAGTAATAGTATGCACATACGTTACTCAAGTCGACTCAAGTAACGTTTTCTTATTTATGATTTCAATTCGTTGGCAACGAAGGGAAATTTGAATGCAACTCTTTTCTTTGACAGTTGTAAATTCACAATTGAATCACACCTAATCATCTTTGCATCGTTTTCTCTACTGTTTTTTTTTTTTTTCCTTGGTCTTTCATCTTTGTGGGTATGTATGCGTATACACGTCCGGGGAGGAAACGCCGAATATTCGAAAATAAGCTTTTCACACAATTAGAAGCATATTTTGTCTAATAAATTACTTGGATATTTCGAACGGCTGAGCCGCAATAAGCACTAAAACGTTTGCTAGAAAAAAATGCTTTCTAAGCAAACATTTTCATTGCAGAAGCATCGAAACACTCTAGAAACAAGTAGATTGTTATTTTCAAAATAAATTTATATATTTGTTTAGAAAGAAAAAATAACCCAGAAATTGAAAAAAAAAACAGTCGAATTGTTTAAATTAGGTACTTCCATATCATTAGAAAGAATACGAGAAAATATGTGGTTATGTCGAACGACTTGTTTGTCATCGAAAGGGAGTGATTAATGAAATCACTATGCCACTAGTGATGTAGTGAATCAACAACACTAACAGTTCCATTATGATATATCGTATAGCTTCCAAATCAATACAGGAATCAAATATTATGTGATATCCTAGATAAATGTAATCATATTTATAATTTCCTATGGAGAAGCAACATACAATAATTCTACGTTAACACTGCTTCTGTTTCTCGTACTATTACGATACGTTGGGGAGAACTAAAATACGACGCCGTTTTTGCGTTGAGAGAGAGGAAAAGAGTTTCATGTACACATCCGAAATTTGCTGGTACTATAATGCCAATTTAATCCGGAGTGGCACTTGGGCAGCTTCCTCGTCAGCGGCGGCGCTGGCGGCGAGAGCCACCGGAATTCAAGTGGGGGAGGGGCTTGGAGACGCAAGCCTCAGCAAATCCCTCCAGGGGCGGGGAAGGGGGGGATCCAAGGGCGGCGGGTCACCAGGTCGGCCTCCTTCCCCCTCCCCCCCGCCACCCCCGCCAGGCGGCGACGCCAGCGCCTCCTCGCGAGTTGATAAACTAGGCTCCCTCCTCGGCGTATCTGCGGGCCCGCGCAAATACAGGATACAATACTTGACTGTTGCTCTTAAGATATCGGGGCGGGGGTGGCGGCGGAGGTGGCGAAGGGATCTGACGGAGCGGGAGCGGGGCGAGGGGGACGAGCACTGGAGGACAGCAGCTTCCCGGGCGCCTTTTAGTTGGACAAACAGAGTTCTGTTTTATGGCTGTCGACGCTGCCGTCTGTTTGCTCGCAGCTGCCGGGTGACCCCTCTTCGGGGGCCCTCCCCCTCACCCCGCGCCGCCCTGCCCTCTGACCCCGCGGCGCAGGCGCCGGCCCGCCGCCGCCGGTCACCCTCGATGGGAAAACTACCTCGAGGGGCGATATGTGTTGAGGGCGGTGCGCGCCGGAGAATCCGCTCGAGGGATTGGCCCGCGAAGGAGCGATGCTCTTTTTAATTCCCTCGCCTCGCGCGCTCGCTACCACTGCCATTCCGGGCAACGGCGCACCCCACAAGAAATTGCTAGAGAATCGAACGGACATGGACATATTTACTCCTCGGAATACCAACAATGCTCCTCCGTTCATATCAATCAGACAGCTCCATAAAGAACTGAACCTACCACCTATCTCCAACCACATCTATAAGAACTTCTATTCAAATATAAACTCAATAGCCCATGCCGCCCACTATACTCTAGCGTCCATCAACTACTTCCCAACCTGTATTAAAAACATATTCCCATTTCACACAATAGATAAAAAGTAGGAGCTCTATGAGTCTCCTACACCAATCTGTTGTTGGCGTAGTTAAATGTTAATTTATAATAAGAATAGTTATAAGTCAACAAAATACGTATAAAGAATACTGAACTGTGTAAATACCAACAATAAGAAAATACATTTAAATCTTTAAGAACTAATTTTCCGTGTATTTTGCAATGCATGCAATCATTTATTTCTGCGGGTTTGTGTTAAACATTTTTCAGTTTTTGAGGGGTGGAAATGTGATTTGGATGTTGAACATTTTCTGTCCTTGCGGTTCGTTCTGCGATGACACAGACGATCAAGATGGCTGTAAGATATACCGGAATTTCAGCGAAGTAATTGCGCGTGGCGACGGTATCGATTGTTTCCGTAAACATCCGATAAGCGTTGAAAGATAGATCTACTCTACCAAAAGTTAAGAAATATTCCAAAAATAAACGTCCTAAAGGTGAAGCAAAGCGTGTGTATGTACTTTGGCGCAACAGCCTCTGACGAAGACTGCGTCTATGGGTGGGCGGCCGACCATGGGTTAGAGGGGACGTGTGGTTAGCACGGAGACATTCTCGCATCGTATTCTAACATTCACTGGGGCACTGCAAGGAAAGCGCCCAGTACAATTTGCCCGACCGGGACACGCTGACCAATGAGCTACCCGTGAGGGCCAAGGCGAAACAATAACTCCTCTAAAACAGAGATATTCAAACAAAACCTACGCTGGGACCCGATGTTTAATTTAACTTTCAATTGACGACTTGAAATCTGACTGATGTATTATTTCATTTTGATGGGTTCCATCTTTGCTTTAGTAAATGAATTGGAAATTAATATCGCTTATCGCGCAATAACTGTCAACTGACGTCTCCAAAAGTCTATCATGTGACAGGTATCCACAAACGTACCGCCACCACGAACCCATTTGTTCAAACCTTACTTTCCAAACTTGCGGTAATTGTTCCTCTTGCTGTGCACGGGAACTCTAGAAATGAAGTTACTTTCCCTCTTCATAGTTGAATGATGAAAAAAACATACGAACAATGAGAGATTAGCAGCGTTTGACATTTTCTCTCTCTCCGGTTACAGAATATATCTGTAAACGAATTATTCATTTGATTTTGTAATATTGCTAACAAAATAGCAATGCACACCCCGAGCTACCAAGCTACTAAAAGAAGTGTTCAACAAGTCCTCCGCTTAACGAAGGTAGTTATAACGAGAAGAAAAAAAAACGGCAATTTCAGTATTTGCTCAGTTGATCATGGGAAAATGGACAAAAACCCTAATCGAGATAGAGATAATTGGCTCAGAAACTGAAGTACTAAATTGAGACCTGCGTCATTTTTAAGGGCCTTTTCTTGAATTTGTGACAAAGAAATGAAGTATTTGAGAAAATGTTTTTTTATAAATTGCGTTAATTTAAAGCATAAATAATGTGAAAACACTTCTCTTTCCTTAAAAAAAATTGGGTTTGCCCTTTAACAGCTTATTTTTTAGAACACACTTTGTAAGAGATAGGAATCGCTATCTTCAATATTGTTGTTTTGAAAAGTTAACTTTTTGGAAAGTTCTGAAATACGGAGAGCTTGCCGAAAATGGGACCATATTTTTTACCATCCCTTGATACATACGAGAAGAATATTTAATGGAAAAATATGGAGGAGATTTTAAGAAATAAATTTTTAAAAAAAGAAAGAAATAGTATATTTCGCACTAAATTATATGAAATCTACTAATATTTTGGAAAAAATGAACAGACGTTATTTCGAAATCTCTCTTTAAAGAACAGATTTCATTATATTTCAACATATTTATCGTCAATATTGTGGTTGTACGAATATGTCCCCAAAAAATTGCACTTTGCAAAATGGCACTTTGAAGTTTTCGAAACATCTGGGATTTCAACGAAAGTGAGATTTGCACAATTCTATTAAGCGTCTTTACGCGTTCCGAAGACAATGTTTGATCAAAAACACATTTTTGGGAAAATTTTGAAATTTTTTTTGAGGCATCATGTTAAGTCAGATTATCCGTTTGAAACTGCCAAGGCTTGAGTTCGTTCAGATCGATGGAGGAATATCACTTTTAGAGAAAATCTGCTGAACTGATTATGCGCTCGCGTTGACTGCAGACGGACAGACAGATAAGCGTTTTGCCGTCAAGCAATTTTTCTGTATCAAGGACCCGCAAAACATGGATTCTGGGTACACGTGTTACAGGACGTAATTTACTATATATAGGAATAGGATTTACCCAGTTTTTCTTTCCTAGGAACCGACAACAAGTGTTTTCTGTCGAAAATTAATTTTCCGGCGCACGATTACATTACATTTTTTTATATTCGTAAGGGACAGAGAGTAACAAGTAAATGACATTGGTGGATTGTCTTCGTATCACAACCGTAATGGTGAATTTTTAAAGAGTGTTTATGGTTCTTTGGAATCTAGGACGAATATTGCTGCAACTTATACTGCAATGGCTCGAGGTGTAAGAAAAGAGAAAGAGAAAACACAATAGGTTCTACTATTTCTACTACTAAGACTTTCAGTTCCAGAATAATCCTTTAGTTAATTTATATTTAATGTTGAATTTGTATTAAATTGAAAATATTGGATTCCGCCAAAACGAATGCAGTATAATTTAATAACGAGAATATATTTTCTCTTCTTATCGCAGTTAGAATTATTAGAAGGACGCAGATTCAGTCCAGTCATTCACCGGAGCCAGACAGTACTTTATTACGTGTTTACTTATTTCCCCCGGCGTCTCCCTCGCTGCAAAGCAGTATTACGCAATTAACTTTTCCGTGGACTCCCTTTGTGCTAGGGGGATAATTTCTGCCTCGCCTCGCGTTAGGAATACATCTTGTATGCTAACATGAGGGAGGGAATCCATGTAAATAATTTCATCAAATACTCCCTCCCCTTCGGTTATTACAAATCGGTCGTCCGCGCAGTCCAGTGGGCCCTCCCCCTGCCAGTTTAATTTTCTCTTTTTTCTCCTTGCTTTGTTCGGCCCCGAATGAACACGTATACCCGCTTCATTTCTTCATTGAGATTGTTTGCTTTGCAGTCGGATTTTGCTGTTTTTTAACGCATACGATTTTTAACGTATGTATTTTTGCTTTGCGTCTGTGCTTCATTCTGAGGGACTTGATATGTCTTTCTGGTAGTTTTATATCATTCGTCCTGTTTGCTCATGGATATGCTAGTAATGAGAAGTCCTTTTTTTAAATTTATTTTCTTCCTGTTCGACAATTCAGCGACAGTTTGTACATTTTTTCACTTATAACTTTTGGGCATATAACTTTTCACTCTTGTAGGTTAGTGCTAGTTAATTAAGAAAATTTCATGTATATATTTCTAAATTGGGGTTGAAAATTTACAAATTACTATTTATTATAGTGAAAATTTATTATCATTTAAGGTTTAGCTTTTCTTTGGGTCTACGTGAACTATTCGTTTAGGATTATTTCACTCATTGTAAGTTTTGTGCTGAGGATAAAAGACGTGTAAAAATGTTTCACAGTTCTTTCTTATGTATAAGATTAAGGGTTCTGTTTCAAGTTGTTTCAAGTTGTTCTTGAATATGTGTGTTCAAGATGAATCAAGGAGTCCTTGCACATTTTCGTCAGATTTTGTTCTGTACTGCTCTGATTTTGCTGGTCTATTCAAGTACGGAGAGGTACATGTGAGCGAAGGATTTAATTATTAATGAATTGGATTTAAATATTCAATTGCACATTGCAAATTTGAGACTGAGTGAGTGGAAGTTTATTAATGGATGGAGTTTGGATATTTTGGCGTATGTTGAATTTATTACTGCAATGTACTTTTTCGAGGTTAATTCGCTAACAATGTCTATCCCAAGATATTTCACTGGTGTATCTGATGGAAGACATATAATTTCATTATTATTTAATACTATTGAGCGAGTTAACTTTGCTTCACAAACAGTGAAGATTTATGGCCTGGGTTATGGTTGGGTTTATTTTTATTCTCCATTGTTGAGCACTGTAGAAGCATGAAACATCCGCCTCGATGTTATTTTTTGCTATATTTACAACTGCATCTGCGTTAGTTTGTTTTTATTGCAGAAATGTGGGCGAATAGCGCAGGTTTTCAGTCTCCTAATGTGGGAATGTCGAGCGGCGAATGTGCAGCACCTTCACGTACACCGGCTCTTGTTTTTCTAGTTTTTGTGCGTATGGAGTGTATTATAACTCTTTACGATCTGTCAGAAATAAAATTACTTATCATGTCGTGCAAGTAGAAAGGTACTTGCAGATACTGGCTTTTGAAGAGTATGCCAAACTTTATCGAATGTTTTTTCTACAATTACAAATTTTTATCGTATGCTGCTTGTTATGGAAAGCCGTTTGCAATTTGTTCTACTAGATGTTTGAGTTGAACAGTCATTTTGCGTAAATCGGAACTGCTTATCTGTCAGGGCTTCAACTATTTTACGTAAAGAGGATAACATGATTGGTTACTTTCTTTAGATTTTTGTCTGATTGACTGCTTGGAAGCGCGATTGCCTGTTAACATGATTTTGGATAATATTCATTTTAAATTCTGAATTATACAGAAACGCCAGAACGGCTGCCAGAACGGCAATCGAGCTTCTTGGTAGTTATTTCATTTCTCTCTTTGTTATTCGGTTATGGCCTGGAGCCATCCTAATTTTGAGATTATTTATAATTGTGGTTATTTAATTGGTGTGAGGAATCAGTAATACATGTCTATCATATACTCTTCAATATCTTAATTACGCTTAACATTGATGATTGGGTTGGGGTAAAAGTATTTTCCAAATTTTCAGCACTGTAATCAACTGTTCTTGATCCGTGTATACATAATTTCGTGTTCGGGAATTTCAAGGACGAATATTTGGGTTGTGTTTTCTCTGTATTATACTTTTAATTAAATGGGTGAAAACCAGAACGATATAAATGACATTTCACAAATTATGAAAAATATTTATATTAGGCTATATTTCAGTGCCAATGTAATTTCGTGTTTTTATAAACAATTGAAATGCCATGGTTTTAAGGACGACACAAAGTATCACGACATTACAGGTATATTGAATTAAATAAAGTTTTCTCAGAATTTATATCATCACATATTAATTGTTTTTTTCTTTTATTTGATTTCATGATACACATTGCGAATGTGTATTCTGTCACAACGAACTTGATTTAGTGTACAGCTAGCTTCGGTTTGTATAAATCTCAGGCATCGCTTACATTGTAATACTTTGTTTGGGGCCCTTCTCTTGCGTACTTTAAATACAGAATAAAATGGATATTGATTTAGATTTTCAGTTTCCATTAAATCTATAGCGCAGGATCACAATGATTCTTTACTTTTATTGCATAGCCTTGTAACGCTGGTTACTGGATATTTAAGCCTTATTAATTCATCAAATATCTCTTTTTGAGAGTAAACTACAGATTCAATATCTGAAAATGCCATACTTTATAACCATAAATTATGACTGCATCGTTTGAAATTATGAGATTCGAATAACAGGGATCCCTCAAAGAATGATATTGAGTATTTTTCCCATCACAAAATTTTCTGTAATCTTTGTAGTCTTCAATTATCACAAAGTTACTTCAAGAAAATCGCTTTTGGCTCCTTCTTTAATATAACCAATTAGAAGTAGATAGCAGTAGTTGCGAACATTATGAACGAATATTGATAGAAGTTTTATTTCTTCACAGAAAATATTTAGGATTGTCTAACTTTCAAAGCAATGCATAGAGTGAACCCTCTCGTACGTTGTACCTAATATTCTCATAAGTTTCATGGTCAGAGTCAAACCATTTGCTCTTATTTGAATCGGAGCACATTCATGATAAAACTCCTGTCCTATGATGGGTTTTCCTGGTTTTTCATCACTGATGGTGGCAGAGACGCTCGAAAGGCTCCCATTGCTAATGGCATCGTTCCTGATGATGACGGGAACTCCTCTCCGTAGAATTCACTGTTGCCGACTAGATTATCATTCGTCATCTCCATTGACTTCACAATTAACCCTGAAGTTTTCAGTGGTCCAAGAGGGACACTATCTCCTCTAATTGTGACAGACAAATGGTTACACTATTTGTTGGTTGTTTTATACGTGTTGGAGAAAGGAGAATACAAAATATCACTGTTAAAACACTTTAAATCTCATCGCACAGTCCCCTCGGTTACCCCAGTTGTAGTTGAACCAAGACTTGAGCAGTTGTAGCTAAACCAAGAGTTCGTGTGAGATTTCTGGTCGAAATACACTATCAACACATTCTTGTGTATTACAGATATAATCTCTAGGAGAATTACTTAAATGTTATGTATTGCTGCAATGGTCAACGCTTTCCCAGTCCTCCCTTCGCCGAAAGCGGCCGAATCGAGCCATCGCTCTCCTTGTGTTCCCATCTCACTACCGAATCATAAACTCATCCTCCTTTCTAAAGCTTCCCAAATTACGAGCTCCCGCTTCTGGAAATTACACGCCAATTTCTAAACGATGTACCAAGAGAGATGGCTCAAGGAATCAACTGTTGTCACTGCTGTCCCTCTGACCGAGAGGTCCTAGCTTCCACTCCCGACGGTAGCAGGAATTTCGACATTTCCTTGTCAGCTAGGTCGAATTCAGTCGCTGTCTGGAGGATAATTCTAGCGACCGGCTGCTCTGATCGGTAGTTTTCAGTGGTTTCTCCGATCAACACCAGGCGAATATCGGAGCACTACCCTAACAACGGGCCTCGGATCTCGCGCGATTTTCCTTTCTCATCCTTCTCATATCCTCACCCCTTCCTTACACACACTTACACTAACATGCACTACACTACCATAAATGCCGGGACAGCGACCGGGAGCTTAGAGCTTGTCCCGGCAGGGATGGTTCCCCGCTGGTGGGAGATACCTAGTTGCGGGAAACCTAGCAAGCCGGCGTTAGGTCGGCGCCGGATCTCGCCTTCAGCGAAAGACCATCGCCACCTCCCATGCAAAAAAACATGCACTACACTTACGAGATTATTAGTTGTTGATGCGCCAGAAATCAGTATCAGTCAATTAATCTTTACGATTTGCGACGCTATTTCGACTCATTATATCCGAGATACAATCATTCATTTATTTAACCGTGCACGCGTGTGCTGCACTACGTCTTTCACTAAGCACAAGAAATGAGGTCACAAACACCTATAACGTGCTCGTATTACGGGATCGCGTAGGAGACTTTGAGACAAGTGGAGAGTCGATAGCATGTGACGACCGAAAATCTCACGCGCTAGCAGTGCGGAGCGGGGAACAGACGCGAGGTTCCTCGCCGGCCAGCAGAGTTGGAACCCGCGCAACGTCCAGGCCTAGGCAGGGAGCGGCGTTCACCAGCGAAGCAGACCAGCTGACGTGTCGCCTCATTTGGGTGATATGCCAAACTCACAGACGTCGAACTCGCATGCTTATTGCTTTATTGTAGTTGATTCGTAAGAAGAGAAAGTTATGTAATCGTGCGCCGGAACAAGGCGAATTTTTGGCAGATACGCTCTTATTGCCGAGCCCTGGCTTCGGAAAATTTGTATATTCTGTTCTTACAATTAGTAATTTACTTCCTCGAACACTTGCAGTATCCAGAAGCCATGTCTGTGTGTGTCCTTCATACCGAAAAATTGATTGACTGTCCGCCCGCCTGTCCGCCCGTCTGTCCGCCCGTCTGTCCGCCCGTCTGTCCGCCCGTCTGTCCGCCCGTCTGTCCGCCCGTCTGTCCGCCCGTCTGTCCGCCCGTCTGTCCGCCCGTCTGTCCGCCCGTCTGTCCGCCCGTCTGTCCGCCCGTCTGTCCGCCCGTCTGTCCGCCCGTCTGTCCGCCCGTCTGTCCGCCCGTCTGTCCGCCCGTCTGTCCGCCCGTCTGTCCGCCCGTCTGTCCGCCCGTCTGTCCGCCCGTCTGTCCGCCCGTCTGTCCGCCCGTCTGTCCGCCCGTCTGTCCGCCCGTCTGTGATCAACGCTGTCTCCAAGAGGTTCAGCCTATTTTCTCCAAAATTGATATTCCGTGATCGATCTGAACGAACTCGAGACTTTTGGAATTTCAAACGGATACGATCCATTAAATTCAGAGATTTTTATACCTTCTGGTTTGTATCCTGCACTCACGTCTTTGCATGAGATTTTTGAAGGGATCGCTATGCACTGGGAGCAGGGAGTGAGGACATACTTTAGTTCATACTTCATTTATGAATGTGTGTGTTCAGTAAAGCTGAAAACTCTGGGGAGAGAAGAGAAACAATTTTTCTCATCCGGATATCTTCCCAGCGAGGACCAGCTCTATGCTCGTGACATGTGCGATAGTGTACTGCATGTCAGTGTGTGTATGTAAGGGGAGAGTTTAGGAGAAGGAAGAGAATAGAAAATCACACGCGATGTGTTTCGTTTTGGGATCCGCTATTCACCTAGCATTCATCGGAGAAACTAAAATTCGTAGGTCGCTAGCCAGTCGAAGGCGGCCAAAAACAACGACTGAATTCGACCTTGCTCGTGTGTATTTCCTTGTTAATGTGGAAAATCTGCCCCTATCTCGAACGCTGAACCGGTAATGCTGACACTGAGCTAACTCAGCCGGTGCGACGACGCGGAATGGAGGCAGGAATGGTGATGGCGACGCGGAATAGTGATGGCAGGATGGGGTTGGTTGGAGGGGGGGCAGAGATGGCGGGGGCTCTCTGCGGACGTCTGGGAGCCCCCTTCAGACTGAGAGGATATTTCCCCTCCCTTCCCGATCCATCCCTCCCGGTTCATCCCCGCCTCGCGCAGGCCCCTCCTGTACC
Organism: Gryllus longicercus; assembly: GCA_038098605.1. NCBI lineage: Eukaryota > Metazoa > Arthropoda > Insecta > Orthoptera > Gryllidae > Gryllus > Gryllus longicercus. The sequence goes on from JAZDUA010000381.1 coordinate 726,771, forward strand.
ATGGGGATTAGTAATAACGAGCCAATGCGCCGCATCAAAGCAACACAACGAGCCCCGCCCCCTAGCCGCCTGTTCCCATTCTGACCCGCCCCATACTCTGCCCCGCCATCTCCCTCTCTAGCACGCCCCCGCCCAAGCCGTCGCGTCGCCTCAAAGCAAATTTGGTCGCGGCCGGCCGGCTGGCCGGGCAGGGGCAGAGAGGGAAGTTAAGATGGGGAATACGGGATGATACGGAATTCCTGACTACAGATTACGTCGCTGAAGGGCTTATCGTGAGAGGGGACAAGTGTCAAAATATTGTCAGATTCATCTCGGAGCTGAGGCGCTGCGAGCAGAGGCCACTTTAAAGGCAGTTCCGCTTTAATGAGGCGCGGGCTGCCGCGTCGGGGTCTGCGGCGGCCGCGGACGCTCCAATGCAGTGCGCCGATGTAGCCGCGCTGGAGACCTTTGCGGTTAAAGGAGGCAGCGTCGTCGACTCGTTTTCTCCTTTGGGTATTAAAATGAAAAGATGTAATATATTTGATGGCTTGTGTATAGAAGGCGATAGTTACAGAAATATTAATCTCACGTTATTTTGAACGTTTCAAGGTTGTTTTTTAATGCTGCTTTTAATGCTGTGTCACCTTTCCATGCTGTTCTTCCTGCCATATCCTCCTCGTGAAATTACTGTCAATTCATTTATGTAACAAGTGTAACAATAATAATAATAATAATAATAATAATAATAATAATAATAATAATGAAGATTTTGATAATGGAGTAACGGGTATATTCTAATGTCTTGAATTAATCATTGAGAAAATAAATCTTTCAGTGTCTTTTCTATCGCTTTCTGAAATACTCAGACGTGGGTGGAATTTGAAGTGGCCTCGATATCCAACCCGCACGGTGGTTTTTTGAAAAAATATGCTATTTCTATCAACGCAAAAAATAATATGATGGTTTCATGATATGGAACGCATATACTTCTCATATCTTTAAATAAAATTTTGGATTTGATGGACATTAGTTTGAAAGATTGAAAGACATCGTGGTATAGAAAGTGTGGATTTCGATCTTATTCTTTATTCAGCAATGAAAATATACATTCAAATTTTACATACATTCACATGTTACCATGTTACAAATGTTTCAAAAATATTTGTTTATAAGTAATAAACAAAATCATGAAATATATCAATATTCTCCTGTTCTGCAATAATTGTTATTAATAACCAATTGTTTTATTTGCGACCTAATTCAATTGTTTGTATTAAACAAAGAGTCTACATTTTCAATGAGGACTCTAAACTGGAAAAAATCTATAGCCAAGTCAAAAAGGACATTTACCAACAATTAATTTTCTTAAGTTCGAGAAATTTTGGCCCTGTTTTGGCCATGTGGATCTTTGCGGGCGGTCATCAATCTGAAATTGACTTCCTTCAATGAGATATTTTGGATTGTAGTATTCTAGAAAAGAGGAACGACCCACATATTCCGTTATTTGTTGATGAAAAAATTACCATTGTTCCAAAAATCATGTTTACTAGGGGATTTTCAGAACTTCCGAAATGTTGAAAAGAAAACTTTAATGAAAACTATACATTCTATTCGAAATATGTACCTCGGGATGATGAAGATGAGAAAGGATACAAGTGAATTTAACAAAGAAATTTAGAATCTCTAAAACGCGCCGAGAAATTTTACTATTGCAAAACTTAGCGTTCAGAGACGGAGTTTCGATGCTTCATAGGAATGGATCGATGGTGCATATTTCACACTCCACACCCCTGACTTTTCAGTGTGACTCACTTGGTGACGAGTTGAGTCAGCAACGGTAAAGTTTGTCGCGGCTTAAGGTGTGTGCTGCTTTGTCAACAAGCTCTCAGGCTATTGAGCTCTTTCCAAGTTGTCCAGAGATGACTCACAGGAAATGAGAGGACCAGAAGTTACGGACGGGTTACTGGAACGCAAACAATGCTACGATTCTATGTTTTCTTAAGTCACGACAATATGTTTATAACGATCACACGTTTTCTCAAGTCGCTGATTTTTTTCTGTGCTCCGTTAGGTCAGCATACCTTTTGATTTCATTTGATGAAGAGCGTTTGTCATCTTACCTTAGGAATATCATTATAAATGATTAAGATTGTCTTTCTTCTAGAAACTTTATGAAAATATTTATGACGGAAAATTAACGATCTCCAGAAGCTGCAAAGGACAATCTTCATTGCGTTGTCAACACCCCCGGCACACGCTGACAAACTAGATGAGTCCTTTATATTCCATATTTTCGAGTTCTGTATTATTTCGTTTCGTATTATTATTCATTTCTGTATTATTATTTTTATTTATTTAATACCAGAAATTACAAATAACTATGTAAAGTTAGCTGAGATGCAGTATGAAAATTACATTAAATATCCAGAAGCAAAAGGAAGGGATTATTTTTACATTTGCTAAGCGAATCAAGGGAAACTGGGCAGAAAACAAAATTCCATATTGCCTATAAAATATTAAATTTAGTAGTAATTTTCAGTATTTTAGAAAATTGTATATAAACATTAATAATGCTCCAGTTCAATTATTACGCTGTACATTTAGTATTACTTGCGTTTTATGTATTGCGTAGTCTCTAGACTTTGATATTGGAACTCTGTATCGACTTTTAATGGTTAATGTGATCTGGTAATGTAAAATAACGGTTCTGTTTTAATGCCCAATTTTTGGTGAGAACTCTTGGTACTGGCACTTGACGTTATGTGTTCTACATTATTGTTAAAGAATCTTATGGTTTATAGACGCGTATTCTCCAGCAAATATTTATTAATGCTTTTAAAAAGTTATAAAATACATTTTGCGGCCGTTAACATTTTTATTTTACCTATTTTTGACTACGGGTATAATGTTTTTATTTGAATTAACGTTTTTAAAACAATAAGTAAAAGAATACCTGCTAATACGTGTTTGAATGTTCGTAAACTGCAGGATGCTGTATCAGTGATATACATTGAACAATCAATATCGCTTACATTTAACCACAAAAACCGATGATTTCTAGTTTCGCCATTGCGGGAAATAACATAGGAGAGATATTTGTCGATAATAAGTCACTAAATGGACTCTACAAAATACTAAATGATCTGCTAATTATATCTCCATCAAACAATTCTCTTAAGAGTTATTAAGTGGGCCAAAATTGACTTAATTTATATTATTCACATTGTTACTATTATTGGATAAACAAACGAGTAATAACAGTTACCATAAATTGTCAAATAGATCATTGTGGAAAGGATTTTCCGGTAAAGGAAGTAAAATCTTGACATATGGGTGTGTGTATTGGTAAGAGTTGGAATAAGAATAAGAATCGGAATTGGATTAAAACAATTATGACTTGTAATATACAATAAAGGTTTAGTGACCTGGATGTCTGAAATTTAAGGGAGCAGCATTGACTGACTGCTTCGTTTCCCCTTGTATTTTGATCAAGTGATCTGTTTTTCCAATATCTCGATCTACATTTAAATCCCGCTGTATATTTGGGAATATTACCGAACTGTCTCAATAAACTTTCCCAAGTAGTGTTTTTTTACGTTGCATGTGATGAAATTTCATAAAATATTTTTGACGATACATAAAATCATCTTAGGTAGTTGTAGTTTGTCACAGTATTCGGTTTCGTATTTTAAACAATATCGGATTTAGGTATTGCCCAAAATGTAAATGGTACACCACAGTACCGTAATTTTGTTTGGTATCACATCAAATTCCATTGCTGCCATACCTACGCTTTATTCCTCTCTCACACAACGTACCCTAGGGTCCTAGCCGTCCTCTGAGTTTTCGCTTTTTCAGCTTTGGGTCGGACTTCGTCATTTTTTTCGTCCGCTCGGATCTTCAACGCTTCGCTTTTGCTAACGCCGTCCGCACCTGCACGTGCGGCATTGCAGTGGGCCAGGTCACCGATCTCCGCGAACATAAATTTGAATTTTCACTGAGAAATTGCAAGTCAAGCTATAACCATCATGCGTGGTCTGGTGGGAAGCATGCGTTTGCTATCTATTCCAGTCCATTCCATTGCCTTCCACAATTCGTTTTATTTCATACTAGTGGACTCAGCAATGCTTCGCTATTGTAAGTGTATTACATATCACAAACTACTTGTCACGTGATTGTTATTCACGTTTTACGCTATGCTGTGCAAAAATTCTACTAGACAAAATACTTTTTCGCAAGTATGGGTCCTATGAACAGGTTTGGAAATAATTATCAAATATCCTATTGTTAAAACATTCTCCCTCAAATTTGGGCATGCGTTTGCCATGACACTTATCTTGGTGAAATTTGATGTACTTTTATGAGATTAAAGTAACAATTCCGTTCGATATTTCACAATCGCGGGAATACTTGTAAGCAGTGAACGTGTTCTTATACTTACCTGTCCGGCGGGTTGCATAGAGTTCAGGGGCGCTTAAGCCGTCATGAACGAATAAATCATCAACAACGCCTCCACATGTTCGATGAAATTAAAACTACAAACACTCCTATTACCATTAAAAAAGTGTGAATATTTCAGAGAATAAGTCGAGAAGTTGTCGCGTCTATGTACGACGCACATCACGCATATTCACTGTTATTCATATATAGAATTGCTCAATTTAAGATGTACTTCATTACCTCATTAAGAGACATACTTAAAAAAGACAAACTTTACTACATAATGTGCAATATATTGCCTTGCATCGAGAAGGTGTGACGTAAGGGCCGATTGTGATAAGAGAAGAGAACATGCACAGGAATAGCGAGACGTCTCGAAAGTCAACGGAGTTGGTCAGTGATGGGACCGTGATGAAAGTACGTGGTGTCTTTCATCAGAGTGTGCAAATGGCTGTAGGAGTTGCGGTATCTATAGTTAACTGTTTATTATCCAGTAATTGAATTGAGTTATAAATTTTCTAGAAATTGTTAATTTGTTTTAGATACGTGGGTAATTAATTCCAGATTCTAATTACAGTGACGGTGGATGATTTAGTGAAGGATACTGTTATACGCCGACGCGTGCACAATAATCGCGAGTAACGAGATCGTCAGCATTTTAAAGTTGGGCGATAAGTGCTTTTAATAGCTATTATACAAACTTTTGTGAAAAAGGATGAGGGTATTTAAAATTCTCCCTTTTTATTTGCGACTCTTTTTGATTTACGATAATAGATACGTGATCGTATCTCCGAAAGTCGAATCAACGGATTTATGCATTTTGTGCCATTTGTAACATGCGTTGTTGCTTGAGTTTTAAGTCCGTAAGCAAGAAATCACAATAGTCGAAATGATGCATTCTGACCTAATACCCAAGGCTTATGCGGGTGATAATAGGTAGTAGATCTCGGACGAATTTTAAGAATTGGCGCCCAGGGAAGCCTTTTTGGCAAATCTTACTTGCGTGGGCCATCTAAATGTGTTGTCTCGAAGTATTCCTACGTTCTTTGCGTCACTGCAACCCGGAATAGGAGAGCTATCAATACTAATTTCCCGAGGCGATGATTTCTCAAACTTGTTCAAAGCGTTGCGGGATCCTATCACTGAGATTTGAGATGTCATGGGTTTTAATAAGAGGCCAAGGGCTCCTGCCGGTTTTTTGAGAGAATCTGAGCCATCGGAAATCTCTGTCTTTAGTCGTGAACTCGGCGGACCCGCCAGTGGCGCAGGGTGATTATAGAACATAAAAGAAGAATGAAAAATTGCACGCGGTCCGGCATTCGCCTGGTGTTGATCAGAGAAATCACGGAAAACTACTGTTTAGAGCAGCAGGTCGATAAATTCTCTTTCAGGCCCCTCAGGATAATGAAGATCCCATCGGTTACAAAATAATCTTAATGAAGTTGATATTTAATTATTTTTTTATATAAAGCTACAAAATTGCTAATAGTTAATTTCAAATTCACTCCTCTTGTTTTGTATGCATCGTCCATCGTTAAGATGTTAAGAAATTGTAAGTGGTTCGATGAAGCAAACAATTCTTTCGAAAGGGGCCGAAACAAAAAAAAAAGGTATATGTATATATAAACAAGTATTGTAAATATGAATTCCACTTTGCATTATTTTGTATTGATTTAATATTGCTTCCAGATGCATTATTGTTTAGATTTATCATTATACTTTATTATATTTGTGATAATTTGTTTTTGAATTAAATTTTAAAATTAAGCGTTAATAATGTATCTATGATTTTGTAAGTATCTGTAACTATAATACTCGCTAGTAAGCATGATGTTGAAGCGAAATAAAAAAATTAATTTTCAAAACTAAGGCAAAGGTTGTGGACGCTGTGCTAGGGCAGCGATGGGCTGACAACGTCGCCCTCGTCGGGGCCTCGGCTCGCGTCCTCCCGCGTTCCGGTTGTTACCAATGCTAATTGGGCCGCTGGCGGAGCGGCGGTCGCACCGCGCAAGACGCGCGATTTATGAAGCAGAACATTACCGCGCGCTCTCGCCCTGTGCAGCAGGCGCGCGCGAGGGCTGGGCGGGGGACACGGCGTGGCGTTGCTGGGGGAACGGAGTGGAACGGGCGTGGGAGGTCGTGGGACTGGACGTGGCGTTGCTGGGGGAACGGAGTGGAACGGGCGTGGGAGGGCGTGGGACTGGACGTGGCGTTGCTGGGGGAACGGAGTGGAAAGGGCGTGGGAGGTCGTGGGACTGGACGTGGCGTTGCTGGGGGAACGGAGTGGAACGGGCGTGGGAGGTCGTGGGACTGGACGTGGCGTTGCTGGGGGAACGGAGTGGAACGGGCGTGGGAGGTCGTGGGACTGGACGTGGCGTTGCTGGGGGAACGGAGTGGAACGGGCGTGGGAGGGCGTGGGACTGGACGTGGCGTTGCTGGGGGAACGGAGTGGAAAGGGCGTGGGAGGTCGTGGGACTGGACGTGGCGTTGCTGGGGGAACGGAGTGGAAAGGGCGTGGGAGGTCGTGGGACTGGACGTGGCGTTGCTGGGGGAACGGAGTGGAAAGGGCGTGGGAGGTCGTGGGACTGGACGTGGCGTTGCTGGGGAACGGAGTGGAAAGGGCGTGGGATGTCGTGGGACTGGACGTGGCGTTGCTGGGGGAACGGAGTGGAAAGGGCGTGGGACGTCGTGGGACTGGACGTGGCGTTGCTGGGGGAACGGAGTGGAAAGGGCGTGGGAGGTCGTGGGACTGGACGTGGCGTTGCTGCGGGAACGGAGTGGAACGGGCGTGGGAGGTCGTGGGACTGGACGTGGCGTTGCTGGGGGAACGGAGTGGAACGGGCGTGGGAGGTCGTGGGACTGGACGTGGCGTTGCTGGGGGAACGGAGTGGAACGGGCGTGGGAGGTCGTGGGACTGGACGTGGCGTTGCTGGGGGAACGGAGTGGAAAGGGCGTGGGAGGGCGTGCGACTGGACGTGGCGTTGCTGTGGGAACGGAGTGGAACGGGCGTGGGAGGTCGTGGGACTGTACGTGGCGTTGCTGCGGGAACGGAGTGGAACGGGCGTGGGAAGTCGTGGGACTGGACGTGGCGTTGCTGGGGGAACGGAGTGGAACGGGCGTGGGAGGTCGTGGGACTGGACGTGGCGTTGCTGGGGGAACGGAGTGGAACGGGCGTGGGAGGGCGTGGGACTGGAAGTGGCGTTGCTGGGGGAACGGAGTGGAACGGGCGTGGGAGGGCGTGGGACTGGACGTGGCGTTGCTGGGGGAACGGAGTGGAACGGGCGTGGGAGGGCGTGGGACTGGACGTGGCGTTGCTGGGGGAACGGAGTGGAACGGGCGTGGGAGGGCGTGGGACTGGACGTGGCGTTGCTGGGGGAACGGAGTGGAACGGGCGTGGGAGGGCGTGGGACTGGACGTGGCGTTGCTGGGGGAACGGAGTGGAACGGGCGTGGGAGGTCGTGGGACTGGACGTGGCGTTGCTGGGGGAACGGAGTGGAAAGGGCGTGGGAGGTCGTGGGACTGGACGTGGCGTTGCTGGGGGAACGGAGTGGAAAGGGCGTGGGAGGTCGTGGGACTGGACGTGGCGTTGCTGCGGGAACGGAGTGGAACGGGCGTGGGAGGTCGTGGGACTGGACGTGGCGTTGCTGGGGGAACGGAGTGGAACGGGCGTGGGACGTCGTGGGACTGGACGTGGCGTTGCTGGGGGAACGGAGTGGAACGGGCGTGGGAGGGCGTGGGACTGGACGTGGCGTTGCTGGGGGAACGGAGTGGAAAGGGCGTGGGAGGTCGTGGGACTGGACGTGGCGTTGCTGCGGGAACGGAGTGGAACGGGCGTGGGAGGTCGTGGGACTGGACGTGGCGTTGCTGGGGGAACGGAGTGGAAAGGGCGTGGGAGGTCGTGGGACTGGACGTGGCGTTGCTGCGGGAACGGAGTGGAAGGGGCGTGGGAGGTCGTGGGACTGGACGTGGCGTTGCTGGGGGAACGGAGTGGAACGGGCGTGGGAGGTCGTGGGACTGGACGTGGCGTTGCTGGGGGAACGGAGTGGAAAGGGCGTGGGAGGTCGTGGGACTGGACGTGGCGTTGCTGCGGGAACGGAGTGGAACGGGCGTGGGAGGTCGTGGGACTGGACGTGGCGTTGCTGGGGGAACGGAGTGGAACGGGCGTGGGACGTCGTGGGACTGGACGTGGCGTTGCTGGGGGAACGGAGTGGAACGGGCGTGGGAGGTCGTGGGACTGGACGTGGCGTTGCTGGGGGAACGGAGTGGAACAGGCGTGGGAGGGCGTGGGACTGGACGTGGCGTTGCTGGGGGAACGGAGTGGAACGGGCGTGGGAGGGCGTGGGACGGGACGTGGCGTTGCTGGGGGCACGGAGTGGAACGGGCGTGGGAGGGCGTGGGACTGGTCGTGGCATTGCTGGGGGAAGGGAGTGGAACGGGCGTGGGAGGTCGTGGGACTGGACGTGGCGTTGCTGGGGGAACGGAGTGGAACGGGCGTGGGAGGTCGTGGGACTGGACGTGGCGTTGCTTGGGGGACAGATCATGGCATAGTGGGGGAGGCGTGGCGCGCCGCACAGGGCTGAACAGGGCGTGGGGAAACGGTGTGGAATGTGGCGTGGGAGGTCGTGGGACGGAACGTATCGTTGCGTGGGTGGACGGAGCATGGCATGTCGGAGAAGGCGTGGCGGGGGAGGCGTGGCGGGGGAGGCGTGGCGGGGGAGGCGTGGCGGGGGAGGCGTGGCGGGGGAGGCGTGGCGGGGGAGGCGTGGCGGGGCAGGACAGGGCAGGACGGATGGCGGGGTATGGTGGAACGGAGGTGGCGTACATTAACGTTGCGGGCTGTTGTGAGGGAGGCGAGGGGCGGGGATAGGTGAATAGGTGAAGTGGGTCGTTGCTTGGCGTATAATAGCCAGGTTGGGCATGGCAAGGCGTTACCTATATTATTAATTTTGAATATGTAATGTATTCATTGAGGGAAAACTACTCACCCTCTGGCCTTTGAAATGTGTGTCAGTGGTTTCGTTAGATACCCAGCAAAAGGAAAAATGCAAAAACAATGAAACAAATAAGATTTTGAATGAAAACCGCAAGTATTTGATAGTGCTAATCCACAGTTTTTCATATATGATGTTGGGACTATATTGCCAGACTCATTTATCAACTTATTTATTGCTATAATTATTTACTTATTATCACAAAATAGTAAAAATCTGTGTGTGACACACTCTGGGCAGCAGTCGCTTTACTGGGAGAGGTCAGTGCTTACGACACAGCTGACATCAAGAGAAGCTTCATAGTTCACGTGCCGCTTTAGAACATCCAATTTTTGGTGCTCCATGTCCCCACACACTCGACACCAGCATTTTTGCTTCTGGAGGCCACGTGTGTTAATATTGGGAATGTACGTGTGCGAAACGCCATGTAGACAATAGACAAGTGCTGCAAGCACATAACTAGACGAACATAACAAAAACGGATGTAACAAGAAATTAGTAGCCACTTTCACAATTAAAATCAGAAACATCATAAAAATTTGCCTGTTTGCCAAATAGACGTCAAATTATTGGGAGTAGTAAATATATTCAACACATAATTCATGTAATTAATTTGATCACAAGCCCTTTAAATGCTGTCTAATTCTCATTTCTTGGTGATCAATTGTCGTTAATGAAAGTTTGTATGTCAACACCGTTAGACGGTAACTAACTTTTAGCTTGTTAAGTTAGCCATCGGAAACCATGTAATTTTTTCAAATACATTTGTATGAATAATATTTCGTATGAGACACAAGGTTCTTCCCAAAATTTGTGTATGATGTGTCGCGTAAGCTTAGAGTCAGATGCCACTCACTGTTAGCAAAGAAGCGTGGATTGGTGAGTAAAGAGACCAGCTGATCTCCAAAGGAAGGAGACCCGGATGAGCACAATGGGTCGGAGGGGGGCGATGGGAGTCAGTCCCTGTCGCGGCGGGGCGGAGCGGCGCGGCGCGGGGCGTGGTGGGCGTGGAGGGGCGAGGGCGAGTGGCCAGTGAGATGAGACCAAATCTGCGAGCCGGAGGTGGCAGTCCGTCCTGCACGGGGAGAGCGCGAGCGTGGATCCCTAGCCCCTCACTCCCCTTCCCATCCACGCCCATCCACACACCCCGCCCTGCATTCCTTGCACGCGCCCTCCACAGACCTCCCAGAGCACCCTCAACACCCTTTTCCACTAACACCTCCCTGTCGGCTAATCCCATCTCCGCCCATCCGCACCCTCCGCTCTTCGATTCTATCTTTCACTCTTCGATTCCGTCTTCCACTCTTTGATTCCGTCTTCCACTCTTTGATTCCGTCTTCCACTCTTTGATTCCGTCTTCCACTCTTTGATTCCGTCTTCCACTCTTTGATTCCGTCTTCCACTCTTTGATTCCGTCTTCCACTCTTTGATTCCGTCTTCCACTCTTTGATTCCGTCTTCCATTCTTTTGATTCCGTCTTCCACTCTTTGATTCCGTCTTCCACTCTTTGATTCCGTCTTCCACTCTTTGATTCCGTCTTCCACTCTTTGATTCCGTCTTCCACTCTTTGATTCCGTCTTCCACTCTTTGATTCCGTCTTCCACTCTTTGATTCCGTTTTCCACTCTTTGATTCCGTCTTCCACTCTTTGATTCCGTCTTCCACTCTTTGATTCCGTCTTCCACTCTTTGATTCCGTCTTCCACTCTTTGATTCCGTCTTCCACTCTTTGATTCCGTCTTCCACTCTTTGATTCCGTCTTCCACTCTTTGATTCCGTCTTCCACTCTTTGATTCCGTCTTCCACTCTTTGATTCCGTCTTCCACTCTTTGATTCCGTCTTCCACTCTTTGATTCCGTCTTCCACTCTTTGATTCCGTCTTCCACTCTTTGATTCCGTCTTCCACTCTTTGATTCCGTCTTCCACTCTTTGATTCCGTCTTCCACTCTTTGATTCCGCCTTCCACTCTTTGATTCCGCCTTCCACTCTTTGATTCCGCCTTCCACTCTTTGATTCCGTCTTCCACTCTTTGATTCCGCCTTCCACTCTTTGATTCCGCCTTCCACTCTTTGATTCCGCCTTCCACTCTTTGATTCCGCCTTCCACTCTTTGATTCCGCCTTCCACTCTTTGATTCCGCCTTCCACTCTTTGATTCCGCCTTCCACTCTTTGATTCCGCCTTCCACTCTTTGATTCCGCCTTCCACTCTTTGATTCCGCCTTCCACTCTTTGATTCCGCCTTCCACTCTTTGATTCCGCCTTCCACTCTTTGATTCCGCCTTCCACTCTTTGATTCCGCCTTCCACTCTTTGATTCCGCCTTCCACTCTTTGATTCCGCCTTCCACTCTTTGATTCCGCCTTCCACTCTTTGATTCCGCCTTCCACTCTTTGATTCCGCCTTCCACTCTTTGATTCCGCCTTCCACTCTTTGATTCCGCCTTCCACTCTTTGATTCCGCCTTCCACTCTTTGATTCCGCCTTCCACTCTTTGATTCCGCCTTCCACTCTTTGATTCCGCCTTCCACTCTTTGATTCCGCCTTCCACTCTTTGATTCCGCCTTCCACTCTTTGATTCCGCCTTCCACTCTTTGATTCCGCCTTCCACTCTTTGATTCCGCCTTCCACTCTTTGATTCCGCCTTCCACTCTTTGATTCCGCCTTCCACTCTTTGATTCCGCCTTCCACTCTTTGATTCCGCCTTCCACTCTTTGATTCCGCCTTCCACTCTTTGATTCCGCCTTCCACTCTTTGATTCCGCCTTCCACTCTTTGATTCCGCCTTCCACTCTTTGATTCCGCCTTCCACTCTTTGATTCCGCCTTCCACTCTTCGATTCTGCCTACCGCCCCCGCCCATGTCGTTGTTCATTACCCTCTTCTGCCTCACTCCACCGCGCCCACCACCTTCCCCGCCCCCGCTCCTGCCCTCTCCGCCCGCGTTGGCTGGCGAAAAGGCGTCCGGTGTTCCTCCCGCCCGCCGGCCGGCCCCCGGCTACCGATCGCTGGCCGCCGTCGCCCCTCGCTTCGCGCCCAGCGCCCCGGCCCCGCCGCAGCTGCGAGCGCCGGCAGCTGCGCGCCTCTCGCTTCCTCGCCCCCGCCGCGCCCCGCCCCGCCCACGCCCCCGGCGCCCTCGCCTCGCGACGCCCCACGCGCCGGAGTTACGCGACCGGTTACGGGGCGGCGCGGAGCTCCTCATTACCCGGCAACTGTTATTGTTTGGGGCGATAGGCGCCGGCAGAGGGGAAAAGGAAAGAGTTCCGAAGAGGCTTAGCGCGAGTGCCTCGAACGGGAGCTGCGAGCAGCGGCGGAAGACGTAACGCAAATGGAGAAAAAGTGAATGGTGACAGGGGAGACGTCTGATAATAGGATGGTCATTGTGCGGAAATGATCACCGGAAGCTGGCGTGAAGAACGAACGGAAAGAAGGGGGTGTATATCGTGGGGAAGAGAGAAAGTTGGTAGCTGGCATAGCTCGGAGGAAGGCAATTGCAGAATAGATTATTATTGTATAGTGTATTTTAAATAGGAAAATATCTGTGTATGAATTATTAAGTATACGCTACGAAATGGGAGATCCCAATACAAGCAGATAAAAAAGAAGAGTGAAGAAATGCTCGTAGAACAAGTGGAAGAGGAGGAACACGTGGAATCTTGCGGAGGCCGAGGCAACTATGATGGAGGCGGGGGCGAGAATGGGCCCGCTGGCAGGGTTATGACTGAGCAAGGGCGGGGGTCGCGCCGGGGCGCCGGACGGGGCGGGGCCAAGCCGAAGATGGAGAGGACGGGGGCAGAGGCGTCGGGTGAAGCGAGGGGCTCCCGCGGGCTCCGCATGGCGGGGGCGGGGGTGGAGGCGGCGAATTTACTGCTGGGACGGTGCGCTGACAGCCCCAGCGCAGGGCTGCGTGGGCGGAACGAGCGGCAGAGAGCAGCGGGGGGGGGGGTGCGGGTGGCGGGGAGGGAGCGATGGAACGAGAGCATGACAAGCCCCAGCCCGCACCCCCGCTGTTCGCCCTTAATAGAGGTTGCCCAAGTATTTGGTGGATAAACTTGCTCTTTATCCACGAGCTGTGCTCCTCTTCACACTAATTTTCCAAGCGCCCGCCGCGGAGGCCAGGCGCGGCCCGTGCGCGCGGGGAGCTACCGGGAGGTGGGCTTTATCTCCCCTCGCCGCTCTCTTCGCTCCTTCATCGTTCATTCACACGCATACCGGGTGAATGGCAGAGCCCTTCCGACGGGTCACGGAATGTGCGCGATGTTTCCTTCCTCGTCCTCGTCACCTTTCTTACTCCCATTTACGCTCACACGGACTGCATTACCTCACGTATTGGGAGACCAATCTTGGGGTACTTGTCCCGGCTGGGGTGGTCCCCGGTTGGAGAACATTCCTGCTGACGAAAATTCACCGCTAGCTGACACATAGATCGACGCCGGTTCTCAGCGTCCAGCGGTGGAGGAACACCGCCATTATTCTGGATAAAGCATTCATTACACTAATGGGACTAATGACCATTGCAGTTGCCGTGCCCGAAAATACCAATCAGTCTTCCATCTGCTTTGGCGGCGCCAAGAAGCAGGCAATGCAAAGTGGACGTAGAAACTCGCACCATTTTACACTCCGACGTTTGCCGTCAAAACAATCTCATCTCGCTATTTACCAAAATTCACTTTTCTAGCTCTTTTTCCAAAAGGACGACCCCTTAAAACATGACCAAGGGATAGACTATGATTCAAATCTTTTAATATCACCTCATGACGTAGGGATATACATATAAGGGATAATATAATCATCACCTAAAATGTGTCGAGAACATATCTCGTTCATATCAATCCTCTTGTGGACAAATTTTGTTCCATTGCACAATTTGCAGATGAAATTAGCTGGTTTTGATAAAAAAGTTTCTCTTGAATAACTTACTTGTGATGACAATGGGGGCAACTTGGAACAAATCGCGTATTTTCACACTACATTGGAACACATCTCCAGCATGTTATCATATATTCTGTGGTACGCGCATTTTAGCATAAATTCAACAACAACAAGTTTATAATTCTGCGAATTTGGAAAAATAATATCTCGACGAAGCAAAATATACGTTTACCCTTGCATTTACTTTAACTTTAGTTCTTCGATAATTTAGTTCTTTCGTTTCCACGCCCAACTGCAGTGGTCGCTAGTCCCGGTAGTGTTGCGAATGACTGATCCCGGGAGGTGGCGCTGTTCTTCCCTCGCGCGCCGACCTACACGTCGGTATAGAGGATTTCCTTTTCTGGGTATCTGCCCAGCGGGGCACCCAATCCGGGGAAGAGCTCTATGTTTCGGACTGGTCTCCCAACATCACCATAGTGTAGTGCTATTAAGCGTGTGTGAGTAAGGAGAGAGGATAAGACAATGAAGGGGAGATCGCAAGTGGTTCGTGGCGCATGTGTTAGGGTACTCCTCCGTCAATCGCCTGGTATTGATCGACGAAACCAGGGGAAACTAGCGATTAGAAGAGCCAGCCGCTCGAATTATCCTCCAGGCAGTCTGCATTCGAACTAGCTACCTAGCGTGTGTGAAAATCCTCTATTGTCGGGGCTGGAACCCTGTGACCTCCCGGTCAGAGGCGGTACAGTGACTGCTGACTCTGAACAAATCCCTCCGATATGCCGTTGCAATATGGACGGTGAACTGAAAGCGTAGTCGGTGGAGGAATTAGGGAAATACACATCAAGTGAAGTTTTCGAGTCAGCAGTTCAAACGTCACATTTAGCTTGATGAGTATAAGTACTTGAAAACGCAACTCCTTCTCAATTAAAACTTTACGAGCTGAAAGTTGGCACATAGTTTATTATTCTCGCAAAGTTTCTGACCATAAATTGTTGTAGGCCTGTGGAGATCGAAGAGGGCTTGAAGTTATACTGGGAGAGCGAGGAAGTGCTGTGTGTGCTCTGGCTCACTGGAGAACCCTTCGGGAGAAACGTGAGTCACGGGTGTTGTTCATTTCACAGTGGATTTTACTGCAAATGCTCTTCATAACAGGGGTCCCGAGGAGTTTCAGAAATATGTATTTTAGGTACAAGCGTGTAAATTTATTTTGGGATTGCTGATACGTGAGGTTTACATTGATGACGCTTCTCTTACAGTCCGTCATAGTACTTATCCCCTTAGTCCACTGTACGTCACTCACAATTTTAACTGTTTTTGGAGTTCATAAACGGTCTATCCCACAGAAAAGGTGACTGATGGGAAATAAAATACAAGAAGTCTATTTTGTAGTTCATTTGACTTTATTCAATATTGTATCCTTGAGAATCAATACATGACTGAAAGTTGTTGGTAAATTGTTCCCAGCATTTCTGGCACGCATTTTTCAAAATTGCCTCTATTATGACGGTCGAAATCTTCTTCATATATGTTCAGTTCATGTTAATGAAATGTTCAGTGATTTAAGTAATTTCAGTTAACTTCTCAATGAGCCTGAGTGAAGCAAAATATTTATTTTAAATAAATGTCTGCTTCTTTCTGTACATATACCTAGATTCGTATTGTCGGTCACGCTCCTGAGCGTAAATCAATGCTCTCCCTGCCATCAAGAGCCAATGTAAAACAGTTTCAAACGCTCTGAGTACTAATTGATTGTCTATTATACACAGTTTGTTATGTCAAAAGTTTATATAGCATTTTCACTCTACTTAAAACAAAAACTTCGTGATTGCACGTAGCTTCATGCTTCCTTTCTTAACAGAGGTTCAGAACATACTGTCAATGCTTCTGTTATTACAAGTAAACCCCTGATATCATGTCAACGCTTTGAATTTGTAGCAAAAGATAGTCAAAATATCATAGTAGTTAACTCTTTCATCGATTTCAGGATGGCGTGTGGTAATGCTAAATATAATTAATCACCTTTTGTAAGGACACTGTGAAAATTGGTTACAAGATTTTTAAAAATCTTCTCTCTGCTTTGTAGAGAGGTACAGTTACACTTCGAGTATTAAAATGGTGAATTGAAGCTCTGTATAAATATTATGTTTTTTATATAATTATTCTATTATACTTCATATGTATTAAAATACTTAGCATTTGAAATGCATTTACAAGGAAATACCAGATAATCAAATGATTAAAATTACTCAAATGTAGTTACTTTGAAAGATCTCTCACGCCGTTAATATTCACATTTCCAAGAATTTATAAATACTATTGAATTTGAGAGTTGCAGTGCTTCAAATTACTTCAAATGAAGGTTTTCAAAAAACTCAAAAATTAAAAACGGCTTAAATTTTACCCCTTCCGTATACGTCTTAAAGAATGTTTACTGTTTTGGTGGAAAACAAATAAATGAGATCGATTCATTTCATTTAATTGTGTCAAGGCGAGCTATCCCGCCTAAGCCACCTCTACCACGACGATCGTTCTCCAACAGTACCTCGGCTAATGCTGGTCCCAAAGCGCCGGGCCTCGGCGCAGTCTTCTAAGGGTTGTTAGGTTCGTTAGGAAAAATAACTATACAAAAATGTATAAGAAACAGTCTTGTCTCTCGGACATGAAAGACTTCTGAGCCTGGTCGAGGAGGAAGCTTGAGTTTTCGTGTGCATGTAATCATATTTTTATACAGTGCGCCAGAAAAGTCTCTCCGCACTGAACCGAATCAAGGACCTTCTATATTAAGAATTGCCTTTATGTTGATAGCAACCAGATCATTGTGAAACAAGTGAATGGGACAACACTTCCAGCACCTATATGTAATTCACGTTTTTGTTTGTTACAAGCTGCAGCTTGTCCTACCAAGACAGTTAATGCAGCTAAACACTCTCACCAGCAAGGTTCCACTGCAGCGAGACATTCCTGACGTGCTACATGTATGTATGCGTCTTTAGCAATTAACCTCCACAATTCTCGAGAGAACAGATTTCTGTGTTCTCCCGCCGACTGGAGATAGCTCGTCCTCCAAGCACGACCATCATGGAAGCTAACACGTTTCCGTTCGTTCACTTGACGTGAGTTGTAGCTATTCGCCGTATGGTCGTGCTATTTCGTGCACCTTAAAAGCTGGCTCCGCAGGCCCCTATCGCCTTCGCCCGGTTTTAGCAGAGTAGAAGGCCACATGGCCGCAGCTAGAGAAAACTAGCTATGTTTACACATAAACGGCGAAACTTTGGCGCCTAATCTCAAATAGAAATAATTATAACCTTTCTTTGGTATAAATTAAAAGCTTAAAGTGTACATTTCAAACGTCTCGCGCCCGAAATATTCTTAACTTTCCCCATATCCCGCGGACTTCAGTACAGAGAAAAAAACAGCAAAGGGCCAAAAAATAAACGCTTCAAAACTACTTTCCAACGTAGCTAGGAGAGCGGGGCGCAGCCCTGCTCGAATCGAAGCGGGCACTCCAACCGATTTTTCAATTGTCGCTTTTCCGACAAAAGATAGCCCTATTTCTACTTAAGACGCTATTTGTACGCATTTTTAAAGTCATCACCCGGACCAGCTGTGACAGGATCGCATTGCAACGTAAGATATCTTCACATATCGCAAAGCAGTTAAATGATTTATAGACCGTTCATGACTTGTTTCCAAGCTCCGTGGCGATATGTTCTCCGCGATACAGCTGTTTTGGGCGGCAGAGCAGTAAAAATAAGCAAGGGCACCGATGAATATGTTGGAATCAAGTGAATAAAATATCAAGGAATTGGAATCAAGTGAATAAGCCCGGGACAGGTAACAAATGATATTTTCTTCAAATAACAAATGTTGGAAATCAGATCCTAACACCGCTGTCAGCTGGCAGTGTTCATGTTTTGGTCATTTTAGAATCTCTCTTGCAAAAACCAGGAAGGTGGTCGTCCAAAGATTTTTAGCTCTCGAACCCAACAAAGCATTTCGACGCTTTCACAGCCCCCATACTTCGCATGAACTTGTGCCACCGGCCCCACACACTTCATTTGTGAGATTTTAAACAATACATTTTTGGTCCGAGTGATGGAGGTACTTGCGAGCCGCTTCGAATAATCGTGGGTTCGAACTCCCACTTTGTGCGTGTGACTGCCAATTTTTTAATATACGCTGCCGTATAGACATCAAGTTCTGCTGGTCGCAGATTCGAGGAGTCTAGTGTGTGATTCGCGAAAACGTCTTTTACGAATATAATTTGCGTATTTTCAAACCTCAAGAGTCAGCGTAAATAGCTGTGTGTGTGTGTTGTGTGTGTGTGTGTGTGTGTGTGTGTGTGTGTGCGCGCGTCGGTTTGGTTGCGGGAAAGAGCACTAATAAAAGTAAGAAAACGAAACGCCTGGCATAATAAATACTGGTAATTTATTCCGGGAGCAAATTTTGAAGCAGCTAGTTTGGGCGCGCGTGCAGCGTCTCTTCGGGCGCCGCCGTCCGCTGGCGCCGTGCATCACGTGACGGGGGGGGGGAGGGGCGGCGCCACTTTATCTCCCGTCCGCCGAGATTTCCGCGGGCGCGCGCGAACGGAGCGAAGCGGGGCCCTCTCCGCACGGATTTAAGGTTACGGTTATGTGGCGGCCGGATGAACGGGGGAGGGTTATTGAGCAGTCGCCCGCCGACATATTTCGGCACCGGATGGCGCAAATATTATTTAAATACATATGCGCCCGAGCGGGACACGGCCGGGGGAGCGGGGGCGTGGCTACATTGTCGCGGAGCAGGCGTTTCCCCGACACGCCGACGGCGGCGAAACGCGGCAAGGGGTGGGGGTGGAGGGGGGCGAGAAGATGAAAGACCCGAAAACAGGGTGAATGCGGCAAACAGCGGAACGGGGCCGAAGAGGAGACGGAGGAAGAACGAAGAGAGAACGGAGAAGAGGCCTAGGGGCGCTGCTCTGGAAAGGGCGAGCCTAAAAATCCAATTGGCGAGATGCAGGGCGAATATAGGCAAGTGAGGGAAATAGCTCTTTAATACTCATTATGATAACGTCTGATTAAAACTGCCTACTTCGGAAAATGATCAGTTTCAATTGTCTACAAGCAAACCAGCCACGGTAGATTTCCAGATATGAATGCTCTTCACATTGTTTAGTAAATATTCATATGCCTTAGGATTTGGTTTATTCTATATTTTTAACTTGCTTTGGGCCGAATGATCGTACTTTTCCTTTACAAATTTAAAACATCGTTCAATTTTCGTAGCAGAAAATCACCGCTTGTGACGATACTTCATTGCCGGTACTGTGTACTAGGGTCAATAAAGAAAAGTTGTGAAATTGCAAACTCTAAAAGTCATTTTCGGCGATTTCTCTAATGGATATTGGTAATAATTTTCCATGCATGTGACGCCATTTTGGAGCAATTCTTAGGTAATATAATTGTTGGTGACAGTTGCATTTCAGCTAGATTGAGAGTGCTCCGCCAGGGCGAGGCGGGCGATGGATGGACGAGGGATGCGTGGACCGCGTCTGGGAGGCTAGTAGGGGGAGCATATGAGGCGGTTTCCGAAAGCAAGAGCTCGAAGACCAGGCGCGGATCCTCGGGAAGGGAAATGAAGGAAATTCCCCGACCTCCTAAACTTTCATGTAACTATTAATTTTAACTTGTTACGAAACGTTCGAACAAATAATATTTTCTGATAATCATTAAAACGAATACAATCGTTTCACAACATCATCTGAGTGTAGCCTACGACATTTTACAAAATCTGTAAATCTGATTCGACCAAAACATTTTTCCCTTCCCAAAATTTTGTCTCTTGATCCGTCCCTGCGAAGACAGAGATAAAAGTTTGCAGAATGACAATACGATAGGAGGAGTTGGCAAAAGACGAAAATTCTTCTTGGTTATGTCGAAAAGAGAAAACAAGACGATAGAATCAGGAGTACACCATGAAAGACATTAGGTGATAAACGCACGGACTTGAACGCACCTTGCTGAAGAGGAGAGATAAATGTATACGAGTCGTGGTGCAGGCTGCGCCGTGTGGACGGCACGAGGAATGTGTGCCGAGGAAAATGAAAGTGAGAGAGAGGAGGGCGGGGGAAAGCAGAGAAGTAGCAAAACGCGAGTGGGGGGGGGGTGCAAGCGAGATGAGGATAGCAATGAGGCGGCGGGTGAGAAGGTCGCACAGGCCACTGCTCGGCGTTCCAAGTGTCTCCCTGTATCTCCAAATGCGGAGGCCGTGGGAGGGGGAGATTTCCGTTCCCTGTGCCCAAGATTACAAACTTGGCGGAGTGTTCTTCGCATTGATTAAATTTTTGCCCGCAAACAGGCAGCTCGCCACCCCGGGACTAAGCCACCTCCCGCCGCCGTCTCTCCCCTCCCCACCACATCCTGCGTGGCCCCTCCGACTTCACCGCTCCCGCTCACCACGTCGCTGTACCGCCCCCAAATTCCACGGACGCTACCCACCTCCGCTTCCCATGCTGCCTCTAATGTCCCTGCCAACCCTCCCTCCGCTGCCGCTGTCATCTACGGGTGTGTATCCGCAACCGCTTCCACACCATTATTGTTTCTGATTGCGCTACTTATTTGAGAATTCCACTGAATGTTCTTTCCTTTAGGAGATCAAATAATGGGGTACGACTATTATCGGTATAATATTAGAACTCGGTGACTGCGAGACAGAAACAAGTTTTAGCAATGAGAAGTACGAATGAAAAAATGTATTTCGTGTGTAACATGTAACATGACTAATTTTTTTTTCATTCTTTCCTATAATTTATAAAAGAAGATTTAATTATGACAATATTTCTTCTAACATCCTTCGATTCAGAGTACTGTACCTTTGATGGGTTGCAAATATACTTTGATGTGAGTGCTCTAGTCAGCACTCATATTCAGAAAGTTGTATGTACATTCTAGAGCCGTGCTTACCAACTCAATGCTCTGTGACGTAACACAAATTGCCCTCCTGCTCCAAACGGAGCGGCCGACCAAAAGCAATGCCCGACGTGGCACCGGGCGTACAGTGTTCCAATGATGGTACGGGAGAGGGGAAAAAGTTCACTCGATAATTACGTTTCTAAATGGTATTTATTATTTAAATGTTTATACTTTAATACAAAATAAGAACAATTTAAAAAATACAACGTAGATTATTTCATAACACAAAGTAATATTCCTTGACACATGTTTCTCTATGCATGTCGATTACCTGAATCCGACTCCGAAGCCAGAATTGCGTTACCGCTCTCTAGTTTTTATTAATTGCGAAAAACCCATGCAAATAGTAAATTGTCTAGATTGGTGTCTCGTAACATTATGATCTACAGAAGTCAGAAGTTGTCATACCCAAGACTTGACACATATTTCTTTATGTGTGTCCACTCGCTGTATCCGAATCCAAAGTCAGAATTGCGCCACTGCCTAGTTTTTTAATTAAAAAAAGAGCAAAATTTAAATATACAAATTCATGGTTGTTTTTTGCGATTTAAAAAACGACAGGAAGGTCGTGGTGCAATACTGACTTCGGATTCTGATTCAGCGCGTCGACATACATAGAGAAACATATGTCAAGTTTTGGGTCTGATAACATTTTTTAATTTGTGTGCCTGTGTTATTAGTGTTAACAAATAGATACTCGGGACGATTGCGTGGGAGAAATTGCACTCCAGGCTTGATTTTTTCATTAAAGTTTTGTTTGAGAATGTTGTAAATCCTCGTGATTTTCAGTACCCTTTCCACAACCTTCTACCTGCAAAATCCTTTTCTCATCTCATGATTGCAGGCTATCTGCAAATTCTCAGACTCTCACACTAAACACATCACCATTGTTACGGTATCTAAAAAGAGAAACACTTCTTCCCAAATCGAAAGAACATTAACGGGCGTAGACGGGCTCTCATGTTGCCTGAAACACCGGCAAAGGCCCACTGCCACTGCCGAGGTCTTCGTATGCCGGGAGACCAGTCGGGAGCTTAGAGGTTATCCGTCTGGACCGGTGCCCCGCTGGTGGGAGATACGTGCTTTGGAAATATCCCTGCAAACCCTGTAGGTTGGCGTTGGACCTCGGCAGCCTTTGCCATCTCCTGCGATGAAACCGTACACTACGCTTACGGAACCAAACACCTTAGCAGTTGACGCGCCCAGAATCACGAATGAATCAATTGAAGTGTCTATACAATGACTACAAATTATTTGAAAAAGTGGGAATGAATAAAGCAGTTAACATTAGGCTGGCAAAGCGAGAATATTTCCTGCGGCACCTTCACCCAGTGAAAGAGATTTATATGTAGCAGATAAATCTTGTTGTAGGGAAAAAGGACCAACACGGATTCGGAAAGACATTCTTGTGATCCATAGTTTTCTAGAGAAGAGTTTCACATTTATTAACTAACTGAATTACCGTGCGTTCTGTGGATATTTCATATCTCAATAATCTATAAGATGGGAAGTGGAATGAATTTCTTATAATATAATTAATGATATAATGATTAATGGTCGATATAGACCATATATTTCATGATATAATAAATTTCGACAATATCTTTATTTCCGAATCGTCTACCAATGAAATCCTTGGAATAGTCAGTGAACTAAAATAAATATTAGAATGTTGAGATGAATTTTCGGGTTGTCTATTAAAAGCTTGTTCATCTGCCTTCATACACTGGCTAACTCACATCATCAATGCTTGTATTGAAGAATATTTTCAAAACAGGAACAAGGAAACAAAAATGAAATCAAAAGTTATCGGTCATTTTCTTTTTTGAAATTTTGTTCTTCAAATTATTAGAGAGGTTTTTCTGTATGGAAACTTTTCTCAGAAAAAATAAGCTTTTTTAGGCTTTCGGCATGGATTTAGAAAATCAAAATCTAGGGAAACGCCAATTTTTTCTTCTGGTAAAGATATCAATGGATCAAAATAAAGCACCTTAAAACAAATATTTATAAACCTTTCAATACCTTTCGACTTCATGAAATAAAACATTTGGTTTCAACATTACCGTTATTTGAAATTCGTGGTATTATTCTAGTATATTCTCGTCCTTAAACATCTATGGCAAAGAGTCCGGCTCGAAAGCACATTATTTACTCATCTTTCTATTCCTTTGCCATTTGAGTATGGGGTTCCGCAGGTTTTGAGAGTAGGATCGTCCTCTTTCTCTTGTATGTAAAAGATATCCCCTCGTCCGTTAGAACCAGAAGAACAGTTCTTTTTCTGAAGACGCGAACGTTCTTTGCAAAAAAGAAACACAAAATTGTATAATTTCAGAAAATTCAAGTTCTTTCGAAATAAATTAGTTAATAAAAGAAAACTGTTATAATACATTTTAGCATCTCAAACCGGCAATTGCATCCGCCATTGACAATGAACAATATGCAATTTCCTGATGTTAAGGTAACAACATTTCTGGGTCTCTCAATACAGTTAAACCTCAAATGGAAAATCCATATAACTGAATTAAAAATTAAATTAGTTTCATTGTGTTACTCATTCAGAATTCTTTCAAATTCTGTTAGTTTTCATGCAGCTCGTTTCATGTATTTTGCAAATGTACATTCCAACCTATTAAATGGCATACCATACTAGGGAAATTCATCGTATAGAACTCTGACTTTTAGATAACAAAAAACAAAAAAACAAAAAAAAATACGAATAACAAACAAATCTTCCCATTGCATTGACTATTATTTATGAACCTGTATGTTTGTCAGCTTGTGTCAATGACCGCCATTACGATCAGGTTTTTGTCCAGTTTCCCTGATCCATTGAGCAATTGTAATGGTCCCATGTTTTGCTTCGAGACTAAAATGTAGTTTCACTATGCGCACGTTTTGTTGAGTTATCCTTTTTCTAGTTGTAGTAGCTGTTTGTTTACCAGTGTATATATGTTTCTTGTAACTCGGAAGATAAAACGCCTTGTTTTCAAATGTTGCCACTTCGCTTTCTTCGAACTCTTATTCGTCATTGAACTAATTGTGGGTGGAAAGTGGGGAAGAGATTCAGGAGCTTCAGAATACATGCAGAGATTGTACTTCTCTCCCATACGTCATGTACTTTGTTTCAAACTTTGCTTTGACGAAATGAATATAATCAAAAGCAACATGTGCCTTTCTAAGGGTCACCTCTTTTTGTGCGGGATCAAATCTTCCGAAAACACGTCCGTAGATGCCAGCAGTCAATCCTCTACTCAATAAACAAGCCCCTCCGGCTTTCGCGACCACTGTTTACTCAGCTATCTATCACGACCACCGCACCGTGAGAGGAACCGAGAGCTAATTTTCTGTGGATTTCAAATATGATCTCCTTAATGCATTGATATTACTTGTGATGTTGATAGGCTTTTGTTTGTGATGTAAAGTACTAGGCTTCGTGATACTGAGGACTCGAAGAGCAATAATTTAAACACTGGACGTGCTCGATTATTAATAATATAATGAAGAGGGTATTGATGGGACATGACGAGCCGCACCCCCGCCCGCACCCAGGCGGAAACACCGCCTCTCCCGCCCTTTCTGCCTTTTGTGCGTGTGGGTGGGTGGTTGAGGGGGCGCGCCCTGCGTTGCGGGCGCCTACAAGCTCTTAAGGAAAACGCCGGCGGCGCGGGCGACGTTGGGGCGCTAACGCAGTCCCGAATGTTACGCTACGGAGGGAGCGAAAGTTCGTGACTGGGACTGTAAGAAAAGTTTATCCCATAAACGAAACAATGTCTAATAAATTTTGATGCCAAAATACGCATTTGATATCCACCGCCTGTATTGTCAAGTTTTTCTTAATGAATTGAGCTAATGCTGAGATAGGGTGTTGGTTTGCATTTACACAATAAATTTACCCAACGGATTTCTGTGTTAACTGGTTTTCATCGTGAATAAACAAGATAATTTTGTTTCCTGTATTGTGCCTCATTGCGAGTGGTGGGCAAACATGGTGAGTGCCCGAAGTAGATAGAAAAGATTGAGAATCTATTCGCCCCCTTTTGTACACAAATATCTCATAATAACGTTTATTTTGAAAATGCTGTTTTTTTGTTGGCATATTTACAAGGGAGAGCCTGGTTGGTTCTTTTCGTCAAATATAATTGACCCATATGTAAACCTTTACTGTCGAAATTAATGAGATTTGTCTTATATGGCCGTATGCCAGGTACGATGACTTCGTTCACAATTTTGTAACTGGAAAGGAAAGGAGATCCTATGTACAAATATCTCATTTAGTCAATTGTCACCGTCCTGCCACCAGTAGGAGAAGCAATGACGTTGGAAATACGTTCCGTACCTTAAATGTTTCCTGCGACGTGAACTTGTTGGTGTGTAACATATGTATTTAGTACTTCTAATTGTTAATAACTTGAGTGTTTTAAGAAATATTTTAATAATTCAAATAGTTCAACGGCTTTTGTAAAATAAACGAACAAACTTTCAGGTATAAAGAGACGTTAAAAGAATGGTCGTGTCGACAGCTCAGTGATAAAGGAAACAGCGCCTAAACCAGGAGACCCGGATTTGATTCTATTCCCTTACTTTAGCATATTCACTTGAGTGTATCCGAAACAATTGTTTTTAGTAACTTTAAGCCTTCGCTTTTAGTATTTTAAGCGCCTACGCTTCCGTCAAATTGTCCGGAGGCAACATGGGATTGTAAAAGGTATTTTCGTCCCGCTAGATGGGCCGCCCGCGCACTGCTCGTTGCTGGCGAAGGGGTCTCGTGGCAAAGGGGAAGACGGCGCACATCGCTCGAGATTGCCACAACACGTCAGGCGGCCGGACTATTAATCACGGAGTACCACAAGGTTCAATAACGACTCGGGGCCCCGGTGCCGGCGGGGCGCGCGGAGCGGTGCAGTGAGGAAAGGGGCGGGACGGGCCAAGGAGGAGGGGGAAGACGGAGCGGCCTGTTTTTCTCCATGTTTCATTATTCACATCGCAGTGCTAACTTAATAAACAAGCGCATGGGTGGCACTGTGCGGATCGCTAATCGATAGGTCTCAGGCAAAACAACGGGCGGGGCTGCGGGGCGGAAGCGGCGGGGGCGGGGAGGGGGCGGAGATGGCGGCGGCCGGAAGCGGGCGCTGAGTCAGCCGACGCGAAAAATAAGATAAACTCCGGGAGCCGGCGGCGCGCACGAACGACTCTAAGTGCGGCTCGCGGGCTGAGCGCAGGGGGGTGGGGCGGAGGGGGGCAATTAGGACCGCGCAAGGGAGAAACTGCCCTGGGGCGCCGAGCCCCCGTCCGGCGCGCCCGCCCGGCCGGCGCACCGCCCACACCCCCGCTCCCGCCCCCACCCCCGCTCCCGCCCACGCGGCCTGCGCCGCGCGAGCTGACGATTGAAGAAAAGGTCCCCCAATTAGTCGTTTTCATCAGCGAGCAGAGTCAGCGATTTAATTTGCTGCTAAAATTTCATTATGGAGCAGACATAAAAAGGAAAAGATACATGGAACTCCAGTGAATGCCCTTTCGTTTTTATATAAAAACCTTCCTTCTTTACGAGATGCGCCGGGTCGCAGCTCTCATTTGCCGCGTTTCCTTGCCTCCCCTCCCGTCCTCCACGTCTGCCCTCTTTCGCTTCCACGCCCCTTCCTGTCTCCATCTAAAAGGCCATCTCCGCTTTTCTGCATCATCTGACAACCGGTCTCGTCTCACACTGTTTCACTTGCCTCCGCGCTCCGCCCCTCCCCGCCCCGCCCCCTCCCTTGCCGTGCCCCGTCATGTCCTGTCCTTCCCGGCTTACCCTCCCCTTCTCTATCCCGCCTCGTCCCGCTCCGCGCCCCGCCCCGTACCTACCCACCCCGCCCTGCCATGCCCAGCATGCCTTGCCCCACCCCGCCTCACCACGCTCCACTCCGCGTCCCGCTCCACGTTCCGCCCCGCTCAACGCCACGCCTCGCTCCGCTTCGCGCTCCACCTCGCCCACTCCTCGTTATTTGCTCCCCGCCACTTCTCCCAGCTCGTCGTCCTGTTTCGTGGTTGTTTCTGCATCCTCGCCTGCCCCTTTGTTCCTACTTTCGCTCACCCTGGTCGCCGACCGAAGCCTCCCCTCCTGTTTTACAACAGTAATGGAACTTGGAATTACTACTGGGTTCGGGTGTATTCTCGAATTTTCGCCAAAGTGATAATTACAATTTTTATTATGCGACTTCAAAATTTTATCCCGAGTTCTGCAGACTGTACTCAGCGAAATGCGAAAGATTTTTTTTTTCAAAATATTACGAAAGTATTAAATGTGCTTGGTAAGCTACGGCTTCGAGGGTGTAATTGTTTGGCATTTAGCGCATTTTTTGTTTTGTTTTCCTTAGCGTACTAGTTTTCTCCCCTCCTCCTCATTCTTGAAAGTGGGAGCGGCTTATCATTTCACCGTTTTCTCCTGCCGTATTCACCTCTAAAATATGTAAATGGTTTAAAGCTGAGATAATTAGACTATAAATGTGGAAGTTTTTGTTATCAAGCAGAGACAAATGAGTACAGCTCTTTCATCGATTCGAATATGCGCATTTCAATTTTTTTCTTTCATTAAAAATCCCAATTTTTTAAATACAAAGAGTATTGTTATTGACAGTTTGAACATCGAAGATTAATAATTAAATATTATGGAAGATATTTAAAAAGCAGGTGTGCCTTTCTGTATTTATCTTTTTAACAGTTGGTGCACATACACAAGTATATCTTAACGTGTAATAAAAAGTTGTATATGTGAGGGGGATGTACAACTGACTCGCCCACCTCCGAACTCTTATTCGTCATTGAACTAATTGTGGGTGGAAAGTGGGGAAGAGATTCAGGAGCTTCAGAATACATGCAGAGATTGTTCTTCTCTCCCATACGTCATTAAACGTAAAACCTATTAAGAAAAATGATTTTCACGATGTGTCTGGTGCATTAGAGGCATATTCGAGAGACGTTATAGTACTTGTTGTTTTTTGCTATTTAGCTCTTTTTGATTATGCGTACAACGCATAAGGTCATCCGTGTACATAGAATTATTCGGATTTATTATTTTTTTGATACCTACAATTTTTTTATTGTTTTTCATCTTTCATCAGGGATTCAGTTTTTATTTCCGAAACCTCCATTAACATTCTTAGAAATGTCTGTGAGCTAAGAAGAAATTATTCGGCAGATTTAGATGCTTTTCCTCATTATTTGATAATATATATTGATTTGTACCTGCATTTATAACAAATTTTAATTACAATTTTAATAAGTTGGTCACTTTTGTCAGTCTTATAATTTTACTTTCGATTAAAGTAATATAGTACTTAATGGACCAGTCTTCCAGTATTGTAGTAAGACACAACTTTTCCTAACTCCAATAGAAAAGTGACACAAGTGCGAATTTTAAGTTTCGTAGTTCTGTAATACTCTTTATAGATTGTACCAAATATTCACCTTCTATCGAACAGTAATTGAACTAATTCAAAATCAACTTTAGAATAGTAGCAGTACCTCTTGGTAACCTCTTATCAGCTTTTAGCTGAAAAATGACGATTTCGCTTTTGTGTCACTTTTCTATTGAAGGTGCGTTTTGGCAGTTTTACTTCTCATCGTTTACTTACGATTGCTTACGATTGTGTTCACCATTATTACTTTTACGACTATTATCATTATGACTTACGTCTACCTTCACTATTCTTTTTAATATTCAGCGACATTAGAAGTTTTGGCCACAACAAAATCTTCAGTTGTCTATACTCGTTGAATACTTACTGAGTAAGAATTCGTGAAAGGTAACAGGCAAAATGCAAATTTTTCTTTTTATGCTGAATTGTTACTTAATCGATAGATTCTGATGCCCTTATTAAGTGTGTAAAATATTTGTTTAAAAAATTCATAATTACTTAAGTTATAAACAATTCAGTATTTATGCATCTTTTAGTTGCAAAATAAATATCTCACAACAGAGTTGATATAATTTAATGCTTCCAACGGCAACTTGAAGGAAAAAGTATATATTTTAAGATACACAATATTAATTTTTAAAACTTATTAACAATCCCTTTTTTTTATTGCAAAATAAAATGTAAAATGAAAAAAATCCGTGTTCTGCGCTTTTTAAAAATATTTTAAAAAAACATTCTAAGAGGGAATTTAATATAGATTCAGAATCCGTTAAAAAAAGTTAGCAAACATTAATACATAAAAAGTAATTAATAT
Organism: Gryllus longicercus; assembly: GCA_038098605.1. Classification (NCBI taxonomy): domain Eukaryota; kingdom Metazoa; phylum Arthropoda; class Insecta; order Orthoptera; family Gryllidae; genus Gryllus; species Gryllus longicercus. The sequence goes on from JAZDUA010000381.1 coordinate 756,202, forward strand.
TTTTAACGAGCGGCGCACGGTCGCGCCACGAGACGCGTACCGTAGCTTGGAGGTTTTGATGCACCATACTGTGTTTCTGCGATTTTACTCTCAATATTAACGCAAATATTTTTTTTAATTTAAAATTTAGTAATTTTAGTACCAATTTTCGCTTAAAACAATTTTTTATTTACATAACCACATTAATTATTATTAATAATTAAATTTATTTACAGAACGTTATGAGCTTCGTAATCAGACGCTGACGAATATCGCTTACATTTAAGTGACTTAGAATCGTTCGGTAAAAAGCAATGAAACTGTCGGGTGTTTTTGATTACTTTACATTTTGAAAATCTTGGTTTTAAAAGTTTTGCTTCATTTTCATATTCCTCTTTGGTGCAATACGCGAAAGACATTGACCTGTGAAAACAATTTTTTGCCCAAACGAACAACATCTTTGCGTTTGTTAATGGTTCATCTAATCTCGTTCTTTGCATACTTGTTTTCCAAGCATTCCTTTTGATTGTCCCGCCAACACCGTCACATGCACTTTTGCCATGAGAAGTGGCAAAAAAGTGCCACTCTGCATTAATACGAAATTCATTTTCATGTTGAATCAAATTCAGGAAGTTACTTTTATTTTTGTACTGACTCGCAGCTCCGTCCGAAAAATAAATAATTCGTTCAATCCACGCATACTTGTCTTTCAAATACTGAATCAGTTTTGTATTGTATAGGTGAACGCTAACAGTATCGTGCTTTTCGATTTCAGAAATAATAACAAAATTATCCGAAACTATCTTGCCGTCTTTTCGCGTATACATGACGTATGGATGAATTGTAGCCTGGGTATTTGACCAGTGATGCGCCTGTATTGCATCTTGTATTTGAAATGTATAATTTTCTGAAAAATCCAGCGTTACCAAAAATTCACCTTCCTTTAAGCTGTCCTTTTTTGCACTAAAGTAAGCACTTTGTTCTTTTGTTATAAAATCATGCGTCAGTAGTTCAGGCAAATCTTTTCTTATCTTCTCTAAAAATGCTTCTATGGAATCTGTTTGTTCAACGAATTCAGTTCTAGAAAAATATATTAAAACATCTAATAAGCAAAAGTAATTGGTATGAGGAAGGACCGATAGTCAATCTTCCCACAGCCGTTCCCGATAAAAAAAATCTAATAAGCAAAAAAGTTATTTGTGAAATTATTTATACAAAAATTAATAGAGTTACAGTAAGGTATTATAAAAAATCAAATTTCCAATTTAAATTTAAAATTGTATAGCAAAAGAAATTTCTGAAATTTGACAAATCGTTGCCAGGCACTCAGAAAATTAATTTTAAAAAATTGATTTGTAAAATTAATTGAAAGTTTAAAATAGATTTTTTCATGTTATGCATAATTTAGGCAATATATTAAGTTATCATTAAATTAAAAAATTGAAATGTAATTATATGTACCTATCAGTGCTTATCCATTCCCTGTACTTTACTTCCTTCACGGAATATTCTGTAAATAATGCATGCAACTTCTCGCAAAAAGCAGTAACACCAGGACAATTTTTGCAATTTCTGAGATGACAAGATGGAAGAGCTTCTTTGCAAATAATTTCTCTTAATGCCTTATGGTATGATAAGGTGAAGGTGTGATTTTTCTTCTGAAATTCGGATTTTAGAGCAAAAAACTTTAATCTCATGTTCTGGTGTGTTTTACAAACACATACGTTGTGGCAACTAGCTTTGTTAACAGAGATGCACTGTTTTGGTCGCAGTTTTGAAAATTTAGAACAACTAATGATAAACTGAGGAAATTTTTCCTGAAAACGTTTATGTGCTTCCTTCAAATTGCACAAAAGTAAACGCTTTTGCACATTTTCTCTACCTACATCGGTTTTTATAGAAACACAATCTTTTTTTCCTGGCATCATTCTACTAGTATCATCACTCAAATAAAATTCTGTTACTTTCTGAATAATTTCCTCACTTATTTTTCGACCAACTTTCTTTGGTGGACGCGACTTATAGCCATTTTCTTTCCTTAATTTCTTCGCCCTTGATGCCATTTTATGCGAAACGCCAAACAACTCACGCATTTTCCTTATACTAATGCAAACAGGAAGCGTTGTAAGTATTTCGATTTTTTCACTTCGGAAAATAGCTTTCGACAACGCATTGTTCACATCTCGAATCAAAGTCTCGTCTATCAAAGAATTGTCTGCATCGGGCAATTTCTGTCGCTTTGTTGCACGTCCAAGCATATCATTTTCAGCTGTTTCTTCCTTGTATGTAGGGTCATTTTTTTCGTTGTCCACGTAGTTTTCATCCCGTGAAGATTCTTCTTCGGTAGTATCAATAATGATTTCCTTTTCGACGGAAGAGACAGTAACTTTTTGACTATAAATTGACGTTCTGCATGAATCACAGATATATTTTCCAGTTAAATTAGAAAAGATACGATTCCACTGCGTCGTTATCAGCTTCAAATTTTTGTAGACACGATTGTGTTTGGATTTTTTAAGTGGGTTGCAACATTTCTTCGGGGTAGGCATTTTATATAATCTGTTTAAAATAATAAAAAACATAAAACTATGAGAACTGACAATATGAAATAATAAATAATGTAAATGATTAGAAAAATCAGTTATTGTTATTAATAATATTGATAAAGTCAGTAATATTGAACATTTTAACGCTTTTAATCGAGATTATTTAATAACAATACACAATTATTGTTTATAAATTTGCAAAATAAAAAACGAAGTCATATGCAATGTTAATTACGCTTACCTTTTTGCGTAGAAATTAGAAACAATAAGAATGGTTTCTTAAGCGAAAACAATTGTTGTAAAACAAAAGCGTGCTGCGACTCGTTCGTACCGACAAGCTAAGGCGCGACCGTGCGCCGCTCGATAAAAATATTAATTACTTTTTATGTATTAATGTTTGCTAACTTTTTTTAACGGATTCTGAATCTATATTAAATTCCCTCTTAGAATGTTTTTTTAAAATATTTTTAAAAAGCGCAGAACACGGATTTTTTTCATTTTACATTTTATTTTGCAATAAAAAAAAGGGATTGTTAATAAGTTTTAAAAATTAATATTGTGTATCTTAAAATATATACTTTTTCCTTCAAGTTGCCGTTGGAAGCATTAAATTATATCAACTCTGTTGTGAGATATTTATTTTGCAACTAAAAGATGCATAAATACTGAATTGTTTATAACTTAAGTAATTATGAATTTTTAAAAAAAATATTTTACACACTTAATAAGGGCATCAGAATCTATCGATTAAGTAACAATTCAGCATAAAAAGAAAAATTTGCATTTTGCCTGTTACCTTTCACGAATTCTTACTCTACTGTCACTATCACTCCTTACTAATTTACAGATTTTTATTAACGACAAGTTCTTCTTTCAGTCAAAGGTATAGTTTTGTCACGACCTGAAGATAACAATTGTCAGTTATGTACACTCTTTTAATATTTCATTTTTCTCAAAATTCTACTCTAGAGGATTAGTAAACTCTAATGGGAACTGGACAAATAAAAAACACTTCTGTCATACGAGTAGTCCAGGTGATTGTAACATGTTTAATTCAATAGATCTGTAGTCTTTTGCTCGAATGACTTTTAAAATAAACATTATTTTTATATTAAATTCTACTTACTAGTTTTAAAATTTTAACAAAGCCCTTTCCAATCCTGAGCGCAAAGTGTGTCATTATTTGTTAATTATTTTGATTTAATTTTATTATTTTATGATGTTTTGAAAATTTTGTTTGTTGATGATGAAACCTTATTGTAACAAATTTTGTAATTTTTTTATATATAGTTTTTGAAAATGACCCTAAGAAGAATCGAAATCTAAAATAAATACTGACAAATAGTATTGTGTGACCTCGTTTAAATACGACTTGTTAAATTATAGAGGGCTTATTTGAGCTAATTCATAATTTTTAAAAGATTTCCACAAATACTTTTCCTTTGAGCGTTTTCATAAATGTTATTTGCCTGTTCTTTAACTCTGTTTTATTCCATTTTTGTTTTGCCATATATTAGTCAGAAGGCAATTTTTAACAAAAAAATCTGCATACAATACATTCTCAGGAGCAATCGTGCGTAGAGTACCTTTTGTATAATGACAAACCATTTACTTTTGACAACCCTGTGCCAAGGCGTAAAGTATAATTTTTTACTTATATTTATTTACTGTCGCATTATCTTCGAGATCTTTGGCGACCACATCATTGATTTTATCGCTAGAGTATCCTCTTTACACGCGCTTCTGCGTCACTACTCAGCGGCCAGCGATACGCTTTACGACTCTTTGGAGGGTTGGACTAGCTCCTGTCAAGCAGTCAAGTTCGTTTTGTTGGAACAAATTTCACATGACATTGATCGGGAATCGAACCCGGACCTCCTCGGCGAAAGGCTAGCTACTTTCGCTCTGGGACACGAGTTCATTTTATACTATTTTGTTTATATGACTTTAGAGAAATTAGAAAATTTCCAAGTTTTGTTAAAAAAATAAACATTCAATTGAATAAAACAATGAATTCTGTGATATAGTGTATATTAATATACCAAATAACTGCACATTATCAATGAGCTTATTGTTCAAGATCTTTTATTATTGATAAATTGTCATTTTATAATCGTATATGATTTCAAAATCTGTAGGATGTAAATATAGTTAAACCTATAATATACATACATACACACACACACACACGTATATATATATATATATACATATATATATATATATATATATATATATATATATATATATATATATATATATATATATATATATATATATATATTGTGGCGTCACCGATTAATTAATATAATTCTATTATAGCATCGCCAACAACAAATAATTTCTGCATCTGGAAATAGCTCGCGTCGAGAAATAAGTGGGTCAGGGGACGCCACCCGTTCGCTAGACAGGGAGGCCCGCCCCGACCGCGCGCCGGCCTTTTTTCCAGAGGCAACTGGTTTATTGCACTCATAAAAGTCCATTCTAGTTTTCGGGCCGTCCGCCGGCCCTCTTTTGGGACAAAGCGCACCCTCGCGTCCTTTCTTCAGCTGCGCGACCGGGGGGTGCCAAACCTCGAAGGAAGGGTTGGCCGGGTGTCAATTAGAGACCACGACGACACATTTACAACACGTCGTGAGCGAAACCTTTCTTGGCCATCAAACTGATCCCTTCTCGAACAATGCTAACTCCCCACGCTCGTTCTGGCACGCGTCTGGGCTAGGCACCAGAAGTCCCGCAGGAGCTGTTTCTCTCTAAATACAGCAGGCTGTCGATTAGCCCATGCCGGCCGTCGAGAATCCGTGAAATGCGCTTCTGCGCGCACACGTGTCCAGACAGCTGCGATCAGCGCCCGGAACAACTGACAAAGGGAAGCGAGCGAGAGAGCAAAGCCAGCGACAGACAGAGAACATTTACGGAAAAATACAGAAAAATCGACACGAGATTGGTTAATCAGAATTCTGCGACGCAGCCACCCTCGACCAATGGGAAGCTTTGCCATAAGGGAAGGGAGAAATTCAGAGCCAGGAACATTTTGGGAAGGGGAAAGGGAGCTCTTTTATAAACGTGATGCACAGTGGGAATAAGGACACTTCTAAAATTTCTTCAGAGAGACTTTCTAAAATTTCTTCGGAAACACTTCTAAATTTTCGTTACTTCGAGAGAATTCCAAGATACTTCTTGGTAGCTAAATGTGCTTAATTATTCAATCACTTACGATCGGGACGCGAGTTTGGGAAAAGACTTTCCCAGAGTCGAAGTAGTCAGGACGCGACTCGTAGACTTGTTGCGGAGAAAACTCGGGCGGAAAACTACCGGATCCCGCGCCGTTTCCGCTTCGGCCCGCCAGCCTTGCCGCCTCTCGTCACGGGCCCAGTGACAGCCCTCTCCGTAACGTCAACGCCCGTGGTCACTCAACCCACTGAGCCTGCTCGAGCGGACAACCTGGAATCGCCGCTACCTGCCGAGAATAGACGCACCGCAGAAGATCAGCGACCCGGAGCCGCCGCCGCCTCTGCTTCGAGGCTGCCGCCTCGGCCCGCCCACGAAGACCAGCAGCCATTGGTGAAAAATTATGAGACGATGCCGTCTCACTGAACAATTGTAACGGCGAGAAACTGCAAGTGGCCGCGCTCAGGCCCAGCAGAATTAACAACTAGTAATTAAGGTAACCAAGTCACAGAGTAGTTTTAGTGAAAACTTGCGTCGCCCATTGCGACATTGTAATTTCCCTGGCAGCTTTTGGTGCCAGGAATAAACTGGTATTCGTTACAAATGACTCTGTGTTCATTCTTGACCTCCCAACTCTTCCATTCAGTTACATTTCAGGAGCTGAACCTGGCGCCCTCCCCCCGATCACATTAGGTTTGTTTACATTTGGCTGTTCCCGCAGGGGCTAGTTGAGGCGATTTGATCGCAGATATTACAATATATATATATATATATATATATATATATATATATATATATATATATATATATATATATATATATATATATATATCTGTGTGTATGTATGTGTAACCCCTCCCCCTACACACACTTCGCCTATGGGCCAGCGCCTGGTTTAATACGTACTACTAAACGTAGCTCTTTCAGTTAAAAATATCACATAGAATTTTTTAACTGTTTTTGACGTTCAATAAATGAACACATTTCATGGAGATTAATTTACTTCCAGTAATACTATTTCGTATTTATTACGTGCTGTATTTTATTGTGCTGTCCAGCTGCAGTTAACTTCAAATATAAAAAAACATACCGCTAGAAAGTTCAGCATTAATATTCCGTTGCCCACAAGTTGTGCAACTTATTTTTCTACCTTTTTTAAGTAATCATATCAGAGTTATTTTATAAACGTCAAGAGTTCAAATCAACACATCGAATCGAGAAAAAATTTTTACAGATAACGCCGTGTGCACATTACAGCAAAAACACAAAAACAAAATTGCATTGCATAAATATCATAAGAGATTTGAGTGTTTATTATTTGCGGCTGCAAAAAAATGTAACCGAGAAGTATTTCACACTCGTCTCCATTCGAAAACATGATCATTTTAGTTAAAATTTAATGAAATTTCTACGAATGCATAAGGTGTGTTTCCACGGAATGGAATAAACGTTTTAGGCTAACGAAACGAGATTGCCCCATTCATTTTCGAATTATTCTAGGCACGTTCGATTTCTAGTGAACTTGCCTCTATGCTGCAACCTGTTTTCGCAGGGCAGGAAATATAAAAGAGCGCTATTGGAAAGAGAGACCTCTGCCAATGAACAGTGCAGGTGCATTTGGCAATCTAGACGGTGTAAAGACATTCTTTGTATGTTCTTTCGAAGGGGTGGAACGTCCGAAAGCAATTACAATCAATTATCAATTTTAAGACTTTTGGCAGGTTAATGCTTGTGTCTTTCACTCTGTTTTGCTGCCCCACCAGTAGCTTCATTAACTTCGCATAGTCCAAGTTCCTGTTATTCCCTTCTTTTTCCTTGACTTCACAGTCAACAACAAATCAGTAACACCAGTATACAATGTCAAATTTGGGCGGTGTTGTTCTCCTTTCATCCTTTATCATTTCTTTCACTGAAGCTGAACTATGGAAGGGAAATGAAGATTCAACATATTTTTCTCGGTCCCGCTTGAATGGTGAATGAACAAATAAAAACAAAACAACTTATTTAATTTTTCAACATTACAACAATAATACCTTGTCGAATCATTGCATTTTCCAATTTGCATTAGAATTCATTAACTTCTTCCAGGAGTTAGTTTAACGTTAATGATTGAATAGAAAATACCATAAGTCTTACGTCTTCCCCAGACATACGCCTCGTTACTTCTAGGCTGTCCGGGTGACGCCGCGTCGTTGGCAGATAGTCCGACGTTTCGCCTGTCATGTCGCAGGCTTCTTCAGGGTAGTGACGCCTAGAAGCAATGGACTCGAGCCGCGGAAGCCTACGTGTACATACGCCTCGTGTCCGACTAACATCGGTGGAACGAGTGCTTAGTAATTTATGTTTGTGTGAAATAAATTCCACATTTTCAGGGTATTCACATTAGTTTTCTTACCCGCCGCTAGTTGCGCTGAGAAGCTCGGGGCACGCCACGGCCACCAGTAGGAGAGCTTGCCTTCATCGCCCTAGCCCTAGTCGTCCAGGTGATCTGCGGGTGTAGTGGCCGGGGCTGCCGTGGGCGAGGGCGGGGCGGGGCCGGGGCGGGGGCGGGCCCTCTGTTGGGCGGGCGCCCGCATCGCGGACAATCGGTTGAGTGCGTCAGGCGCGCGTGGCGCGGCTCCGGCCGCCGCCGCCGCCGCCGCCGCCGCCTCGCCCGCACTCGCACTGCCCGCAGCGCTTCGGGCTGGCCCGCCCCCGCCCCGCCTCGCTCAAGCCGCCGCTTCCCGCGCACATCGATTCCCTATGCGGGGCGACGCGACGCCATCCGATGCGATGCGATGTGGGGAGACGCGTGGGGCGCGACGGGGCTTGTCGGCCTCGCGCTATCTGGTTCGCCCCCCCCCCCCCCCCGCCCTCGCCACTGCCCCGGTCCCCGGACGCCTCACACGAGAGGCGGAAAATCCTTGTTGAGATTAAAACACACCCTACATGTTTATCACATATGATAATGTTCAAATTTCTACTTGGCCGACTTGGACGTATTTGGTACTCGCTGAGCGTAGCATTTGATGGTCTGCATATTCCATTCTATATGTTGTTTTTCTGCTTGGAAAAGCCGTTTCCATGTTACAAACCTTCGAATCTCTTCGATAGAAAAACTGCTTAGTGGTACAAGTGCAAATAATTTATCATTATTGATAAAGGTTGCGTTCCCGAGCCAAATTTCATGGTAAGTCCAGAATGCACATGCCAGAATTACTAGTAGCCGGCAGCGAAAAAATACTGCTGAACAAAACCATACAGAGTGATATCGAAATCGAAGCACAGACTCTGTTCAAGAATAACAAGAAAAATACTTTCGTTTAATACTGCAATGAATTAAATATTTTACCAGAGGTTCGGATTGTCCAAAAATTAAGAAGCAGGATGTACTTACGAATTGGAACTAAACATCCCAACGGTCTAATATGACAAACTTATTTATACGTTTATATATTTTCCACTCTTAATATCATCTTTTTAGTAGGAACTTGCCGATATATCCGTATGCTCATCCATAAAAATAATTTATTTCATTTTAAATATATTCCTGAACATAAAGTACTTAAAATCTTATTTTCAAGACGTTTCATAATATTTCAGAAATAATTAAGGTGCTGTTCGTGCAGGGTGCTGATCAATGCATTTAAAGACGAAATGTATATGTTTACAGTTTTTTTGAAAGCTATTCGAGCAATAATAATATCTGGAGAAAGCTGTCCACTAAAATCGGCTGAAGGTAAGGTAGTACATCAACTGATGCACTACAGTACCTCTAGCTGGATGGTCCTCGGTTTCTAGTCAAGACGCTGGACAGATTTTCACTTCTAGCTAGATTGCTAGGACGAATTCACCCGCAGCCTGGAGGAGAATTCTAGAGACCGGCTGTTCTGATCAGTAATTTACCGTGATTTTTCCGTTCAACACCAGGTGAATTCCGGAGCATTCCTAACAAAGAGCCCATCGCACGCGCGCGATATTTTGACGATGATAAGTAGATTTATTATTAATTCTGCAAGTATCGCTAGTTAATTGCAGAATATCTTAATTGTGCATGCATTAAGCTTACATTGACTAAATAAGCTTATTTCCTTCTTTTTCCTCGCCCTGGCCCCTCCCATTACACACACTCTTTCACTATCATGCGCTACTCTGACACATGTCGGGAGATCAGTCTGGATTTTCTAGTTTGAAATGGATGTGGCGGTGCTCTGTTGTGAAGATACCTGGAAGTGGAAAATCCCCCGGCCGGCAGGCCAACGAAGATCACCGCCACCTTCCACGATAAAAACATGCACTACATTTGCGCCCAATCGAAGCGATCAGTTAATGAAGCAATCTGTCCGGTAAATGCGAAAAATAATTGGTTTAGGGGGAATGCCAAGGAAGCTGAAGATGGTATTTTTGCATCAGGCACCGCAGATTTAATGTCTTTTGAGAAGAGGCATTGTGTAAATTATATCAAACGCCAGACTTTTACTACAAGATTAAAGTTGGAATTCTTTGATATATGTTACCGTCTTAAAGGCGTGAGGATAGATTTTTCCACAGAAATCTACTAACACTGTTCCTGAAAGGTACATAAATTATTTTTAGTATTATAACGAAAGTTGTAAGAATACGAGATTCGGTTTCATTTTCCTACGTCCTAAAAATACAACCTTCTACTCCTGGATGCTCCTCTGCAAAGCTCCAACGAGCAAAAGGCAATTCTTACGTGAATAATTCTCTCAGAGGACATTCCGGGAAATCTTTATTTGAACTGAAATGCACATTGGGAGTTAGTCGCGTCTTCTGGCTCTCTTAATTGCGCACTTTTCAAGAAAAGAAATTCCGTGAAAAACGTAGAAGTCCGCCATTCTGGATCTGGGCACTGCATTTGCGCCGTTGCAAAGTCTCGAAGATGGAGTAGAAACGAGAGATCATGATCCTGACCATCCCCTCTGTGAGGTCCAGCGGGGTACTCACGACAGAGGCCGGAAAATCATCTTCCCCTTCCTACATACGTTGTATTTTTCTCTAACTCTCTTCATCTCTCTCACCTCATTCATATGCGTTCTACCCAACCTCAAAGTTTTCAACCGCTTTTCCGTGTAACTGCTTTCTCTCCTGTTGGAGTATTCCGTTATTCTTCTCTCTACGTCTTCTTCAGAGTTCTCCTCCTCTCCTCGTCTTTCAATGCCCTTTCGCGCCCTTTCTCTTTCTGTTTTCTCCTTTTCATACCCTTCCCGTTTTTTCTCCTCTCCCATTTCTGTCAATTTTTCCTCCATTCCCTATCCCTTTCTTTTCTTTCCCTTCTCTTCTCCACTCATCTCATGTCATCCCTTTCTGTTCCATTTCAAGCTCTTCTTGTGCCATCCGCTCCCAACCCTCAAGGAGGAACGTGGAGTATTATGTAGGCGCCCACACCCTCAAGGCGGGGTTTTGTACGTTTGGATCGGAAACCTTCTTTGGTTTATAAAGCCTCTTTACCTTTGCTGTCGAACTAACGGGGCCGTATCCCCTTCTTGAGTAGCTAGCTGTACTTTGATTCCGAAATCTCTTTGGTGACGTATGTATCCATACATATTTTCGTGTGTCGCAAAGACGCTGAAAGAGCTTGCGAGAAAAGGAGAAAAGGAAAAAAGGACAGCGGTGCGGGCAGGAGGGGGGGGTGCGGCGGCGGCTCGGGCGCGTTGTCTGAGACGGATTTTCCGGAAAAACGCACATTTCTCTTTTTGGCGCCAAATGCAAACGTGCCTGACTGAGACGGCTGCAGCTGGGGCCTCCGCCCCCCTGCCCCGCCCATTTCCTCGCCACCGCTCCCGTCTCCGTCCCCGCTCCCGCCTCCACCTTGCCCCGATCCCGCCCAGCTCCCTTCCCCGCCCCGCCAACCACTTTCTCCCGCTCCCGCTCCCGCTCCCGCCTCAGCTCCTCAGCGTCCACCTCTCCACCGCTACTGATTGCCTGCCCCGCTTAGCTGTCGCCTCCTCTCAACAAGAATTCCTAGTTGATAATAATAATTAGAATGATAGAATAGCTCATGGGTATCAATGAGCGAGTTAAAGCAAAAAAAATATTGCTTCAATTGTTTATTAGCAATTTAACGTAAAAGATGTAAAAAGAGCTGTGTGTAACGAACTATTAATACTTAAATTAAATTCTAGGATATCTACCCTAAACGTACATACGAGTTGAATTATAAACGCAGGTGTAAATAATAATTTATAAGATAAACTATTTCCAAATGACCCGTGTAATTAAAAGAATCCCCCTTCGAGCCCTTGGTGAAGGAATCGACTTCGACGTGCCAAGATAGTGAAGTTGCATTTGCTCGAAGGGCCGCTTGGCGTAGGCCAAAGATATCGCCTCGTCAGCTTGCCTACCAGCTTGCCGCCACCGCTGTCAATCGACAGAGCCATCCGACAGTCGGTTACCGTCAGGCCAGGTCGTCTGCTTGTATTCCTGCCTACTCCCCTCCCCTAAGCCCAATAAACAGCTTGTTATATGAACATGTCTTACGTACCATTCTATTCATTCATTGTCTAGAATGTCCACCCCAGTTAAGGCAATCTCTAGATTTCCTAAGAAAGTGGTATAATGTAATGCTCGCTTTGTTGGAGGCCCGCCGATGCGAAGATGCAATTAATGCAAGATGGAATTAATTAACTTTCGGGGCTTGAATATAATTTTTTGAATATAATAATAACGGGATGTTTATTCGTTTCAGGAATTTCTGATTACAAGGTTAATTTTGTCTCTTTCTTCTGGAAAATGCTGAGATACTAAACCATCAGAACGTTAATCGGTTTGGGCGAGGGGGAAATCGTTGAAAACAAGGCGTCGATCGATATTCGATGAGGAAATTTAAATTTGTTTCGTCTTTGTTACAACACAAAAATATTATGGCTGGGTTAATATTCCTGTATGTCTTCTGTGGAACTATTAATATCTGGTGTAATAAGAAAATAACAATGAACGAATCATTCTTAAACCCTGAAAATGGGAAAAACTGATGATGAAATTGAAACAGTTTTTGACATGTCTTGCGTTAGTGAGAGATGCAGCAGGGATAAATTTTGAACGTTTTAAATGTCGCAGGAATAATAGTTTTATACTTATTCAGAAATATTTTGTGCGCTTTTAGAAAAAGAAAACAACAGAAATAATAATTAAAATATTAAAAAAGAGTACTTTACTTTGCCGAGATCTTGCTTTCTTGATTTTGTTCCTGAAGATGCCTCTGGGTTTACCTGAAACAAATAAAACCACCATTAGGTATTAAAGTGGATATATTATCAATCCACACATATTTTCTTTCAATTTCAGCATGCCTAGGAAATTAGTAAAATAGATGGAAGTTATCCCTGCTTAGTCCTTTCTTTTCTATTAATGACGTTTGATTTCTCAAGTATTATTAACGCTATGTAGTTAGGTAGGCTTCCTCGGCCGGAGATTGTATGATCTTGGCTTACTGGACTAGCCGCATCTGCGAAGTGGTAGCTGACCATTCGCCCAACATCAAACCGCCGGCCTTCTTGAGTTCTTTCTTTTCTGAGAATGCCGCAAGGTGTTGACTTAATCGTCAGCCACCTCGACGCAGTCTCGACTCGTCCCGGATAGCAAGGGCTCCATTTCCTTGGTATGTTAGAGCATCTTGTACTTTCATTTACACGGCGTTTTTCAGGTAAATATTAGGTGTATATGTTCTCATTAAATAAATGTTAGACGACCCAAAAATGTTGCTTCGTCGATTTGACGAGTCCTTTCTTTGCTATTAATGAAGTTTGATTTCTCAAGTATTATTTACCTCAATTAGTTACTTTTAGGTGTTCGGATTATTTTCGAATTCCTTGTCTAAACGAGCGAATTCATTTCGAAAAAATTAAGATATTCGTGTCAAGAGTATAATCTGCATAGCGTCACGCACACCCTTCCAATGAAACAGTAAAATACAGTCGCTGTTCGAGTTTCTCGTTGTGGATTTAGGGCTAATATCCGGCGGCACCAAGCAGTGCGATGTTGGTTATTGCTTCTCGCCTTCCATATCTCGCTCCCCATCTTGATAGCACGTGCCGTGAAAGGTGCAAGCTCTCGTTTCTGAGACGCGATGCAATAGCCCGCGCATATACACACGCTCACGCTCACGCGTACGCGCGCGAACACACACACACACACACACACACACACAGGTGCAGCTCACTCACACGCAATGGGCGGCGGTTGGTCGCGCCACTTCCATAGTGAAACTTCCCGCCGAGATTGAAAGAAGCTACAAACAATGCAAACACGCGGTTATTGAATCACAATATTGTTGGTACAAGTTTTACTGCACGCCCCTTGTTCTTTTCCCTTCGAGAAAAGGAGGCGACGGGGGGGGCTGGGCGCCAGGGAGTAGGAAAAAAGCGGCGGAGGTGATCTGCACGCTTAGTTACGCTCTGCAGGAAACGAACGGCGAATCACGGTGGCGGGGAGCGGCGCGGCAGTGGGCAGGGCGGGGATGGGGCGGGGTGCGGCCCTAGGGGTGAGGGACCGAAGCGCAGAGGCGAGGTGAGGAGACGGAGTGCGACGCGAGGCGGAGCGCGGTGGCGGAGCAGAGCGAGGCACGGAGCTGGGGCAAGGCGGGACCCGGAGGTGAGGCGGGGAAGGGGAGGTTTGGCGGGAAGGGAGGTTTGGCGGGGAGGGGAGGCTTGGCGGTGAGCGGAGGTGAGGCGACGAACGGAGGTGAGGCGGGGAGGGTAGGTGTGGCGGGTCGAGGAGGTGGGCTTAGGCACGAAGGCGAAGAGAGGTGCGTGGTGAGGTGCGGAAGCAGGGCGGGGAGACCAGGCGGGGCGGAAGCGACGCGGGGTGTGCCGCGGAGGGGAGCGCGAGGCGCAGAGGCGAGGCATGCCGGGAGGCGGGGCGGGGCGCGGAGGAGGGTGGGGGTGCGCAGGCGTGCGAGCCGGGTCCCGCTCCCGCCGCGGGACATTATTGCTTCTCGTCATTACAAATTTCCGATAGTTCCTGGCAACTTCCGTGTTGCGCGTCGTCGCCTGCGTTGAGGAGGCTTCGCGGGGCGGGGCGTGCAGCCGACGGGGCGCGCGTGGAGACGTGCTCGTCGCGCGCATTTGCATAGGGTGCGCCGCGGGGCTCGGCGGTCGGGGGCCGGGTGGGGGACGGTGCGGGGGAGGGGCGGGGCGGGCGGCGGGGCGGGTGGGGCGAGAGGTCGACCGCGCCCCAGCCGCTCGAGTGACGCGCATGAGAAATGGGACGAAAACGCGCCTGGGGTTTCGGTCTCGCACTTTCTTAACCTCACGGAGGCGGGGGCGGAGGCGGGAGAGGCGCGCCTTCCTCTGCCAGGTAAGTACTGGCGGGGGTGTGGCGGAGAGGGAGGGGACGCGCGATCGCGCCCCCGCCCCCGCGCCCGCCCCTCCTGTGTGCGCCCTCGCTGGAATCGGACATGCAAATTGGCGAAATCCTTCGGCCTCGAAGGAGGGCGCGGCGCGGTTGGGAAAGGAAAGGAAAGGAGGGGAGGGGGCTCTGCCTTCCATCGCCCTGCCATCCCCGCTGTCGTTCTGCTGCCGCCTCGCGGCACAGTGGAAGGAGCACTGATTCCTGTGCCGAAAACCCTTCCTTTCCCTTACCCTTTCCCAAAGATAATCATTGCGAATGACATGTTATATTAATAAATGATCAGATCGTTTGTTGATTTCTAGTAATATGAGTGTTGGCCAGTATAATACGTTTTAAATCAGTAAGTATTAAAACTTCAAAATGCCACGATACGACAAGATCTGTGCGAAAATGGTCGTCGTCATTACCAGAGTTGCTAACAGTGCTCAGGAAAATCACGGAAGTTAAATAACTCGAGACACCACCGGCGGCTAAGAGACGCAGTTGCCGTAGTTGCAGAAAAGGTGCAAACAATTAAAAAAAATATTATTCAGTGTCTATTCCATGTAATATTCTGATCTGTGTTAGTGTTTGAAGAACGAAAGTTGTTTTGTATAGCACTAGAACTGTTACAGTTAAATAACCTTAACAGCATGTTGGCTGTTGTAGTATCATTCGAAATCTTTCTCGGTGTTCGAGTGTTTCTCTTTCCTCCCAGTTTATACTTCAGAGCTTGACACTGGGGTTCACTCTTTTGCGGCAGTTTTTCCTTATGTTCGACTTATTGCTGTGTGCCCTTGTAATTTGTCCTGAGTTGTTTCAGGTCACTCTAATGCTCTTCTTATATTTTCACTCATTATTTGATCTCTTTACGTACAAACCTGCACTCCTTTAAAATATCTGACTTCTGCTGATTCAATTCATTAAAATTCTGTAGTTTTTTACTAATTACATTTATTTTTATTGTCACGGTATATCTTGTTATCGCCTTCTATACGGAGTTCGATATACGCTACATAACTTACCTGAATTGAGAGGACCGTGATTACGAGGGAAATATGGAAACAGTTGAATGATAATACCTGTTCCCTTGCGGAGGGAATTATGAGAGGGAATTATGATAGGAAATTATGAGAGGGAATTATGAGAGGGAATTATGAGAGGGAATTATGAGAGGGAATTATGAGAGGGAATTATGAGAGGGAATTATGAGAGAGAATTATGAGAGGAAATTATGAGAGGAAATTATGAGAGGAAATTATGAGAGGAAATTATGAGAGGAAATTATGAGAGGAAATTATGAGAGGAAATTATGAGAGGAAATTATGAGAGGAAATTATGAGAGGAAATTATGAGAGGAAATTATGAGAGGAAATTATGAGAGGAAATTATGAGAGGAAATTATGAGAGGAAATTATGAGAGGAAATTATGAGAGGAAATTATGAGAGGAAATTATGAGAGGAAATTATGAGAGGAAATTATGAGAGGAAATTATGAGAGGAAATTATGAGAGGAAATTATGAGAGGAAATTATGAGAGGAAATTATGAGAGGAAATTATGAGAGGAAATTATGAGAGGAAATTACGAGAGGAAATTACGAGAGGGAATTATGAAAGGGAATTATGAAAGGGAATTATGGTAGGGAAATAAGGCAAGACAAACTGAGTCAAGTTAACATATCGTTAATTATTAAAAGAGTGAATTTAAATCAATAAAATTAGATAAAAAATAAAATTAAGTATATACCACGGGCGTTAACTGGTTCTAATGACCTCGGGCGAAAAATCGCCCTGGGGCAAAGTGCCCTCAAGGGTATTGTCGCCGTTGCATCATTAGAACCCCTATAACGCACTTGGTGCATAAAAAACTATTTTATGTTAAGTTGGAATCTTTTTTTCATTGATGCGCGATGATAATTATCAGTGTATTAGTAGTAAATTATTAGTAAATTATAAAATTGAAATACAACCCGGAACACAATGTAAAACCACATATTACCGCTATCATTTTCACTACGAACATCCAACTTTGCAGCATTTGTAGACGTCCTCCCTGTTCATACTTTCGTAAAAGGATTGCAGACGTCATTGACCGTATCCTTTTTTAAAGTTAAGTTATGCATTTCGTTCTTCCATTTTTTCTCAGCTAAGTAGCTAAATTTAATCACTCTTTGCCGATTGACGAAAGTAACTCATAGCCTTCGGCGCCGAAAACCAGATATAGAGGCTCTGGAACATCAATTCACAGCGGTGTGTCAGAGGCACACATTTTCAACTGCCTACTTCGGGCGAGGTTTTTGTAACAAACCGTAAGTTCTGAGTTTTAAATCTCGACTATCTCATTCTCGATTCGATGCACTAAATATTAGATATTCACCATTGTTCAATTATTTATAATCCTGAAATATGAAGTAGATTATATATTTATTATTTAGTTATAAACAAATTAAATGTTTATTATTATATTTTTAAATTGATTGTAAAATTAACTTTCTGGATTTATAGCCAATCTTTAAATGAAAAAGAAAAAACAAACGAACGAACGAACTAACGTGTCATCCAAGAGCAATGCCAGCTCTGAAGAATCTTCCAATGTGTCTGCAGTTTGCGAAGGCTCCACGAACTGTCCCTGGGAAAATCGCTCCTCTAATGCCATGCCGCTGGCCACCAAGCACCATTTCTGGTGACGCATAGGATTTAGCTGGTAGGGATTTGGCACACCCGCAGAGTTAATACCCACAGAGACGCGCAGAGATGCCGGTAGCTGGTAGTCTCGAGAATGTGCGAGCACACAGGTAGGAAATTCGCCACTGAGAAAATATCGGTGCAGTGGAATGAGATTTGCGATCGTAAACTTTGTGAGACGCAAGCTAGATCGAACGCGAGCACTGTGATAGTGATGTTGCACAGTTTGTAGAGTGTTCCGATAGACAAAAACACAGTTCAGTTTCTAATACGTAACAATAGTTACGAGATCAACTATTTTATGTTCTTAGGCGACTAACAAGGCGGTTTAACACATTCTGTATTCGCGACTGCTCACTTAATCTCGAGCAGCTGATGTGCTCGGCGAATGTTCGTATCCTTTGAAGACGTACACGCGGTGGGTAGGGCGGGTACCGAATGTTAGTCGCTGGGCTAATAGTAAGCAGTCTTTCCCCGCTACTCGCGATTCGGCGAGCAGTCACAGGCTACTCGCCAAATATCGTATGTGTGGCGCCGCCTTCGCGCTCTTACAAGTAAACTTTATAGATGACATGCACGATTGTGCAATTGTCGTAATTGCCTTAAACAGGACTTCACAGTTGCGTGAATGGAAAGATAAAGATTTTTACGTGGCGTGCGGCGACAATGCGACCACACTCCACGACGTTGCTCCAACTTTGATTTTGCTTGCTTGCACGCGACTGCGCGTAAGCAAGAGAAGTGGGGTTTAGGAGTAGTGGTGGGGATTAATCGCACAATCAAATAAGCGGTTCGAAATATTCTAGAAGTCTCGGCGTGCGCGGAACCCCTCAGGCGGTTGAATAACCGTGGGCGAGTTCGCCGAATTTTGGCTTCCCAGCGGGGCGAGAGTTGGGACGAGTGCCCAGAAATCGCCCGCGCCGACGAGGTGGCACGTGGCTCGACTGCAGGCTGCAGGCTCCGTGCACCCGAAGGAAGCATCGAAGCACTGCGGAGTGCAGGTTCTAGCACTGAGTTGTATCGCAGTTTAATCACAAAACATTTTCGTGAAAGTATGGAATTCGTGCTGAAGAGCCCACGCAAAGAGAATACTAAATAGTATAAGTGCAGTATGTGCATATGTGACTCTCTGTCTTGCCTGAGGTTGGCCTTAAAATATGCCGAGTAATACATTGCAGTACCGTAATAACGATTTTTTTTCTGGATGCAGTATACCACTATATTTTATTGTAGATTACTTTATCAAGCCTTTTAGGATCTTATAGTGCGCTCCTTTCCTTTATTTTCTGTCTTGATCAATGGAATCGATTGCAGAGACGTCACGATTTCGATTTTTGTTTAAAACGGTAAACTGATGAAAAAGAATGTCAATTAGTTATTCAAGCAGCACATAATCCATTCTTTTCTCAATCACGGTTACACATTCTTCTTGGTATTGTCTAGTGGCACAATATTATTCACAAAAAATACTGAATTTAACCATTTATTTCTGTCATTGTACATCACAAGACGTGAATAAAACTAATCGCAAGCCTCATTAAATACCCAAGAAAACTAGTGCGCTCGAGTTTGGGTTTGGGAGAATTCCATTCAACCAAGGAATCAGGGCAAGCTCACTTCTCCCAGTTTGCTTTGAATGAGAATGAGAGAAATGTGAGGAGAACCAGAGGAAACGCAAGTAATTTCCCCAAGTGGCACGTGATCTTCAGCGTGAAGGAGGCATTTGAAGCCCGGGTGCATGCTGTTCTGTGTTTGGTCACCGGGGCTAACTCAAGTCACCAGCAAAGCCTGTCTCTAAATTCGCCCATACCCCCGCTTTTCCTCTCCTGTCGTCACCATGGCAACGCATTTGCCAAAGTGCAACTGTCGAAGCCTTTTGAGGATTGTTTGCGCCGTTTGGTCAACGCGAATTCAGAGCTTCGGTTCGGAGAACTGGATGTGGTGTGTTGTCTTCTTCGTATTCAAATTAAATTATATACTGGCTTTTACCCATTACTTCATCTTCCCTTTCTGCAATGGATCTTCTCAGCTAGTATATACGCCGCAGTTACATCGATAGTTATTACTATATCTATTGTCATTTCTTGCAGAAAATGCTCCGATGGTAACTAAATCTGTGGGTTTATAATAACTTGATTTATTTCTATCACTTCATAATTTTTTATTGATTGATTGTCACTTACTCATATTAATAAACCCATTCGTATAGACATTCAGAGGCGAAAACGCAATCAATGGGTGGGCCTTCGTCTTGTCCTGGACTCGCGTTATCCTCGGGTTTCCGTTGCACCCTTTTGGCCTCTCCGAAGCGCCGTCCGCGCCATCGTGTCTCAGTGGGTGCTGATGTGTTGCGTGAGAGTGGGGGTGGGTGCGCTCCCCCTCCCCTCCCCTCCCCTCCCGTTCTCCTCCTTCACCTGTGGCGATGGGCTCTTGGCAGAATTTCCATATCGGAAGACGTCTGCCGGTGAACACAGAGGCAAATTCCGCTCTTTGCGAGCGATAGCCCAAGGCTGCACTGGAGCGAAGTTGAGTTTGGGATATTCCATTGTGATGCAGAGCTTCACAATGGAATATCTCCATTCAGCATTGCGTGGATCCGAGGTACAGGGCGACAGGAAAACTGTTAGAAAGTATCTAAATTGTAAATTCGGTCGAATGCTGATCTGTGATCTAGATAACTGCTTCACGGACTCCCAACATCACCATGCAGTGTCGTTAAAAAACGGAGACACTGCTCGCGCTATTGTAATTAATTACTGTCATTTCACAAAATCGAGAAAAAAATGTTTTGTGTAAAAGAAAGATCGGTAACAAAAGCTTACAATGTTGCGAAAGGGGAGTTCACAATCCTTCTAAGAACGAACTTCGATGGCTCCGCGAAGAATTCGGGAGACAGTACAGTGGGATCCAATTCGGAAGCTGGCTTTTGATGAAGATTCTGGAGGTTTAGGTAGCGCGCGCATGCGCACATTTGGAAGTGAGCTGAAAGTGATACTGCGCATGCGCGCATCTGGAAAAATCCGACATTGCTCGTCAAAAGAAAGCGTGGAACTTCGGTTGTAAGGGACCAACAAAGTTTACTGGCTCCGCGAAAAACCAATTGCATTGCTATGGTTTTTCTCGTCACGAATGGAAATGCAATATGTGGAGAATGACGGATATCTGAGGTGAAGTACTCTGTGCTTAGAAATATATTGAATTCCCTTGCGAATATTTCACGATCTGTTAGCAGAGCAGATCCTATAGGTGAAATTTGGGTGTGAACATTTTGCGTTTGAAATACGTGAAGGGGGAATCTATTGGCGTCTATCCATCCTGCCGCAACTGTTACGATATTCACTATAATTAAGACGTCTGGGAGTGCTTCCTGTGAGGACGTCTCGTGGCTAAGTCTGGTTTTAATCTCAGGACGATCAAGGATCCAGAGAGCATTTCCCTTTCTCTTATCGTGGGTCAAGGCGCAACGTTTCTTACAATTTATTCGGATTAGTCACAACCACTTTTCCCGCGGATATCTACTCCACAGTAACCTACACCTATGTTCTCTCCCACACGCGTAGAAGAGACCTTACGTTGGAGAGTGCTCTCATGCACCTTGATCACCACAGTCAGCGCCTCGCCCCCCCCCCGCCTCTGAAGAAGATATACGTAATCAATACGAATCCTCTCTCTACACGCTTCTTAGCTTGCTATGAAAAAATGAAATTTTTAACCTGATCAGAGAGAGGAGAATTACGCCAATTAACAAAAATTGGAGCCATTTTTTAGAAAATTTGAATAATGTATAAGCTTCATTTAAAGTACCTACCAACATAAGAATACCTTCTTCAAACTCAAAGAACGTCGAACTTATTTAAATGGATCGGGGAATATCAGTTTTGGGGAAAATAGGCATAACGGTTTAGTCACTAGCGTTGACCACAGACGGAAAAATATCCGTCAATCGATTATTCAGTAAGAAAGACCACAAAACATGAATTCTTACTGCACTATGTGTTAGAGGAAGTACTTTACTATACGCAGGAAGAACATTAGCCACTTTTTCATTACCACGACCCGGCCATAAGTGTTTTACTGTCGAAAATACGCATTTTTCCTGCACAAGTTACTTTTCCGAAGTAAGGAGTATCGAGAGAGAAGGCCAGAAGGTAAAAACGCGTTAGCTTCCTGCAAATACATTAAATACCAGTGGTACCTATCGTCAGTAATTATTTTATACTTCACTTTTTGCAAAACGTGATTATGGGAGTTTTTCATTTACGAACAAAACACGTGCAACTGAAAAACATTTATGTAAAAAAATATCATCTTTAATCAATCTAAGTTTAAAATATCGAGATTTTTGTAGAACTAGATGCTGTTAAGATGTTGAGCGAATGCACTGCACCAAAGCGGAGCTAAACGCCCTCCGTCTGCTCCTCCGTAGTGTGGAACGCTCCCCCACCCCCCACACACACACACACCACCAAAAAAGCCATAATTGCCCATGAGAGTGCATTTGCGGAGAAATTAGAAGCTAAGACTTTTTGAAGACCATGAATTCGAATATCATAATGACATTTCAAAATTCAAAATGGTGGATCCAATCATAAAATATAAAGCGGATGTGCATGAAATATGGATAAATTGTTTTTCAATATCCCTGATTTCGAATATCATAATTAAGTTTTTGAATTGAAACGGAGCTTCAAACTGGCTGAGTCAATCTTTAAAATGCAGCAGGTGTGTAGAAAGGTGGTTAAAAATATTTTCCAAGATATACATTAAAATTTGATATGCTTAATTGCTGTATAGCATAAAAATGGCGATAAAACCAAAATGTGTAAATATATGAAGCTAAATTTGCTTTATTCTGATTAAAGACATTCTTTATAACTAAAAGCGGTCATTGAAGTTAATATGTGGTACAAAAACTATATTCCATAATATTTTTGATTCATGTAATGTGGCATAGGTTTGAATTAACACTACAAATATATAAACATTAATGACTTATCCTTAAAAATATGCGACGTCATGTGTGACGTGTGTTATGTGACATGTGTTATGTGACGTCACAGACACAGACACAGAGCTTTCATATAACAAATATATTTATTTACAAAGAAAACAACAAATATTTACAATTAATTTCCTTCTCACACCCTAGCTCTGATAGGCCTGCTATCCCCTGATCGCGGGAGCGATCCAAACCCGATTGATGATCGTTTTCGATTGTGGCGACTTGCGCTCGGCATACCAGGTCCCTGCCCCCGGCGCGGCCCATCTCGGCCCCGCCCGCCCCTACCATCCCGCGTGAGGCCCGCTCCCTCCCCGCTCCCGCCCCGCTCCCACCCGCTACCGCTCCCTCTCCCGCTCCCGTCCCCGCTCCCGCCCCCGCCACCGCTCCAGCCCCGCTTCCGCCTAGCTCCTGCTGCCGCTCCCAACCCCGCTGCCGCTCCCGCCCTCGCTCCCTGGCCTCGCGGCTTCTTTGCCAACCTCGGCCCACGGCCCTTTGATCCCCGCCCTCCGCTCCTCTTCGACTTAATTAAGTCTCTTTCTTCGTACCTGTCATCCTTCGCTGCAACTGCTCCGTGGCCGTCGTCCCTTGACCGCGCGCCCTGCTCCTCCCCTCTGGCGGGCGCTGCCACGTCCGCCCACTCCTCCGCCCACTCCTCCGCTCACTCCTCCGACCGCTCCTCCGCCCGCTCCTCCGCCCGCTCCTCCGCCCGCTCCTCCGCCCACTCCCCTAGCGCTTGCGCTAATCGCTAATCGCTGAATACATCATCCGCGCTCCAAAGCTCAAGAAAGACCATCCGTCCCCGACCATTCTGCGTCAACCGCTACACGGTGGCAATAATAATAATAATAATAATAATAATAATAATAATAATAATAGTAATAGTATTTATAGTAATTGTTAAATATTATACACTTATTTTGTATACCTATTGGCGCTACAGAATGCTACAGATTTTTCCGTATTCGTTTTCTATTTCCTTCTCTCTCTCCCTCTCTCTCTCTCCCTCTCCCCCACTCTCTCTTATTTTATTTTATTTTTTTAATTATTTTTTTACGAGAGGAGAGGGGAAAATCTAATCTTCTAAAGACACTCCGTAGCGTGAGGATTCACAGATAGCCTTAGCCTTACCGACTAAAACCCCCTCCCATTCCTCCGATTCCCTTCCCGCGCAACCGCCGTCAGGCATTGAATCACGGGACCTTTGGTCTCGTCTACCTCATACTCTACCCAGCTGCCATCCATCGCCGTCCAAATTACACTTTTAAAAAAATCTTAATTTTTCGGTTTCTTAATAGTGGAACGGAAGTGTTATTTTAAAAATATTAAGGAAAAGTAGCACCTCCAACTAAATGGAAATTTCTTTGAACAAATTGGAGCCGTTTTAAAGAAAATGGCGTTTAAGCGCTACTGTAAATTCGAAATTTGAAGTTATTCTGAATCTGATCTGAAAAATCTCCTTCAAAATTTCGGTGTACTTTACATGATGATCCCCGGACATTTTCACAATTTTCTCAAAATACAGGTCCAAATTTGTTCTTTTAACTATTGGTAGAGGTAGTTCTAAATGTACTATATTAGATGAGAGAAAATCTATTTGATCTAATCTTTTGTTTTTCAAAAATTACACTAATGTATTTTTTTAATACATCTCACGCCGTTAATATCCACACTTCGTACAATTTATAAACACTATTGTATTTGTGAGTTAAAGTGCTTCAAAAAACGTCCGGTAAAAGCTTTTTGAAAACTCAAACATTTTCTGCGTAAAAGAGCTTAAAATTTCGAATTTACACTAGCGCTTAAGCGATATTTTCGTAAAAACGGCTCCAAATTTTTTTAAAGGAAATTGCTATTTGTGATAAGATTTTATTGTTCTTCAATATTTTTAAAATAATATATCCGGTCTACTATTAGGAAACCGAAAAAATAAGAAAAATAAAAATGTTCTTTGAAAAGACCTAATTTTTTAAAATAATACTTTAGATCTTTGTTAACAAGACCTGTTGCTGTCATTACAATTGGTCATTACAATCTCAACACACTCAGGTTTGTACATTTCTTTATATTCTGTTGATAGGGAAGGTTTTTTGAGATTTTTTCTGTTTCTACTTTATTGATGTTGTGATCTGCAGGGTGTGTAATATCGATGATGCACACTTTCTTTTCCTGTATGTTATGAATGGTATGTAGTAGAATGTCCGTTTTCTTTGCCGGAATCATTTTCTCGGTAAGTATTGGAAGATGATAATACATTCGGAACTGATTACTTTCAATGACGGGTTTGGCTCGTACTCATAATAAGGGATGCTTTTTTCTTCTCTCAGTAGCCCATGTCAGTTGCTAGTGTTTGGTGTACAATATTTGCAGGTAGATGTTCCGTTGTAGAAACTCTGTGATGGCGAGGTTTGTGCACCCTGTAATGAGGTGACGTATTGTCTCTGATGATCGATGGCATACTTTACATTCGTCATTAACACCTAGTTTTTCAATAAATCTTTTGTAGTTATTAGTTGAAATAACTTGGTTCTGAATTGCTTGAACGAGACCACCAGTCTCTCCAAATAGAGCCCCATCTCTCAATGAAGCGTCGTAGTCGGGGGCGTAGAGCGAGGGGAAATCTACCATGGAGAAGTTTGACTTCCATACCATTAATCTTTAATATCTGGGTAGTTTACATTGTTGAGATCTAAGGGAGTAACGTTTGTCACTACTTTATTATTGTTACTATTATTATTATTATTATTATTATTATTATTATTATTATTATTATTATTATTATTATTATTATTAACCACAATGCATTCTTAATTCGAAGACTTGTAAGTAAAATGGAAAAAGCAGATGAAACTAATGTTGAGTAGTATTTAACTATTATCATCTTAAATGAAAACTTAATATGAGATATTGTAATTATGTTTATTTTTCGTTAATTATTTAACTTTTGGCCTGGAATGTAATTTTGATTTTGAGTTTAAATTTTAAAATATATTAAAGAAAAACACAAATCAGCCTTCACCCACTAAATCGCTTGAACACTGTCCAATTTAAGCCTCCAACGCCCATAAGTGGTCGTTATCGTCCGCTTTGAGAAAGACTGGTAGAGATGAATAGTTTTTGAGCTTCTCACGTTTACTGTCATTTATAATTGCTATTTTTCAAAAGCAAACTTACTTTAAGTGTGGGAAATTTGAAATACGTGTTTTCGGAGTAGATAAGTGTTTCTTGTGAAAATCACATTGTGGAAATAGTTAATTAAAAAAATGTGAAAACTTATCGTGCCCTCCATTAGTTACTTCAGTTGGCATTGTTCTATTGCATTGGGAAATAAGTGATTTAAAATGGAAATTATGCATTAATTTAATGAGGATGAGCCTATAAAACGAGTCCCCCCCTCAAAAAGTCATTATTTTCGTGTTTTTCCACATTTCCACTCCCTTGATAAATTTACCGAGCGGTTAATTACAAATTACATAAATGTGCTACAAATTAGAGCTCTTCCCAGGATTTATCAGACAGGAAATACCTCTCCTGCCAGCGGCGTGGCCGTTGTTTAATGGATCGTTGAAGAATGTGTGGGAATGTTCTTTCCCTGTATTGTTGTAAATGATAATGAAAACGAACTACGAAAGATCGTATTAGTATTACGGTTGAGTTTGTTTTATGGAGTGTTGTGAGGTCGCAACACGTGACTTTGCGTACATTGCCACGATTTTTATTCCGATTCTTGAATATATATTATTTATAGCTTTCGGCAAAATAAAGGAACATTTCAATGTCAGAAATGGTCTTATGTTTTAAACCAACATGTTTAATGAGAGTATTTATTAAAACGTAAAATTTGTAACTTTCTCAGCGTCCATTTTGGCCCTTTCTTCAGCGTCCCTTTTAGCAGCCCCTGACACTTTGTACTCATGGAAACAAAGATATCCATCTAATTGAGCAAAAAATTTGGAAAATTTGGCTCCGTAATATCAAAAAGTTTGAACGCTAGATATACTTGCATACTAGGTTCTAATATCGAAATATTTGCTGTAAAGATACCGTTGGGAAAATACCATTATATTTTTTCTATTTGATTTGCTTCTAAAATATGGTTTTAAGAAATCAAATAACGGTGTTTCTCATGTGTTTTACGTCTATTTGCAGTCTAAAGCGGTATGATACTTCCGTTCCAATGCATTTTATTGGTATGTAATGGAACACTGTCGGCATTTTATTGAAACTAGCTGAACACGTGCAGAAATTTCACGTGCACATTTGTTCATGTGAAAGAATTCTGAAATACTATAATTTATGGACCTACATTCCATTCTTGAATAATAAGTAAAAACTTTAAAGACGAATTTCGAGTACATAGGATCAACTTTAACATAATAACTTCTTTTTTTGTAGCATGTTCTTTCGAATTAACATCAACTGGGCAGAAATAAGGATATCATTGGGCTTCTCTCCTGTTCACGCTGCGAAATAGTTGAATAAAAGTTTGGGAGAGCAGAGCATTGTTGATGAAAATGAAAATGACAATGGAACATCGCCTCTTCCATCGCAGTAGTTCTTTCGTCAGACAAGAATGTTCTGGAAAATAAATGACACACAATTTAAAAGTATTGTTACTTGGCGGAAGAAACAAAGAGTATTGAAGTTGTCACAGTTACCTCTGCCCAAACGAAAACTGCCCTTTCCTTACGAATTCCGTGGCCTTTAGTTACGTGTTTCTATTACATACAGTGCCTGGCACACTCTGGGTCGGATCTGGAAAACGTGCAAAACGCTTCTTTCCGCACTCCTTGTCGTGACAAGGCGATCAGCCGTCTGATATAGAAATTCTCAGCATTTCGTCCGTGCCGAATTTACGCGGGAATGGAGAATCTTTCCCCAGGAGCTGGTGCGATCTTTCGGTGACGCTCCGCACTAACAGAACAAGTTGAAATCGACTTCAAGGAACTTGCACGAAGAAATGAATGTTTGGACACCAGAGAAGAAATTCGCGCGGGTTTTTGGAGAAAATTAAGACTATCTCGAAGGCGCCAAGTTTAAAATGCATAGTCTTTTCCTTTGAAACGCCTTCAAAGAACATCAAACGCCCTGTTAAGAAGACAAGGCGCCAAATTCGAAGTAATTTGGCCGGCAATGTGTCAACATCTCCCGTGTCACAAGCTTCCCCCCCCACCGCCCCCACTACTACGGAAGTTCTCCCAAAACCTCTCCAATCAAACAAAATTCCCGAAACTAAAAATATTCTTCAAATGATGGACAAACCACTCAAGTTGTTCCTGACGATTCCATTGGCTATCCCCTAAAAATTCAAATAATTCAAATCAACCTCTCATCGTCGTTTGAGCTGCTCGAAATCCTTTACTATCTTCGTCTTTCTCATGTTTTCTTAAGCCTGACGTTTATTTTCCCTTTTTGATACATAAAAATTACAGATAGTAACGTCTGTTATTTGTTTTATTCGCAATAATTGAGAGAATGATATTTCTATCATGACTCCGGATGAAAATAAATTCCTTAAAAATTCCCAAACATTTCCCCGTCCATTTGTTTTCCCCATTTTTCCCCGTAACGAAAAAAATCGTCTTTTGGGGGACAAAACTTCCCAATCTGGCAATCCTGCCCCCTCTCCCCCAACCTATTAAGACGAAATCATAATTATAGATTTTTAGGGTAGTAACAAGGGGGAGAGAGTCTTCAGCCTCCCTCCCCACTCTTCCTCCCAAACCGATGTCGTCAGCTAAACACTATACTAGAACCTTTCCACTTTAGATTTCACTAATTTGAAAAGAATCTGGATTGCTTAATGCCTAAATTGATAACACCGGCACACACAAGAATGGGTGTCAGACCCACAGATTTGACACAAGTTTCTCTATGTATTTCGACGTGTTGAATTCGAATCTGAAGCCAGAAGTCTTAGGAAAGATAGACAGATTCTCTTGAAACCTTAGTCAGTACAAATACCATAGATTTCTTCAACAACTCGGAACATGGGCCGGAGGGATAGATAGATTCCAATAGTCATAGGTAACGGTAATGTCGGTATTTTCGGGCAATAATCCCAGTATTGTCCTGAATTAATTACAATTGTTTTGAACAGTGAAGTAGATGGTATATTTGAATAAATTTTGAACGCGTAATGAACTTAATTTAGTGTTCAGTTCATTTATATGGATATTCCATTTGAGGCTAGACTGAATTGAATGAACCAGAAATTTTGTTACATTAACATCAGCCAATTGCTTATTGTTAATTTAAAATTGCGCATGGGATTGCCTGATTGAAATGCAACACAGCGTGGAAATCGTTTTCCTTCGTTGACCCTCGATTAGTTATTACGAAACCAATTTGAAACATCTGAAATTGTAGTAATTGTTGCTGTTTAGCAAATTGAACATTCCTGTCATCAGCAAACAGAACTATTCTTGTTTTTTCGCTGAACGAAAGCATGTCGTTTCGTATAAATATAAATGAAGGACAGGGCCTAATTTCAACTCCTGCAAAATCCCATGCTTAATTGACAAAGGATTGGAAAGATGAAAAATAATAGCTTGTCGCTTGACACGTATTAAATTAATATTTCGTTCTCGTAGGTTTTCGTCCAGACATTTTTACACAGACATTAAACAACGTAAACGACTTAAAACGTATTTGAAAAATTGTTAATAAAATCATTATATTATAACTTGATTTAGTTTAAACCATATTTTTTAAAGTACTGCATCACATTAATTAACATTACTTACACAGGTAATGGAGAAAATATCTTATCATTATTTATACAAATCGATTGTCTTTAAGTTGACTGATTTTAAGAGTATTTATTTTACATATAGATGAAATTAATTTTAATAAAGTGGAAACCTAATGCCTAGAATCATTGAGAAAGATGGAAAGACTTTTGAAATTCGTATACTTTAATAAATACGGTTGCACTAAATAAAGTAAAAAATGATGTCTTTAATCAACAATTCTTCAAACAACTAATTTAATGTCTGTTTAGTGTGTGTGTTCTTAATCATTGTAATAGTACCTTGTTAAAAAGTACCTGGCCGAAAATCTATGAAGTTAGTAAATAATTTTCTTTGTTCCTAGCTACTAAGCTGCTACGTTATTTTCACCCCTAGTCACTTCGCAATGTTCTGTATTATCTAATTATCTTCTTCAAATGAAATTCAACCACTTCGTTATAATTTCATTATATTGCAAAAGGAATTTGGAACATTCGAAAAACCAGTAATTTCTATGCCTTGCAATGAATTATTTCGTATCACAGATGTATTTAATTTCTAAAAAAGGTAACATAGGTTTTTCAAAATATTGTGGAGTGTAGCAACAGTAGCAGAGCATTACTGAAATAACATTCAGCATAAAATGAATAAAATAATAT
Source organism: Gryllus longicercus (assembly GCA_038098605.1). Lineage (NCBI taxonomy): Eukaryota > Metazoa > Arthropoda > Insecta > Orthoptera > Gryllidae > Gryllus > Gryllus longicercus. The sequence goes on from JAZDUA010000381.1 coordinate 786,303, forward strand.
CTCAGGAGTCATCTTGAGTTCGGCAATTTTCCACTTTCATTTGTAAGCCAGGATTATCGCCCTTCTACACCAGTGAAATGAATAAAATGTTAAAGAATCCCTACACTCATAAAGCGCTTGAAATCCCAAGCGGCGGAATGGGCTACAAGATAACGCAGGATAACTACCTGAAATGGAAGGCTCTCCCCTTGCGCTCAAAGGGAGGCCGGGATCGGGGCAGATACAATTGCAGTTCCCTGCTCCCGCTCCCGCTCTTTTGCCTCGCTTCCCGTCTCGTGTCCGTCCCGCCCCCAACCCCGCCCTGCCCCTGCCCACGCCCCGGCCCCCGCGTCGCGCCACCGTCTCGCCTCCGTTCCTCCCCTGTCCCGTCCCGTCCTGCCCCGTCTCGCCCCGTCTTGTCCCATGCCGCCCTCGCCTCGCCTCGCCCCACGATCGCTCGCGCCCTCGCCCCGCGCCGCCCCGCCCACCCACCGCCATTCCCCACTCTGCCCATTCTCCATTCCTCTTCGCCTCTCTCTAACCCTCCGTGTGCCTCTCCTCCCACTCGTCGTTTCTTTGTCCCTTTCCATCCCTCCCCCCGTCTCTCCCTGCCCTCTCCAGCATCTCTGCCTGGTTCTACTCTTGTCGTCTCCGGCCGCTTTCCACCTCTCTCCGCCACTCCCTGCCCCTCTGCCCGTCTTGCTCCTCTCCTCTCCTCTCCACCACGCCCCGTCGTGCCCACCCCGCCCCACCCCGTTGCACATCGGCTCTTCCTCAAGAGAGGCGCCGGCACACGCTCAACCAAGACGAACCGGACATTTGGGCGGAAGAAATGGTGGAGGGCGAGGGGCAAAGAGACCAGCGGTGGGGGAACAGGCTGCAAGTATTTATTTTATATTCATGAATTGGTTACAAGCAGAGTTGCAGTGTGGGTGGAGGTTGAGAATTTATAGTTATTTACGACGTATTCCACTGAGATATTCAATGATTTTTGTTACTACAGAAACTTCGTAAAAACTATTTAGACGTTTTATGGGCTTTGCGGGGGCTGAATTTTTTCAGTCAATAATGCTTTTCAAAAAGCTGGATTTTCCTGCATCTGATCTTAGCGTTCTGCATTTTTTCTCTGGCATTGTGTAACTGGTGTATTTGTGGGTGTGAGGGCATACAGTCGTGCTGCCTTTCTATGTCGTACAACTAACGATACCCAATTGACATTCGCCCAAATGTTTCTGTTCGTAAATTTAACACCTTTTTTTCTGCACTCGGCTTAACGCTGTACACTGACCTTCCCTATGATGTTCGTAGCACGCTACTCCATCATCCATTAAGGGACGAACCATGGAAGTGTAGACCTTACTTGTATTGGTATTTTCGTGTTAGTTAGATTTCCGTATTATGCGCATAACACCATTATGAGCTTCCCAAAATTTCTGTGCGGTATATCTTACGTGATCAGCCCAGCTGAGGTCGCTTCGAAGTATTACGCCCACATATTTACAGTTACGTACCTCAGGAATTTTATTTCTACAAGTGTATATTGGAGTGTTCCTTGTGCTCGAGTATGGGTAAAACTAATAGCTTTGATTTTATTTGGATTTATTTTCATTGTTTTTCACAGACGCATTTCAACAATTCGTCAATTTATTTTTGCAACTGGTCAATATGGGATTTGTCTTTAATTTATGACGCCGTCGTCTACGAAGTCTAATTGTTGACTGAATTTCAGTACTGATGTCAGTCACATACATGATGAAGAATTAACGGCCCTAACATGCTTCCCTGGCGGACGACGGACGTCACACGAAGCTCGTCGGATAGAAAGTCATCGAATCGAACTCGCTGTGGCCGATAAATTCCTTAAAACAGATGACCCCTCGCGTATCTACTTCCGATTCCATAATTGTATTTAGGAGTCTATCCTGAGGAACAAAGTCGAATGCCAACGACCTACATTGAAAGCTGCAACTAAATCGATAACGACAAGAACGCATTCAGCACTCTCAATCACATCGAAAACATTTTCTGCGTTAATGACACAGTTTCTTTACCTTGTCAGTGCTGACTACCCCTTCAATCAGCGATACGTCCATCCACAAACCGAAGCAAACAGGCAAGCAAGCGCAAACAAATACACGTGGAGTTGCGCAACCTGACTCACAAACGAACTAGGTCATAGGCACTGATGGTTTGAGTAGAGTTGGGTATGTAGGTTGCTAACTTGTTAGCAATAGTTTACCGATACAAATGTGTTTTCTCTCTGCATGAAGAACACATTCTAGTTTTCAAATGTTGCTAACCTCGCTTTATTAGTACTTATATTCATCTTTCAGCTATGTATATTAAGAGTGAGAAAGGGATTTTGGTGCTCAAGAGAACTTGCATAGATTATACTTCTTCCCCAGACATCATATAGTTTTCACGGATTTATTGACGAAAGAAGCAATCACTTTCATTGTTTGTATTGTAAAACGTTTTGTAGCATCGCTGAACACTTCTTTTTATGCTTATTAAATGCATAATGCAAATAATGCAAACAATGTTGTTCTTCACGGGCCATGCCGGCCCGAATCTGGTGTAATTCAAATCTGACCGCGCTCTTTTCAATACTCTGTCTCGCTCGCCCCGCCCCCGCCGTACCACGTCTTGGCCCGCCCCGTCACACATTTCCCCGCTCCGCCCTAAGTCGCCCTGACCCTCCCGGCCCTCCCCGCCTTTCCAGGCTCTACCCACACTGCCCGCCCCTCCCAACCTCTCTCTCTCTCTTCCACGCCTTGCCTCGCTACGCCCAGCACCTTTCGTCCGACCCGCCCCGTCTCCGCCCTTTGCCAATCTCGATGCATGTCTCGCCGCCCCCACACTATCGCGTTGGAGACCTTGAGGCGACTGCAGCTGCCCTGCCTCTCCCGACCTCGCCCACCGTCTCTTGGTTTCCCCTCTTTGGCATCCCTCCGCCGCGCAGCCCAGCGCGTCGCCTCCTCAAGAAGCTCGGGTCACTGTGCGTCCCAGACTCGCCCCGGCCCCTCCTCTCCCCTCCCCTCCCCGCCCGTTCAACCGTCCCCTCCAGCGCTCGCGCGGCCTGCCTCGCCTCCGCTTCTCGCCGGAGCTGCTGGCCGGCCGTCCATAAACCGCGGCCCGCGAAACAAAGGGGAGGCCGGAATGACCGCGATTCTGAATATGGAAAACATCGTGAAACTGGATATGGCCGTGGAATTGGTGGCCACTTCTCCCGAGGACCATTCAGAGATGACTTCGGAGAGAAAACGTTACAAGGCGCTCGGGCGGGACGAGCCCGGTGGAGCAGAGGGGCTCCGGAACGGCCATTGGGTCCTCGAAAGGGACGCTCACCCTCGACTGCCCCGCTCCGGCCCTATACCTTCTCCAACCTCTCACACACCCCGCCTCTTCCCCGTCCCGCACCCGCCCTCCTCTCACCCCACTCTCGGCCCTCCCCCACCTAGCACGCGACCCGCCCACGCTGCAACCCCACCCAGCACGTCCCCCCCCACACACGCCCCACACCTCGCCCCACCTGCCCCACTGCGTCCCGCCCCCGGCCCCCAACCCACTCCGCTCTCACCCCTCTCCCGTCCCTCTGCCACCTCGCCCCCGCCCTGCCCCCTGATCCCTCTCTAACTTCGCCCCGCACCGCCACCGACCCGTACCCGCCTTGCTTTCGCCCCGTTCCTCCTGCATCCCCACTTCCTAACCTCCCCGCCTCCCACACCACTCTCGACCCGCTCTCAACCGGCCCCGCCTGGGTCCGCTCCATCCACCCTCCGCCCCCCGCCCCCGTCGCACCGAAGTCTTTCATTCGCTATATATTAAAATAACACTTGACAATTATTGGATATTGTACGTTGTCTTACTAAAAGCAACTTCCGATTCTGTTACTCAGATGTTTCATGTCTATTTTACATCTTTCCATAACTTCAAAATGCAATATGTACTTTGCTTGCACTTGAATAATTCTACTTCTCTATACTAACTACGCAAATAGCGACAGTGAAGGCGAATGCACAGTTTGCAGTGGTGCATGCGTCCCGTGTCTCGCCATCTCCTTTTGGAGATGTGCCGCCTCTCCAACGCGCATCGCCGGAGTCCTCTTCTGTCCTGTCGCGGGGGGGGGTGGAGGAGAGGGGGAGACGCCCGCTCCACCTGCGCAGTCCTTTTGCGACTATTTATCTCTTACGTCGCTCGCGCCGCCTCTCCAGAGTTTCATTTCGCCGCTGTTCTTTTGAAGTGGAAGGGCGGGAAATGAGAACTCGTATCAGGGTTGCAGCTGAACACGACATCGCCACTCGCAGTAGCAGAACCATCAGACGACACCGCCGTCAAAGCCGCCGCGCCGCCTAGCCCTTGCCGTGGACTTTCCTGCCGTGTCCTCGCTCCTTTCAGTCCCCACGTCCCCGCCTCTCTGTCCCTACGTCCCTAGCTGTCCCAGGCACTTTGGGCCCTGTCAACACTCGACAGCTCGGGCCTTCTTTGCCTGTTGCCGTCGCTGCGACCGCCGTCAATTCCTTTCCTAACGTTGCTTGGTCATCGACGTCCACCACGCTGCACTATTCCCCGCCACCTCTCCGCTACCTCCTCGCCATTTCCCTGTCGTCTTTCGCCCTACCCCCGCCGCCTCTCTGCAACTTCGTCGCCACCTCCGCGTCACCTGGACACTGTGTCACTCCTTCCCCACCTTCCTGTCACTTCCTCTCCACTTCTCTGCCCTTTGTTCTACCACCTCGCCAACTATTCCGCCACCTGTTTGCCATCTCCCCACCATTTCCACGCCGTCAATCACCTCCCCTAAAGTTGCCAGTTACTTCATCGTCTCCTCTCTACCTCCTCGTCATCTCGTCCAAAACCTCCACTGCTGCCAGACCTGCTGCTTTCCCCTCAGTCTTCTCTTCCCCTGAGCCTCTCCCCCTGTTCTTCCCCATTTCTGCCTTGCTTGGCCTACCCCTCCGTTATTAAATCCGTTTCAACCAGCATGGTCGCGTGCGTCAACCCCGCCTCTTCCACGTCGACCCCGCTGGGTGCGCCTCTGGGCGTCGTTGGCCTTTGTTGGCCGAGAGCGCGTTCAAATGACGGATTCGGGCCTCACCTGTCGAGGCCAGGGCGTCGAGTGCTCCTTTTCCGGAACTTTGAAGTTCGCTTGTTCGTTGGGGCCAAATAGATTCCGAGGCCAGGGCACAAAGCTACTGCGCAGTCGTGGAGACTTGCAAATTGCAACGTAGAGCCGGTCTCCTCTTGGCGAATGCATGTGGAAAATTCTTTAGTCTTTTGTTGTTGCGTATTCTCTTGCATGCAGTTGCTCTTGATCTCCGGAACCATCGTTAGAGGATGTAATATATAGAGCGAATATATCACGTTCACGATTTGCATTTCTCATTACCAATTACATGATTTAACATTAAAGGCTGCTATTCAAGTAATATGATTTTTTTACAACCATTCATATAAACAGACTTTATTAAAAACAATTATATTACAATAACAATTCAAACATTTTGAAACTGAGGTTTATGGTCAAAATTTATTTTTCTACGCCAGCAAAACGCTCATTTCTTAAATATTTTTCATACTGTCACCAAATATTAATTTCTTGCTCCTTGTCCAACTGATATTTCCACCTATGGAGAACGTGTACTCTCCATGCATTTTTGCGATTGTGACTTACCATGATGATTCCCTGGCGAATGTAGTGTTGTAATTATAAATATCTCTATGGCTTCAAAATATGTCCCATTCCTAAATAAGTTAGTTTTAGCGAAAACGAAAGATTCGTAAATGAATTGGCAAGACAAGAGTAGGATTCCAAGTTCAACGAAGAGAAGCTTGTTAATTTTTGATTGTACTAAAAACTAAACTAAATTAAATTATATAACTTTTCATGATGAAGATGCAATTCCCTCGCACGTGAAGCAATTCCTTCCTGTCCTCGATAAAGTCTTTATTGGCCTACATGCAAAATTACGATATTAATATGAATTTAGTGAACAAATGACAGCGTGGAATAACATATTTATGGTGCCTTTTTTGTTCTCTCTAGCTTTCGTACATACATATATTATTTTCTGTCTTTCTCTTTTCATGAGTCTACTTTTTCTCTAATATTTTGTCTTAGAAAGCCTCAAACACTTTTCTTTAAAGATTATTTACATTCTGTTGTCTATCTTCCTCTGTTAACTTCATGTTCTTTTCATAAATATTTCTCTCAACTCTATCATTTCGATTTTCGGATTTCATAACAAAAGTATTTTCAAATCAAACTTTTACTATTCATTCTCTTTAATTAGTCACAAAATGCTATCCCTGGCCATCTCACTGAGCCAACTGTGATTTCATTTATCTATTTCATCATTACTTTGCAATATACATTCATTATTGAGAGAGGTAATTGTATAATTTTCTCCATAAAGCTCGAAATGATACCAACATACTCCAGTAAGACGGGTCCACTTCATTGCGGCGGCTCCCTCGAGCCAATTAATGGCTTGTCCCGTAATGTGGAAGCGCTTTGGCCGGAGCACTGCTGTGGAAATGAATATTTTTCGCGGCGGGGTGTAATTTTTGCAGTCGTATTGTCAAATGGGAGCGTGAGTAGCCAGGCAAAATTGAAACGCTAAGCGGATGAGTCCGGCCGAATCTCTTTTAATCTGCGCATGTGTTTATTCGCGGGCGGCGCACCCCCCGCCCCCGCCCCGCCCCCACCCCGCCCCCACTGCAAGCCACCTTCTCCTCGCCCCGCCCGCCGCCCACAGGACGACCGCACCGAGTTAATAAACAGCTCCCGTCCGCAAAAAACCGCCTCCACACGGCCTGCCTCAGCGAGTCTCGGCTGCTTAAAAGACGTTCACCAGCACTGTCTTAGTCCGGGAAAACCTGCATTATGTAATGTCAGTAAACAAGTGTATCTGATTTCATTTGATTTATTTTTGTCAAATAACAGTGTAAAAACTGTAGGTGACGTTTGGCGGACATGTATAATCTACTCACGTGTTCGTGAGATCCAGAAACACTGTACATAGTTAAATGTTAAAAAAAATAACAACAGAGTGTGGTTAGACACATTTTCAAACTAGAAATGTTTACTCCCAAAGAGATAACTTCACATAAACGAACATAAATATAAATACATACATCAAAGGAACTACACATTTCATGTTTTGCTGCAACACAGTAAAACATACTCCGCCACTACTCATACCACGATTTGGAAAAGGAGGGCTCAACAAAACGTGAACACGTTCAGAATAAAACCAGGATCTATCTCAGCATTTGCCAACAAACAGGGAAACTGAGCGAACATCCTGATCGACATATTTTTAGAATTATACAATCTAAGTAGTAACGAATGCATTAAATATCATTGGCAACATCAGTATTATTTTGCACCTAGATGTTTAGTATTGTCTGTAAATGAACAAAAAAAGTTAAGCAGCAGAAATAGTTTTACTCGGCACAATGGAAACTGTATTTAAACAGTTCTCCCATCGTTTACTATTAATTTGATTACGGAACCAATTTGAAACATCTGCTATTGCACTAACTGCGTGGAGGCCTGCTGATGGGAGATGTCTGGTTGGTAAAACACGCTATCTGACAAAAGTATGGTGCTGGATCTCACCATCCAGCGTGGGAAGATTATTAAGGAAAGTATCTGTCTTCAATTTCACGAAGTTTCTAGACCTAGACCCTCTATTTATTCGCATGTAAGTTGGTGTATGATAGGGATAGTAAATCGTAACCTGGAAACGTGACGAAAATAGCATATTCCTTAATTGGAAGAACAGAAACTAAAGAGTGGTGGCATGAAATCAGGTTTAGAACATTTGGGATTTAAAAAGATAAGAGAACAACCAACTATATAGCTATTGTATGTACGGTTTCTAAATCTGTCATAGATCGTTCGGTTAGTTTTAAAATCTGTCTAATATTTATGCACAAAAGGGAGGGAATTGTTGGCATAAAATGGTCTTGTTTGAGTTATACATAATGACATGTGTTTATATACCATTGTTGGGATGATACTTTTATGTATCCTTCTGAATTCGAGTATTAAAATAAAATTATGTTGGCATACAGAGGTTTTACTGATTAGTTGTTGTTTGTTCAATGCATCGTTGCATAACAAGCTCTTCGAAGAGTCTTAAGGAGATAGGGGTTCCGACGGATATACTATACATTTCATCAACTGGACACAGCTGGAGTTCAACAGTCACGTGGGAATACGTTTCCCGTTTCACAATTGTCAACTACCCTCGCATACCTATAGTTAGGCATGGTGTAATTGTTATAATTTTTTGACTAGGTTGAACAGCTGTCGGGAAATCAAGTGGTGAATTGAACGAGTATCGGCGAGTTTGGTAGTTTAAGTGTCTCCTCCAATGAACAATCCGTCGCTAAACTGCAACACAGAGCAGCTGTGTGCGCGTCTTACGCTCGTCCCACAAATATCGTTTTTCACGACACTGCCCTTCGCCACTACACACAACACCGAGCCCAACGCCTCTGCCCACCTCCCTTCACCGTTTATTGCCAAGAATTCACTGCCTATGGCCCACTTCAAGCCACCCATTACCTACCTACCTCTGCCGCCCATGAGATTTTCACGGTTAATTGATGTGCAGTTTAAAAGAGCGCGGAGACGGGTGGCGTGGAGCGGGCCGCTCCAAAGAGGCCGGGCGGGCAGTTGCGGGGGACAGGGAGGGGCGGCAAATGTGCTGTAGTACGGGATGCGCACGGAGACTGGCAGGCTGACCGGGCAACGAAGCGATACGAGGTCCAGGGGCTTGAAGGGGCCAATTCGGACGGCGCCTGGACGGGTGTGGACGTAGCGCGACTGGGCGACTTTGGTCTGGGTCTTGGGCAGGAACTGTGGCGCACGGTTCGGCTGGGCGAGGAGCGCCGGCCGATTTCACGGTTGGCTCTTCGCAAAGCGCACACGCGAAGGCAAAACGCTGCGCAATGCGGCGCAATGCGGCGCAATGTTGTGCAATGCGTGGAACCGCTCGTCCCAGACTCTGCTGTGGACACTGACACGCACTGCTCCGCTCACCTACCCTCGCCACAACTCGCCTCTCTCCCCTCTCTCGCCCCGCTTCACGCCCAGCCTCCCCGCCCGTCCTGCCTCTCGCCGCGCCTTCTGCCCCGCCTGTAGCCCGCTTCCCGCCTCGCCCCCCACTCCGCCTCCCGCGCCGCCTCTCGCATCGCTCTGCCACCCGCCTCCTCCTTTGTATCTCGCGACCCGCCTCTCGCCTGTCGCTCTCCTCGCCTCCCGCCCTCTCGTCCCGCTCCGCGCTCTCTCGCTCCGCCTCACGACTGCTGTGCCTCGGTTCGAGTCCGGGCGGAGGCAGAATTTTTGACACCAGCTACTAGATAGCTAGGTCGATTTCAACGGGTGTCTGGAGAATTGCAGCGGCCGACTGCTCAAATCGGTTGTTTTCCGTGCTTTCTCTGATGGTGAATGCTCAAGCTCGTACCAGGCGACGCAGTGCACGTAGAAACGGGAAACACACACGACACTACTACACATGCCGGGAGACAATCGGGGCCTTAGAGGTTGTGCCGGCTGGACCGGAGCCCCGCAGGCGGAGCGGGCTGCTGAGATATATTTGAATAGCCGACGGGTGGGAACTCACCATCCGGCGCTGGAAAGAAAACAGCAACTGCCCATATTAAAAAAACATACAATATATAGTCAATGTTAAGTTTTATTCTAAGAAAGGGGTCATTATAGTTTGTAAAAGTACTATAGTAAAGACCCAAATAGTATATTGAGCGCAACACATCACATCATGACAGTACACTACACGATATTTTCATTAATTCGCTACGTAGAAGTATCACCCCGCCCCACCCCCGCTCAGCTCTTCACTGCCCCACCCCACCCTGCATAGCGCGTCTTTATCCTCCGTTCGCCTCCCTCCGCCCTCGCCCCGGCCCGCCCACCACTCCACTCCACTCCATTCCGCCCGCCAGCCACTCCATTCCTCACCGTTCCATCCACCGCCTCACCCCGCCACAGACCACCTCATCCGGGCCGCGACCCGCCCCTCGCCCCGTCCCTTTACTCCCCCATCCCGCCCCACCACTTCCCCCACCCCGCCCTGGCCCGCTCTATCCCACTGCGGCCCGCCCCGCCCTGCCGCTCCGCCTTATCAGCCCTGCCCCACCACCCACACCCGCCTACCTGCTAGCCCCGCATTACCTCGCACGGATCGCCCCGCCAGCTATCTCCGCCCTGCCCGTCCCGCCCGCCCCGACTCCCGTTCCACTCTGCCCCCGCCCCGCCCCGCCCCGCCCCACCTCGCTCCACTCCGCCGGCACGCCATGGGCATGGAGCGCTCCGCAAAGCGCACTTTCAGCTCCATCGCGATGCGAGGCCGGGGCGTGGCCGCGTGGGTTAGCATGCGCGTACTAAAATGTAGGACGCGTGTTTTCATAATTACGACGGGTTGCCAGGGTACGAATGCTCTCTGTGCTTGGCGGCGCAGCGATGCATGCGCCATTTTTGTCCGTTTCAGTTAATGTCCTGAAAGTTGCGATGTAAAATTACTCGTTACGGAAAGTAAATATTTGATGTTTTCGAAACAGAGTGTCTAATTTAGCGCAGCGCCGTTGCCATAGGGGGAGTTACGGGGGGAGGGAAGGAGGATCTCGTGAGCCGGCGAAGGAAGGAGTGGGAGACGAATCGCTGATTGGTGGAATGGGAGGGTTGAGGATAATAGAGAGAAGGGGAATTGAAGTGGCTCGATAGTTGGTTCGTAGTTTGCAAAATACCTTTTTCTGCGAGACAAAGGTTTTGACGATGTTTCAATTTGTGGGACGTTGCCTTGCAGGATACACGCTAAAGGGAAGACATATCCAAAAAGATGGAATGGACCTCAAATCCTTGTTGGTATACAACTACCGTAGTGGGTATCGTGTTGAGGAGCCGTGGTGGGTATACCGTGGTTCTATAGTGGGTATGGGCTTGGCGGGTTACTTATTTATAGTTACTTATTTAATTTATATCCGAGAAAAAACTAGAAACTGTGCGTGCCGTATGGAGAAAAAGTGTAAAATGGGTGTAGTATGTTCACGTTTTCTTGAGGACCAGAACTCCTTCCTCATACTTTTACTATTCTTAGATGAATGGTGCCGACAAAGTTAGCAAAATTGAAAACGAGATATTTTCGCTCCTGATATGAAGAAAATATATTTGCGTCAGCAAACAAACTACAGGCTCAATTTTATAATTGCTTATGAAATAATCCACACCCTGACTGGACTGGATTCCTACCACAACTAGTGAAGGTACATTTATATCCGGAAGCAAAACAATGGGCCACCTCAGAATTTGCTCAATGGATCGGGAAAACGTGACGAAAAATCTGATTGGTATGATGGTTGGGATTGAAATTCGAACTCAGCGTATTATGTGCATTGTTTGTGGATCTTCGACAAGAAGTCACCGTCATTTATTCATCTGGAAGAATTTTATTATTATCCTTTGTCCTCTCCTGTTCTGGGGGTAACCAAGTTGCTTCTGATGAATGATTGACGATGGAATGGTTTGAGAGATGGTGCAACAAAGGCGGAATGAAAGGCAGGGGAAACGGGAAATCCCCGTGATGAACAGTCGCGAACCCGCATTGTATGAAAGAAATGGCTCATGGGTCGACTGGGAGAGGAATCCCGATGCTCAGTTGTTTGTTGGTTGGTTGTTAGTGATTCCGGGCACGTCAACTACTCAGGTCATTTCCCCCGCAAATGTAGTGCATATTTTTTTCCTAGTGAGTTGGCGGTGATCTCCCCTCGCTGGATTGTGAGATCCGGCGCCGACATATTCTAAGCTCCGAACGGTCTCCCGACCGTGTGGGACCCTAGAGCATGTAAGTGTGTGTTTAAGGGGTTAGCATAGGACAAGGAAGAGGAAGCGAAGATCGCGCGCGGTCCATGGCCCGTTTGTGAGGGTTCTGCTCCGGCATTCGCCTGGTGTTGATCGCAGTAACCTCGGAAAACTACCGATCAGATCAGCCGCGCGCGAGAATTCTCCAGACAGGGACTGAATTCGACCTAGCTGAATTCGACTGGTGTCGACAAGCTGTGTTGGGACTCGGACGTAGGAACTCCCGGTTGATGGACTGGGACCTCTCCAAGTCCCGGTACTAAGAGGTGAGGGGAAGGGTGAACGGCAGGTGGACGGATGACCACTCCCCCGCGGACTGCGCCTAATGGAAGCGCGGTCGTGGCGCGTATTGTCGTCCACTTGTCGGTCGCAGGGCGCGCGGCTGGGCGGCCGGGGAAGCTTCGCGCCGGGAGTCGTGCGGGGCGCGCCTGCCGCACAAAGTTCGCCGTAATATCTTGTGAAAGGCGGAGCAATACGGCGAATTAGGCCTCCAACTCGCCGTGGCGGAGGAGGCGCCCGCCGAGTGGCCGCTGCGCGCAGCACGCCCAATTTCGCCCAGCGTTCGGGGCCTTGGGGGCTGCGCGTGGGCGGGTGGGGGCGGCATGGAAGCAAACCACACATTCATTCGGCCTCGCTGATTGGCTAGTGGGCGCGGAGCAGGAAACCGCGCGAAATTTGATGATGTGCGTGTATCGAGAAGATTCAGTTAAAGAATTCGTTTCAAGCGTTTTGTTGTAACCCTAAACAACAGCAGTTTTAGATTTATTCGTGTATCAAAAATGTCTCTATTTTTTAACCCAAGAATTACCTACGAGATTAAGAAAAATGGCTATTTGGATTCGAAACCCCCAATGCACGTTTTGTATTCAGTGAAATTAATCTAGTTTGTCTCTGATTTAAATTACGGATTTTTTTGTACAGTAGTGTCTTTTTCTTGTACAAGTGCTTCAAGTGCTACACTGAAATTTCTCGTAATCTGGAAACGTTTTTTTCTGAAAGTAAGCTAGAAATTGTGCGGTGTCAGAAACGTTCAACCGACATTTTCTCAAACAGCTCCTGGGCACCTGCGGGGGAAGATGTGCAGTCTGACCCCTGCGCCTCGGGCCGCCGTTAATATTCGTTGAATTGAATTCGTCGTATGAATTGAAACGTTCGATAGAAATTTCAATTTTAGTTCGCCATGGTAATCGCCATCAGATAATCCTTGCAAAACTGAAAGGATCGGTTCAGAAGTATGAAAAAATCTAAATATGCAGTGTACAATTATAGCAGAGTGCTTAAAACGAAACCCACAACTCGATCGCTTCGAACATTATCGTACGCATATTATTTTAATATATCGCCTGCCCCTATGTTTCCGCCCGCAACCCAGTCAAATTGGCTCGATGCCGAATGGATATGTAGTTTGCTTATATGCGGGCGGAGTGCGTGGGCGAAGTTGAATAGTGAGAATAAGTGGCACCAGATGCACAAAAAGGAATGGAGACTCCTTCTAGCTCGCACCTCTTTAACGAGAGCGGCAGGGAAGCGGTGAAACCTGAGCGCAACTTGGATCGGCTAGTAACACATGGCTTTGTAACTCATATGGCTAGAATAGGTTTGGGTCGTTCTGCTTTAAGTGTACGCTTTTCACTGTCCAATGTTCAATTTTCGAGACGCCCAGATTCTTTTAAAAGTTATCATATTGAGTCCCGACTTAAGATTGACGAAATTTTCACCTGCAACTCAAGATATTCTTTCTAAACATGTTTATTTTCAGGAAAAAATATACATCGCTTTGACTTTCGACTATCTCTTTGAACATTAAAGAGGAAAATGAGAGTATTAATTAGTGTTCCCATAGACCCTGATATTTTGTAACCCTTATTTTTTCCACAATGTTATTCAGAGCAAGAAAAGGTGTAGTGAAATACGAGCATCGCGAAATGTTTTTGTTAGTATGGCACGGCTGGCCACTTATGGATTAATCATCTCCCACAAGGGTTGATATTGCCGGAAATTTTTTAGTTGGCACCTGCAGGCTCCCAACGTTCTTGGTAAATTTTTGACCCTCTTATTTGCTGCCAGGGATTGCTCAATCCCCGGAGTAATTATTTCGCCGGACATCGCCAGGTTTCCTTTTACATGCCGCTGCTATGTCGAGCCCACCACGAAAATTCACCCACGTCGGTCGAGGTCGCACCCGCTCTCCGGAGGTCGATAGGCCAAAATTCTGACCTCTTATCTTCGTTTATGACATGCAATCTCTGATTGCTGTGTGTCCTTTGGTAGTCTGTAGATTTTAAATGCATATTGTAGAAATATTTTAGTAATACTTTTAACGTAAAATGGTCTAAAAACAGTAAAATTCGTTAAAACAGTTTCTTTTGTAGTCATTCAGAAAGCGCCTCACCAGAATTATATTTTTACAAGGACAAAAGTTAATAGATATTAAAATCAATAAACTTTGAGTTTCAATAATATATTAAGATAATTTTTATTTGAAATCCGAACAAGGGAAAATTGTAGGCAAATCTTTTAATGTTGTCATCTACATATTGTAAGTAGCCCGAGAACATTTAATTTTCCATTCAGAGATTCTCAGTAAGAACGATTTCTATCCGCTGATATAGCTCAATTAAAATTAATTGCAAAAGTATTGTTAGAAATACGTGTGTCAATTTTTTCGGCGTCTTCTATGTACAATACAATGAATGAAAATGTACAATAATGAAAACAGCATTTTTTCTTCATGAAATCTATTCATTAAAAACCAAATCTTGAAATAAAATCATCTTTCTCAAAAACGGCGATCCTTTTTCCCCTCTTATGAAGCAAAAAACGCTAAAAAATGTTGGTCTCATTTTCGGCGAACACTGTTGCAAAAATTGCAAAATATCCTTCTCATTGTTAGGAGATGTTTATGGCTGTGTGAAACAGTTTTAACTGTCGAATATGTGTTGAAGATATTCGCTTTAAAAGAAATTAGTTTTCGAAGGTATCTATGACTGTGATAAGCTAATATGAACAAAAATTGCAGTATTATAATATTACGTAACCATTACTATGTGCTAGAAAGTAAGGGTTGTAGCAGCAGTATTCATGTTAATTCCAAAATCAGCTTGTAGGAAGATTTTGTTGCGAGATTTTTATAAACGAAGGAAGGGTACACTAGAAAATGCAGATTCTCGGGTACCTGTGTTTTTGAACGACACCCTAGGAGAGGGGGAGGGAGTGATTGTTTTACGGGCGAAATCTGCTTGGATGCATGCGTCGCCCCCGCCCCGCCCAGGCCTCCGCGGGGCCTCCTGGCGCGCCCCGTGGCAATATCGGTGCGTCGGGCCCCGTCGCGCTCCGTCGCAGGCAGAAGCACGCCGCGCGTGGGCCTCTCGCTGCGTGGTCGCGCCGGGGGGGGGGGGGGGGGCGTTCGCTGCACGGAAATGAGCGGGCGAGTGACGCATGACGGCGCGCGGTGGGCCGGCGCTCGCCTTGGCGGACGAACGCCCTCCGCCCGCCTTCGGAAAAAATGTTACAAACTTCTCCGGAGTGGACAAGTGGCGAAAAAAACAACCTTTTCACAATGCACAGATGGTGGGGATTTGTATATAAGGGGGTTATGTATACATATACGCTGGCATTAACTTTTTGAATGTTAGGCAAGCGCATGCACAGATGTTTTGCTGATAGATGAATGTTTGCCATCAGAACGTGATCTGCCAAAATCCGTTCATAAGGAGTTGCCTCATGGGAAAATGTCGCAGGTTTTACTCCGTTATATGAAATTTCCAACAATTTCTTCATTGGGTAAAAGTGATCTTTGTTGACCTCCGTATTTCCCCTTCAAGTTTGTATCATCAATTCTGAGACAACTCTACACTTTCTTTTCTTTTTGGATCGCTTTGTAACAATTTGATTATGTAGCGACCAATGTGATTGTTTTAACTGTATCGGGAACTGTAGGAGCAACACGTGCGGACAATACGAATACGCACAAACATCCATGCTCGAGGCGGCATTCGAACTAGAGACACTTCGCACCGAGGCATGTACGGCCCTTCAGCCTCGGCGACCGCGGCTATCCAGCCCGGGACCTCAATATTGATTGGAACAAAATTTATATTATAACCCTGTGGCTGCTAATACGAATTATTGAGAAAAACAAGCAAAGAATATCACAATAAAATTTAAAATATACATTAAATTTCGCATGAAATTGCATGAAATTGCAAACTGTAAGCATTTCGTGTCATGCACACAATAGGCACTTCATTTATGGATGTGTGGGTGTAGAATCCTAGAATGTGCTACTTGTTTGCCCACTGTTCTAAAGCAAAAATAATTCCACATTTTGTTATGTTAGAAGTGAGCTACAGCTTATGAACCTGACTTGTAAAATTGACATATATTACTTATAATAGACCCGTGAATAAGTAAAAAAATTTACATTGTGGTAAGTTGATCATTGAAATTAGTTAATAGAATATTATTTCTTATGTATCAACTTACGAATAACAAAAGTTTACAAAACAATTGCAGCTTTTTGCAACTTCACATTCTTCACATTTTACTAATTTACTCTCACCCATTTACATATTTATGCTTTAATGACTTTTCCTTCTTGTTTTGCTCAAAATACATCGAAGATCCACTTCTCGCAATAAAAATTCTAAAAGTAAACAAACAAGAAATCAGAGAATACCATGCATTTGATAATTTTGAAAATATAGAGAGTTAGCTCACACTTGCACTTTAAAATTTCGCCCGACAACACATTGATTTCTGACCACTGTACGTTGTCAGCTTCGGCGGCGGCGGAAACTGAAGAGGGGCGTACGAGCATTTTTGTGTTCACGTGGGTGTGCGAGAAAGAAAGAGAAGTTGGAAAGGCAGATGTGTACTCACGCTGAAGGCATGAATAAAAAGACGAAAAATAGTGAGAAAATAAATATATAAACGTGACAAGAAAGCATGAAATTATAACAACTGGAAGTAAAAGTGGTGACAATATGTATGTGAAACAGATGCCAAAGAATGACACAGACAGTGAAATCAAGGACAAGTTTATAGAGTACACAATAAATAGCCCAGATACGCTGCTGTCTTGGCAGTGTGTTTGGGTACGTAAAATAATATTTTTGGTGTTCATTTGTGAGAGAGAAGCGCTGAAGTAAAAATGAAAAATTGTATCTGAATTTTAGATTTAAGTATCTGGAGAAGACGTTGATGATGATGATGATGATGATGATGATGATGATGATGAAGTAGGAGAAAAGACAGCATGAACTGATTAGAATTGATTGACCCTCATTACAAGTGATTAAAATTTATAATTTAATGCATATGAAATTTTATTGTTTTTAACATTTAATTCTGATTAGATTTTCCAGGTGGTCCACATTTTTTAAATTGTTAGAAGTGGGGAATATGCCAACGTGGATGGCCGAGGAGGCTAGAGCGTGTGCCGATTCAGTACCTCGATCTGAAGGGTCACGGGTTCGAGACGCACCGTGGGCATGTGTTCATCCCTTGTCTTTCATGTATGTGTGTCGCGGAAAGCCTTGTGATTTTGCTGACCACAGACCGAGAATTACCTAGTGTGTCTAGTATTATGATTCATGTATCCCCATGAGGGACAAGTGGGTGACAGGCGTGGATAATCGGAATCAGCGTCACCTGAAGCTGGAATAACCGCAGGAAGACAACAGAAATGGTGAATATGGACACATTTCACGATTGTGTAAACGATCAAATAAATACATATATGAGAGAAAGAAGACGAAGAAGAAATGGAAGAGAAAGGAGAAGAAAAAAAGAAGATCAAGAGAAAAAGAAGAATAAGAACAAAAAGGAGAAGAAGAAGAAGAAGACGAAGAAGAAGAAGAAGAAGAAGAAGAAGAAGAAGAAGAAGAGAAAGGAAGAGGAAGGACCTGGGGGCTTGAGGATGGGTGGATTGATTGAATACTAATGATTCCGGGCGCTTCATCGGCTAAAGTCCTCTACGTGAAGTGCTTGATGGCGAGATTCGGCGCCGACCTACGGCTAGCGGGTTTTCCCCAACCACGTATCTCCCACCGACAAGTACAAGCTCTAAGTTCCCGACCGGTCTCCCGGCATGTGTGGCACGTAATTATACGTGTGCGTAAATGAGGGGTAGGAAATCAAAGGAATGGGAAGGAAAGATCGCACTCGGTCCGTGGCCGGTTTGGTAGGGTAGTGCTGTGGCATTCGCCTGGTATCGATCGGAGAAACCACGGTAAACCACCCACCAGAGCAGTGTTCTCCTCCAGACGGCGACTGAATCCGCCTAGCAGCTAGTGCAGGCGGGTCGGAGGGCGGAAGGTGGCAGCGCGGGCTGGGGGGCGGGGAGCCCTGATATTGAAAGTACTTCCCTTCCGGCGGCGCCTCGGCTTTGTCGCGCGGCCTGCGCCATCTGCGCCCGCTGCGCCCGCTGCGCGCTGACAGCTCCGTCACGCTGACAAAGGCGCAGTCGCCGCCGACGCGACGCGCAGCGCGAAGGCGCGCGGAGCCAGGGGCGGGAGGCGATGCGGGGCGGCGGGGAGGACGGGAGGCGGAGTGGGCACAGTCCAATTGTGGAGGAAGGGAAGAAGGAAAGGTGGCGCCGTGGGACGACGGAGGCGGGGAAGGGACGGGCGGCGGGGAGCGTTAGGAAGGGAAGGACGGATGGCGGGCCCGGAGGCGGTCGGGGGACGGACGAGAGAACCTCGCAGCCGTGGCGGATGCAGCTGGGGGGAGGCAAGGGGATGCGGGGATGCCGGGCAGACAGCGTGGAGAGTGAGGCGTGCATGACGGCCGATCTGGCGATGGTAGTGGGTTGTGGGAGGAGCTAGAAATGTATGGGGAGGATCATGTAATGCGGCGGTGGCAGCGGCGGCTCGTGGTCATGTCATTAGGGTGTGCATTAGGGTGTCCCTTTTCTCTCTTGCTTCCTCTTCACTCCTGTCTCTCAAACACACACACACATACACACTCATATAGATAGGATTACATGTCATCCATATTTGTATATATTTCCATTAACATAAATAATGACAACTAAACACAATATATCTTAAGAAGTCTGATAGTATGCTGAACGGTATCTTCCATCAACAGTGAGGGTTGCCCGCATTGTTTTTACAGCACCTGCTTCGACTTCGCTGGTCAAGGACCCCTCCGAAATATTTATTACTAGAGTCTGATTACCGCGTAACTACTCAGCACTTTCCGAAACAGTTTTTCCACGGGTGTTGAAGGTTCTAGTTAGGGGAGTTACAAATTTTGGACTAAAAGAACAAGTTACAAGACTCAAAACAATGTAGGTAATTTGCCGTCTGCACTGTGTGACGTAACACAAATTTTTCTTCACGCTTGACAAGAAAACGTACACTCTAACTTCGGTTTTTCAAATCGCATTAAATAAGTACCCAACTACATACGTTTACAAAATGCAAAATGTACTTTTCATTAATTTGAAATGGCGTTGTAATTGCAACTCACTTCAAAACATAAGAGAATGTGCGTATTATATTAAATTAACACAATTCTTATGAATGCCACACTGCACAGCAATGCGTTCGCGTTTCGCGCGCTAGCGAAGAACTGTTTCATTGGAAGGGATGAGAGCTCTAGTGAGTGGAGAGAGATATCTCACACTTCCTTCGTTCAATTTCACACGTACTTCTCCTACAAACTTGTGCTAGCTAAATGTTATCTTTTTGAGAAATGTCAAGGCATCCGCTGACCGTGCGCAGACGCAGCGGCGATCACACACTCACCAAATGCTCCTCCCGTTCATAAAGACTCTGTTGTTCCCTTACTCCGGGTCACGTGCCCCACGGCTCCGGGCCACGTGCCCCACGGCGCCGGGTCACGTGCCCCACGGCTCCGGGCCACGTGCCCCACGGCTCCGGGCCCCGTGCCCCACGGCTCCGGGTCACGTGCCCCACGGCTCCGGGCCACGTGCCCCACGGCTCCGGGTCACGTGCCCCACGGCTCCGGGCCACGTGCCCCACGGCTCCGGGCCACGTGACTCACGGCTCCGGGCCACGTGCCCCACGGCTCCGGGCCACGTGCCCCACGGCTCCGGGTCACGTGCCCCACGGCTCCGGGCCACGTGACTCACGGCTCCGAGCCACGTGCCCCACGGCTCCGGGCCACGTGCCCCACGGCTCCGGGTCACGTGCCCCACGGCTCCGGGCCACGTGACTCACGGCTCCGGGCCACGTGCCCCACGGCTCCGGGCCACGTGCCCCACGGCTCCGGGTCACGTGCCCCACGGCTCCGGGCCACGTGACTCACGGCTCCGGGCCACGTGCCCCACGGCTCCGGGCCACGTGCCCCACGGCTCCGGGTCACGTGCCCCACGGCTCCGGGCCACGTGACTCACGGCTCCGGGTTGTTCGCGGCAGCCTACGACGCGCTTTACTCGTTCGCAATTCCCGAGTGTGCGCAAGCTGGCTTTGTCGAAGGGCACTCGCGGCGGACTATCAATAGCTGCTTCCGAACGGCGCGTGTTTCGAAATTCCGTATTTCAGAAACGCTCTGAGAGAACTTATATTCCCCTCTTGTTTAGAGATGTTTAAGAAAAAATGCACCGAATTAATTTGGGAGTATGCGAATAGGCACGAGCCGCCGCTGGGTGGAGGTAACGCCTGAATAAAAGAGTACGAGAATTACTGAAGCGCAAAACTCTCAGCCGCTGTTCTTGTTTCTTTGGCGGTTACCGAGAATGCAATAAATATATTATTATTATTATTATTATTATTATTATTATTATTATTATTATTATTATTAAAGTATAATAATTATAATAATCTTTCGTGGCACGTAGACTGCATTGGTCATTAATCCCGTTAGTGTAGTGATTGTTTTATCCCGAGGTGGTAGTGGTGGTGGAAATGTTCTCCCTTGGATGGAGACAGTGACAGGGGAATTTCCCCTTCCGGGAATATCTCACTAAGCTGGGTACCGCTCCAGCCGGGATGTTACATGTGTGGTAGTGTAATACCTGTTAGGGTAAGTTTGCGTAGAGGGAAAGGATAGGACAAGAAGGAAGAAAAAATATATCACGCGGGACTTGTATCTCATTTGTTACGGTAATACTCTGGCATTTGCCTGGTGTTGATCGGAGAAACGACTGAAAATTACCAATCGGAGTTGGAGTTGCCGGCCGCTAGAATTCTTGTCCAGTAGCGGTTGAGTTCGACGTAGCTATCTAGCGAGTGTCGAAAAAACGCCACCGTCCGAATTCGAACTCGAAGACCTCCCGGTCACAGTCGCAGCGGCTATGCTGGCTCTGAACTCACTCAGCCGCTTCCGCTTCTCTTCGTGTGGGTAGCGATAGCAATGCTACAACCGAGTTTCGTGCTGATGTCGAACTCACTCAGCCGCTTCCGCTTCTCTTCGTGTGGGTAGCGATAGCAATGCTACAACCGAGTTTCGTGCTGATGTCGAACTCACTCAGCCGCTTCCGCTTCTCTTCGTGTAGGTAGAGATAGCAATGCTACAACCGAGTTTCGTGCTGATGTCGACGCTGCGCTGAACCTTCCACAAGTCCATAATTTTGCATTGTACACGCAGAGCTAAGTCCAGGAGTCCAAAGTATTGAACTTGTATTGAAACCTCAAAGCGTTTCTGGAACTGCGTGAATGTTGTTCTTCGTTCTGTAGCTGTCAGTCCTATATTCTGTAGCTGCCGTCGGGTCGTTAGTTAGTAATGTTTCATCTTATCAGCCGAAATGTCTCATTCATTCTGAGTCAAAGGTTATTGAATCGGCTACGTCATCGTGAAAAAAGTACATGCTTCTTGGGGAGAACATTTGCTCTAAGCTAATATGAACACCCTTGGACAGTTCAGGACATAGTGTTTATCTGCAAAGCCAAGTATGCAACGTGTTTAAGTGCTTGTGACGTGGTGTTGGCATTGAAACATGGATCATTGAACCCTTATGAATATTTTAATGTTAATTGGATTTTTGCACCTAAACCATCCCTGTTAGGTAGGTTGGAGCTGCGGCTTTGTGTCGTAGTGCCACATATAAAAGTCCTGGCGGGGAACTGAACGGTTGCCTAGATATCGAGTGTCACTCACTTTATCAGTGCTTAAGTGAGGTTAGGGAGATGAGTTGGGGCCAAGAGGCACCGGGGAGCCCCGCAGGGCTTGGGCAATTTGTCTGCACTCACGCCCTTCAACGAGTCCAGACCTGTGGAGCCGTTTAGGGGTCAGAGACTGTCAGCCAGGTCGCTGTCATCATACAAGCGATGCTTTAAAGGTGGCCATACAAAGAACCAGGTAGTGGAGGGGACATATTTTCAACCGGTGGGAGCCAGACATGAAACTGCTCCCGCCCGTGCACAGCTTAAGGCATTTCTACCTTCATCAGATCTGCTGTCTGGGAGTCTGAATTTGATGCAAATCTGAACTTTGGTCAACGGAAGATGTGAACCAAACGTATGTACTCATATGCCTCACTACGATTGGGAAAATCATGTGTATTCGTGCTTCGGAGGTGGCGGTATACCGTATTATGTAATCGTAATTTATCTGTAGATGTGGTATGTATAAGCGTACTTCTCAGAAGGTATGAGTAACCCGTGTGTATTCGTACTTCAGAGGTGGGCATAGATTATTCATTGGTACTGCAAGGGCGCAAATCGTCAACAGTAGGCAAAATGTCGATACTCTTACTTGAATAAACAGGTGTCTGATAAGTCTCTCCTTATTTTTGTATAGTTTCAATTTCTTTATTTGTCAACCGATTTTTTTCTAGTTTTTTTTTTTTAAAAACAGTGATTCTTGAGGTTTAGTTTAAAACCTTTTTAAATCTCCACATCAGCTCCAGCATTCTCAATGCTTTTTTTAAACGAAATGATACGTTCGATGCTGCTGCCCGCAGCATGATTGTAGAACATTGGTCACACATAATATATTTTGCTTCAAATTCATCCAAGTTCTTTAGGTGACTCTTGTAAACCGATTCATGTGCACCTCGTCTGCCGTTCCAGCGACCTGGGAAATGATAATGCCACCAGCGGACGTCACTAGCAAAACGTGCAGATGCTTCGTCCCGCGTGAAGTGACGCCGTGTTGTTCCACTGTGAAATTGCAAGCCATAGTCCTTTCTTAGGGCACCTTAAGAACATTTCTCAATCTCTGCTAACATTATCTTCCTTCCTCGAAGGTGAAAGTCTTCCTGATCTCCTTGCATCGATGATTCGCTCCAACTGTTAGCAATTTGAAATCGCAGTTTTTAACTGTTTTGCCTCCAGAGTTGCATAGATCCCTCCTTCACCCCTTCGCCACCTTTGTAGTTGCACCACAGATCCCCAGACCTCATTACACAATAGCTGCTATTCTGGCGGCTCTTTGACACTCAACACAGGCGGCTTATTGAAACTGAAAGAAAAGAATAAGCATGTTAAACAAAACCTCATGGGCTCTTCTTTGTAACAGACTCGGCTGTAAAACCATTGTCTCAGAAATGAAGACATTCTAGCTATCCATAAAGAGGGACTTATCAGACACCTGTATATTTGTACTTGCGCTGAGCCAATGAGCGTATCGCCGCTGTGGGGGCGGCGGCGTCCGCAGTGCTGCGCCGGTCGACCGCGAGGGGCGCTGGCGCTGGTGGGTGGCCTTCCCCTCCCCTTCCCCCCTCCGCGCCCGCCTCGGCAATTATATAAACGAGTAGTAATTAGTATGCAATATGTATTAGAGCAAAATGGCCGCGCCGCGTATTTGTCAGCGGTCGGGTCGCGCGGGGCCGCGCCGCGCCGGGCCGGGCGGGGCCGCGGCAGGCGGGGCCGGGCTGGGCCGGGCGGGGCGGGGCTGTGCGGGGCGGGGCGGGGCTGTGCGGGGCGGGGCGGGGCGGGGCAGGGCGGGGCGGGGCGGGGCGGGGCGGGGCGGGGATGGCAGGGATGGGCCGGGCGGGGCCGGGGCGGGCCGCTCAGGGCTGGACCGCGTCGCGCCACTGCACCGTTTTTTCCGAAGAGCCTTTTTCCTGTGGCGCAGCGCGGCCGTTCAGCCCATTTGCCTGTGCGGCCGCTGGCAGTTGCTCTACCACTGCGCTCATCGGCCCCGCCTCTGCGCCCAACCCCTCGCCCGCCCGCCAACGGTTTAATAAAAACTGTTTATTAAAACCTCACTAAAGCGTCACTGGCTTTAACATGTGTCGACTAATTAGATAATTATTTAGACTGATAAAATATGTCACGCAAGGTCTGATAATGTAGGTGCACATTTAAATGGATGACATGGAATGCAATAAAATGTAAATAGAAATGTGTCATACATTTATTACACGTTTAAATTAGAACGATGGTACAATTAAAGTATTAAGCGCGGGCGACCGGCCGGTTCGTGGGTGTGGGCGAGGGTGATGGCCAGACATTGGAGGGCGGGCGTTGGATTCGATGCTTGCACCAGGCTGCCTTCATCCGCCTTCAACCGCCGTTCACAGGTGGAAGACCGAAATCGAGGCGCTCTCTTGAAAAATTAAACATCGAAACGGCTATCACCACAGCACCGGTCTTCAGAAAGCAATGATATTGAGCGCGTGTTCGTTAGTCAGAACGTTTCTGGAAGATGTGTTTCTAAATTATACAACACAAATATGTTAACTTTCGAGACGCGATGACTCCCGCGTTGTATTTTTTACATCTAGAATTTTTGGAATTTCTATGTTCCATAATCTTTTTCATTCTAATTGAAATTATTTGAATGATGAATTCAATTATTTGAAGAATTTGAATTACTTTCATAAAAATGAAAATATTTCGTTTTTTTAAAGTCTATCTTTAAGGAACAGAGTTCATTAAGGAAAAAATATCTATTTTCGTAATTATTCTAGTGGTAGGAAGACGCCTAAAAAACTTTCAATATTTGCAAGTTTCACAAAATCAGGATTTTCAACGAAAATGAAACCTGCAACATTCTCTTAAACGTCCTAAACGCGATCCAACAAAAAATTTATTTAAAAAACGATTAAGCTATTTTTTGAAAATTTTGAAAGTGTCCCAGGATCTTCATATAAAGTACCTCCTCCACTATATTAAAATATCAGTTTCATATTCAAAAGGCCGCGACATCATTTAGATCAATTGCGGTATATCAATTTTGGAGAAAATCAGCTTATCGGTTTGTGCTGCTAGCTATGTTTTCAGACCGGAAGACAGGCAGACGTTTTGCCGACAGTCGAAATTTCGGTTTCAAGGACTCACACAACATTGGATTCTGTCTACACCACTTGTTGGAGGATATTTTATCTGGATCTTATCAACTGGATGTATCCTCTTTTTCGTTACAAATTCATAATTCAATACCTTTTGGAAAAATTAACACCAAAACTCGTGCGTTGAAAAATGTACAACAGACAAACCTTTACTCTCATATTTCTCTCTTAGAATGCAACAATGCTGCAACGGATAGTGACGATTTTTCGTCAGAAGAAAACTCGTATATTGTGCTAAAAAATTGTAAACATTCAAAATTTTTGCCGGCAACATTTTTTTCTAAAATTATGATATTGAAAAAATACTAGTTTTCATGTAATGTTTAGTAAATAAAAGTGATTTTTTAAATATTATTTTCTCAAAGTTTTAAATAATGTGTAATTATTGTTGTTTTGAGTGGATTATTCATTCAGACGACTAATTTCGTGAACAATATTAATTAAATTATGACTAGATTTTCAAGATTTCTAATAAGAATCTGAACTAAATGACTATTATTTATATAGTGAGTTAAATGGTTTTAATAATAAGATATGTTTATTATATTTTATTGTGGTTAATAAGAATTCTTCAAAAATAAGTGCAACATTTTCTGTTTTACATATTCAATAAGAGCTTCTAGAATTCACATTGAATTTAATCTATGATGTCTACCCAGTAATTAATGAAAATGTTTGAGAATCCGGGAGTTCCAGCATTAAGAAAATTAGAGTAAATCGTACCATCCATATCTCGAAGTCAAGCTCATGATATTCGTTTATTTAGTGGGAGAATGTCATATGATGATAAGCCTTGTGAACTGTCGTTCGGAGAGATCAAAAGTAATCTGTTGATAGTAGGGTTTATTGGAGCCCAAATACTCATAGCGGTGACCGTTTTAAAAATTAACAGTATTGCTCCATTTATTTGACCGATCGCTGTCTGTTAAATCTGGATTACCGCTAACAAGTGGTATCTTCAATATTTAATTCACCTGGGCGATGTTTTAAAATTTGATTTTACCTCGAGTGGTAATAATTTATCACAGAGGTTTGACAGTATTCGAAAAAAATTCGCCCATCGTTCAACTCATTTGTTGAACCTTTACTGGCGAATCGATACCTGTGAACTGAATTAACTCTAGTTACTTAAAAGATGGAGGGAAATATACACCATTTGCACAGAATTTCACTGCATGGAAGCATATCCCAGTCATTTGGCTTGCACAGTACATAAGGATTACCTTTGATTTCATGAATTATACGTTTGTACCGTCTACGTTTTCGCTGTACAAGAAGAAATACCATGCATTATTGTTTGAGGGTATATTTATCTCCATGTAAGGGAAAGTTTCATGTCGTTACCTAAAATTTGTTTTGAAATTATAAGGGGAAACATTATTTTCGGCTGCCGTGAAATCCCTTGTGTGCCCACTGGCCTAGTTTCCTTTAAAGCTTTTTTTTTTATTTATTTGACGTCAAAAACTGGTAAAAACTGTTTGTGATACAGGGGAGCTGGAGAATCTGTTGACAGTTTTCTTAAGCTCTAGACTATCCAGCTCCCGCTCTTTTACCAGACTAAGGGCCGGTTTCACCAATATTTCGTTAAGCGCTGCTTTGTTAAGCTGGCTCAAAATTTAAGTTCTAAATTTAAGCGAGCTTACGGGAAACGCGTTTCACCAGTCCCCTCGAGGCGATCAAGCGGCGCGGCTTAGCTAAGCGGGTTTCGTGCGTCTAGCGCTAATGTTGGCAACACTAGAAAGAAAACACATCAACGTTTTGCACGTTCTTTGACACAGTTGTTTCCAGGCTTTGAAGATGTTTATACTATTTCGTGGACCACCATCATTTGGTTCAGTCCTTTTAGTTTGTTGATAGAGTGTGATTTATTATTTTTGTTCATTGTTTGATAATTCTATTAAATTATTTTACGATCGTTATTAATTTTGTATTACGCGGTACAAATAATAACACTGTCTTGGATTGTCGTAGATTCATTATTTATACAAAGAATATTACATTACAATATAGCTAATTGTACAATTACAGCCTTGAAAGTTGGATAATGAATTGAAACATTGGCAAATGACATAAAATAGTATCCCAAAGTTCTGTGTAAAATCTAATTTTTTCGTAATCGCTACGTACGTATTGAATTCATAAATCGCTTATACATGCAATGCAATTTTAGATATAAATAACTATTGAATATCAAATTAACAGGATTATGACAAGATTTTCTTTGTGTTCAAATTCGTACTGTATTTAAAATTGAAATACTATACTGATACAAGCCTATCATAACCTTAACCTGAGTTACAAATATTATCTTTTTACTATTACAAAATATGCCGGAAAATACTGTTTATTAAAGGTGTAAACATTCCGTTCTCCATTATGTAGTTACAACTAAATATCTGTCAGATGTAAATTCTAGTGTTCTTTTTTTCCAATCTGCTTCAACACCAATAATGTCGATCTCTTCGAATGGCGTAAGCGAGTCCGAAAATCAATTTCTTCGGAGTCTTCGTAGAAATCTGCTCTCTCTCGCATTTATCTAGTTTGCCTAGATGGGGAAATTCTATCTTCAAAAACGTGGTGGTCACTGAATGCAATTGCACATAACATCTCCTCCATGTTTCTTTGGCCTCCTTAAACTGGCTCAAGTCCCTAAGCGATCATCCGGCGAGCACTTATGTACAAAGCGTAGCTTAATGCTAAGCGACGCTTACGAACCATGGTGAAAAGCTATTTTGACCTAAGCTCGCTTACTTTTGATAAAGCCTCGCTTAACAATCTTAAGCGAACGTTTCTCTCTCTTTCTCTCTCTCTCTTTCTCGTGGGTCGCGCTGTAACTCAATACTATGATTTTGATTTTGGCGATAATAAACTGATGATTGAGAAGGGTCAGACGAAAGGCAGCTTACGTTTCTGCAGTAGGGGTTGTCCAGACGATCAACAGAAAACAATCCTGTCATGAAGAACTGTTTCAGTAATAAGTTATTGTAATGGACCAACACATTCATGAATTCATTTCTTTGCACACTCCCGGCCGTTCCTCTTGTAACGAGAAGGGCAGAGATGATGAGTAACGGCCAGTGCGATTTCTGCGTCCCGCAGCCCCTTTGTTGTCGACTCCGCGCCGCCTTAAAGCCGAGAGGGCAAATCTCAGCTGCCGCAGGGTGGGGGAAGCCTCCGAGACTTCTCCTAGGGTACGTCCGTCTCGATGTTGTTTTTGCGAGCAGTGCAGCTATAGATATGGGCATATCGGCTAACATTTCAACTAGTGAAACGAACAATAACTGAAACTCTAGAAACAGATCAGAAATTCCTGAAGAAGGTATTTCTGGGCAAAAAAGTGATTATATCCAGATAATGCAAAGACCGACATCTCTGAGCTTGCACACAGGAAGGACTGGGAGGGGTGAGGGCTAGTGAGGAGGTCGCAGAGTACAGTAGAGTTCCGAGTTCTCCGGCTCTGTGACGTCATGCGATTACGCTGTGGCAATCAGTGAGCTACGGAGAGGGGGTAGAGTGGGGATACGGGAAGAAGGTGAAGGCAGAGAGTGGGGAGGAGATGGAGAGTACTATTCAATTAAAAACATTGGTCTTACCTAATCACTGTAGCAACTAGATGTTTTTGTTTCTTTTCTTTATCGCATGCCTCAATTACACTTGCTATGATCTCCCGACCTTCACTGTGAATTGTCGAATTCGATTTCCGTTTCGCCATTTCGCGTGTAACATTCGCGCACTCTGAATCACAACTGAGCTGATGTTTGCGAAACCAATGCAGTCACCGAGTGCCCGCTCGCTCTTTCCTACAGCCCACGTATGATTCACGGATGTCAGTCAACCAAATCCTACAGCCCATCGCCTTATCGCGCTCCCTACTCCCCGCGGAGAAACGTAGATCCCTCTCACAGGGCCGGAGAACTCGGAACCGAACAGTATTATAACATTAGAATAATGGGGAGTACCCACCGTTTCTTTCCCTGACCACTCTAAAACACATTCATGCATGGTTTACAGCCCTAGCCATCCTCTGCTTCAGTCACATCGAACTCCTGCTCATACTACACTTCGGTGACCGGGGTGTACAATGTTCTCCGTCTGCGTCCCCGCGGTCTCGTCTCTGCAGGAATGTCCACAATGTTCAACGAACGTTGGTATTTGGTATAATGGCAAATGGCGTCCTTATGAACAGCATTTGTCAGGCGATGCTTGACAATCCTAGTTTGTTGAGCGATTTCTGAGAAGTCAGGGCCATTCGAGAGTCCAGAATGGGGCGACTGTGACATGTCCTTTGTGAATCTTTTGTGCGTTCTTTGTATATTGATGGTTTTCTCGGCGATAGCGTTTACTTTATTGGGCCCATCGTCGTTTGTCGCCGTGGCAGCGAGTGATACGTTTGTTTTTTGTTCCAGTGATGTCTGCCCTGCCTGGCCACCCTGGAAGGCGATTGGCGCACCGCCCCAGGGTCGGCGTGTGCGATAACCTTGCGACCTCGCTCTGCCCATCTGCCAAGAAACACGCGTCCTCCTCGTGGGGTATGTTAGACGCCACTCTCTTTTTCCGTTGGCTGTGCACATTATGGGGATGGCACAAGTGTATGCTTTTTATTGTAATCATGCCTCTTCTTTGTTGGTCGTTCATTCGAAGGATGTGCATTATTAAGACTTTCATCTTGTACATCCAGTGAGAATGGTTGTTTGATGGTAGTCTTTCTTCGTATTGTTTTTTAATTTACAGCGGTGTGAAGTAAAGCTATGTGAATATACGAGCTCGTATACACAAGTATGTTCGAGTGATTGAAAGTGACAATATAATTCTTTTGAAGAAAGGAGATTAATGACCATCTAAGTAAATTGAAGAATTTTCCGACCATGGGATTTGGCCAGAGTTAAGGTAAAGATGCGATACCGTCGTAGGAATGTTTCTTCGCCTAACGCATAGACAACGAAAAAAAACGAACAGAGAGAGAAATAAGGAAATATTATTAAAAAAAGTTTTAAAAAGACGGACATCACTAGAATCCATTGAGCTTATGCCACTGGTTTGAAGCATTGGTTCTCATCATTGTCACGGGAATACTGTGCTCTATCCGTCATCTCATTGTTAGTAATTGTTTGGTGGAGACTGAGGGACGAGTTCAAACAGTCACAGTTTAATGTATCCGATTATTTGAGCGGTTAAAACTTTTTCTTAATTTTTAATTCTAATAATTGTTTATTGAGTGTGTTTATACGGAAATATTTCGAAGAAAGTCAGCCCGCAAATTATGTAAGTACAGTGTATTTCCCAAACGTGTGAATTTGTTGAAAACTAAAACTCTGCTTCTAAATACAATGAATGACAAAAGAGAAATTAACAGTTCTGACAATGCTGTTCATCGAGGGTGGTGTGTTGTTTATTCAAGAACATTTAGCTCGCGAAAAATATAAGGTGAAATTATTTTTGAAACATACATCGTTACTCGCCAATTTAGGTAGCCATTTCCGCCATTCACCCCCCCCCCCAACTTTTGAGGGCACGAGCTCTCAGTGATTTTGTCTGCCAGTTTTCTCTATCGTGGAGGATTTTTTATGGTATTACTATAATTTAGCTTTTTTTTCATTCTCTCTCACTCCAACATTCTTCCTCCCACAACTCTCTCCCTTCTGGGCTCATCCTCTCTTTCCCTCACTCTTTCCCTCTCTCTTTCCTTCCGTCTCTTTTCGTTCCTCCGCCCTCCCCCCTCATTTTTCACTTTGACAGATTTGGCTTTTGCTGTTCTATTCGTGGATTGTACGCTAATATCGGGGTCCACTACAGTGCCTCTGAAGAGATTCCGATCCGGGTCGTTTAGGTAATTAGCTCCCCATTTGGGGCTCTGTATTAGTAATTCCTGTGATGTATTATTAATAACTGTGTCCTCATGATCTGGGATGAGTGGTGGGGGACTGGGAATGCACTATCATCTTGCACAGTACCGACGAGTTTTCCTCCCTTGCAAGTGGCTACCGTAATTCTCGTAGATTAACGTGTCACTGACGAGGAAAAGTTAAAAATCTTTTTCAAGGAGAACTTTAGTTCGCTGCATAGTGAGAAATTTTCATGAGTATATCATCACGATGAGAACACCATGAGTTTTCGGTACAAACATTGTTACGATTTATATTTCACAATAATTAGAAAGAACTATTTTGAAGGTTTCTGAATTATTCACATGTTTGTTGTTTGCTTGCTATATTATAAATTCTTGTCATGTGTGACAGATGTGCCATATAGACAAAAAATAACTTTTAGTACATATGGAAATACGACGGAATATGACATGAATTTTGTGATGTTCGTTAATTGAGTCCTAAAATATTTCTTTAATACGGTTAGTAGTAATATTACTGCCATACTATTAATTTTAAAAGAATGTTCTAGAAATCATTATTTCTTTATTGAAAATGGCATCCATGAGGTTCGCAAATCCCAACTGAAAGTTGCAGTAGTATATCAAGTGATATCACATTTGACAATTGATATCGTCACAATTGATAATTCTAACACTTATTTTCATATTATCGCATGATAATTTCACAAGTATAAAAATAAATTTCACGTGTAGTTTAAGTATTCGTTTCTTTGTTTTCTAGGCTTGTGCCAATTTCCACCATATTTACCCGCGGTGTAAAGGTTCGCGAAGGCAGCGGACTTCCATCGGAACTTTTTATTAGCTCATAAAGTGTTTCCGCGTGCATCGCGGCGTAACTAAGAGTAATCTGTGTCTGAGTGTAGGGGAGGGCAGGCAGATAAACTGCCTGAGAATTAATCCACTTTCGGCATTTTCTTCATCACTTGCATGTGGATGCTGCCCTCAAAGAATAGGTCGCGGACCGCGTTCGATCCTCCCTTCATTTTGCCCCATTTTCCAAACCGTGGGGTTGGGGTATTGTGCATTCCTGTGCAGCCAATTCTCCATGAATCGGGAAACCTCCAGCAGTGCTGAGTTGGGATCCAGGTCCCGCGTGTACAAGTCCTGGCATAAAAATTGGAAACTCCTCCTCGGTTGTCCAGTGTACCGCTGAGCAAATGTGTTCAGATATCATAAATAGATAAATGGAACGTGTTTGGACTGCGCTGTATTATGTGGGGATTCAAAGAGAGACTTGTTTAGGTAGTTGAGTTACGTTAACTTAGCAAAAGATAGCCAATCTGATGCGGCCAACTGGATCTGCTTCGCTGGCACATTCCAAATGGACGGTGAGTTTCCGACCACCTCCGCGATTAATATAAATTATCCTTGAGTCGACCCAACGCAAAATTTGCAACGCATTGCCCACTGAAACAGAGAAAAGCTTTTGCTCTGTTCCCTTGCGGGCTGCTAATGATGTATTGCAATTTAATTAAATACGCACATTCCAAACGTGTTTTATTTATGTATATGCTTTAACTGTTTGTCAAAAAACATTCTAGCTTCCACTAAAAATAGTTAAAATTAGAAAAATGTTAATTTGATGTTGAAAGGTATTCATAATGCGAATATCGTTTTTGAATGCAATGCAATAAATGTGTTTATTTGTTTTGAATAAATTGATAGAATTACAAAAAAAATGTCAGGAGGTTTGCAAATGTGTGCTGTCCCTCCCTGGAACACTCACTGTCTCAGAGACACTTAGATCGTTCACAGGATATTGAAAATGCCTTCCTGAGTCTTGTGAAATGAGGAAAAAGAAAGAAGGGAAAAAAGAAAAAAAATCTTAACACAACTGTTCGCCCGCTTATACTGGAATCTAAAAAGTCTGGAAACTGTCGAATATTTCGAGAAAAGAGTTTCGGTGGAAAAGGTAAAATATGTATTCAATATTTTAGAAAAAGATATCTAAGCGCTTTCGACCCACTCCTGCTCGGGAGAGGGGCGACTGTGAAATCTTATATGGAAATACTAATTTTTATTGCAGAGTTGAGTCCTGAGGGAAAAATACTTAGCTTCTCTTAAAACAGTTTTGAAATCATGAGATGGCGTTGAAATAGCAAAAAAAATAGAATTAAACCTGAGTTTTGTACAAGATATTTTGTAAATCATGTATACAGTTATTTAATGATAACTTTTCATTGCGCCCTGGAGTTGGGGCTGGAGATAAATTTGAAATTTTCATTGGAAACCCATTTTATATATATTTCCATTTTGAAATGCCTTACTTATAAATTGTTACTTTTAAATATCAATTTTTAAAATCAATAATTTCTTTGTCGGGGAAAGAAGAGATATGAGCTGTTAAGTCCATAGGCAGATGTTAGGCAGATACAAAGAATCAGGAAGTCTGTTGCGTAGTAGGTCAATGCGACAGAAAGTCTTCGAGGCAATTGTTAAACAAATGATGTCGTTTATTGAAATATTTAAAAACGTTCCAAAATGAACGAATTTTCTAATAGCACAAGAGGTCTAAAATAAGACGTTCCCATTAGACACAGATCCAACAGGCACGCAGAAGATCTGATTGGTGTAAAATGTAGACAAATAAAGTTTAATAGATATAAAGTTTCGTTTCATAATAATTAAGAAATTTACAATTATTGTTGAGCGAATTACGCCTAAAAACTAGAATTTTAAGTAAATTTCAACTATGTTAAAAATTTTCTTGTCTATGTGATACCAAAACGACATCTGGTGTAAACAAAATATAATTATGTGTATGCCTGAAAATGAGAAACACATTTTGATGATATTGTTTCGAATTAAAGTACTAAAAATAAAATTACAATGTTATCAAGATTTATCATGAATTTGTTTACAGTGTAATTTTGTTTTTAATACTTGGAATCATTGTTGAGAAAATTTTGTAAATATTGAGGTGTCCTGTAAAGTACCGTCAAAAATCAGAATATCCATTTAAAAATCCTAGAGGCTCTAATTCGTTCGGATCGATAGCCGAATATCAACTTTGAAGAAAATAATTTGAATGTTTTAGGCGCTGTCGTTGAACACAGACGAACCAACAGAAACTGGACTTTTGGAGTCAATCGAATTTTCGGTATCAAGGACTCCCTAACTAACTGGATTCTAACTACACAACTTGTTAGAGCAAACACTTTAGTACATGTAGAAAGAAGGTTTATCCACATTTTCATTACAATGACCCAGCAATACGTGTTATCCTGTTAGAAATTCATCGTTTTCCGGCGCATGATTACAGTACTTCTTCTTGCAATGAAAGGACGAGAAAGTAAAAATAGTGTCAACAAATTTATTTGTTGGAATAAACCTACTCATACGCAATCTTCAGCTACAACTCAGTTTTGTTTCCTTCTTCTTAACGGGTGGCGGTGTGTAGAGAGGCATGTCGTTCCTCTCAACGCTTGCGTAATAGTAGTTTATGCAATATGATATATAATGTTAAGGTATATTATTATATATAATGTTAAGTTTTGTTTCATGAGCACATGCTTTTGGAACGGATGCAATTTGTACTAGTTATCTCCAGCAGCGGGGCACCGCCCCAGCCGGGACTAGCTCTAAGCTCCCGCCCGGTCTCCCATTTGCGGTAGTGTAGTGTAAGAGGTGAGGATAGGACAAAGACGAGGTAGGCAACATCCGTCGATGCCCTGAGCCATCTCCCGGTCTCACCTACGGCGCATCGCCCTGCTCAGGGCAGCGGAGGGGGAACCTCTGGCGGAGCGGCCTGTTGCGAGCGGAGGGAGCTCTGGGCGGTGACGGGCTCGGAAGCGGCCCGCGCTGGCAGGCGCTAACGACCCGGGTGCTCCCCGCCCCCGCCCCGCCCCACTCCGCTGCGCTCCGCCCCCGCCGCGCGAGTTATGAGGCTTGAAATCGGGCAATTATAGTTTCCGAGACATTAAATAATCCGAGGCGCATTTCATTTCCGCGCCGCCTTGGCCGGCGCGCGCTGGTTGCGGCGGCCGCGGCTGCGGGTTCTGGCGGCGGCCGTCTGCGAGGAGGGGAGGAGGGGGAGGCGGCGGCGGGGGACCGAACGGACGGCCAAACGAGGTGATGGGGAGCGCGGCAACAATGGCGCCAGAGACGGTGATGTGCAGGGCTCATATTCTGATGACCGAAACGTTCTTTGAAAATGACCTATAATGTCACTTAAAATAGGAGGAAAATGCCCTATGAAATGTCTTCAATATATAGGGGAAAATGGGGGATTTTTTTTAAATATTCAAAAACCTAAATGAATATGTTTATTAATTCAAAGAATTTTACGATTTTAAATAAAATTTATTTATATAAAATAATATTTAATAGAACGTTTTTATTTGAGAAGGAAATGTAATCCTTAGTTCCGATCTTTCACCCGTCAGTTTGAGGGGTCGAGGAAGTTCCTGAAAATGTAATTTTGAAAGTTCCAAAAACGGAGTCGTTTCGTCATGAACTAATGATACAATAAAAGGTTTTTTTGGTGTGTTATTGTAGATTCATGAAACATTCACCAACAAAAAAACAGGAATAGGAAACAAAATGCGTAAAAATTTTTAAAAATGACCCAAAGGCCGAGAAAAATGACCTACAAATAGAAAAGAGGCAAAAAATGACCCAATAACTATACCTTTCTATCATCCATATATCGTGATAATCATTCCTTCACATTTTCGTTACAACTACAATGCTCCAATGACGAGATGACAGTGGTGACCTGGTGATAAGGGAAGGGAGTTGGGCGAGGGTGAATTACGCGGTGTGTTGTGGCGGGGCGAAGGCGACGGGGGCGTGGGCGGCTCGGGGCAGAGAGACGAAGACGCCCTAGCGGTGAGTGTGGTGCGGCAGCGGCGGAGCAGGAGGCGGCGCGGGACTGGGTTGGGCGTCAAACGGGGCAGGGATTTGGGAGTTTTAGCGCCACGCGTAAGGTAGCGGCGTTATGCACTAACAGTCACGTGACAGTCCTTGAAGTCATAACGTCTTACCTTAGGCCTAAGGTACGACCTTATACCTTCATAAATAGTGCAAGCCTGTGGGAGTCTCTACGGGCACCTTACAAGCGGCAAAATGGCCGCCTAAAAACAGGAAAAGTTGTTTTTTCCAACTCTAATAAACCAATTCTCGTATGTAAGGCAGTTTCAATTATTCCTTACGAACTCCACAACGCTGGCAAAAATTAACGGGATATGTTGGAGAGGTGACAGGAAAGAAATTCGCGAAAAAGAAGTTCAAATCATATCTTCGGGATAGGTTATGTCTTATGCTCATAACGAATGCTGTTTTAAGGTACTTCCTATATTTTCAAGAAAAGCAGATTCAAAATCTAAAACTGCATGCACAATGTGTATTTGCTGGTCTGTTGACTCGTAACGTGTTTTAAATGTCTCACCACTAGCCTACACTCTTTGATACATTATGCAATTTATCTGTTCAACGCTTGAAATGCTTCCTTTGTTATAATGCATAACGCAATGTCGCAATTGCTAAAACTCTTATGAACGTTGTTCATTACGACCTTATGAAGGCGTTAGTCACGTGATCAATAGAGTTTAAGGATATCTCCTTACGCATGGCGCTAAAACTCCCTATTAGGCTAGTGGTGGCGGCGGTGGCTTTAGCTGTTTCAGCGTGCGAGGGGAGCGCCGCCGTTCGGTGCGTGGCGGGGAGTGGCGGCACGTGTGCGCGGGGTGGGGGGGGGCAGGGCGAGGCGGGGTTGTGGAGCCGTCTCCACGCCGCCTATGTAAATTCCACGCAACGGTTGCGCCAGCTGACGTTCTTTAATTGCCGCGCGGCTTGCCAGCTTTCGCGCTCGTCTGGTGGTCCTCTCGTTCCCTTTCAGTCGAGAGACGTGAAGTTTGGGACACGAAGAGACATCTTAAGATTGATGCTTTCCAGGATTCACAAATTCCTGTTTTTCAAATCCAGCGGCAGGTTCAATGTATTAAACGGGTCCTTGGGTTGAAGTTCCGACGGTGACAAATTTTTGGCACTAAGTATGTAGGACACTTGTCGGGAGAGAAGAGCGCGTCCCAACTGAGACGGTGCCCCACTGGGCGAGATACATGAAGAGGAAAATCTGCACGCTACGTGTACGTCGGCGCCGGTTCTGACCATGCAATAGCAGTTTGGCCAGAGCGGACACACCTTCAACTAAAAGTATCCTGCACAAAACACTTGTAGGTCCCAACAATGTTTCACTTCCACTCTTATACATCAAATTATGCTTGATGAAGAAGTTCGTGAAGACTCTACCAGACGATGACCTGCTTTAATTACCTCTCAATTGGATTTCTTTTTATCGCACAAGAGAAATTCAAATTCCGAAATTTTTATTGGTGGTTGCTCATTCCAGGAGCACCGATGATGTACTGTATTTCCTTGCAGTGACGTTTTACAGGGTAATGAAATAACAACAAATATGGTGCATATACTTTCTGATAATGTATAAATTACTGGGGAGCGAAATGACATAATGTCTAGTGTAGAGTAGTGAAGTGAACTGAAGTGAAGTTGTCGGTGTAGAATAGAGATGGGGTATTAGAACGTCATGCAAAACCAAGATCCATACCAGCCTTCTTGCACCCTCCCCCCCCCCGCCTCATAGCCATGTTGTAAATTTCGAACTGACGAGTGATGGGGTGAGAAACGTGCATGACTTCAAACAAGAGTGTCGTGTGATATTCAGAGATTCTGGAAGACCTTACTTAGTATAAGGACGTAATTGTAGGACCAGATTCAAACAAGAGTCGTGATCTAGGAATTCGAACAAATAAAGGTATATGAACTATTGTTGGGATTCTTGTGTTTCTTTCTATTTACTGTGAAACAGTAGGTTTTGAATCAACAAATGTGCACGTGTATTTTTAGATAATGAAATTTTACTATTGTGGTATACGCTTCATTTTATAAGGTTAGCATGCTCATTTTCATATTGTTTTCTTTGCTAATGCGTTTTGTCAGTTCCTGAATATTTAGTTTAATATGACGGTTTGAAACGATACTCTTCATCTATTATAGCCGAAGTATTGTTGATTGGCTCCAGTTAGGTGGTGCTTGTGACTGATTCTAGATGAGCGCTATACTGCTCCAACTCTGAAGGAAGGAAATATGGAAGAGGGTGTCTGCATGTGGCGTCCGAAAGTCGAGCCAGGCCAAAGTAAGAATCTCGATTAATCTCTAACTTTTCAGGCTCCTCTTTCGGCCGTTGCATCTGAGCTGTCCATTTTCAACAATCGTTTGACTAACACTGCCTTGGTGAAGTAATAGGTCTTTAAAATGCTCATTTGTGAATGCAGAGTGTTTAAAACAAAAAGTTTAATTCAAGACGCGCTAAATAGTATGTACAGGATATATACAAATATACCGAAATGTGTTGCAGAGGCATGTTCACTTGGAATTGTTTTCAACAAATCGTACAAAATGTAAAAGTTTTTAACGACGAGATATTTATACGTTCGAAAGAATTAAGAATTACATTAAGATGGAAAATATGCTACAGCTGAAATCTACTGTTCGATACAATGAGTACGGCAAAATGAATAATACGTTTTCATGGACTGAAAAGAAGAGCATTAAAGATATCAAGCTGGGTGACTGAAGGTCGTGCTGTACAACGGCCAGATTTTCCTGCCATAGAAGGCACCAAAATGTACACTTATTGTTTTGTGGAAATAAAGACAATAAATTTACATTTTGATGCTTGATATGTGATGATGTGCATTAGAAATGGATAATAAACAAAACTTGTGTTGCAGAATTGTTTTCTGGATATGTAAGTATACTGGATTCTGTATATTGAGGTCAGCAGAGTTTGTATCTTGACTGTTTACAGAGTTTTATGCAGAACAATTGAAAGCAGAATTTCGTATGTATACACTTTACTAGTATTAATGTTGATACCATACACTGGTATTGATGTTTGTGATAAAAATCCTTCCAATGTGAAAGCAGAACGATTGTATACTGTGCCTGCAAAAATTTCCACAGAAGAGAGCGTCGCGTGAATGTCCTTATATCACCTACGTAATAGAAATGAGACGGACGGGAATAGAGGCGTGGAAGGTTATTTGCATTCTTGTACTCTCACATGTGTTCGATGACTAGTCTGAGTCTGGCAGTTGGACGGATATATGTGTTGCATTCCTCTCACTCACGAGTATGCTGTCGCGTAATATCGTGCTAAATCTGGGCCCTTGAAAGAGGACTCATAAGAGGACACATATGCAGGAACAGGTGAAAGTATGTATTAATGTTTCAATTAATTAATATTGTTTGTTAAAGTTTGAAGTAAGTTCTTAGTGTATCTTCATGAACGTACATCAAATACATAAGAAAAAACAATAATGCATTTATATGATGTAGAAAATAAAATTTTCATATCTTAGAATGTTAACGATACAACCTATTCAAAACGCTACTACTATTGCATATGCCGGGATGGTCCCTAGATTTGTTCTCCCAAACGTAGATGTACAGCTTGTCCTCCGCTCTTAAAATGTTACTCTAAATGTATGTAAATTCAGTGGTTAGGCGGAAGAGCAGGCCCTATGGCCTGAGCCTCGCCATTAATAAAGACATTATTATTATTATTATTATTATTATTATTATTGCAAAGCTACTGTTAAAAATCCGCCATCGTCGGAGTTCGAACCCTTCGGCTCCTGATATTGCAGTGACAGATGTTGTTCTGGCTGTGAGCTAACTCAGTCGGTCGGAGGGGCAGCTGGGGGAAGAGGAAGAAGTAGCCGCGGAGCAGATTGAAGAGCGGGAGCACAAACTGAAGTCGGCTAGGCGCGGGATTGGCGGCCCGAGAACAGGTGGGTAGAGGGGAAAGAGTAGCCGCGCACAGATTCAAGCGGTGATTTTTATACAAATATTCAGGGAATTCTATTCGTTTGCCCCACGGAACATGATAGTTTTAAGTAACACGTAATTAACATTTACCTTTTTTTAAAGAAAATTCTACTTAATATTTCCTTCATTCCAACTACAATATAACTTCACAATATTATTCTCGCACGGCGGTCGACCAATCACATTCGTCATTCAACACGGCAGAGGGTTCTCGCTGCCCTCTACAGAGGCTCTGCGTTCTCCGCCGCGGCAGGTCACAACTGTGGTAACACAGGGGAAGCAAGAACCAGTAAGCGAGTTGGTGTTTGTTAGGGTCACAGAACATTGAGTGTTCTGTAAATGTTAAGGGGTCCATTTAGTATTTTTAAACGACAATTTCAAAGTCGTAGAGACAGTATATTCTTCTGCTCGGGTAGAAAGGCTATTATTCACTGGCAGAAATTCCGACACTGGTTCATACGTCGCTAGTGTGGTAAACCAACTGGCGAATAATAGCTATCATTCTCCGCTCGTTGAAGAATGTACTATTCCTGTATTTCCAACCCTAGTAAAGGGAGCGCCGGGGCGATGGGGCGCGAGTGGCGGGGAGCGTGGAGCGGGGGCGAAATATGGGCGGGGAGCGCAGGGGCGAGGAGCCCCCAAGGGCCGGCACGCCCAGCGCGCTAAAGTTGCATGGCTTCCCGCGCGCGCGATCTGGTTTCTAGGAAGCGGGGCGGGCGGGGGCTGGGGGGGGGGGCGGGGCGAGAGGGGGGCTTGGGCGGGGCGTGGGGCGGGGCCGCGGCCGGGGAGGTATCCACTGCCCGTCTAATGAGCGCGGCTGCCTTTGTGAGCAGTCTGGCACCCCCCTCTGCCACCGCCCCGCCCCGCTCCACCCCCGCTCGCTCGCTCGCCACAAACACCTACGGCCCCGCCCCCAGCCTCCAAACCTCTAGTATTCGATAGTCACACTCGGCTGCTTATTTACCACCCGCAACACTCGCCACACTCGCCCAAGCTTCAGGTGGTCTGCGCGGCCGCGCACACATGCACGCCGGGATACACACACGCAAACGCTCGTGCACGTACTCGCCTACGCGCTCCACGCACTTGCAGCTGCAATCTGCTGTGGCCCGGCGTTGACACGGTGCTGCCGTGGCCCGTCCTCTCGGGGGCTGCCCGGTAACATCGCTAACCACTTCTCGCGCTCTCCGCTGGCCCATCGACCCTGCCCTCTCTACGCCGGCCCAGTTCGCCCCCGCGCCTACCCCCTACTTAGTCCTACTCCTCTCTATCCCATTCTACCCAGTCGTAACCCGTCTCTCCCTGTCCTGCCCCGTCCAATTCCGTCCTTGCCGCCATCCCGCTGCCCGCACCAACGCACTCACCCTTTTTGCCGTTTAGGGGTGACACCTAGGGTGAAGCCCCGCCCCCGAGGCAGGGGACAGAGCTTCCTTGGGGGGGGGGGGGGGCACGCGAGCCATGCCTTAGTGCAGGCAAGACAAGGTTGCGCTCAAGTGAACCAGCTTACTGGAGTACGCTGGCTCTGTATGCTGAGCAACTGCCGGGAGATTTAAAAGTACCTCTGTGGCGGGGTATCACTGGATATACACAAATAGAAAAAATAAATACATTTTTGAAATTGATTTTCGACGAGTACTGTCTGAGTTTTTTCATACAATGTGTCTCATAACACTCTATAGCATATATTTTTCCGATTTTTATGTGAACGATAGTGAAAAAAATAAAAATAATATTATCAGTTTAACAATCTGAACTCGCCAAAATCCTCCGTTCCTTCTCCGAAACAGCCGTGTCATATGCAGGGAAACAGTGACGCGCACTGAAAAATCCCACAGGAGACACTCACAAGTAGACGACTTGAGCTTGCTGCTTGAACAGATAATCGGCCGACCGACGGTTCTTGACGCCTCATCGGCTCCTTGATTTCTCGGCGCGCTGTTGACGTGATCGAGAGCCGGGAGCACGGAAGAATACACTGTTTCCGGGCGTGTCAGCAACTATAGTCAGTAGTCTCGTACGCGTAGTGAATGATTTTCCCCTGGAGGTGGCGGTGTTCCTCCCCAGCAGGATGGCGAGGTCCGGCCCCGACCTGCACGTCGACTTCCAGGGCAATTGCTCTCCAGGTATCTCCACAGACCACACCAGCTCTAACATTCCGACGGGTCTCCGGACATGTGTGATGGTATAGATCGTGGTCCGTTGGTTTGGGTACTGTTCCGATATTCGCCTGATATTGAGGGGGGAATGCCAAGGCCTTATTTAAACTATTAAAAATTTACATATGGGCTTTTCATCTTTCAGAAAGTGATTTACCTTGTGCCCTGCGATCATTCATTGGCGCCGGTTCAGTCTATCACAAAATATGACATGATATGTCGTGATATTTCTCGTCGACTTATATTTCCACCCGGGAACCTGACTCTGTCGTCCAAACCGCGTCCTAGATCGCACTGAATGCGCCGACAACACTTCATCTCTCTGTTGTGCAAATGTGCGGACATCGGTCTACGAGTAGACTTTTTACTCATACATGTCTCTTGAAGCTTACCTGCCATCCTCCTTTGCGAACGTTACGCCCGGCCCGCGCCCGGCCCGCGCCCGGCCCGCGCCGCCACTCCCGCCGCCCCCCTCGCCGCAGCCGCCGTGGGGTAGGTCAGAGCCGCGCGCCCAACGGCCGACTCATTATTTACTTGTTAAGGGAGCGTTCGCTGCGACGAAGGGACCAATTTTGTATTCGTCACAAATGGGCGCGATAATTCAGGAAACGGAGCGGCGCCATTCTAATGAGCCGCGAGGCGGGGCGGGAGGGGCGTGGCGGGGCGTGGCGGGGCGGCTGACGAGCGCAGGGAGCCGGAGCCTCTCGGCGCCAGGGGTGTGCAAAGCGTTGCCCCGGAACGCACGCGTGGGCCTCGTGTTGAGAAGGCTGTGCTCGGGGGGGGGGGGGGGGCGCCTGCAGGGTGCCGAGGAGACGCACGGCTTCTCGGCATTTCCTGACAAGTGGCGACACTCAGCGTTTGCCCAAGGGTCGCAGACTGCAAATTTGTCATTTTGAAACAGGTATTTACGTAAGTAGTGAAGAAATGAGGCTTCTTCAAGGTAAGTACACGCAGTGAATCTCCGTGCTGTGAGCAAGTTCTGGCGGTGGCGAATATTCGAGACTACAGTACCGGCAGCGTATAAGCGACTCTGACAGCTCAATGCGCTGCCACATATTATGACGTACTTGGCGGCATCTACATGAGAGATAAATGAAATCTCAAAACATGAACGCTTACCGTCAGACGATGTCTTCTTCATAGAATGGTGAAAGTCTTCGCCACGGCTGAACCATGTCGTCTCTGCGAACTTCGTTAGATTCAGATGTGTGGCAACGTTGAACCCTCGCTAGGAAAAAGTAAACCAATGCTCGCACGCTGATTGCTTCAGAGCAGGTTACATGACATACCACAGCACGTGGCGAGAGAACTTTCAGGGTTGTGTATACGCTGCCGGTAGTGGAGTTACATACACCATATTGCGTCAATTTGTCATCTCAACACTGCCATCTCCAGCGACATACTAGCATGTACCATATTTACACGGCTAATGAGGTGACTTTGCTCTTGGAATCAAATACTCAATCACACACCACTCTGATTTGGATTGCCGGCCGGATTTCTTGGGGCTGTTGAGCAAGAAGAATTGGTCGCAATGGGTATGAAATGGAGAGCATTACTCACCCCATCACGCAAATTTGAATCTCTCAAAGCGGAAACTATATGAACGGGAGACCTCGGTTGGCTGTACACAGCTTTGTGCGTCGAAAAACTAGACGTAAGAGACGTGCAGAGTGGAGCATTGCCGTATCTCATCTCTGCTACATCTTCTGTGTGACCTTGTGAATGCACTTTTTTTTAGCTGAACATCTGAATAATGCAGTCGTTAGCATTCACCAATATTCAAGGTTTACTCACGAAGAAATTAAATAATATATATGTAGCTTACGTTAGAATAAGGGTTGAAACAAGGTTGTAGATTATTTCTCTCAGTATTAAACTCCCTCATCTTTCTTTCCTGAAATGTATGCACTGGTATTGTTGCTCAAAGTTATGCGAATCAACATAAAACCATTACAACTCCCATGTCCGCAAGGTTTTACGTTTTCAACTGGCTCCTTTCACATGCCACCAATGTTTTTAGAAATTGAGTTTTTACAAATTGACGACTTTTCCAAGCACTTAATTTAGTCTCATCTGCAGGCATTCCAAATAGCATTACAAAAATTCCTTTACATTGGCATTGATTAATTTCTGCTTACTCCTATGCGTTGATCCGAAAATTAATGGGGAAAATCTCAGTTAGGTATTAACCTACATATTTTGATAATTTACCTTCAGAAGAAGATACCCGACCAATACATCCTGATAAGACGCAATTTCAACTATTAGTCAACACCTCACATTACATTTAAGTGAGTTTCGCCACATTATATTTCAAAGAAAATTACAATTGGTTACTATTTAAAATCCCAATTATTAAAGTGCTAAAAATGGTTCTGGGAATGGGTTCGAAAATTGTTCCTGAAATGCATTTACTGGATGAAAAGACGGGTTTTATATGAAACAATAAGTTTTATTTTCGTGGTAACAATGCTGTTCATTTAATCTGTGTCATTTATTTGAGAAAAAAAACAAACAGAGTTTCATATAAAAGGAGGAAGAAAGATATCTTCAGGAAATAGCAAGTTGCATTACTTTGTAAAAAAAAAAACCAACCTACGTCGTAATTACAATTTTGTATTATTCAGCTGCTCTTGAGGTATCATTGGCGCTCGAGTTCAAACGTGGAAAAGT
This sequence comes from Gryllus longicercus, assembly GCA_038098605.1. Classification (NCBI taxonomy): domain Eukaryota; kingdom Metazoa; phylum Arthropoda; class Insecta; order Orthoptera; family Gryllidae; genus Gryllus; species Gryllus longicercus. The sequence continues at coordinate 830,951 of JAZDUA010000381.1, forward strand.
GGTCCCAATACAAGTAATACGAATTCTTAATAATGATGAATGGAGAATCTGTAGTTGGTTTATCATAAAGAGTCTTGGCGAATGACTGGGGAGGGTCGCTATCGCTCTGGCGCGTGCTTTGGCGGCCCCTGATGCTCGAGAAGAAAGCCAGGGGGTGGGGCGGGGGTGGAGACGGTGTCTGCCGGTGCTTCAAAGTCTCCCTTCTCGTGTGACGGGGCGGAGCGGGGCGGAGGAGCGGCGAGGTGGGGCGAGGCGGGGACGGGGCGGGGCGGGGACGAGACCGAAGGGACGCGGAGCTTTGTGGCGTCGCGCAAAGGGAAAGTTGAGAATCCAGAGAAGATTACTGGCCACCGAGTGGAAATCCGTGTGGTTAACGACGTTGGCTCAGATTCGCAGGGCTCCAAGATCTGCTCTTGTTCCCCCTCGCGAGACCCGTTTTCGAACGTTATTACTTGTCCGAGATGATGATGTGCGAAGGGAAGTGCTAGAAAAAACGAAATACACGCGGGAAATTCGTCAAAATATGTTTTTAGTATTTATTTAGTCAAAAAACAGTAAAACTGTACGTAACGTATGTTATGTCTGCGCACGTTAATTTAGTTCCAGAACCGCTTTCAAATGTTTTAACTATAAATAGTTGAAAGATGAATAAAAGTTTTCAAATAATAATAATAATAATAATAATAATAATAATAATAATAATAATAATAATAATAATAATAATAATAATAATAATAATAATAATAATAAAATTTTTAAAACGCGTGAGATTAGCAACATTTCAAAAACTAGACATTGTCCTTCCCGATTTATAGGACAATTTTGAATAATATATTATATATAATATAACCAGAAAGCTTTTGATTAATATATTTAATATTATAAATAATTACACCGACATGACAAGTTTCACAAATCTTATCCCATATTCATTGACACTACAGGGAAGAAAATTATCGACGTAAATTTAATAATCTTTTCCGCTCTCTTTAGTGCCACTGAAGATTGGATAAGATTCCTGAAACATGGCATGCCCGGATAATTATTTATATTACATATATTATATTTTAAAATGTTGATATCAGTTGGACACTTACTAATAATTTTTTTCTATTCTTGGGAATTAAATAACTGATGTTCTGTATTTATAAATGTACAGTGTTATTGTAGTAGTCGTGAAGATTTTTTGATAAAATATTTAATTTATTTCAATATTATATGAGAGTATCTTATTTGTTTTTCTCCGGAAATGTGCATGCTAACTTTTGAAAACCATCTTGTATGATTTTGTCCCTATTACTTTCTACTGCTACTGGCTTCTAGTAAAAATTCCTTCTACAATTTTCTTTTACTAATATCCTATTGATTTACCTATTGATTAGTTTATCTATTGATTAGTAAGAATGTTTATCATTAATCTGATATTCCTTCGATGCCGATGTCATTTTTATTTCAATGTCGGTGACATTTTCCATTTAAAGATAGCAGAAACTTTTGGAACTCAGTAATAATATAATGAACGAATAAATTGAATGAGTTTTCGAAATGACCAAATTACCGTAGTAGTTTATATGGGAATTTAAATAAACAAAAAAACCTAACAATTTATTTTTTGTTAGGTCTAAATTTTTTGTGGGCGATAGTTAATTAATTTGTTAATCACATTATAACTGTTTTTAAAACTTGTTATAAAATTGTTAAAATTGTTGCTATAAAATTACATTTAATAATATGAGGCTTGCCAGTTTTAGTTTATTTTCTTATTAGAAATTTTTAAGAGGAATATTACTTAAAACAAATTGGATCCCATTTGACTAGCGTAGTGATAGTTATTGGACGAAATATTTGACTGACGTTAAGATCAAACGGAAGTCATTTTGTGTTATATGTTGCTGCCGTGTGGTTGCCCTTCAAAATCGGCCAATTCTTTAGTTTAAAATGCCTAGTGAATCAGAGGTGAAGTTGACACCTGCATAAGTAACAGATAAAGCTAAAATGAACCGTCGGAATTATTGCCGCAACTTTTGTACTCTCGTAGGTGGTCTGGTAAAACAAAGTCACCTGCGGTGAGTAGGGGGAGGTATAAATACACTCGTGTGAAGTTTACGATACTTGCTCGTGCCTCCCTCGTATCGTAATATCACACTCTTGTATTAATACCTATCATTACATCATCGTTTCATAAGATACTATTATCGTATGGAATTATTTGCGGGGAGACTACCCTTCGGCAGTGTTTGGCATCCGAGATTTCGACCCCGGCTTCCTTGGAAGCCGACTTCCGATGCGGGTCTGAGGATCTTTATCGAACGCGGAATAGCTATCTGGTGATAGAATTATCTTCTGAAATTTAACTTACATTTCTGTTTAGTTGTCATTACTGAATCCTTCCTTGTCTGACTTGTCGCATAAAATTCTTCTGCAAACAGGATTCAGGCTGACGCTAGCACGCCAATGGTGTTGGGGAAGGTCACAATTATCCATTCCATATAGCATGTGTATGTCATCTTCAGTACTCCAATGGAAATCAGTACCAAGCTCATTTCCTTAAATTAGCTCATATTGACATTGTATAATAAGTAATCCACCAGTGTTTTTCTAAGCGGGTATATAATTCTAATAAAAGGGAATATGGAAGAAGGAGAAGAAAATAGAAAATCGGTGAACAATTGGTGAACTCCATAAGAAGAAAATCCTTTTTTCCCCTCTCATTTTACCACAATATTTATATTATAAAATAACGATACTGATGTGAGAACATAGAAACGTTTATTTGAATTACTATAATCCGGACTGAGCTCAAGGAAACATGCACAGATAAAGAAACTAAATTTATATCCATGAGCAAAACAAGGTGCCATCTCATTTCCTTAAAGCATCAGGGAAATTGGTCCAAAAGTTGGTCGAGAGGGAGGCGATTGGCCCAGGAAAGTAATGTACTATACATACTGCGTGTATTTACTGTTTTAGAATTATAGTCCAATTGGTAACTAATACATTCAATAAAACTAACTGTTAGGTAACTAAACTGTAAATGTTAAAACCAATATTATTTTCCTTTTAAGTGCTCAGTATAGTACGTAATTATATGAAAACAGTTATGCAACAGGAAAGATCTTTTCCATCATAATGCCGGTACGGTATATCTACACTTTGAGGTCAACAGAAGGTATAGACAAATCAAATCTAGAGCAATACCACAAATTTCATGAGGTAATTTTGAAAGTAAAATGTTTTCATCAATGTCATCCAATGCAATATTACTTAAGTAGTGACGACCACTCACCAAATAAAACAATAGAACAAAGAACGGCTATAGGATAATCCAGCTTTGCGAAGAGGACCATTGTTGACAGCAATATTTTACTTGCAGATGTGCTAATGTGTCTTTCCACGGGAGCGCATGTTATGCTTCGAGAATTCTCAAGAGCCAAGTGTAGTGTGCACGGAAGCACATTTTTGAGGTTAAGGATAGTGCTGAGAAAACCTACACAAGTGCTGACCAAGTGTGGGACATACGATTACAGTTAATGTATAAATACTGGAAGCAATATGTTCTTAAACTGGTCTATTAGTTTTTATTTCATTTTATTTCATTTTTGTTTATTTGTATTAAATGTTTGTGTGTTTTAATTAACCTGAATTGTTTCTTTTAAATTTTATTTATTTGTATTAATGTTTTTGCCTATCTGCCGTAGTGCTACTGAGCGCACTTCTATATAGAAAACATTAATAATAATAATAATAATAACAACAACAACAACAATAATAATAATAATAATAATAATAATAATAATAATAATAATAATAATAACAATAATAACTCCGCCTGGGTCTGCTTGCAGGCACTGCCGGTCCCAAGCCCGGATAAAGGAGGAGGGTCTTTTCACTAGTATGGCAATGCTTCCACTTACTTTTGCCATACTTCTTTTAACTGTCCTATTTTGGTCACTCTAGACCCCTTGTATTTTTCGACCCCGATGCTATTAGGTTGCGAGGGCTAGGGAGTCTTTCCTTTCTGATCTTCTACTTTCTGTAAACTACTAATCTTTTTCTATCTTCTTATAGATCCTGTTCTTATGCTTCTTAATGGGGGGACAGACCTCAGAGCTGAAGTGAAAGCAATCTGTCTAGGGAGAAAACCTTATACAAATCCTGCGAGTTTGGGAGCAGTGAGGTGGCAGCCCCACTACCAAACTTTCCCTGCGCAGCGTTCGTAGCGCGGCCAGGGGAGATTTTTATTACTGGCTCACTCATTGATTGTAAACAAGGAAATCCTTTGGTAACGACATTGGCAAAGTTAAAGGACAAACGTTTTGGTATATCAGAACATGTCAATATAGGAACTTGGAATGTACGAGGCATAGCTAACAAAGAATACGAATTGCTAAGAGAAGTCAGGAGTGCTAAACTCGATTTGGTTATGTTATCTGAAACTAAAAAGAAGCAGAGGGGAACATGTGATTTGGGAAACTATACATTAATTTATAGCGGTGTACCTATCGAAAATAGAGCAGTAGCAGGAACAGCTATTCTAATAAATGAGAAATGGAGAAATAGGATAACTTCTTACAGTTGGATAAATGAAAGAATTGTAACATGCAGATTCAAAATAGCTAGAGGATATATGAGTATTATATCAGTGTATGCTCCTGAAGAGGGTAGAAAAGAAGAATCTGATAAATTTTATGAAAGCCTACAAAGTGTACTAGATTCCACAAATAAAAATGATTATATAGTCATAGGAGGAGATATGAATGCTAGGATAGGACAACAGCCCATTAAGGAAATAATTGGAACAAACGGAGAAGTAGTAATTAATCAAAATGGAAAAGTGTTACGTGATTTTGTGAATTTTAACTCATTACGAATAGAAAATACGTTCTTTAGACATAAAGATATCCATAAATTTACATGGGTGAACAGAGGGTACAGATCAATAATTGACTATTTAATTGCAAATGAAAAGATGGGAAAACTATTTCAGGACGTGAGAGTGATGAGAGGAATGGATATAAATTCAGATCATTTCCTAGTAAGAGGGAAAGTAATCCTTAAAACTAAATGGGCAAGAACAACACGCAAAAAGACCACAATAAAGGAAACAGTGTGGAAAACTAACCTATTAGAAGACCCTAGCATCAGAAATTTATTTCAATCACGCATAAGACTATATATGCTAAAGGAACCCATCAGCACGAATATTGAATTAGAATGGCAGAAGCTAACCCAACTGATAGAAAGTGTAGCTTTTGAAACCTTAGGGAAAAGGAATAAATATAAGCCAAAAAAGGGACTTAATGTGTGGAATGAAGAATTGAAACGTGCAGTTCAAAGAAAGAAGGAGTCATATCTACAGTGGCTCATGACGAAAACTCCTGAGACATTGGAAGAATATAAAATACAAAGAAGAGAAACAAAAAAAATAGTAAAAGCTGCACACAAGGAAAGCTGGGAAAGATACATTTCTAACATAGAAAGAGATGTGCATTGTCGCCAATATACTGCTTACAAAATTATGAAACACCTAAACAGAGAAGAAAAAGACGCAGCAAATTTAGATCTTCTAGATAGAGAAGAATGGATTAAGTTCTGTAAACATCTGTGGACAAAAGAAGAGGGAGAAGATGTAAATGATGAAGAGGAGGAAAATAACAGATGTATATCAGAAATTGATAAAATAGAATTCAATGAACTTCAAGAAGCCTTGCAAAGTTGTAAAAACAGAAAAGCTCCTGGCTCAGACAATTTAAATATAGAACTATTTAAATATCTACCAGAAGAAGCCAAAAATAGGCTTCAAGATTTTCTAAATCAATGCTGGCAACAAAAAAGAATACCAATGGAATGGAAGAAAGCAGTAGTAATACCCATTTTTAAAGGAGGACCAAGAACTGACTGCGAAAATTATAGAGGTATAAGTCTTCTGAATACGGCATATAAAATATATGGGAAGATAATAGCAAATAGATTGAGAAACATTGTAGACAGTATATTACTTGAAGAACAAACAGGTTTCCGGAAAGGAAGATCCTGCTCGGATAATATCTTTATTTTAAAACAAATAATAGAAAAAAGAAGAGAATACAATCTAAAGACCTACATAGTCTTTATTGATTACAGTAAAGCATTCGATAGTGTACACAGAGAAAAACTATGGAAAATTATGGAAAAAAGAGGAATACCATTGCACTTGATCGAAGTTATAAGAAATATATACCTAGGAACACAGATAAACATAAAACTAAAATCTGGAATTATAGCCCAAGGAAATATTAATAAAGGGGTTAGACAAGGGTGTTGTATTTCACCTATACTTTTTAATCTATATCTAGACAATGCTGTGAGAGAATGGAAACAACAGATCATGAAACTTGATATAGAAGACAATTTTAAAGGAACAAATTTTATTAAAACTTTTATGTTTGCTGACGACCAGATTTTAGTTGCAGATAAAGAAGATAATCTGCAAAGGGCACTATATGAACTATATAAAATAACAAAGCAATATAATCTAAGTATATCTACAAATAAAACCAAATCCATGGCATTCCAAGGCTCACAACCTTTAAGATGTAAATTCATATTAGAAAACAAAATTATTGAACAGGTTAATACCTTTAGATTTCTAGGATGTGACGTATCATATCTCGGCGAAGTTGATATTGTAAGGAAGATAGAAAGATTCAATATGATGTGTGGCACCATCAAAAGAGCGCTCAAAGGAAAGGTCCGTAAAGACACAATGCTAAAGTTTTATAAAGTTATGGCAGTGCCTTGCGGACTTTACGGAAGCGAAAACTGGACTATGAACTCCAGAACACACAGTAGACTTCAAGCAGCCGAGATGAGATTTTTAAGATCAGTCCTGGGAGTAACAAGAATGGACAGATTAAAAAACGAGACCATCCGGAAAAATATAGGAATTTACAACTTAAACGAAAAAATTAAGGAATACAGAGAACAATGGAAAAAACACCTCGAAAGAATGGAAGACGACCGTATTCCAAAGCAAGTGCTTCAGTACATCCCTAAAGGAAGAAGAAGCGTTGGTAGACCCAGGAGAAGATGGTTAGATCAAGGAGGCGCAACGGACCAACCGGTCTAATGCTTGAGGGAGAAGAAGAAGAAGAAGAAGACAATAATAACGAGGAACGAGAGAGAACGAGAGACGAACTCTTCGTGACTACTCTCCAGGAACGAGAGAGTAGTCACGAAGAGTTTGAAGATCAAGCGAGGAATATTTCGAGGAGATAGCCTCAGTCCGTTTTGGTTCTGTCTGGCTATAAACCCACTGTCATATCTATTGGACAACACAAGAGTGGGATTTGAACTGAAAGGACAAGAACAGTGTGTGATCACCCATTTGGCATACATGGATGACATTAAACTATACTCTGGCACATTACAGGGACTGAAGAAGCTAATATATATCACTGAAAGATTCTCTGGTGATATAGGCATGCAGTTTGGCATAGAAAAATGTAAAATACAAAGTATTCAGAGGGGAAAGCTCACAGACAGCACAGAGCACGAAACTGCATCAAGAGAGATAATCACAGCATTGGGAATGGATGAGTTTTATAAGTATCTGGGGATTCAACAAAATAAAATGATCATACACAGCCAGATAAAAGAGGAGTTAAAAACAGAGTTTACCAATAGATTGAATACCATACTCAAGACCTCCCTCAACTCTCGTAACCTTACAATAGCAATTAATGCATATGCCATACCTGTGATTACCTACTCATTAGGCATTATAAAATGGACCAGAACCGATTTGGACTCACTGGAGAGGACTATAAGGGTCCAAATGACTCGTTTCAAATGTCACCATCCGAAAAGTTCGATTCAAAGAATAACACTACCAAGGAAACTAGGAGGTAGGGGAATATTAAAGATTGGTAATCTCCATGCAAAACTGCTGACGAACATCAGAGAGTATTTCAATGAGAAAGCATTGTCATCTCAGCTACACAGAGTAATACAGCAAGTAGACGAGAACTATACACCCCTCAACCTTAAACAGCAAAATGTATCACTCGAGCAATCAACACAAGCCCAGGAGTTAGAACAGTGGAAACAAAAAGCTCTTCATGGTAGATATCCTGCAGAAATAGCCAAATCAAATGTCGACGTCTGCTTATCGTACAAGTGGCTTAAAATAGGGCATCTGTATCCCGAGACTGAAGGATTTTTGATCGCAATCCAGGATCAGGTAATTGCGACAAGAAATTACCTCAAACACATTATTAAAGACCCCGAAGTGCCTTCTGATATCTGCAGGGCTTGTGGTGTTGGCCAAGAAACGATCCAGCACATCACTACGGGTTGCAGTATGATGGCCCCAACGGATTATAAACAGAGGCACGATATGGTGGCACGAATCATCCACGCCAAACTTGCAAGAAAATGTGGATTTCATGCTGAATTTGATACACCTCACTACAATCCACAAAGTGTCATCGAGAACGACATCTATAAGCTATACTGGGACCGAAGTGTATTGTCAGACAGAACAGTCCCTCATAACAGGCCGGATGTAATACTGTGGGATACATCTAAAAGGAAAGTATGGCTGATAGACATAGCAGTTGTAGATACCAACAACCTCGACACAACATACAAAAAGAAAATTCAAAAGTACAGAGAACTAACACAAGTTGTAAAGGAGCAGTGGCATGTCCTGTACGTGGAGATTGTACCGATTGTCCTCTCAGCAACAGGTGTGATACCTATCGCTCTCAAGCACTCGCTGAATAAATTGGGGACCGAGACGAACATTATTATCATTCTGCAGAAAGCTGTGATCCTGAGCACGTGTTCTTTAGTTAGAAGATTTATGGGTCCCTAAATAAATATTTATGTTAAGAATTGTTTTACTGTTTAATGTATAAATTAATTTAAGTGTTTATACTTGCAGAATTAGCTCTTAAAATTAATTCGCTTGTAAAACTATTGCATTATGGAGATCATGCTTTGGTAGAAATACCTGTGTGACTCTTGAAACATGTACCAGAAAGCTGTGAAAATAAACAACAACAATAATAATAATAGTAGTAGTAGTAGTAGTAGTAGTAGTAGTAGTAGTAGTAGTAGTAGTAGTAGTAGTAGTAGTAGTAGTAGTAGTAGTAGTAGTAGTAGTAGTAAAATTTGTCAGTAATAATTTCAATAGTGACCAAGATTTTGCCTGTCTACTTGATGTTTTTGATATTTTAATATTTCTGAATGTAGGCGATTAATAGAATAATTAACAAAAACAAATAATAAAAATGCATTTCAGTGGAGGAAACTTTACAGTGAAAATAACTTCAAACATTTTGAGATCAGAACATTCTTGATGTAAAAATAGGTTAATTTTACATTTAAGAATTTGTCTAGTACATTCAGGAATTCAATATCATCCCAATATGCTTCATTGCATTTTGCATTGTACGGCCTGATATCACGCCTGATTTCATTCCCGTTTCAAATCAGCCGGGAACTCTTCCGAGAAAATGCAATGGCCCGCAACCTTAGTAAAGGTTTTAATTTATTTATTTATTTAATAGGTAATTCTTACAAACAAATTAGATTACTCGATCCTATGTGGCTAGGCCGAAGGCCTTTAAGCCATTACAATACCTACATCCTTTCGCGTTCTAATCTTTCGAATTCTGGTATTCACCCCAAATGGTTTCTCCATCGCATCAAAGCCGCGGAAAAGAGACCATAAGGTACGGCTCAGGAAAAAACCCCTGAAGGGGAAAAAACCTGCCGTCAGAAGCCGAGTACATTCTAATCTATCCGACGTTTATTTTCACTATTTATTTTCTGGCGCGGGCGTCCCGCCGTCTCCTTCCAGTGCTTGGCCTCCTCAGCACCTGAAATCAAACGGCGCCACAGAAGATCGTCCGCACCAGCGCCTCTGCCCTTATATTTTCGATCCCCCCTTACCTTCCCCACCCCTAATGTGCTTATTACTATGCCAGTTTTATTTTATTTATTATATTGACCTGTTATTTACCAATTGATTACGACTAATGACTTATTTCTTAACTGTTTATTAACTTAACATAAAATTACTGATTAACTTACTTATTGTTAGCTTATTGACTTATTAATTTCTCTCCAGTCTAGGCTCCGCTCAAGCTAACCAGTGCTGTTTTCCCACTCCTTAATTTCAGTTTCCCTAATGGTCCGGACCTTTCCTAAAAATGTTCCTAATTCTTTCATAAATTTAGATCTTTTGTCACCTAAAATGTTTTGGGCGAGCGTTACGTTCCTGTTTAGGAAGTAGTAATTTCCCATTCCCATCCATTTTTTTCTCCATGTTTCGTTTGCACAGCAAATTAAGAGGATATGGATCCAGTCTTCCCTATCACCGCAAAGCACACAGATAACATTACCACTTGCGTCCTTTAGTCTACGCTGCATCCACCCCCAACCCTGAACCAAGCGTATCCCCCTCTTGCGTCCTTTCCGAGAGTATGTACGTACCTTTCGCAACCCCATAATGGACTCGCATGGATTTGAGCTACCAGCGAACGTTTTTCAGCCGTTGCTGCCCAGATCTCTTGCCTTTTTATATCCGCAAGTCTATCGGAAATCAGCTTTTCTATCTCACGGGTTCCCCTATCTCCCACCATTTCCGGAGAGACGTCTGGCGATGGTCGCTTCCCTGCCATTGCACTCTAAAGCACCTATATATAAGTGTGTCAGCCTGTGCATCTGCTAATTTAATCCAGAGTTTAATAGCTTTCATTTTAAAATCTCTCCAAATTCCTCCAAGGTTTTAATTGTGGCGCTTGAGGCCTTGCGCGTTGGACACCCCTGGCTTAGTGCGTAAGAAAGTGGGCTGGTTGAGCGCTGCAACAGGTCCCGATTGCAAGGAGATGGCAAAGAGCGGGCTGGGTGGTGCGTGGGGGTGGGGCGGGGCGGGGCGGTGGGGTGCCGAGTGCGTGTTGTTGCGTGTTTACAGCTTGTTGCTGTCAGTCGGCCCGCGCGGCGGTGCGTGTGACGCAGGCCAGCGATGGGCGGCGGGCAGCACTGCCAACTGAACGGAATAGTCTGGGCATTGTATTTTAATTTTGTGGAGCCTGCCTTGGTGGACCTACCTCAAAAGTATTATGGCTCCGCGTTTGAATACCTTGGAGACTGTGGGTGCTATGACCATGTGCTTGTGTTGAGATTGGTTTCGCATACCACAACGTGTTAGTATATAGGAATTATCTCGCTCATTATCATTATTTCATATCATTATTCACCTATAAAGTCGTCCGTCGAAAGGAGGGGCATAGCTAACTCCCGTACTCATCCTTCCCAGAACAGGGGACGGCATAAGGCGAAAGCTTCCTCCCACGCATCCGGTAAGGGACCAAGTTTGGCACTTGTCATTATCGATTTGGTTGGCCCTATGTGTATTTTATCACAGGTAAAGAAAGCTATATGAATGAAGTTACCCTGAAGGAATAATTCGAAATTATACATAGCGTTGAAAATGTGCTATCATTGTGGTTACTTAGTCACTCCACTCCCGTGGCGAATGAAGTCGGAAATGGCGAGTTACAAGTCCAATCAGAGTGACGTATGCACTGTAGTCCAGACCTACCATATGAGAAGTATACCGATTGCGTTCTGCGGCCAATTTTTCTTAAAGTCTTCTAGCTACCTACATGTTTACAGCTTCTGCAAGGAAGACTTCGCCCAAATTTCAGTGCTCCCAAGATCGCAATTTCAGTTTCAAATTTATGGGATTCAAAAGAGGAGAATTGCCGGTCCGGGTGGCCGAGATCGCTAAGGCAGTAGTGCCGTAGCGATCGCGGACCGAAGGGTCGCGGGTTCGAGTCCCGCCTCGGGCATGGTTGTATTGTGTTCGTCCTTTCACCTCCTATCATCATCATATATCATATCATCCCCACGTGGGTTGGCGTCAGGAAGGGCATCCGGCCGTAAAACTTTCGCCAAAACCAGAAAAACAGCGACCCCTTAAAGGGAAAAAAGCTGAAGAAGAAAAAAAAAAAAAAAAAAAAAAGAGGAGAATTAAAAACTGTCATTTTATCATTTACTTTGTCGTACTCTTGTATTGTAATAGTCGTATAGTAAGAGTGAGCATAGCTTGATGTTTGTGGAAATTAACTGTATTGAATATTCTTACTTTATTGAAATGACTTCTACATACGTCGTATTCTGCTCCAACGAATAGGGACATGGCATTTCTTAAAATATGCAGAATTAAAATAATTGTTTTTTTTTGTTTGATAACATGCAGAGTCCAGAATATTCTGCCACAATCACGAATTTTGGAGATTTTTTTTCTGGAATGGTGCGAGATCATTTATTTGCGTTACTCGTCAATGGAAATACCGAAATTGTTTCTTCTCTCTCCCTCCCAAACCACCGGCCGGGGTGCCATCGAGATAAGCTTTTTGAGAAGCAGGGGCGGTGGAAACCCTGACAGCGGAATGCACTGGGGCGAGTGCCCATGCGCTGCGTTGAGTGTGCCGAGGTCCTGTGCCCGCTGTGGGCGCGTAGGAATCGCAGCTGCGGTTGCTAATCGAGGAGCGGGCGCTGTGCGGTCGCGAGAGCAAGGCGAAGGAGATTGTGCTGAAAATCCGGCGAACGAAACCGGCAGAAAGAGAAAGTCTGGCATATTACTCCTCTCGCGTTCTCTGTCTGGTAATCAATGGTAAAGGAAACGACAAGTATTATTTGCTCGAATAATTGCGAACAGGAAGGGCGTAAGGCGCGTCACGTTGAACTGACGATGGTAGCGCTGCACCTAGATTTAGATTTATTTAGTCTAAAAATAGTAAAAACTATGTGACGTATTGGGGGAGAAGATTATCTGATCCCTTCCATTCATTTGAACTATTAATAGTTGAAGGATGAGTAAAAGTTTAAAATAAATAAAAATAACTTGTAAAAAATAGCGAGATTAGCAATAATTGATAAAAATACATTTTTGTTTCCGAGGTATAGAAAACTTATTTGTATCGGTAATCGAATTGCAAGAATGATTTTTCTGCATCGCTAACAAAATAGTAACTCGCCTTTACCGCTTCTCCTACCATTACAAGCAAAAGGAGAGTTCAACAAAACGTGCGCATAGTGAAGCTACATTTATGTCCAGAAGTAAAACAAGGAGCCATCTCAGCATTTGCTCAATGCCTCAGGGAAAGTCAGACAAAAACCTGATCGAGATGGAGGTCATTGACCCGGAAGCTGAAGTACATTATTTGATATTGTCATTTTAAAAAAATTATACAATACAAGTGTAAAGTAATTCAATATATATCACTGTTTGTTAAAATAAACATTAGTTTTCATTTTGATAATAAGTATAGTCTCTAATTGTATAGAAACAATTATGCAGTAGAAAATAATTTAACTTAAATTTGTGGACTGCCTTCAATTGTTTAATGCCATCTGCAGTTTTCGGAAGAACTGGTCAGGAGGTATCGCGCACGGTCCTGACGGTTGCCTTCGTGCTCGCAGCAGTGGGACGCACTGACAATAAGCAAAGACAAAAAACTTTGATGGAACGCAACGCAATGTTGTCGTTTCAGTTTAAAAGGGACTTCATTAGCGACTGCACACGTTGCGACGAGACTTTCTCGATGCACTCTGTTTGAAATTTATTCCATTGACGTTTCTCTTGGGATTTAGATGTGAAAACGTGCTTTTTAAACTCATTCAAAAAAGAGAGAATGTTTCCTATCTAGAATGTATCCTGCGTATCGTATCGCGTCATGTATCGATAGATCGATGATGTGAAAACATTGATTCAATATTAGTTAAATAAAACTCCTTACTTATACAGTAATAGTTGATATTTTATCATTATTATTGTTATTATTATTATTATTATTATTATTATTATTATTATTATTATTTTATTCTATATTCTATTGAGTGTAAATTATCGTTTCAATAATGATTGAATAAAATTGAAAGTGCGTTTTAAGGAAATATTACTGGATCTTTGCAGATCTACGAAAGGTGAATTGTTTGGAGAAATAAAAATTTAACTGAGTATATTTTTTAATGGATTTCGAAGGGAACGTAGACGAAGAGAGAACATTAGAGTACTAGAGTTATTTAATAAATCCCTGTATATCCCTAAATATTTCTAATATATTATTCGCATATACTCTCATGAATCAAATCAAATATACCCGCGACATTTGAAGACCGCTAAAATGTGTCAACCGCTTCAAATGATGAAGCATGTGACACAAGCCAACCGAAAAGCCGAAAACAATAGAAATGTATGCAAATAAAAAGTATTTTTTATTATTTAGAAAACAGTTTGCAGTTTGAAGAGTTTGTGAGTCCGAAAGAGAAAACATTAACAAGAGTGCGAATACAATTTGTTTACATCTGATGATATACGATACAAGTGGTCATAACGAATTCTCTCTCCGTGTTAGCGATAACACTCGATAAATTCAAAATACTGCCATATTCAAATTAGAAATATTCACTCATCAGTCGCCGATGTTTACACACTAATTCGTGACATGCCGTTGTGAAATATTTTTATTTTAATTTTATTCGAAAAAAAACAACTAATAATTAAATTTGTAGCATTCCGGAATACAAACCGGCTATGAAACTGAGAGGTTTGTTAAATACAATTTGCATATTTTTAACATATGAGTGGATTCATGGATTTTTCAGCTGATATTCTCAGCCAGCAATAGAATATATTGTGAGTGATTTAAAAGAACAATTTCTGTGTATTATTGATTCAATACCCAAAATACCATTGATTGCTTCAGATTTAAATATTTTATAGGATCACTAATATATTTTCAAGTCAAAATATTTTTTCAATTTTTGTGTATACGCGAATTATTTCATTTACACCATATAATTCTCCAAATGAAGAGCCGTTTATACTATAAAAATGACAATAAACAGTGAATATTTACAGACAAAGTCTGGAGGGAACTTATTCCGTAAAATTTGTAAAAAAAGAAAAAAAAGAGATAATTTTCGATGGAAAAAATTATTGTTTACTTTGACAATTCACTCTCCTTTAATCTAAAGGCTGCAATTTTAAAATTATTAGGTACGTTTCAAACTTGCTTTCTTCTCTTGATTTGCATTTTAAAAAATGTTGTCGCATTACGGTTTGATCTTAATGTCATTGTTGAAAGTTTAAAGGAAATATTAATTTTGAACACTGACCACCAGGATAATTTCCTGGCGAGCAAAAATGGTCCAATGAACCAGAATCCTCTGTCGAAGACTGGAAAAAAGCCTACAAATTACTGTAAGATATAAATTGAAATACAATGTGAATGTAAGGATTTAGGATTCAAAGAATTGAGTTAATTTTTTATTAAATAAATTCTTTGTTGAGTGTGTAGATCTCCCTACTTATTTTCTAAATAAGTAAACGTGCGGAAAAAACGTTAGTAATAATCGAAAAAAGTATTTCGTTCAACTAAATACGCATTCAGTTTAATCTGTAAAAACATTCTTCTCATAATGTGACAGTACTCAGTGTTTTGTAGTAACGACAATGTAATATCGTGTCGTCTATTTTTTTAAATTTTCTCAAACTACAAATGTGTGTGCTTTAAGTCTCAAATATGGGTGTAAACTCGCATATTCAATAATCCTTAATAACGAGACTAAGGCAAAAAGTAAATGTAAATTTTATTTTTTCATCTTCAGTGGTTGGCAGAAGTTCGTACCGAACATATCGTAACAAGTGTTTTATGTTTTACCTGTTTAGGTTCAGTGATCAGCTCACTTAGTAGTGATTTCAGAGCATTTTACTGCCGGTGCACCGTTGTACAGTTGCACCAAAAAATAAATAAGAAGAAATGAGAGACTTTTTTTCCTGCGGAGATTATTCGCAGAATTTAGCAACAATATGGCGAATGTTGTCTTAGTGAACGCAAGATTTGTGAGTGTATACATCTCTATAAAAATGATCGTGTATCTGTGATAGAGAGCGTTCAGGTAAGCCGTCAACATCCAATATCGAACACGGACAAGAATATAGAGAAAGGTGAACGAATTGTCCACGATGATTGTTGTGTCACGATTGTCGAAATTGTCCACCAGCTGAACATAGTCACGGTTCTGCTTTTGCAGTTATTCACGAAACACTGAATTATCGCAAAGCGTGGGCTTCGCGTGTACCATGTCAGCTGACAGACAAGCACAAAAGAACGATTTGGAAACGTCGAAATCATATCTAAGGCATTTTGAAGAAGGGGAAGATTTTGTTGGTTGCATAGTAATTGTTAATGAAACACGGAAACGATGATGAAACACCCATCACGAACCACAGCGTACGCGGCAGAGTATGGTTGGAAACAACCAATTTCACCCACAGCAAAATATTTCAAAAGCCAAGCATCAGCAGAAACGTTGATGACAATATATTGACATATGAATGGTCCCCTAATGTTCATTACCTTCCTTAATATCAAAGAGTGAATAGCGACAACTACTGCGAGATCTGAAACCCAAAATCAATTTAAAGAGGAGAAACTTTCAAAAGGTGTGATTTTACTTCAGAACAATGCTCGTCCTCACACTGCCAAGGACACAACTCAGAGCATACTAGATTTTGGTTTTGAGGGGCTATAGCATCCCCCCCGTACAGTCCCGAATTAGGGATCATTTCCACCTTTATGGAGCACCTGCGTGAAACCTAATTTTCGACGGATGACGAGGTTGTGGAAAGGTGAATGTCCGGCTACGCACGAAGACATTACACTTCTTCCAGGATGATCTAATGGAGCTTGTCAAGTGATTTACGAATTGCAATAACTTTGGCGGAGATTATATTAAGAAATGGATTCACTCAAAATCTATAATTCACAATAAAAACGTGTTTTTTAAGCCTTTACTTTTTGACTTACATTCACAATAAGTATGAAATAACTCACGCCTTCTTGTCGGCAGAAATAGTTCCAGTTATTTCCAAAACAGCAAAGATTAAACTACTTTTAAAAAAGGCGAAAAATAAATTGAAAGATATTGTTAAATTTCGCCTTTGTCAGTTTTTTCGCCACAGAAACTTTTCTTGATTTAATTGAAAACATTTTGCGGAAAATACAAAACGTTTCCAAATTGCCAAAAAAATAAATAAAAAAAAACGAAGTAAACGGTATAAGCTATATCTTTTCTTAAGATTTCGTTCCTTCAATAGAAAGATCTGGGTCAATCTATACAAAAGAAAAATATATATGCCTCTTTTGATCAAATGAACAACCTATTCGCATAGTTTTGAATTTTTCGCAAACAATGTATGTCATTTCCATGACATATTGCTATAAATACGACTTTCATATGCAGTTCGTGGCATTTCTCTTCAATGTACCTCTTCGTTTCTTAAATATCGATCTCAAAGAGTAGAAATATTTGTTTCTTTATTTCTTTATTCTCTTTTTATTTATTTATTTCTTCTATGCGGAAAAGAATTTAGAAAAAACATTGGCAGATGACCTTAAATAATTAAAATCCATGCATAAATTGTTCCAAGTAATCCATACACAAATTGTTTCTCCTCCATAACTGTATAATTAGACTATACTGAGCATCAAAAATCGAGAACAATATTTATTTTAATAATATTTAAGCATTTTTATAATTTGAACTGTGTAATTATATTATAGTAAATATTTTATTTTTCAGGGATATTTTAAAGACACACAAAGGACTTACAACATTCACCATTTGTGAATGTAAGCGACATGTTAGAAAGGCCGGAAGTTTGCTTGCAACATCTCCGGAGTTTATTCTGCTTTATAATGAAATATTCACCAGAAATTATCTTTAGTCGGTGTTAAATTTATTTTGAATAGATTGTTTATTAGGACCCTACATACTTTTATTGCGTAGCCAAATGCTGCAAGAAATCTGTGGACTGTGACTCCTTAATATTGTTAGGAAATGTGAAATACAATGGGGAACGTGAACATTATTGTAACACCTCTATATTTGAACGAGCTGTCTTACTGTGTATGTTTGTTTTGTTTCAAAAAGTATTAATATGTGGGAGATCGAGAGAGTTTCTTGGAGTTTTCCCGTTTCCTTGCTTCTCTCATTCCACCGTTTCCTCGCCATCATTTACATATTCATCATCGCTATTATCCACCCATTACATCAGCGCTGATTGGCATCCATTACCTTATTCCCTGAAGGGCCTCTAAAGCCGCCTGAATAAATAAACAGCGTCCACTAACGCCACTAACACCGCCGCTTCCATTGTTCTTTTCCCTCTCATCCCGCCACCCTGTCATTACTCCCGCCTAGGTCCCGGGGCGTGTGGCGCGCGCCGTCGCGGCCAGGCCAGCTGAGGCGTCCGAGCGCAGCAATCTCGTAAAAAATCCTCACATCCAATCACAAAGAGTAGGGCCGTGTGTCTGTCGGTCCGTCTGTCCGCCTTGTCTGTGCCCGAGCACGGTCGCCCGCCCCCGCCCCCGCCCGACTGTCCATCCGTCCGGCCGAGAGCAACGAGTTTCCTTCAATTTACCAAAGGGAGCCTCGGGCGGCCTTTACGACGTTTTAACGACGAGACCTCGACGGCCGAAAACTTCATCAAAGAGCCGGAAGCGGGGGCGGCGGGCGGGGGCGCGCGACCTCGGGGCCGCTGCCTCCGCCCCCGCCGCCGCCCCCGCCGCCGCCCCCGCCCGCGACCGCAGCGCGGACCCGGCGCCCGCTGTTTCCATCGCGGCCGATTGCGTGTGAAATTTATCGACGCTCAAGACAGAGCAGGCCCCGCCCTGCGGGGTATCCTCCTCCCTCATTCCGCCGTATCGCTTTCCTTCATCGCTCGGTGGCGCTGGATACATGTCCGGCCCAATGGCACGTGGGCGCTGGCGGAGGCAGAGGCGTTGGCGGAGGCGGGAGCGGGGGTGGGAGCGCAGGCGCGGCGGCGACAATGGCGGGGGCGAGGGCGGAAGCGAGGGTGGTGGAGAGGGCGCAGGAGTACTAGGGTTGCTCGGTCAGAGTCGCTGCAGAGACGGTGGCAATGCTGGCTTTGAGCTTAACTCAGCTGGTGGGAAGAAGAGAGAGGCCCTATGCCACCTGCACGTGCGTTCGGGTCGTCTGTCTAGAAGAGATTGTGCTCTCGATGAAAATAGTGTAAATTGTCTTCGCTTCCTGCGAGCACAGTAACTGATAGCGGTATTATCGGTTATTATTTCATATTTTAACTTTTACAAAATAGTGTTTAGGGAAATTGTACACACATTCACAACAAACCTTCGAAAACGTAACTAGTGTTCCTGCAGAATGGGACAGACATTCTTGCACTAGTTAGTTTTCTAAATTATTTTAAATTAAATTGATATGGCCTAGCTACACAGTATTTCACCATCCTCTAGCCAGCAGTCATCTGTCGCCGCCGAAAAAAAACAATTTTTGACGTTTTCTCAATTTTTCTTGTCTTAATGGTAAATTTGAAAATTTTTTTGAATATTAAAGAAGAGTAAAACGTCGTCTTTTATAGAAATTTTCGTTGAAATATCTAGAACAATTTAAAAAATCTTTTAAGCTCTAGTGTAAATGCGAAATTTGAAGCTTCTTTTCACAGGTGACTTTTGAATTCTCTAAAAACTTCATTTGAAGCACTTTCATTCACCAATGCAATAATGTAATAGAAATCGCTGGAAATGTGCGTATAAACGGCGCGAGAGATATTTCAAAAACTTACATTTTTTTTGAAAACAAAAAATACAGCAAAATTAATTTTAGGTTATCTTAAAGAGTGCAATTCGTATTAACCGTACGAAAAGTTTGATGAAAAAGTTGGAGTCGTTTCTGAAAAAAATGGCGTTTAAGCGTTTCTGAAAATACAGATTTTCCAGCTCGTTTAAACAAAAAAATATTGATTTTTCGGTGTATTTTATGTGACATTATTTGAAGCTCATGCACGCATTAATGGAATCATGAGTACAAATTGCCGCTAATGTAAATATTAAGGACGTGAGAGATTAGTCAAAACAAAATAATAGAGCAAAAAAGCTTTTAATTCGTCTAATAGAGTACACTTAGCACTATCGCAACCAAAAGTTCAAAGAAAAAAATTGAAGCTCTTTTTGAATAAATCTTGTTTTTTTATTTTTTAAATTGCACAAAATCTACCCATAATTGACATTAACGAAAGAACTAATTGTGGACAACAAATTTTATTTGAAGGAAAAATCTCTATCTTTAGTTTTGTAGTTGTAGATGCCGAAGAAATTGAAACTTTTGCAGTTGTCGAAAATTCAGAGTTAACAGTGAAAATAGGACCTATACCATCTTCATATGTGTAATTTATTCTAGTCTTATAAGAGATTTAAAGAAAAAATTTGGGGCCGTTTTTGAGAAAATTTTGAAAAGTTCCCTGAAGTACCCCCAAATTTTGAAGAATGTTTTGCCTGAGGTGATGAGGTGCCCATTTCTTGAAATTAAAGTAAATGAAGGTAAATCATCTGTTCTCGAAAACGTGAAAGTATATTAATTCCCTTTGTGATAATTTGCAATAAATATGCGTTTTACGAATTAGAAACTGCGAGATTTCTTTTAAAATCCTTGATTGTGGAGCCTCTCACGATTGCATTGAATTTATTCGTGAAGATTTATTGTGTATCATGCTTTCTTTTTGAAGGCTCCTAAGATATGCTTTTGTGTATTGCATCTTTTTATTATTTGCAATAAAAAATTCGAACCAACTATTTAATCGTTGTCATAAAGAAGAAGAGAAAACTTTTGAAGACCACAGGAAATGGAGATGGTGAATCGTCTGGAGGCAGGGGTTAGTAAACATTAGCACTGGACTTACCAAAAATGTGAAAAGCTGTGTTGTTAAATCGAGCCCTCATAAATTATTATTCGAAATATTGTTTAATTTATTTGCAAAGTCTAAAACGCAGTGTCGTAGCGGTCAGCATGCTAAGTTTCCACTTTAGGTTTGAGTTATCGCTGCCACTCCATGCGGAATACGGATAGCAGTCGTCCTATGCAATGCCTCTCATTCCCCAATTGCTCCATAACAGTCCCAAACACATTCTGATTATCACTTATCTCAAAATACATTTACTACCGGCCGGGTTATCTCAGAGCCAGAACTCTTTGCAAAGGCTCTGTCTGTGAGGTCCTAGGGATCCCGACAATGGCGGATTTTCGACAGTTGCCTCATAGCTAGGAGGAAGTCTGACTCTTGTGTGGAACAGAATTCTAGCGACGGACTGCTCTGATCAGTAGTTTTTCGTGGTTTCTTTTATCAATACCAGGCTAATATAGGGCAGTACCCTAACAGGCAAGTCACGAACCGCGCGCGATCGTTTCTTCATCTTCCTTGTCATAAGCACACACACATTTACACACAAGCACACACATTTACTGCAATATACTACCACGAAGGTCCGGAGACCAGTCGGGCGCTTAGAGCTTGACTCGACTGTACTGGAATAGTATACAATTGTGCTATAACATTATTATATATTTGCTTGTTGTGAAATTGTTCTCGTAATTTAAAACATGCCGTTCCATTCCAATTTTTTTAAATTGATTTGTTTTGGGGACTTTTTCCAATTTATAGGACTAGTTTCATGTAAAAGTTCCACTTTTTATTAATCCAATTAACCATTGCATTTAATGTTATTTTAGTCTGATTTCCACTTCACAATATTGCTCTTCCCAACCACTTGCCAGAAAGCCCATTTATTTCATATAGTTGAAAAACTAACTATCGTGAATGCAATTACGCAGAGAGGTAGATGCCTTTTAGAGACATATTCTACAAATAACAAATAGTATGTTGGGTAGCACGGAAGCGTATTGTCTCACGATAGCAACAATAACCGTAAAAAGCAAGAGCGTGTATTTAGCCGAGTTCCTTCGCGGATTGCTCGAAAGGGCACATCCCAAAGTAACTCTGAGAATCCATCGACGGCAATAAAGGGGCGAAATTTGTAGCTGAAATTCACATTTAGTTTGAAAGTGCCGTCTCGTGTTGCGCCCCGCTGCCGTCGCAAAAATGGGAATCGCCGGCCCCGGGTCGTCAGCGGGGCTCTACGGCGGCGCTTCTTCCGCCCCGCCGCACACGAGCGGAGCGGGGCGGAGCGGCGGCGGGGACAGGTCGCGAGCGAGGAAGAGGGACACGCGACTGCGACGATGGGGTTGATCGGAGCGCTGAGACGAGATCGCAGGAGGCGGGAATCCCACGAGGAGGGAAGCCCTGGAGTCTGGGAGCATTGGAGTACTGGAGACGGGGAGTACTCGAGGCAATAAGCACTGGAGGCGGAGAGTACTGGTTGCGAGGAGTACTGGTTGCGAGGAGTACTGGAAGCGGGAAGTACTGGAGCAGGGGAGTACTGTAGGCGGGAAGTACAGGAGGCGGGAAGTACTGGAGGCGAGCAGTACTGGAGGTGGGCAGTACTGGAGGCGGGATGTACTGGAGGCGGGAAGTACTGGAGGCGGGAAGCATTGGAGGCGGGAAGTACTGGAGGGGGGAGCACTAGAGGGGGTGGCATTGGAGGCCGGAAGTACTGGAAGCGGGGAGCGTTGGAGGCTGGAAGTACTGGAGGCGGGATGTACTGGAGGCGGGAAGTACTGCAGGCGGGGGGTGCTGGAGGTGGGGAGCACTGGAGGCGGGGAGTACTGGAGGCCCGAGCTGCGAAGACGTGGGTGGACCAGAGGAGATATCCTGTGTTTATCAAATACCCTAAGAATTGATTACGGTTTTTTTGGCAAGAAACCATTGTTTGGAAGACTGCTAGTGCTACGGTGTCCGACTG
This sequence comes from Gryllus longicercus, assembly GCA_038098605.1. NCBI lineage: Eukaryota > Metazoa > Arthropoda > Insecta > Orthoptera > Gryllidae > Gryllus > Gryllus longicercus. The sequence continues at coordinate 853,690 of JAZDUA010000381.1, forward strand.
ATGACCTGTTTAGTAGACAGGGAGTTAAACACTAGTCACTATTCCCTTGAACTGACACTGCGTTTACTGACTGCGCTAGCAAAACTCCGAAATGTATAATTGGAAATTTTCGAAACACTGTTTTTGGATGATTTTAAATTAATGATGTATTTACGATGTTAACGACTGGCTGGATACTGAATGCTTTGATAGTGAGGGAGGACCTGAGCGTAGAATCCGAATTACAGAAACCTTGCCACGTAGCTGCTTTGTGAGCGTCCGATTTCCCTCGAGTGGATTTTTGTCTCAGTTTCCAACACGCAAGGTGAGCCGTCTGGGCCAAGGAGCTCTCCGTCCTCACGCCCTTCCGTCCTTCTGTCTCCACGTTTCCCCGATTTTCCATCCTCTTCGTCCTCATGTCACCACTTCTCCCGGTCTCCTCCATCCCCGTGTTTCTCGTTCTACCACCCTTCCGCTCTCCCGCCCTCCCCAGTTCCGTTCGTCTGGCATCTCATCTCCCTGGCCCTTCCGTCTCTCCCGTCTGTGAATCTCCACGTCACGTGGCTTCTTTCACTCGGTTCCCGTGTTCTGCCACCCTCCCGATTTTTCCGTCCATCCGATCATTTCATCTCCACCCATTACTCCCGTCTCTCTTCTCCCGGTGTTCCCTCCCCCTCGCCCGGTCCTCGCCCGCCCCCTCCGTCTGTTCGTTTCCCGGGCGGGCGTCCCCATGCCCCACGCCCTCGCGTCCTCCTGCTTCGCTCGCCGCTCCCGCCCTTCCCCTAGCCCGCGAGCTCGCGCCGGATCTTTCGGCTGAGCGTCGTCTCCTCTCCTGGGCCGCGGCGCGCAAGCTCTCCCGCGGGGGCCGCGGCTGCGCCGGGCCGGCCGAACAATAAACCGACCGATATGAAACGATTCCTCCGCTCTCTCCGCAAGAAGGCAGGAAATTTGTCACTTTATGCTCCATAATATCTGGTCCAGGCTATACGACATTATTGGATTGCCTCTTCGGGAGGGGTGCGGCGGCGAGCGCCGGTGGAGCCGGCGAGGCCGGGGCCGAGGGCGAGGGCGAGGACGAGGACGAGGCGGCGGGTGAGGACGGGGGAGGAGGGAGCGTGGGGGGGGGGGGGGGCTGGAGAGGTTGTCGAGAGGGGCGTCGCCTGCGCCACGACAGCAGTTTGCAGCCGCGAGCAGCTTCTCGCACGCGGGGTCGGCGGCGGGGAGGAGGGGAAGCTGATAGTGGGGCGGGGAGGCGCAGTGCAAAACAGTTGAAGGGGGGAAATGCTTGTAGCCCACGGGACAGATGGGAAACGGGCGGGTTCTGTCGCGTCTAAGCGAGAGATGGGGATGGAGAATGACGCAAAGAAGATAATTGTGTCAAGGTGTGCGCGGCTACGGGACAGACCTTGCAGGAGAACGCTTTTCTGAAGAAATGGAGGGGGCGAGCATGCGAGAGGGGGAAGACTTGGATACGTAGGTGCAAAGAAACGGTTCTAAACAATATGGTGGGGAGTTGGGGCATTGCGATCGGCGTTCGGGTGGTCCGGCATGTGGCAGCGCTGTTTGGTTGGTGGTTTTTAGAGTCTGTGTACGCAAACATCTGGTCACGGGTCCGTACGTGTAATGCATGTTTTGCTGGATGTGACAGTGATCTTCTCTTGCTCGATTCTTCTACAACCAGGTATCTCGCACCAGCGGGGCACCTGGCCGGGACAAGCCCGAAGCTCCCGACGAACGCAAGGGGAGGTTAGGACAAGGAAGAGGAAGCTAAGATCGCGCGCGGTCCGTTTGTTAGGGTACTGCGATAGTCACCTGGTGTTCATCGGAGAAACCTACCCATCAAAGGAAAACTACTGGTCAGAGCAGCTAGAATTCTTCTTCAGACAGCGTCTGAATTCGACCTAGCTACCAAGCTAGTCCTGCCACCGTCGGGACTTGAACGTCGGACCTTCCGGTCAGAGGGACTGTAGTGACATCAGCTGATCCCCTGAGCTATCTCTCCCGGTACCTGCATGGATACATAGGTGCAACGAAATGAATGAGAAAACTAAAACTGTTGCACATGGGTTTGTGGGAATGTGAGGACCGGCAGGTGAGACGCGCCATGCCTGGGTGGGGCGGGATGGGGGGGCGGGGCTGTGGGCGGGTGTCGGGTGGGCAAGTGGCGCGCCGCGAGGGAGGCTACAGCGGCAGCGAAGTGCGTCCTCGATTGGAATAGAGCGTACGCTGTCCCCTCTGCTGCGAGATGAGCCGGCCTCCGCCCCCGCCCGTGATCCGCCGTGCGGGCTGCCGCTAATGGGTCCGTGACGGGGTGGCGGCGGGGCGGGGCGACGCCGGCCGTAGACCGCTGCCGGACGGCCGTGTGACGGCGCCTGGAGAAGGCGATCTGCCAGTAACTACGTCGGCAATCTCGGCGAAAGACTGCGTTCAGCGTTCGCGCCACTTGCCGAAGGTGACGCGTTGATGGGCCGGGAGAGAGGTCGCGGAGAATAAAGCTGAATATTAGTGCCTGGGATTGCGGTCGGCAGCTTGCTCGCCAGAAGCGGAGGGGCAATTCGCGCGAGGAGATTGTGGTATTTATGGTACCGTTTCGTCCCCTCGCGAAGGAGAAGTCGTTTCAAGGCTCGTACTTCTCGGCTCATAACTGAGATTTCTTCCGTTCTGTCGATATTTTTGTGAAATTGAACGTGGAAATATCTTTCTTATTGCTTTGAATTTTAATTGCGTAACTACATGTTTTTCGTTTATGTAGTTAGTCCCAGTAATGTACTGAAATTCTTTATGCACTTTCTCTTACCATTGTGAATTCGAATACATTTGGAACGGTTTCCTGTTTTGTATTTACATAACTTTCTGGTTGTGCCGTTTGCTAATGTATTAATAATAGCAAAATCGAACGTACTTTTATAGCACAAGATTTGTGCCAACAAGCAAATTTCGGCCTTATATATAAATTCCGATGTAGTGGCTTTCTTGTTCTGTACGATTTCGCGACTTCAGTACGGATGTCAGTAGTAGCTGCATTTTTCACAACTCAATCAGATAGGTAAATTGTAACCCACTGGCCACAGAGCAAATGGTATTCTCAGTTTATATATTTTTTTTCATAAATTTCGTGTTTATTTAAATATTTATAGATGATGAGGTTGACCTTCAGGCGGATTGCTTGTTTATCCAATAAATGATAGAGCAACGTTTTTATTGTAGACTTTACTTATTATATTCGAATGTGTTTCAGACCAACTCATGTAGATACGATTCTTGTTTTTCCTTTGGAAATTTAAGGCTTATATACTTCAATAAGTTTATTTATAATTCTTCAAATTTCTCCAGCTATAAGTAATATTATTTCCTAGTGTCCCAAATGTATAGCCACAGTTTAAAAAATAAATAAAACTCATCCGCTTCATATTCGTAATTTCAATTTTTGCAAAAATGGAAAATAGTGAAACTTTGTGATGTTTGCTATCGGACTCGGTTGACTCGGAAAGTTTATGGAAGCAATGCGTCATCAAATCATGAAATTCCTATTCGTACAAGACATATACTCTTCGTGAGTCATATACTCTGACTGAATAATAGATTGGGAAATTGTAGAACAGGACGAAATTACTCAACTGCAACTCAACTGCAAGACGAGAAATAAAATTTATTTTTGAACAAATCATAACAAACTGGTTGTAAATAGAAAGAAAAGTAAAGCCATTACATCCAGAAGAGCCTGGTCGTTTTATACAGCTAATAAATGACGTCAGTCCTCGGGTCTCGCATTGTTCGCATCGTACTAATCAGCACAGTGGCTAGGAGAAACAAGTAGCGGGTAAAATTTGGAGATCTTTGCATTTCCTTATTAGAAATCTGATAAAATTCAATATGAAAGCGAAAGAAATCGCATATAAACTTCGTTTGTTACACCGGTAACGGAATATGGAGTTAGTTGTTTTGGAATGTAGCACACGATGTAAAAGGGCAGAATTCAAAACAACGGCAATATATATATTTCGGTGTACCATAACCGCACAAAGGGATTTAATGGAGCACAGAAGACGACGGGTAGGCTTTGCGTGCTGTATAAATCATACAGGTTGCTCCCCTTGACAGAAAATCGGCGGAAAGTGAGATAAACCAAACTATTTAAACAGATTCGATCAAAGCCAGAAAATCAAAACAAAAATCCAAAGAGCGGACGTAGGCAAATTCTCCTTTGTAAACCAAGCAATATTAGATCGGGGTAACTTGCCTGCGACACTTTTTGAATCCTTTCCTTTTCATTACTTCAGGAAAGCTCTGAGTTTTACATGAAAATTTAGGACATCAAGAGAGGGAAACGTGAAGTGAAAGACACGACGAGACAACTGTAGAGTAGTCTGCCGGGAAATAATATCGATCATTAATTTGAAGAAAAAAAAGGGCAGAGCAGAGACGTGAAGTGAATTAGAGTGGAAATGATTTTTCTTTGCTTTCCTCTCTTCAACTTTATTTTGGCTATGCTAATGTGCCTCGTGTACTAAGCTATTATTAATATGCTGCGATAATGTATGTATTTTTATGGTTATAAATGTTTCAAGTTTTAGTAAATGTATTAAGTTGGATTATACTTTCTACATTGTGTGTTAGGTTTCATATTTATACTTACTTGTCTGTGAATGCTTATAAGGAATATTTGTACGTAGGTGTATAGTATGTATATGCATGTTTGTAGGTATATATCTACAAGTAGGTATATTTACATAAATATATGTGAAATTTAATTCAACTCGTATTTGTACATTGTATAATATATATTTCTGAATTCTGCCACCGGGCAATCTCCAATTGCAGAATAACTTTGCTATCTATTACATGAAACATATGCATTTAATACTTTATAGTTGAGTTTTTCGGTTGCACAGCGTTTTTACCTGCTGCAAGTGAATACTTTTCCGAGAAATAATCCCACTCGTGTAATTGAATCCCGCGAGCGGCGCCGTGTTAACATTCAGTATTCGCGTGGCAGTTACGTCCTTATGAAAGCGCGGGCGGCGGTCTTGGCGGCGGGGGCGGGGGCGGGCGTGGCCCTCGCCTCACGCAACGCGTAAATAATGCCATCGGATGCAAATGCGCTTTGATTGTCGGGCGCCGGTGATTGCGCCTGCGTCGCCGGCGGGCCCCTCCCGGCCCCTCTCGACCCCTCTCCCCCGCCCCCCCCCCCACGCTTCGCCGCCCCGCCGCGCAACGCCGCGCCGCGCATCGCACATGCCAATTGCTGTATTGTACATCGATAGAATTCCGATGCTATTACGGCTTATGAGCCGCAATTGAGTGGGCGCCGCCAAATGAGCGTCGGCGGCCCCCGCTGCCGCCCCCGCAGCCGCCCCCGGCAGGCCACGCCCCCTCCCCGCCGCGCTCCCCTCCTGGGAGCGGCCGCCGGCGCTGAAAGAAGCGCCGTTTACAGCGGAGGGGCTGATCCTCGCCGGGGAATGTTTTGCCAGGGAAACTGCCCATTTGGTTTTTTCCTCCGCCCCCATCACAGTAACAACTTTTATTCTCGCGTCGTCCTCTCGCCATTTAGTGTGATTGAATGTTATTCTATGGGAATAATAAAAAGTGCCACCCCAGTTCTTTGGTTGGTACCATTTACCTTCCCCGCGTTTTTACAAAATGGGCTGTATTTCCAACCTTTGGAAGGTATTGGGGAAAATTGTGTCGGAAAACTTTATAATTTGTTTTTTCATTGATTATACATGCATACTTACAACGAAAACATTCATGTCTTTGATACCGATTTCATAACATTTTGTTGGATTCCATTGTTATTGCATTTTCTCTGAACCACTTGCTTCCGTCTATGCCTCCATTACATTTATTTTTAAACAGACTTTTCATTACATGAAGTTAACGTCCGAGCAATATTTGCTATGTTTCAACATAGTACAAAACAATGTGTTTGAAACGAGCCATATGATTGTTACTTGGAAATACTTTTATATAAACTCGCGTTAATAGTTGGTATGCAGGAGATTTTCAGAGAGGAACGCCAGAAAGTTTGACCCCAAGAATCTAAATTAATTTTTATTTCCCGTACGAACAATGCGACTACTGATGTGCAAAGAGTACTACGTCAAGACGTGAATATTCTCTAAATGTGGGGAGGACACGATGTAAAAATATGGAACTCGTACGGTGGGAAAAAAATATAGTGTTAGTAAACGCACTCATCTCATGTTCTGCTCAAGAAAATCCTTCTTAAACGATGTAGCATCCAAAATAACGTGTTCATCAAGAAAGTTAGAGTGAAGGATGGTTAGAGATTTTTCTTACAAAAGACGTGTCGCAGTGATGTGAATTGCCAGAGTGATTTCTCGCAAGTTATAGTTCGAGAATCAGAACCACCTGACCGGCAGTCCTCCAACGTCAATGGAGGGGAGCATAAATCTGCTGACGAATCCAGCTCCACTCCACATTCCGTTATGTCAGGTATATGTTTTTTAGAGTAAGATGATTGGTAGTTTGTTTATCTACCCCATCATATCAGATTATTCACAAAATAATTAGAACATCCAATAAATGTTTAGCATACCAACACCTGAAGTGGCGATCGCAACATCACTCCGAAACACCTCCAGCGCGCTAGTGAGTAAGAGGGCGTGAGTTCGATCCCGGCAATATATCTCAACTTTCCTTGATGAGTTTAACAGGGTGAGTTTGTGGCAACGGCCGGAATCGATCTCGTGCGCCGACAGCGCTACCTGTTTCTGAGGTTGCCTGGTGACTTTCCTGACAGCGATTTCCGCTCCCAGACGAGTCGGTCCTGCTTGCCCTACACACCGCGATGTTCCTTTCCCAATCTCCTCTCGTAGTCCTCAATACCCGAAGAATATGTTCATCTCTGGCATACACTTATTAATGTTATATTGTTTTTGTTGTAATTTTATATTGTTTATTTTCAAATAGAAATTTTGTCGTTTTAGCTCTTAAAGAAGTCTTAACACTGCTGGACAGCCAGCTTGCATTTCTTCACAAATATACGCCGGTAGGAGAAGTTACTGACACTACAATTTGCGGGAGCTGCTCATGTTTTAGAAAAAAACGTTCTTGAGCTTATTTGAAGATCTCTCTTTATAGATCAGATTTCATTAGGGAAAAATCTATCTTCAATATTGAGATTGTTGGAAGACTCCGAAAAAATTGCCATTTTCTAAAAGTGTAAGATTTGGACAAAAGTGAGACCTCTACTATTCTTTTAAGCGTCCTCGTCGCTATCCAAATTCAAAGTTTAATCACAAAATTTGGTGTCACTTTTTAGAACATGTTGAAAATGTTTTTTAGGCTTCACGTAAATCAAAATACCTGATTCAAACTCCAAAGGCTTGATTTACTTTAAATTGATCAAAGTGTATCAATTTTGGATAAAATCAACGGCTTAGACGCTTGAGACCTGTGACCACAGACGGACAAATGGACCGATGAACAGATAGACAAACGGAGAGACAAAAGTTTTGCTGTCAATCGATTTTTCCTTATCAAGGAGCCACAAAATATAGATTCTGGCTACACCACGTGTTAGGAGATATAATTTACTATACATAGGAACATGGTTTATTCACTTTTCTGTTTCCATAAGAGATTTTCTGTCAACACTTCGCTGTTTTCCGATGCTCGATGACAATACTTTTCCTTTTTCCGAAATAAGGGCGAAAAAGTCAAAATCATATGAACCAGTGTATTATTTCTTGGAATAAGTGTACTCATATTCAATCTCCAGCTCCTTCTGACGACGGATTTTACAGTGGTTAATCGTCCTCTCAATGGTTGCAAAAAATCGATTAAGGACCCAGTACTATGAGAAAGTCTTATTAAGTAAATTAATAATATTTCAGGGATTTCTGGGCAATTCTTTATTTGCCTGTCATCCACCTTGCAGGAGGAGAAACACCTGTTCGCAGGTTTGGCCCTCCCCTCGCCGCCCCGCCCTTCCCCTGCTCCCTCCCCGCCCCTGCCGCGCCCTTCCCCGCTCCGCCCTGCACTTTCCCAGCGACCTCGACGGAGCCGTCGCGTCGCGGCGGTGCTTTGGGGCGCACCGTTCCGCCGCCTATGTCGGTGAATATTTCAGAAAATCGTTTAAACTCGAATGCGCGAAAGGGCTCACCCGGCGGGTCCAAGTTCCCCCTCCCCTCCATCTGCACGGCCCCCCGCCACCCTCCCCCCGCCGTGGAAGACGTCTCGCGGGAAATCCCGGCGTCTAACTTGCTCGCGAAGGCTCGCGCCTCCCCACCCCTCCCCCTCAACCCCTCTTCCGCCCTTCCGCGCCTTTACCCTCCGAGGCTCCTCGGTTTTTGTCATTTCCGTTATTGTTCTGCTACAACCAGCTCCACTTCCTTCGTTTCTTCCCGCGTCTTTGTTTTCTTTTGTGAGCCTCCCATTTTTTGTATTTCTAAAACTCATTAGGTCGGTGTCCCCCTTTAAAGAATTTTTTCTTGATCTCCTTTTAAGTGGGGGAGCGGCGATCGTTTGCGAAGTACGCCGCGCTACATGCTCAGCCCCACCCCCGCCGGGAACAGGGCTTCCGAACTGCGAAGTGGAAAGAAATAATTAATCAGACTTAGCCAAACAGCGCTCGCTCCCCCACGAAAACGCTGAAAGAAAGTGAGAAAAAAAGAAACGGACTAGAGATTTCTCCATTTCCGGGCGGTGAGTAACTTTGGGAATTTACGTGCGGCCCACGTTCGTTAACGTTGCGGTGGTGCCGCGGCGAGGGCTGCAGCCTCTGACGGAGCGCGGGGAGGGGCGTGGGGGGAGGGGGTGGGGGAGAAGGGTGAAGCTGCGGGCGAGGGCGAGGGCGCGGGCGCTCGAGTGTGAAGCCGATACTGAACGAGACACTAAGGGCTCCGTCGGCGCGCGACCCGAGCGACCTCGCCGTCCTCATTGTCCTCGCCTCCTCACCGTCCTCGTCGTGAAAACGCTCCGCTCCGCCTCGGCTCGCCCTCGCAGACCACGGCGGGCCACGTGCCGCTGGCAGTGCCTCTCTGGGCGGGACTCGCCTGCTTTGCTGCCCTCTCTCGCGCCCACGAGGGGCCTTGCGACGGCCAACAAAGTGCATTCTGCCTACAGGCGTCTCCTCTTTAAAACCACACCTCATTTGATTTATTGTCGCGCAATATACCAGTAAAAACTACATGTTCCGTATGGGGAAGAAGTATGGGGAAGAACTAGCGCATATGTTCTTGGATTCCTGATTATCTACCCTATTATTTTACTATACTTACGTGAATAAAAGAACTAGCAACAAGGTAGGCAACATTTGAAAACTGGAAATGTTTTTTTTTCGAATAAAAGAAAACATAATTGTCTCGGTAAACTAAGTGCAGACTTAATTTTTAAAGTATTACTGAAAACATCGCCCCCTTTATTGCTATCACAATTAGCAAAGACTCAAGAAAACGTGCGAATACTCACGCTACATCTATGGGCAGAAGCAAAACTTGATGGATTCGTTAACGCCATCTGAAGAAACTGATGCATCTGCTTATGCTCCTTTGCATTTTTATATTTTATCTAGTTTATCGATTTGATTGATTTTCTTTAATTGTCTTAATTTATTACTGTAGGTTAATTGGAAGTAAAATTCAGAAGGCTTTTTATAAATAAGACAAACGAGCAAATTGCAAGATTTAAAAAATTATTAATATTTAAATGTGTCAAAGCCAATCACAGTTGAGTTTTATCACTGTCTCTGAAAATTTAATTACTGGAACATTTACTATTTTCTTTGACAAATGACGATTCACACGTTACAAGAACAGTGAATAGAAGAGTTTTCAATCCGTATTTCAAATTATGTTCCATATTTTCAAGACATCAGTTAATACCGTGTGATGTATTTACGTTTAAATATAATCTGATTGTATTAAAATCTTGTCTTGTCTTCATCGTTGGAAGTGCCGCCCCGCCATTATGGCTTGTGTGTAATATTGCAATATATTCCTTTAATGTGTGCGTCTCCTGTAGCTACATGCGTCACCCGGACGTAAAAATCTAAGACGCACTTGAAAACTTCAGTTTTACTTTCTCACATCATTTCTATTCTTCTCGACAACGAAACGGCATTACGAAAAAGAAAACATTAAGTTCATTAACACGTGGCGAGATCATCTGAGAATCGTGCCTATACACAAACAGAAACACTATTCTATGACATAATTACTGACTAATGCAAAAGTAAATGCAAGTTTGTTTTCAGTAGTATGTAGTAGTATGATTATAGAATGATCGATTTTATGTAGCAAGAAGTAAGCACTAAAACGTACTTAATACGATTTCATTTCAATACAAAAGAAGCTAGCTTCGCATTTGAGGGATCGTTATTTCAGCAAGCCCACTTCCTTCTACTACCGTCCCTTTCCCCTTTCACACCTGCTTCCGTTGCACCCACCACCCTTCCGTTGCACCCCTTCCTCCGCGGCATGGCTGCGCCGCCCCCCCTCCCCCCCACGGGCGCGTCGCCCCTGCTGGCATCCGCTGCCGCGTTTGTGTTATTCCGCCGCTGCAAGTTTCGAATCGACGCTCTTCAAAACGGACGCGACCGAGCCCGCCACCTCGGCGGCTGCTACCGCCACCCCGCCCCGCCCCGCGCCTGCCCCGCCCTCGCGCCCCGGCCCCTCCCCGCCCCGCGATAGCCGCGTGCCCTTTCCGTTCCAACAGCCCCAGCAAACCAATGTAGCGTCCACGCACACAAATCATTTGGGCGTTAGAGATACGTGGCGGGCGGGGTGCGCGCCTGTAATGGCATTTTTGTAGCATCCCATTCAACCGATGACGATACAATTGCGCCCTGTATTATTCCTGTGCAGCGGGCGCGGCCCGGAGGGGCGGGAATTTTCGCATTGATAAATAAAGGTCCCTGCCCGCGCGCTAGGGGTGACGCCATCTCTCCCCTTGGGAAGGGGGTGCGCGCGGTGGGTGAGGGCGGTGGGGAGCGAGACGCTGGTCCAGTGGTCGGCCCTCAGACAGCCTTCTCACGGGTCATCTCTTCGAAATGGGTGCTCCATTGTACGCTTTCATTCCTCTATGACATACATGTGTCAGTGTTGCTCAAACTAAAAATTAATTCAGAAATTGAATATGTAGCCATCGACCGACTTGAGCTGCAGTTATTCTAAATACACTGGCTTTTTGGATAGAATAGGAATTATACGTTACTGGTAAACGTATACGTAATGTAAACGTGTTCGTGTTTATGAACATTTTAATTTTCGTTTTTTTTTTTTTTAATTTACAAAGTTTGCCTAGTTTACAAAGTTTTTCTTTTGTACATCAAACAAATAGTGTCTTTTAATACGTTATTAATACAGTAAACGTGCATTAACCTGTCTGTGTAAAGCAAAAAAATAGGTATTGCGTATGAAAAGTAGTTTCCGACGCTGAAGTGTAAACTTGAAGAGCAAAATATAGTTACGAAGTAAGTTTTATATCTTGTTCACCACATGCGACCAATAAACAAACATTTAGTGTATACATAAAAATGGAAAATTGCGAATTTCCTGACTGTAGAAGAGGTGGAATAAATTGAGACAATGTAGATCAAACTTCTTTTTACATATACGCATATTGTATGGCGATTTTTATAGTCATATTTTATAAATAGATTTACTTATATTTGAGTTCGAAATTTTTCAATATACTCCTCTCGTTACATTTAACAATTTAATATGAGCATTATATAATGATCTAAATTATATAAATATGTACATTATGTAATACTAATACATGTCTCCAAAGATTTTCAAGTTTTTATGGTACATAATATATTTATTTCACAGACGCAAATACAGTATATGTAATTATTCGTACGTGCATTGCAAGAGCGCACGTTTTTTCAATATTTATAATCTTCTAATAGTGAAATATATCACTAAAATATTCAGTTGTGAACAAATAAAATTTAATATGTTAGTCTCAAAATGAAAAGAATTAAACATTTCATTAATATTGTTTTATATAAAAGATTTCAAAATAAAATTACACAATAATCAGAGATAAAATTGTGGAGAAAGAAACAAGTATAAGTAAAAAATATAGTAAGTACAAAAATGTTGTTCGTCCCGTCTATTGCTTTAGTATATATCCCCTGTCGCGGCCAGTGGGTCCATGGCTGCCCTGCCCTACCCTACTCTACCCTTTCCTGTCCGACCCTCCCCCATCCCCTCATGTCCCGCCTTGCCCCATCCCGCCCCGCTCTTCCCGTTCCAACCCGGTCGCATGCCGCCGCCCTCCGGTCTCGCCCGCGCAGCCTCGCAGCGCCGTCATTTGATTGATGCACTTAATTAGAGTGGTGCTGCGCGCCGGTGCTCGGCACCCACCCCACTTCCACTCCCCGCCGCCACCACCCACTCCGCCCAGCAACCGCGCCCTCCAAAGCCCCCCTCCAGGGACCAGTCCCGTCCCAAGGTGCCACGCCCCAACCTGCGCAACTCTGTCCCGCCATATTTCGTCCTTTCCCTTCCCGACTCGTCCTGCCCCGTCCCGCCCAGTCCGTTCCCTCTCCATGCCACCGCTGCCATCCCGCTCCGCCCCATCCCGCTTCGCCCCGTCCACTCGCGTGCCATCCCTTTCACTCGCTCCGTCCCTCCCTGCCTCCACGAGTGGCCGCACCCCGCCCCGCCCCGCCCCGCCCCTCTCGGTGTCGCCGGCCCCCCAAACGCAAAACAATCCTCCTGCAACATACGCATCGCGCGGCACTTGCGACGCATGACGCCGGACGCCGCAGCGGCGCTTAATCTAATTGGAACAGCCCTCGCCCGCCGCCGTGCCAACAGCACCGCTCCAGCCGTTTTCTATTCGCTTTTCAGCCACATGGAGGACATCTTCATTTAATTCCACTTAAGGCCGTTGGTTGGGTATTATTGAACGGATCCCACAACAGCGAAACATCCCTGCTGGCCTTCGCATCTCCGAATGCACATCTTTATACCGCATCGCCGTCGACATAATGCCGCTGGTATTACGGCGCTAGATCGATATGCGATGTCATTACGTGCGAAATGCCCTTTATTTAAAAGGAAATTAGCGAGAAAATTGGCAATTTTAAAATGGGAGGTTTAAACGAAATTTTATAAGTATTCTAGACCAGCATCGTAAATATATCGTGTGATGATGAATGAACTCTCTAAAAAGTATAGTCTAATTAAACCTCTCTTTTGAATACTGCATTCCAATTCGAATTTTGTGATATGTATTTTCTCGAACATTGGCTACAGAAATTAGAAATTACAGAGGCTAATACACGATTATGTTGAAATTAACTCAAACAATTTTTCAAAAACCTATCCTCTATTTCCCCAAAATGGCAGAAATGGGCCGATATTTTATTTTTGACATCTAACCTGCAATGTATAAAACTGACCAAGTACACACAGTTTTTTTCGGAAATTTTCATCTAAAATCCTAAGGCGAGGCTTGTATACTAGGAGTGCAACTATTGCAGAAAATACAATGTAGCCGAGATTAGACGACATGAGGAAAGACGCATGGGAACGGAGATCTCTCTGCCCGTTCGGGGTGTGACTTCCTGCTTCCCCTTCGTCTTATCGCTAGTGGAACAGCGGCCCCTCCCTCGAGAGCTGCTGCGTAAATCATTCGGCGCGACCTGCTCGTGTACATCTCGCCTCGCCGGCTGTCGGCACAGCTGGGGCGGTCCATAGCGCAAGGGGCTCCGGGGGTGACACGAAGGGTAAAGAACAAGTGTCGAAGTGACCTCGACTGCTGCATTCCCGGTGAAGTGGTAGCAGTGAAAACTAGAAAGTCTATCTTCTTCTCATAAACATCAGAGGGTAGATCATACAGAATCATTGGTCCAGAATCGTCGCCTTGAAGGAGATTAGCTCTTTTTAGATTTGCCGCGGCAAATATATATCTATATCTATCTATATATCTATATCTATCTATCTATCTATCCATCTATCTATCTATCTATCTATCTATCTATCTATCTATCTATCTATCTATCTATCTATCTATCTGTCTCTCTATCTATATTATGAAAATGACTGTCAAACCATAGAAATTTGACAAAGATTCTTAATTTTTTTTCCTTTTCATGCTTGACTGCGTACGTAGAAAAGAGATTGTATTGTAACGTTCTTACTTTCTCCACTTACTACATACGTTGTAAAGATATAGTGTTGCAATCGTGTGGCGGAAATACACGATTTTTCGACAAAAAGCTTATCTGGTACCTATATCGCTTCCTCAAACGTTTTGTGGGCCATTTATTCCGAAAAATCTATTGACGGCAAAATGTCTCCCATGGCTCCCGGCCACGCACCCCCGCCTCGCCTGCCCGCCACGCCTCCCTGCCATTCCTTCATTACTTCGCCTTCCCCGATTCAAAACGCATGACTCTACCCCAATCGGTCGCTCCGCCCCCTTTCTCACGTCCTCCCATTCCCGCCCCTCTCCGCATTTCTCCTCTACCCCCTGCCCCATTTCACCCTGGTCTGTCCCATTTTACTTCTTCCCGACTTATCTCGCACCTTGACTGCGAAGAGGGTTTTCAGTCGCCAACGCTTTCATCTCCTAATGTTCTTTGTTGGAAACAGGAATTTCTAAGCTGCATCCCGTGGGAATAATTATTACTTCTTTATTTTAAAAAACCGGGTCTTCTCTCTTGATTCTTCTGAAAAATTAAAGATCTTTCTTTTTTCTTGCTTCTCCATGTAAGTGTAGTAAAACGTATCTGAACCTTTGACTTAGTAACGGGAGCGAGATTGTCAAGGAGGAATTACACAAAAAATGTTAATATCGTAGGCCCTAAGTCATAGCACATTTCAACAATGAGCGTTACCGATTCCTGTTCACAGACAATCCTTATTTTCAAATGATTGGGCAATCATTAGATTGGACAATTTTGTAATAATAATGTATCATCACTATGCGCACAGTTTTGCCTTCACGATTTACTTCGTAAAAAGTAAATGTATTGTAATTAGGCACCGGAAAATGGCGATTTTTTAACAGAAAGCTGTTATTGTCGGGCCCTGGTAACCAGGTCCCGGAAAAGAGTTCTTTCGCGGAATCATATGATATGAAATGTAACATTTATCACCGGGAATTCATCGGGAGCAATTGATAAAAAAACTGTTGCGAAATTCATCGCAACCAGAAGTACTGGCTTTAAACCTAGGAGGTATGCTGCACAAATCATGCTATTGTAAGCCATGTTTGTCTTGGGGGAGGGTGAAAAACACTCTAAATTAAAATGTACCACACAATTACAGACAGTTTGGCAATGATTCACTTTCAATGTAAACAATGTGGACTAATATTGAAGACAGAAAGAAAGAAACTATGGGAGCCAGTCACCCTATTAGTTATTACCAGCTTGCGAAAATGAAAAATCATAAGAGAGACTAAATTGAATAAAAATATTTTCTAGAGCAACATTCAATACTTTTCTTGTAACTATTTACAAATAATTATGTAAATGTTTCGTTCACATTTACAACCTGCTAGTGTTTATAGATTAACAATGTACGCAGGCAACAATATAACAATCAATGTTAAGCAGATGTAATAAATGGTTGGGAAGTTGTTTAGCGACTTACAAAAACATACTACTTTAGAAATGTAATAAAGAGTCAAAAGAAATTTCATTTTGTTAGTTACGCATATGTCGTACCCCATTAGAACAGGTAGTTTGCTGTAGCGCAGTGTGTGTTGCCGGTTGCATCTGCACGTGATTGCCCCTGTTCAATAAATATTATTCGAACTTCATTTTCTGTTCTATATGATTGAGGACTGAGGGTAATTCCCTCTCCAGTAGTTGCCCACATGCGTTATCTCGCGACGATGGTTTCTTGTGAATGTTACCAAGCCGTCGTATTTCCTTAGCGTGAATATACAGAGTGGGTTATGAATACGAGAGGCAATTCGTCGACGGCGGCTGTTTCGGGCGCGGGCGCGGCGTCTCCCGACGATGGGGGGGGAGGGGGCATTGCGGGCCACCCGCAATTGCGCGCTGACCTGAAGGACGCCACCCCCCCCCCCCCCCGCGCGCTAACGCCGCGCCGTCGATATTGCGTGCGTGAATATTAGCTCTCCCCGCGGCGCGGTTGCGGAGGACGACGGGGGGGGGGGAGCCGGGCGGGGCGCGCCACAAGGCGCTAAATTGTTTTCTGGTATCGATTTTCCCATTATAAGCGGCCCCCGCGGAGTGCCCGCGGAGCGGGGAAGGGCGGGGCGGGGCGGGGCGGGGCGGGGCGGGGAGGTCGACGGGCCGCGGAGGGCCACGCGTCTTGCGGACGTTCCGCGCTGCGCGAAGGCCTCCTGGAGACGTCCTCGGGAGACGGTGTTGCGTGCGTGGGGAAGAGGCCTCGCTTGTGGGGAAAGGCTACGAAATTTATTTTTTAAAGAACTAACTATTTATTTAACTACTGCCCTGCAGCAACAACAATTTTGCTGAACAATACCACACAAAAAGGATTTTTGAAAAAGTAACTCTATAATTTAGTGGATTTAATATAAAAGTTAAAGAAAATAAAAGAAAATAAATTTGTAACTCCCTAGTAATAATATTTTTAGGAGAGATGTGTGTATTAATTCAGAAAAGATAAAAAATTACGAAAAGAAAGAATTAGAAGCCAGAATTTTAAACAATATTCACTAATAGACATAGTAGAGCGTAAACATCCACACTGTATAGTAAGAGGCGTAGGGATGTTGTAGAAGAAATGTGCACTGATTGTACTTCTCCCCCATAGTTGACAGTTTATAAAAATTGGTAGAAAATAAATAAAAATTTAATATAAAATCTTAAAGGAGATATACAGATGTCTGTGCAACGCGTAGATATGTATACAGTGTTTGGAGAGATCAACTGAAGGATGTGGAGAGCCCCGCTGTCGACCGTATCTTGGATCAGTCACTGCAGTACCATCGCCATCCCCCTCTTTCGCCCGGGGCAGCGAGGCTGGAGACGCAACGTCTTAAGAAAACCTGCGCGAAGCAGTTTCCTCACGAGTGGCGGTGGCGAGACAATCGATAAGGATCCGGAGCCTCGCGACTCAGCACCGAATCAATGGGCTTTGTGCGAGGTGCGATTCGGAAGAGCACGTCTGCGCCGCACTCGACTCCCCGCTCCCCCCGCCAGCCGTCACCCCGCCGCGCCTCGCCCCGCTCACCCACGGCCCTACCGTCGTCGTCCTCCCGCGCCGTCCCGGACGCCGACATCCACGATCGACCTTCGCGTCACCGGCCTCCTTCCACCGGCCTCACCGTCACCGACCGTCTCGGCAACGACCACCCATTCACCACACTCCCCGTCACCAACCTACCTTCATCCCATGTGATCTTCACCGACCTTCTCGACAACGACCCTCCCTCACCACACTCCCCATCAGCGACCTACCCTTCTCCGGTCTCTTCTTCAACGACCTTCCCGTTACCATTCTCTTCTCCCACCTCACCGTCACCGACCTTCTCGAAAACGATCCCCCCTCACCACACTCCCCGTCACCGACCTACCCTTCTCCGATCGCTTCTTCAACGACCTTCCCGTCACAGTCCTCCTCTTCTCCGACCTGCCCGTCATCGCTGTTCCTATCAGCAATGTCTCCATCACCGACCTTCTCGTCAACGACCTCCCCTTCACGGACTTCCCCTTCACTATCCTTTCCGTCCGACGTTCTCTCGACGGACCTCCTCTCACAGATCTTTCCGCCATTGATCCGTCCACCGAACTCTCCGACCTCCCCGTCACCGACCTGCCGCGCCTCGACCTTTCCCTCACCAACCTTTCCGTCACCAATTTCGGTCACCGATCTCCTCGTCATTCTTCCCGGGCATTTGCTCGTTGGTTCAGAAACTGAACGAGAAGCTGATCGAGACGGATCCAAAAGCTGAAGTCTTCACGCACACATTTTTCACTGTCAATGTCAGTGTAATTACAGTAATGCAGGTCCGCCCGGCGAAGAGGCTCCCGAGCTTGAAATCGTTTCGGCGCACGTGGCGCGTCGTGAGTCGCAGACCGATGACCCGTTCTACCAGAGCGGAAGCAGGTTCACAAACGTCGTGATGAAGTTGTGGATTGGGCCAAGGAAACACGTGGGTATTTAATAAAGATGCATTTTATAATTTTTATAACATTTCAATGTCAATTGTACGATTAAACCAAAGTCATAAAACTTCCATTCATTATTCAAACTTTGTTCATTTTACAGAAAGGGTCCGGCAGGATATGATAGAAAATTAGTAGCGCCACAAGAGCACTTGCTTTGTTACATAATTTTGCAATTGTAGAAAATTCAGAGTTCAATGAAAAATCTACCAGCAGCATATTTATAAGTGTATTTTGCTTTATTACAGAGAAAAAATAATCAAAAAAAGTTTGGAACCGTTTCTTGGAATTTTTTATATTGATTTTTTCTTCAAAGAAAGACAATTGTAACTTTTGAAAATTCAGAGTTCACCATAAATTGGACCTACCCCATTTTTGTAAGCTCTATGGATTCGTTTTCGAGAAAAAATGAAGCAATTTGGACCCGTTCTTAGGAAAATAGTTTTAATTTATTCTATTTGACGCAATATTACGGGAAAACTACTCATGTTTTCGAAAAATCTTACATGCCTTTAAATATCTATCATTGAACAATTTTTAAGAAAAGGATTTTAAACCATCGTAATTTTAGAATATTCTCCACGTTCAACGAACGTGCGATCTGCGCCATTTTTTAAGCGCCTTTTGCTCTCTAGGAAAAATCTCAAATTTGGAGCCATTTTTTAGAATATTTGAACATGTTAAAAATTAACCTAAAACACCCGCATAATCAAATATATTCATTTCAAAATCGTAACGGGTATGCCAGTTTTAGAAAAAATGGTTTGGACGGTTCAGGCGGTAGGGTTAACGAGAGACGGAGTGACGGACAGACGTTTTGCCGGATACCAATTTTTCGGTATGAAGCCTCCACAACACATGGATTCTGTCTATCTAGCTGTGTAGGGTGGAAAGCCCGCCACTGTCGGGTCGAGTCCTAGCACATCGCGGTCAGTGTCGATGCAGAGAAAACTGTAAGGCATCTCTGTGCTAAATGAGCCAGTCATCCGCACCAAAGGGCGTTGAGTACGCGTAAAGAACGCCTCGTTTGAAACAGGTGAGCTGTGGAGGACCAGTGGCGGATCCAGCCAATCATTGGAGTATGGATGATGTTTGTTAAATAATAAACATATTTGTTATTATATTTATGTACTATAGATGTGAGACTATACAATATTACTGTTTAGGCCATTACTTCGAACATAAATATATATTTAAATCAATTTTGCCAAATACAGAAAGGTAAACTAAAGCTAGGCCTTTTGGGAGGGCATGCCCCCCGGTCCGCCAGTGTGGAGGACCAGATCCTGTGGAGACCAGAGAGAGACCTCCAACCTGACCTACTGCCGTCCTGTTTACGTCGCGCGAACTCGGAGTCTGAAGTTGACGCTCGCGCCGTCGCGTCTCGCGGGAGCTGTTGCTTCCCGACGTCCGCCTGCCGCGCCGCACACCGCGCGGCTTGTTTCTCCGCTCCGCTCGGCTCCCGCTCCGCTCGGCTCCGCTCCGCCCGGCCGCGCGCCTGTTTACAAAACATTTCAAGCCGTAACGTGACACGTTTTCGTCACCGGCATCCTCCGTTTATTTCTAGTTTTCGTCCGGAAGCGATCTTCTTTCCACGCCGCCCCGCCGTGTCGCCGGCTGCTTCGCTCCCCAGATGTTGCCTCGCGGGGGCTGCCTGCCTGGGACGGCTCGTGGCCGGAGGAACGGCTTCGTGTGGCGCCACGCTCGCGCTCCTGCGAGGCGCCTCCGAGAAGGAAGGTTCCGTGTGTCGTCACCAGAAAGAAGTATCAATTGCATTTGAAAAGTCGATTGTAACAGATACAGCTCATGCTTAACTGTTTTTCTTCACGATCATCACCAGTGCTGAGACGTTCATCATACCATGGGATCAACATTTGTATGTGTGTCGTAGAAATCTGGCGCCGGGGATAGATACCAGTGTTTTACACAGTCCTGAAACACTACGTCTCTGCGCGATACGCGTAATGATGTTCAGACAGGAATTTCTTAAGAAAACGTGAAAATCGTTGGGGGCGTGATGCTGATTGCAGGGTGGGTGGCCAAGCAACTTCCAGTGGAACTGCTGCAGAACATGTATTGTGTATAGCCGAGTGTTATCGTTAAGGAAGTCAACACCTGCACTGAACATGTCGCGTCCCTTTTTCTGAATGATTCTTTGCAAATCTGGTTAGCAACGTTCCTAAAATGGAATTAAAAATGAGCCCCCTCGCGAGGGGGGTTCGCTCCCGTTCGCGCCCGTTCGCAGAGGGAACAGGAGGGGAACCAGGTCCACGGGGAGGATGGTTGGGATGGAAATGGGTGGAAATGTCCTATATCTGAAACTATATATGAATTTGTGTAATGTTCTCATATCTGCTGAATGAGCATAGATTATAAAAATTGTGTAGACATTTTTTAGAATGTTCGGCTTACAAGATATTCTTACAATAATGTTATTTTACTTCAACCTCGGTTCATGGTTTACTTCTGTTTTTTTGTGTCGACTTTGTTCAGCAGTTTTCTCAAATTGGCATAACATTTTACTTTTTCTACGCGTCTGAATAAATGAAGAATTTACGTGGCTTTTTAGCTCTATTATTCTTTCCTTTTCCAGCGATTATAATATTACCACTCAGGAAGAACTGAATTTAACATAATCCATAACGACACTAATAATTTCGCGGATGCCACTGTCGAATTCTGTTGTTCAGTTTAATTATATTTATTTGTTTCTTTCTCAAATTGTTTTTCTGAATAAGAACGTCTTTCACCTTACAATAATAGAACTGCGCGTTTCAAAGAATGAGTAAGGAATTATATGGTCGCAATTCGCGGAATGATCATGTCTTGTCAAAGTGCACTCTACAATTTTTTCAGGAGGCTGAGGTCTACCGTTCGTAAACTTGTCGATCGTATTGTACCACTTCAGATGAAGCCAAGCTCTTGTCTTCATGGAGCATTTCGTCGTTACTTGCTTCAGGTTCATGATTATTTCTAGAACTGAGATAAAAAGAAATCAGGGAAATTATGCACCGCTTAAGTAATATTGCAGCAATATATTGAACAATATTATACTTTTGACTGGCATGTTAGTATTCTTGTTCCCTTCACAAATTACAATTTTAAGTAAATTAGGAATTTGTTCCTGTATATACTTGTCATGAATTGGTTCCGACTAACATTTTATGTTCAAAAACTATTTCGAAGCTTCGATGATATTCATATTGGCACTTCACTAACATATTTAGGTCAATGATAGAACAAATAACATGTAATGTGTTAAATGTAGCTTAAGCAATCATTCATTTATAAATGTAGCTACACTATCTGTGCACGTTTTGTCGAACTTCCTGGGAAATGTGTTATTCAGATAATCGTTCTCCGTGATCACGCAGCAGTAAGCCCATGTCTTTGCCTATAGGACACGATAAAGGATTTGAGCAAAAATCTGTAGCAGCCTATGCAAATTGTTTTTATTACACGAAAGTGAATATTACCTATTAATTATTGTCAAAAACGCTCGTTGCTACCTGTGTTTATAAGTCAACTTAATTTGTATATGACTTGGGGAGAGATTCAACGGCTCAAGATAACATATTCAGATTGCATTTTTAGCATAGTTTTTGAGTTAAATAAATAAAAATAAATGAACAAAAAGTAAATATTTCTATCTTGTTCATTCCCACAACATGCGTTTTCAACGAAGTACAAACGTGTGAGTGGTGCCCTGTTTTTCGGGCTGTAAATTGCTCTACCGTTTCGATATCGTGTTCGTCATTACAGCTTCCTGTTTGCGCCCCGCCTCGTCTCGAGCGGCACAAACGCGGTGTTTTCTTTACTTAGGAGAAGGATAATAGCCATTATAGGATAATAGCCAAAATCTGTAGCTGCCTTTGCAAATAGTTCGTATTACGCGGGAGCAAATATTTCCTTATTAATACTTGTCAAATAGCTCGTTGCTACCTGTGTTCATAATTCAACTCAATAATGACTTGGGGCAGATATTGCAGAGCTCTAGAAAACATGCACATATTGCAGTTCTTTCTGTAGTACGTCACAGAGAATTTTAACTCTTTCTGACGTTAAATAAATAAAAAATAAACAAATACATGAGCATTTCTTTCTTGTTTGTGTCCAAAACATGCGTTTTCAACGAAGTACAAACGTTTGTGTGTGAATGGTGCGCTGTTTTTCGGCCTGTAAATTGCTCGCCCGATCCGATGCCGTGTTCCTCATTACAGCTTCCCGTCTGCGCTCCGCCTCGGCCCGCGCGGCGCAAACAGGGTGTTTCGCCGCCCAAAGGAAAAGACGGCGCGGCGGCAGGAAGCCGGAGATGCCACGGCGGCGCGGGGAAGCGGGAGGGCGCTGAGCCGAGCTGGGCGGTGCGAGTCGGGGCGGGGCGGGGCGGGGCGGGACAGGGAGAGTCGGGGCGGGGCAGGGAGAGTCGGGGCGGGGCTGGGCGGGGCGGGGCGCGGCTGCGCGGGGCGGGACGGGGCGGGGCGTGGGGGGAGGGGAGGGGCGTGGGGGGCGGGGCGGGGAGGGGAGGGGAGGGTTGGGGAGGGGAGGGGCGGGGCGGAGCAGGGAGAGTCGGGGCAGGGCGGGGCGGGCGGGACTGGGCGGGGCGGGGCGGGGCGGGGCGAGGGGGGGCGGGGCGGGGAGGGTAGGGGCGGGGAGGAGCGGCGGGAGTTGGGCGGGACGCGGCCGCCGGACACGACTGGAATTGTGGACACACGTCAGCGCCCGACGGAGGGCGGAGGCACGAGGACCGTGGCACCAAACTGCCCGCAACTGGGCACAAACTGCAAGTGTGAGTGAACACTAGAAAGAAGTATTCAAGAAGTTTCGAGGTAGTTGAATTCGAAAATCGTGATGAAATTTCGAAATTCAAAACTATTACTTGAAAAAGAATCAACCGGATATCCATGGAAAGAAGGGTACACGGAATCTCGAGGTCGCTGATTTCGAATACCATAAAAATTGAAGCAGCTATGCTAGATGCTGCTTAATGTATGCTAGAGAGGTGGTTGAGATGGTTGAGTATGTTGAAGGTGGCTGAAAAGAATGAAATGTTGATATGGGGCATCGCAACAAAATGGTGACACAAAACGTTGCAACTATGTGCAGCTAAAGGCGCATTATTGTGATTAGTGATATTCTATTTGATTTTATTAGCGTTTTTCAAAGTGGTAATACACGGAAATAAAAATATAATGCACAATATTCTTGACCGCTGTATGGTGCATAGGTTGCAGTTAATGCGTATCATAACATCAATAAAATTAAAAATTGCACACATACTTAAAAATATTTTTAATCTATCGTTACAAGTGTCTTCTATACGGAAACCAACGGGCATCCATTGCATTTAGTGACTGAAAATTCCGAAAGCGCTCCTTCAATGTTCGCGTTAGGGCCATGTGTGGGCCACTTCGTGCCAGTGTGCGGCGATGGCGGCGGCGGCGGCGGCGGCGGCGACTGCGCGACAGCAACAGCAACGAGTTCGTTACGTCGCGGCGCCGGCGCGGCGTCTGACAAGCGCGTCGCGGCCGTTTCCGGTGCAGCTGCTCCAACCCCCCGCCCCCGCCCCCGCCCCTCACCCGCCCGTTGCCTCCGGTGATATGTGCACGCAATTCCAACTTGCAGTGATTTTTATAGGGCGAGTCAACAGTGGTGCCGGCGTGGCCGGCGGCGGGGAGGGCGGGCGGGGGCGGGGGTGTAAGGCGGCGTTGGCACCCTGAGTGGCCAGGCGGAGCGAATGTCTGCGAGAGAGGGCGGGGGAGTGGACGGGCTGAATGCCAGTGTGCGCCCGGAAGAGGTGGGAGTGACAGAGTGGCGCCGACGGCTGGAAGAATGTGTGCCAGGATTATCTGGGAGCTCGGCCGAGGTAAGAAACGTGTCTTTGGGGGGCGGGAGAGAACATTGAAAGCGAAAGAAGGAACAATAACACAAATGTGTTAGGCGTCTAGTACATCTCACACGATTCGCGTATTAAATTGTAAAACGTTAGTTTTCACAGATTCTCATAGATTGAAGAGCCAGAAGATGAAGATGATGTGAATAGTTATAGCCCTGCATTGATTTCTGTATTATAGTACAACGTTAGTCATACCCAAACCGTCATTCGATATAATTGAAACTATTTTTACTAAACAAATTATTATTATTATTATTATTATTATTATTATTATTATTATTATTATTATTAATGCTCACTAATAATAATACCTACTACTATCACATACAGATTTCAGTATAGTAATAAATAGTGAAAACTTGTTTTAAATGATAGATATTATTTTAAAACATTTGGTATAAGTTTCAGATAAATAATAATAATAATAATTATTATTATTTCTATTGTAAACTATTTTATTAAAATTTATTTAATCTACTTGTGAATATTTTACTTTCTGTGAAGGTAAGTCTCTACAGGTGCTGCTGGCATTTTGTTATAATAAAGAGGGAGATGTTGCAAACTCCACACGTGGCCCTGCAAGTGCCAAGTGCCTCCAGGTGAATGACAACTCGAATGTTTGGAGAAAGTAATACAATCTCCCGAAAGCGCCCATCAATCTAAAGTGTGTATCGAATATTTTCCACGACTGATTTGTTCCCAAGCCGGTGGCTCTCGTCGGCCCAATGCTGTCGTTGGGTCGCTACGGCCAAGCGGCGCAGTCAAGACGTCGTGACCGAGTGGGGATGGGGGTGGGGGTGGCGCGGGGCCGGAGGGCGGCCAAGTCCTCGCCAATTTCCGCGCCGCCCCCGCTGCCTCCATTTATCGCCGCCCCCGCCGCCGCTACCGCCGGCACAACAAACACTGCCTTGTGTCTTCCGCCGCAACCCCCGCTTTCTCGACGCTCTCCTAGAGATTCGCTTGGCGCAGGCGAGGGCGACTGCGGGGCTGGCAGTGCTAAGCAAGGCGAAGGCAGGACGAGCCTGACATGAGATGGCCGGCGAGGGGGAAGGCGGCGGAAGGACACGGCGTAACGAGTGGCGCTGCGAGGGCGGAAGGAGACGGGCAGCGGGCAGCATGTTGTGAGGAAGCGGAATAAGACGCCGAGGAGATAATAATAACAATAATAATAATAATAATAATAATAATAATAATAATAATAATAATAATAATAATAATAATGTCTTTATTAATGGCGAATCTCAGGCCAAGGGGGCCTGCTCTTCCGACTAACCACTGAATTTACATACATTTAGAGTAGTCACATTTTAAGAGGGGAGGACAAGCTGTACATTTACGTCTGGGAGAACAAATCTAGAGACCATCCCGGCATACGCCTTAAGCGATTGAGTAAACCCAGAAAAAAACAGAAAACCCAGAAGGGATGGAAGAGATAAAGGGTAGCTGGAGGTGGAGGAGGTGGAAGTAGAACACGGGAAGTTGTTTTATTTTTATTTTGGAGGGTTATTTGGAGGGACATGGCCATTTGCCCTAGTTTCGCACCTGTATTCAGAAGAAGTTCAATCAATGAGCGTCCCGTGATGCGCCCGGGTGTAATTCTCACTTTTTCAGCCAGATGTGGGCCTCCGTTTACTGTAATTGAACTGTCTGGTTGGGAAAACATGAGATCTCGTTAGGATGGGAAGTTTCCTGAGAGATTTAATTTTGACGATCACTTGTCAGGGTTCTTTTCCGTTCGACAAGCACGAAATGGCCGCTGTGATATTTTCCGCCTTTTGAAATGGCGCGCCCCTCGGACGGAATAGAAAATGCGCATAGGGGTGCAGTAGCCATTAAGCAAACCACTTGGGAAGAGGTTTAAAGTAATGAGGTGGGGAGGTGAGGAGGAGTTGTCGGGGAGCGCCTGAAACACGTCGAGCCACAGACCCTCCATTTACCACGCAAAACTCGTCCGGTCGGTTGCGACTTTATGCGAATTCACCTGCAAATAGTGGATATTAAAAGGTGCAAGCAATCCACATTAGCAGAGATTTGACTGTTTCAAGAAGACTATGAGCATCTTTATCTTTGTAACGATCCTGAGTACCGAGTATTTTAGGCCGTACCTAAGATGGATGGTTTGATAGGTAACAGGTAATGATAACATGAGTAAGGGCACGATTTTAATAATGATGGAGCAATGGACGAATAAGAGATGGGAAATGTGAGAACCCGAAGATAACCTTTCGGGAACCCGCTTCGTCCACCTCAAATTTCAATTCGATGAAACGGGCTCTCAGCCCCGGTCCCCATAGATAGGTGGGCTCTGAGAACTACGCCACTGCTTAGAACAACGGACAAGATTAAAAAAAATTCAGAATGGCCCTTTGGGCATTAGGCAGGCATACCCGAGGTGCGGAGGCCATAGGAAGTTGCCGACTACTCGTGTATTAATTAATTTTTTATTTATTGATTTAACGTCATAAACAGTTAAAACCTGTGTGTGACGTATGGAGGAAGTACACTCTGTACAATTGGGAAACAACGATCTTTTTTGGCAACATTTCATGGCAATAAATATTCTCTCCCAGTAACTGTAGCTATTTTATTGACAAATGAGCAACGCAATTTGTCTCTTATCCCTTATCGTGTCCCATATGATGGAATCGACTCACTACACGAGAAACAGGGAGACGATTTTTCGTTGGAACTGTGGATGAAATAAATTGCCGTTAACAATATCCCGCAACCGATAGCAGGCCTCGAAGCCTTAGATAATGAAAACTCCGGTGAGACGTGAACGTTCGTAGAGCATCACCGACAAACACTCGTATTTAATTTCTTTGTATCTACGAGTTTCCATGGCGAGACCTCAAGAATGTCCGCCGAACGGCTATCTGATCTTGGTGCACTGACGGGAACACCGCCTACATACACCGCCCCTAAGAACTGAAAGAAATACCACAAGAAATCCACATACAATACGCATACGTTGCTACTCATTGTAGATATTGAAAAATTAAAATCGAAAAGCAAATGTGTCAACTAAATTCCTATTCGCTGTTTAACTATGTCTGTACCATTAGAGAAGATGCTAATTATCAAAAAGGGATATGATATGTAATGTTGTATTAAAAAAATTGTTAACAGTTGTACTGTATAGTTATAAAAATTAAATATGCCTGTAACAAGTATTGTACGGACGCCGCCACATAAAATTGGTAACGGTAATGCCACATCCCTGTCTTTCTGTACTTTCTAGCAGTGTTTACGAAATTTAACATTTTAGCAACCAGATGGCGTTATCCTCCGTACAGTGCTGTCAGAATGTACAGAAAGACTGGGATTTAGATTTTGCCGTTACCCATTTTCTGGGTGCCGATGGTGGCAGAATTTTCGAGCCTGGCTACAAAGCTGGGGTCAAGTTCAGTCCCTCTCTGGAGGCGAATCCTTGCGGGTGGCTGCTCTAATCGATGGTTTTCTGTGATTTCTCCCATCAATATCTGGCGTATGCCGAAGCAGTGCCCTAACAATAGGACCGGGCGCGATCTTTCCTTCCTCTTCCCTCACCCTTTACACACATCTATACATACATGCATTACATTACCACACACGCCGAGGGACCGGGTGGAAGCTTAGAGCTCATCTCGGCTGAGGCGGTGCCTCGCCCTAGGAGATACCAGGTTGTGGAAAACCCCGTTAGCCGACGGTAGGTCGACAGATGTGACCATCTCTCTGGCGATTTTCACTACACTTACGGGACTCATGACGTTCACGCGGCCGGGAATCTTCAATCAATCAATCAACCTTTCCCCGGCGGAGTGAGCCAGCTCCGCCATCTTGAGAGACTCTGATCTCTCACGTTGTCAGGCTCTTGTTTTGTTGCTTGTGCTTATTACTTTTTGCTTTGTGTATGTACAGGCTTAATTTTAAATTAATAAACAGCCGCTGTCAAATTAAATTCTCCCCGGCGCAAACATTAATGTTAAAGGTTACTAAACCAGATTTAAAACATCCATGTTTTGTCGATGTGGCGAATGAGCGAAAAGCTAAATAATGAACTGTAAATGACTACAGAGTGGATTTAGAAGCAGTAAAAGTGTCTCGTATATGCCGCATATTATCCACAAAAAAAACATTAAAATATTATCAAAATATGCCCTATAAAATTTGGGCATTTTAATAAAAAGAATTAAAACGCGTAAAAATGTTGAATTGTAGCATTATGTCTCTATTAAATATTTCAAACCAGAACAAAAATTGTCAATTGAAACTAAAAAATTTAAAACAATTTTACTTTATAAACATATTGTAATGTCACGCATAACAATTAATTCATTTCATTTAATTTACCTTTACATATTTGTTTACCGTGGCCTAATAATTTATAATAGATGAAGGTAATAAAACATTTCAAAGATCTCGAGTCGTTAGTTATCGTCTGTTGAGGATGACGAGAAAGAATATATTTTTTGTAAATAACCAATTATATATATATATATATATATATATATATATATATAATAAGTTAATCGGTTATGTATTTTGATCATGTCCTGTAGGAGAATGCTTTGATTTAATGTGATATGAAATCTCTAAATGAATTCATTGGAGACTGACAATGGCGGAATGTTTTGTGTTTTTAAATTGTTGAAATTACTAATCATGATGCAACTACAAGGCGCACTTTAATTTTTATTCCCTTATTTTTTTGGTCTACAATGATTTGCTTATATATTATTATAGTTAGATATTAAGTTTGCGATATTTAACATTTCGCATACTTCATATTCAACAACAGGCGAAAACTGTGTGAATGTACAAATGCATTGTTATTATTTTCCCCCTGATTACCTTGCATTTTTCTCTAGTGTGCAGAAACAAGCAGGAACCTGTATTTACTAGGCTGTCCGGGTGACGCCGCGTCCATGGCGAAGGTGCCGACGTTTCGGTCGCCATTCTGCGACCTTCCTCAGGCCATTATGCCCTGAGGAAGGTCGCAGAATGGCGACCGAAACGTCGGCACCTTCGCCATGGACGCGGCGTCACCCGGACAGCCTAGTAAATACTGACTCCGGCCGCGGAAGCCTACGCTCTCAAGCAGGAACCTACAAGTATGCAAAATTAAAGGTAGGAAGAAAGCTCTAAATGTTAATAAAGAAATATTATTTAAAAACTGTAAAGAAATTTGATAATTATCCGAAAAAATAACACAGAATATAAGCATTTAAGTACTCATCACGGCGTCTCATTTTGCCATTTGAAAATTGCCTTTGATTCAGCTCCCACTCGGGGTCTAAGTGGTCCACCCACACTCGAGAGCCATGAGAGCTTCCTGACTGCGCTGCTGGGAGATGGCCAATATTATAATTTCCTCCTCGCACCACGCGATACGAGAGTGGGAAGAGGCGTCGAGGCGGTGCATTGGGAGCGGCGCGATCAACAAATGAATCCGACGATGAAGACATGGCCGGCACCACCAGCACTGTCTGCCGCCACTAACGCCACCGGCAATCCGCCCTCTGTGTCCGCCACGCCACTGCCGCAATCATCGCCATTGCCGCTACCAACGCCACCATCGCCATCATCACCGCCGCCACCACTACCATCACCACCACAGCCACCGATGCCACCATAACCGCCACCGCCACCACCACCACCGACGCCGCCGCTGCCGCACCGTACTGCCGCAACCGGCACCACTATACCCCCTCTACAATACTCCCAGCGTAACCCCCGCAACTAGGGTTTAGGAAAACCCCGCAAACGGCTCTGCAGCCGCCGGTACCCGTGTATAAACGTCCACCGCCACCGCCATCGCCGTCGCCGTAAGTCCTCTCTGTCGCCCTGCAGTCGCCGACGGCGCGGACAAGCCGTCATTTTTACAGCGGCTCCGCCCGCGCGCAAAAAGCCCCAGGCGCCGGGGCGCAGAGGTCAGAGGTCGTTGGGGCGCCGTCTCGGCTTCTGCGCCGCCTCCCGGGCGCCTCGCAGACTCTTTGGACAGTCTGCTACTTTGATTATTTCTGTCTTTTGTTTATTAGAGGCGCCTTGGCGGTGCGGGGGGGGGGGGCGCCCGGGCCGAGATTAAAAGTCGCCGGCCGAGGCGTCGCCCGCCAAGCCCTGCGCACGGCCAAGAGGGAACACTGGATGCTAACGGCGACGCCGCGCATTCGGCAACCGATGCCGGGACCTGGAGGTGGACCACGAGAGCGGAAAACGACAGTAAGCGAGATGAACGGGCTACGTTTTGGGATGCGGAAGTGACGTGATTATGTGCTTTTGAAATGTGGTACGTGGTACACGTGAACAATTTCCTCGGGAATACTTAAAATTATTTCAAATATATTAATACAATCACTCGTTTCATTAAATCTTTTTGTAAAATGTGAATGCACAGATTACAACTGACTGCTGATTTTGTTATTAAAAGCTGCGTATTACAGTGAAGTTTGAAGTAAAATATTGCTAGACAATTGACACATTTTGCTATGACAAACTTGAAAAGTATTGGGGATATTACTTTTCCCCAACTTTATCGTCATCTTCAAAAAATAAATAAAATAAATTAGCGCATAAAAATGTATATTTTCAGGAAAATGCCACCAAACTATTATGTAGCACGCTTACTGTGGTTGAACGTATTTTGACTGAGTCGAAGTATTTATTAATTTCTATACAAACTTCAATGCGAGTTTAAGTGTCTTTTGTAAATGATGCTTGGACACTAATGTATCGCATGAGACAATTATCACATGATTTTCAAATCAACGAGATATCAACCACATAGTTAATTATAATACAAATTTAATATAAAAAGTGAACAGCCATACACGTCGGTACTTATCTCGTTTTCAGTAGCTCTACGAAGGTGACAATACATATACAACTATAGTTAAACGACATTAAACGATTAAATACGGTACAAAAGTTTATGTCCCAACTAAAATATTTTCTGCTGCACAACTGTTTCCATACAATTAGAGACTATATCGAGCATCCATGAGGACAGTAATATTAATTTTAACAACATTTAGTGTATTATTTACCATTTGGATTGTATAATTCTAAAGAATCTGTAACAAGTATTGTACTTCAGATTATGGGTCAATGACCTCCATCTCGATCAGGTTTTTGTCCAGTTTCCCTGATCCTTGAGCAAATGCTGAGATGGCCCCTTGTTTGGCTTCTGGACATAAATGTAACTTGAATTTAACTTCTCCCTATAGCATGTCACACAATTTTAACTGTTTTTGACGTAAATAAGTAAATAAATAAATAGCATATGAATTGATATAAATAAACACATGAATACAATTGCATAAACACAGGAACACAGTAAAATTTATAAAAATAGAATACATTCCCTGGTACCACAATACCATGATACCATAAAACGGGGTGTAAGGTGGATGCAACTTACATTGAAAGACTCAAAGAGCAATGGCATCTGTGCGCTTTTGCGATGGTTAAAAGCACATTCTTTTAAATTGTTGTGCTTCCGGAACATGGAGAGGAAATCCGTCCAGGAAATAATTACTTTAAAAATAGTTAGGTGGATTAGAATGTACTCGTCTTCTGACGACAGTTTTTTCCCCGTCAGGTTATATTTCTTAGTCTAGCCTCTTTACCGAGACTTTGATGTGATCGGGGACCGTCGAGAGTGAATAACGTAATTGGAAAGTTGACAACGCTTTAGAACGTGTGTGGCTTAAACACCTTCGGCCTAGCCACATAGTGTCCGCTTATGCACTAAATCTGTAACAATGTTAAATAAAAATCATAATACTTTTCGAAGGTTTATTCCCGTCTAATATCTGTGGTGATAAGGGAAAAGGGAATAACTGCAATTTTTGTCAAAATCGATATAATACTAAATTTAGTATCTTTGATACTTATACTTTCATCAGACAAGATAATAAATATAGTAATCTGTAATATTTGAATATACGAGCAATGTTAAATTATCAAATAAATGGTTAAAATAAGGAAAAAGGAAATAACTGCAAAACTTTGAGGAAAAAGGGAATAACTGCATTAAAATCAATACTAAAAGTAATGAACATTAATTCACTCCTATTTTTTCTAATAGATGGCGCTACCGTGAATGTCAAAATTAATCTGTCAAAAATTATACTCACCTTTGCTCCATTAAATCTCGAAATAAACTGCTTCGATTTGAAAAATAAATCGGAGTACTCTGTTTATTTTTCAAATTGGAGCAGTATTTTTCGTACTTTAATGGAGCAAACATTCTGACAGGATGGGCGCTCCACGGCCCTTAACGTAACGTAATATGTTAATTATATTAATATATTAATTTATTTAATTATAT
The DNA here is from genome assembly GCA_038098605.1 of Gryllus longicercus. Lineage (NCBI taxonomy): Eukaryota > Metazoa > Arthropoda > Insecta > Orthoptera > Gryllidae > Gryllus > Gryllus longicercus. Next base: position 885,964 of record JAZDUA010000381.1, read on the forward strand.
ATTATTATTATTTATTTTCATATTACATTATTATTAAATTACGAATTGTGTATCAATAATTTATTTCAAAAACGGAAAAATGTTTTAAAATCATTTTAACTGAAAAGTTTAACTACAATTTAATTTAATAATTCTTATTTCGTAAGTCAAATACTACAAAAATAGTATGCTTTTATTAATGATTATATAGTATATGTATGTATTCACTCCATAAAATTAAAATAAAGATAAAAATAAAGGAAAATAATGATAAATAAACATTTATGGAAAAAGGAATAACTGCAGATATTTAGGAAAAAGGGAATAAGTGAAAAATTAACATTTAATTACATTTATTATTATTATAAAATATTTATTTGAAGTCCTGAAACTATGTCTTGTTTATACGAAAGTGTTGAGAAAAAACCTACGGTCAACTGACTTAAATCTGCAAAAATAGAATTTATGACTTTAAATGCATTTTTCTCGAAATTATGAAAATTGCAGTTATTCCCTTTTCCCTTATCGCCACAGATATATAAAAAAAGACTGTTGTGACGCAAATGAAAAAGGCAAACTGGTACTTCTAAAAAGAAAGAGGAGGATAAGATGAGGGAGGGGCAAGGAAGGAACTTGAAGGGTCTCCCCTTGAGTTACATCAATTCCGGTAAACGTAATGCATTAGTGGAATGAATTTTTACTTTCTCGCAGCCTAGTTAAGCAGAAGTAATGCTGCGGGAACATACGTTGAACTTCCTGAATGTTCGTAAATTGCAAAAGTTCACAATTTTTCCGGCTTCTTCCCAACAACTAAAATAGTGAAGATAGACATTTTTTCCTAAATTAAATGTTATCGCCAAAAAGAGATCTTGAAATAAGGCCAGGAAAAATTGTTCCAAAATATCAGTAGTTTTTGCGTTATTTGGCGTGCAATATTGGTAATTTTTGAAAAACGGCTGGGAAGATGGGATGATTTGAATGAAGGGAGAGTGAGCCGTGGAGGTCGCTGGACGGGATGGTTGCTTTGAAGGGCGGCCAGCAGCGGAGCAGGCGGGGCGGAGCAGGCGGAGCGACGGGGCAGGCGGGATGGGGCGGGTGGGGCGGGGAGAGGCGGGGGCGGGCACGCGAATCCGCACCGGAGAAGATTAAAGTTGGCGACCGGAACCGGAACCTCCAGGGGCCCTAAATGAAAGAAGCCGTGCGCGCGCGGCGGCGTGGGTGGTTGGGACGGGGCCCCCGCCCAAACAGTGCAAAGACGCAGGAGGGTTGCGCGGGCTGGTTCGAGCGGGCTGGCGGCAGAGGAGGTTGTCAAGACGGTGGCCGCGGCGAGACCCACCTCAGGATATCAATATTACTAGTTTCCAATGCACGCAGAGATGTTTGAAAACTTTGCACTCTCCAGTCATGTGAATGGTTTTGTTCGATAGTAGGAACTCGGAAAACAATCCACGAACAATCAGCCCGAACACTCCTTCGACCGCTAATGGTAAGAAACACTGGCTCTTTTCCATTACGGGTATACAGTGCGCCAAGAAAGTCTCTGCACTGGGCCCAAATAGGGCCTCCTATTAAAAATTGCATTTATGTTAGTGGTAACTAGATCATTGGGAAATAAAAGAAGAGGTCAACACTTCCAACATTTATCCTGATTATGACGAGTACGCAATTTACGTTTCATTTGTTACAAGCAGCAGCTCGTGCTACCAATTAATTTATGTTGCACACCAGGAAGTTGCTAGAGACTTTCCTGGCGCGCTCTATAAGCCACATTCCTGTTTCATGAAGGGCCGAGTGTTCAATAAGGGACCTCCGACTAGAACTGACTGAATTCGCGGACCACTTCGCTTTATTATAGCTCTAATCCCACCCACGGAATTCTCTTGTACGCGCCGATAGCAAAAATTTACTTTCCCTCACACGTGAATGAGCGATTTTATTATTTGAGTGATAATCACCAGGGTGCATATCTGCGCCTAATGGGGTGCTTAAGATACCGAATGACCCGCGCCGAGAGCCGTTGGCTCAGCCCAAACATATTAACGCTTTTTTACAGCGCCATAAATTGCTCACCGCATTGCGGACTTGTCGGCTCGCGTTCGGAGTTTGTGTGCCCAGTCCATTCCACTGGACTCGCCGGAGTCCTTCATGAAGCCGGACTGCTCTGCTGCTATGTTTGTGCAAACGGTCACGTGCGAGTGGTTTGCGGCATGGTTGGGCAAATGAATTTATGGCCAGACAGTGCATTATCCAGATGGTGATTGAGTGAAGCTTAAATATACTCAAATTTGCTCTTAAACTGTATTAAATTTCACAAATGCTTTGAATACGAGTCATTTCAAAGTTTGTTCTGAGAATGGTGCCACCTGCATTTTGACGTTCTCAAATTCTATATTTTAATATTTTATGTTTCACATGTATGTTTAGTAATAACTTTATATCGCTTCTAAATTGTTAGACGTCGGAATGTTCAAGAGTCTAATTCATTAATGTGTCACAACCGTCCAGAGTGCGCCCGGTGTTCTGCACATGTTTATTAGCAAACAAAGAAAATCAAATGCATATAGTTATTTATGTACCTAGAACGGAAATTGAGTCTTTGGCGTGCAGTGAAATGTCTACAGACGAGGTGACGACAGCCCGCGTTTTCAAATTAGTGGACCAAAGATACTTTTGCACGAGCTACGTACATCACTTTTTCTACCAATTCTTTACAATGAAGTCCTAGAAACGTACAAGCGTAATTCTTGGGGTAAGTCTCAATATGCGAGGCGGCAGTCATGTTGATCCCAACCGCTCCAGGGTTTGGCTTTTTCGTATTTGTTTTATATGGCCATGAGTTCTTTCATTTGCAACCAATAGTGAAAACTAGTTGTTGATTCCATACGTAAGTACTGAAAAATAAATGTTGCATTTATATCAAAAGCTGTGGGGCCATGGCCATTACGCTTATACAAGCCCTAAGTCTGCTTCGTAAAGTAGCCACTTGAGCGCCAGTGTGGCAGAGGGGAGTGGGGAGGTGCTGGGCAGAGTTTAGCGAATGTATTCCCGAATGTATGAACAGTGATTATTCAACCGGCATCTTCCGGCATTTGCAATCAATGGGAAAGGGTAAAAAATTGGGTGTATGTGTACCATTCTCTAAGCGATAATCAACGATTGTTGATATATGTATCTTTGCTTGTTCGTCATCGATTGGCTCGAGAACAACATCGACCCTTCATATCCAAAATCATTACTGGTGACGAGAAATAATGTCTTTATAATAATTTAAGAAAAATATGGGAATAGCTGACCTTAACAAAAACAACTCCCCGAACAAAAGTCATTGCTCATCCACAGAAGATTGTTATGCATCTCGTGGGGCAAAAAAAATGTAGTGTTCTACTTATTGCTTCCTTGTGGTGTAACATCACTACCGACATTTCATGCAAACAAATGAGAAGTCTTGCAGTCCAAACCAAGAAAATCAACCAAGAAGGCGTGGAGTGATTCCACTGCAAGATAACGTCCGCCCGCACTCTGCTGCCCTTACAAAAGAAACAATCCACGAGTTATCCCACACCCACCCAGCATATTCATGGCGGCGGCATTCATGGCGGCGGCGATGGTGTAACGGTTAGCGTACCGTTGTACCCAAGTTGGCGGGTTCAAACCCGATCGAAGCCGTGGATTTTTCAGGGCGAGAAATCCTTCGTACGCCTTCCTTCGGAGGGGAAGTAAAGCCGGCTGTCCCATGTTAGTAGATTTACTTGCATGTAAAAGATCCTCAAGCCTAAATGACGCCTCTGAGCTAAATTCAAATCGCCTGTTTCTCGTCCAAGAAATACCTCCTTTCTCTGATAGTTGATGAAAGGAGCGTAGCGAAATTTACGTGGTCAGACGGAAGAGCAGGCCTAATGGCCTGAGTCTCGCCACGTAAAATAAGGCATTAATTCAATTCAATTCATATTCACGTGATCTTGCGCCCTCGGATTTTCATCTTTTCCGCTCTCGAACAACCATCAAGGAACGTCCTTCCCGAAAGAATGCACTTCCAACGTGGTTCCAAACTAGAAGATTTCTTCAGACTAGAGATTGAAAAACTACCCTATAGCAGTAAGTTGTAGGAAAAGGAGAATATATGTTGATAATTGACTAGCGTGTAATGCGAATGTCTCAAGTATAATAAACATATTTTGAAAACACGGACGGACACGGACTAATAATGTCCATCTGCATCTTCATCTGCACCACCAGTCGTATCGCTGCCATCACTACCGCCTGCACCGCCGCCTTTAGTTCTGTGTGCTTCTTGCCTACTCGTTCTGCTCTCAGCCAGCACTGCAGCCCCTCCAGTGAGCCTTCCCCGCCTCCGCCTCCGCCTCCGCCCCTTCCCGCCCCCGCCGGGTCATGCATAGTCCATGGCCGGGCCGCCCGCCGCCCGCCGCCGGCCGGCTCGCGCGCGCGTTTCCTTATGCATGTAAAGGGCCGAATTTCTGGTACAAGTATTCTTACTTGTCGGAGTCGGCATGCATATTCAGGGGGGCACTCGGCCGCCCGCCTGGCCGCCGGCCGCGGCGCCGGCGCCGGCGAAGCCCCACCCACGCCCACGCGCACGCTCGCCGGCACGCACACGGCGGCGCGGCCCACGCTTCATTGTATGCCAGCCCGTTGGGGCAGCTCAGAGCCAGCATTGCCATTGTCTCTGCAGCGGCTCTGATCGGGAGGTCCAACTGTTCCGGTTCCGACAGTGTCGGATATTCTACATCAACTACGTACTTGGGTACTGCTCGGATCGGTAGTTCTCCGGGGTTTCTGCCGCCAGACAAATGCAGGCGCAGTAACTTCACAAACGGGCCATGGACCGCGTGCCATCTTCTTTCTCGCCTTATCCTCTCCCCTTCCACATATTTACACTTATATGCACTACACTGCCGCACATGTCGGGATGCCAGTAAGGCCCTGGCAGTTTGTCGCTCCTTCTTGGATGGGGGGCGATACATTACTGGGGGAGATACCTGGAAGAGAAATCTAGTAGGAGGGATATTACCTCATCCGCAAGGAGCGCATGAGGAATCAGTACAGAATGGTCGGCTCGTTTATCATTTCAAGCGGTCAAGTCGGTTTACTTTCTGCGATCAGCTACTGTCAGTTCGTTCGGTGCGTGTCACTGTTCCCCTACTTCCAGCCGTTTCGGCCGACGAAGAAACGTAGGATTGGTGACGCCGGGACGTTTAAAGCTGTTGGAGCTAGCTTGTTGTGTCAGCACTAATCACAAGACCGGGAAACCTTTATTAGGCGACCTATTGCATACAGTGGCATCCTCTCGTATTAAAGACAATCAAACAATTAATGTTTAAGTTACTTATGTTTTATTTGTATGTTGCATAAACCAGTACGTTTAGCGACCAAATTCGTCGCATCTATAAGTGTACTGTAATATTTTTTTTTTAAATTACTAATATTTCACCTTAAAATATAAAAGTTAGAATAACATTATAAAATTACAAGAATTAAATAGAATTAATCAATAGAACAAAACAAGAAGCATGGTGCAACAAAAAACAAATATAATATAAATAAACAATAGTTTGTTGTAAACCAATCAATTATGCCATTATCTTTCCTAATATGAAGTGTATGAATTAATTCCTTTCCTAAGACATGATCTTGTAGGCGGTAATTATCGCTTGTGAGAGGTCATTCTCATTTTAGGTGAAAGCCTAAATGTGCCAGCGCATCGTTTTGCATGTGCTCGCAAAGCTGCTCGAAATCGGCGGCAAATGGTGCGATGGCGCACCGGGCGCACATATTGTGACGCTCAGTTGAGTCCTCTCGCATCCTGCATTAAAATGTGCTTGTGTGATAAGTGTTACTGTGGGTGACAGTGTAAGAGGTGTAGACATTTATTTGATCTGAAATGACTGCGAGAGCACTTAACTCTTTCAACAGTGTAACCAAAAACAAATCATGCGTATTTGTTTTGCGAAGAATATGCTCTCGAGTGACTTGCATTCGCACAATAGGAATGAGCTGTAAAATTTTAGTTTTGCCATTACGGGAAGAAACATATTAGAGTATTTATTGTCGAGATTATAACACATCCAGCAAGAGTGTGAGCTGTATGTTTTTCAGTGAATTCTGTCCAATGCAGTAAGGACTGGGCCAAAAAGAGACTTTGTTACGAGCCCTGATCTAGGGGATCTTTGGAGCAAGCGCGTCTCGCTGCCGTACCGCGGTGTGAGTCGTCGTTCTCCGCCAGATAACGACCCCATTCAGTTGTGCCCGCAGTTCGTCGAATTCTCTACGTGTCGGCGAAAGTCACGATCTCATTCCGGCGGGGATGAGTGACCTGAGAGATTTAATGTACATGGACAGGTATCAGCTTTCGTTTACTTTTCACAAGCCAATGAACAATTTTCCATTCTTCGAAGATCCACCATTCCACCGGAATCGAACTCACCACCTTCGCTTCTGGTCCGCTGGCCGGCACCACCGGGGGCGGCGGACCCGCAGTGATCTGTGTACGTGTGTTTATTGTTGAATTGAATTGAATTGAATTTGCCTTATTTTACGTGGCGAGACTCGGGCGATCAGGCCCGCTCTTCCGTCTGACCACGCAAATTTCGCTACGCTCCTTTCGCCAACTAGCATAGAAAGGAGGTATTTCTTGGGCGAGAAACAGGCGATTTGAATTTAGCTCAGAGGCGTCATTTAGGCTTGAGGATCTTTTACATGCAAGTAAATCTATTAACATGGGACAGCCGGCTTTACTTCCCCTCCGAAGGAAGGCGTACGAAGGATTTTTTCGCCGTTAAAAATCCATGACTTTGATCGGGTTTGAACCCGCGAACTTGGGTACAACAGTCCGGTACGCTAACCGTTACACCATCGTCGCCGCAACTCAACTCAAAGTGTACTACTGTTGTCCAACTCAAAGTGTACATGGCCGAGAGCGTCGTGTGGGTACCGGTCGTGTTACTACGGCTAGGCCGACGTTTTCGTGCCGGGTGCGCGCTAGCTCCTATGACAGGGGCAGGATGATCTGCTACTAACAATAAGTAAATTTACTTTTGAAAACCTGGTGAACAAAACACTTAATGCGAACAGAAAATTTAGAAAAGAGTTATAATTGATAATATTGAGATGTAGCCCTTAGAATACAGAAACACTCAATAAAACGTTTAGTTGTAAGAACTTAAGATACGACATAGCACTACCACCTACAAATAATTACAAGAGAATTAAAAATGACAGTGATAATTGTTAATATTGACATGTAGTCCTTAGAATACATAAATATACGATTAAAAAGTTGTACTTGTAACATTTTATTAAAAGAGTTAAAACTATTATTTACAAATGATAAAGGGATTGTACGTGTGTGACGTGTGTGTTGTGTGAAGAGCGTGGCCTAGCGAGCAACTCGTCTCCAACTGCTGCTGTTAGGCAACCTGGGTCCCCCCAGCGACCGTCTTCGAAAAGACTACGCGAGTTCCTCTCGCGCCCTCCGAGCTCTGAATCTCCCTTCCCTCCGTCCGCGAAACAACGGAGCCCGCCCCCTCCCCCTCCCCCTCCCGCAGCGGCACCGCGAACGCAACATCCACCGGCGGCGCGAACGAACCTTCAATTGTGTCGTGAGCACCACCCCCGCCCCCGCCCCGCCCCCGCCCCGCCACGCCACGCCCCCGCCACGCCCCCTCAGCCGACACTCCGCGCGGGCGCTGCAGACGAGCTCTGTCACTTCCACGCGGGAGCCATAATTGAGTTCTATATGACTAAGAAATCACTTTGCATTTGGTGCGGCGAGGGAGGCGCCGAAGACGAAGACGGGGGGGGGGGAGGGGGAGGAGGCGGCGCCATCGGGCTGTGAGTGGCGAGGCGGTGCGCGGCGCAGACGCGGGAGTTATCTCCAAGTACGAGACGCACCCAGCTAGTGAGTTCCCTGGCCACACACGGATCGACCATCCACCCTAGAGTCCGGATCACACCAACAGCAATCTTTTATTACAACTTCAGATATTCCTGTCTGGTTAGCATAGCGCGTATCACAGTGTTGCGGACCGAGAGAGATGGACCAGGACAGACAGATGGGGCATCAACTGATATTACTGCAGACCTCTGACCAGGAGGTCCCAGGTTCGAGTCGCGATGCTTCAGTCGCTGTCTGGAGGAGAATCCTAGAGGCGGGCTGCTGTGATCGGTAGTTGTGCGTGGTTTCTCCGATCAACACTAGGCGAATACCGGAGCAATGCTCTAACAAACGGGCCACGAACCGCGCTTTCCGATCTTTCCTTCCTCTTCCTTGTTCTAACCTCTCCCCTTACACACACACACTAACGTGCTCTACATTGCCACACATACTGGAAGACCGGGAGCTTAGAGCTTGTTACGGGTAGGTCAGTGTCACGTTGGTGAAAGCACTCTAGCCGACGTGTAGGTCGGCGCCGGATCTCGCCATACAGGAGGGGAAACCCACCGCCAACTCGCGAGCAAAATCTTTTACTAAATGGGGGAATAAATACGGGAATAATGACCATAGTAGTTTACGCTTCCGGAATCACTAACAATCAATCACTGTGACGCGGGGTTGCAGGTGGTTGCTACGTATTTGTCCCAGGCGGCAAAATTCTGTGACAGGGATGGCAGCATTGATTCTGCCGTGTGATCAATGTTTCAGTTCAGGTGGAGATTTATGAGAGAACAGAGCAATGTATACTGTATTTGCTACAGTAATCTTTTACCAGAAATTGTGTATTGTTCTCCTTTAAGATCTTTGGACACTCACTCCCTGGTTGCCTCTCGTACATTTTTTGAGACGAAGAGGGAACATAGATGTTGGGTTGTGGAGGCGTGTTTTTGGACGTGGGATGTGTAGTTTTATATTGTTGTACTCTCTTTCTGTATATACTGTACTACATTATTGCAGAATACATGAAGACTGTTGTGCATAATTTATTGTTGTGTAGTTTTTGAAAACCGATTAGTGTTCAGCCTTCTTCAGGTCTCCAGTCGCGGTGAATTAGGAGGTAGTAATTCAGCGCGACGTGAGGTGGAAAGTGGAAGCGTAGTTATTCCCATCGCAATCAAGCTTTTCCTCGTGATATTGAGCGAATGCTGAGGTCTCGGAATTTCTTCTCTATGAAACTTCAGCTCACGTTGTCTTGAGCTCACATTTTGATACATATGTAGGAAGTGGGAGTTTAGTTATTTGTTCAGTGGGTGTTCAGTTCTGTGGCCAACAATGCTCGTTGATAGGCTTAATAATAATTCAACCATGACAGAATGATTACCAATTCCTGAACTCAAAAACCACGTACGTCAATACATATTTACTGTTTTCTGGATCAAATATATTAAATAAATGTATAAATAAGTGAACGAAGGAAATTAACAGTGAAGGCAGAGGGTAACGGATGCGTGGTGGCGCAGGGAGAGCGGAGGCGACTGGGGCCGCGCAGTGGGAGACGCAGTGAGGGCGAGGCGGGGGCGACGATGGGCTGTTGCGAAAGGCAGCGCTGCACGCGGCGTGGGCGACTGCGCTGAGGATGGACGTGGAGGGGGCGGCGGAGGCGGCCTGGTGGGCGCGAAGAGGGCAGCAGCGGGGGAGGTGGAGGAGACGACTGGAGGCGGCGTTGCAAGCGGGTGCGGAACGGGCAGTGGAGGTGCTGGCGGTGATGGTGCTAGCGATGGAGTCAGCGGTGCAGGCGGGAGAGGTAGAAGGGGCTGAAGCGGTGGGCGGAACGCGGAGAGGGCGGTGGCGCTGGCGGATGTGGGGGTGGCAGAACAGCAGGTGGCGCGCTGGCGTCGAGGGCGTTGCGTGGGTGCGGGAGTGGTAGCTGCGCGTGGGCGTGGTATGGTGTGCGAGGCGGGGGGCGGGATATGGCGGGGCGAGGCTGAGGCGGATCGTGGCGGGGATGTGACGGGACGGGGATGTGGCGCGGCGGGAATGTGGCGGAGCGGAGGGAGATGTCGCGGGGCGAGGCGTAGTGGCGGCGGGGGGGGGGGGCTGTGACGTGGCGCGGGCGTGGCGTGGGCGGGGGCCTCTTCACTTGGCGCAGTGGAGGAGCGCAGGCTGCCTCCGCCCACGCCCACTTTACGCGCGTTCGCCTAACGCCGCGTCGCGTCGCGTCTGCCGAGAGGTGTGGAGAGGGGGGGGGGCTCTCGCCGCCAACGCGCGCGGCTGACACTCCGCTCCGCGCGTTCAGTTTCCTTCCCCGAGAACAGGTATCCGACGCAGCGCCGCGCCGCTCCGTCAACCAGCCGCTGGCGACGAGAGCCCGCTTCACTGCCAGATCTAATTCATGAATTACCCGCGCTAATCCAGTAACACCCACGCACACTATGCTGCATACGGTGGGCGGGAGGAGGTGGACCCTGATGGGCAATTCAACAGAAGTGGTCCTACTAAAATGTCCAAAAATGCACTTTACATTAAGCTCACAGATCAGGGCTCACCATTCCTATGTGCTACACCTTTCTACTTGAAATGTATGCTTGTATCCACTACTGAAGAGAATCGGAGTCAACAGTGCTTTCTCAATTTGCTTTAAAATAGAAGCCCCGCTTTGAAAAAGTACGTTTCATTCGAAAGCCATTGGACGTAATGGTGCAGTATGTGACGTTTGCATTTACACGGATGTTTTCTGCTGCATCTGACAGTACTTGATAAACAATATGTACTCTATCCCCCCCTCTTGTGTGTAATATTGCATATGGTAACACGTTACAGTAGTGATAGATAGAGAGAAAATTCGTGCATCAGGTGTGGAGAAATTGGTACTCAAAATGGAAGAATGGGGAGTACGTTCAAAGGATGTGGTTCAAAATAGGAGTGAAAAGTGGGGAAATTTGAAACTTGAAATTTGAAATTTGAAAATTAAAAAAATTTAAAATTTAAATTTAAAAATTTAAAAATTTGCAATTTGAAAAACAACCTCACAACCTAGTAGGGCTACAACGGCAGAAACATACATTGTCGTATTGTTTCTCACAGTTGCATAAGATAATTTTCATGCGTTTATAATCAATATGTTATCGCGGCCAGCCACTGGTCCTTTTGACTCATTATCTCAACACATGCTTCTGCAAGTGTTTCAAGCAGTACTAAGATTTTAATTTGTGAAAGTTGGTTTTCGCGGTCGTATCCATTATTCGAGCAGTACTCAGGTGGTCAAACATTTCCGCGGCTTGGACACATCTAAAAAATGAGCAATTTTTGAAAATTGGAATTAACTTGCAGATAATTTTTGGGGCCATTTTAGATAGAAGGTTGAAAATGTACCATGCTCTTCATGAAGCATACCACAAAAATTAAAAATAAAACTTTCATCCTAAAAAAATCCCGGATTTCGTCAATTAAACGGACGTTAATTAAGTCTAATTTTGTTATCAAAACTATAAAAATTGTATTTTTTCGCTACTTTTTATGCAACTTCCTCTACCCGTGGAGGGACAAGCCAGGCCACTGTATTATATTGACGAACAATGTCTCCTACGCTTTGCATATCCTCGAGTATTCTTGAAAAGAACACAACATAAACTGAATTGACAGGCAGGATTTCGATGTTTCTTTTCCATAATTGCGAATTGAAAATACTCTTAGAATTAGTAATTATACGTACTCTTAATGTTAGCAATTGATATATTCCACTATTTTTTCGTTCGTGCTTTTCAGATTTGAATTGCTGGAACACATGAACTCATTAAAATAAATAACATATAAACTCGTTAACCTTTTCGCTGCTACATTCTCCGTCGGTACGCCCGGCTAGGAATACGGCCCGTTTTCCTGGTGGCGCTTCTACCTGCGCTGAGACAGTGGAATGACCCACCTTTCTCTGTGCTGAATAAGTTTCGTGCGCTCCTGACCGGTCTGCGCCTCGCAGCCACAGTGAAAGGAAAATACATTTCCCATCCTTCTTTTTGATTCGGGCTTTGGACCGACACTGGCGAAGTTAATTCTTTTTTGTTTAGTACTATTTTTTAAAATTTATTTGTTTAAATTTTTCTTTTTTATCTTATCTTTGGCTTCGGACCGACATCGGCGAAGTTGAAAATATTTTTTTTGGTTTTTAGAACTATTTTTTGTTTAAATCTTTTCTTCTTATCTTAGGACAAGATTTTTAATTATTTTTATAATAATTTTCCTGCAATTCCATTGATTTTAATATTTCTTTTTTGTGTGAAATATTTCAAAGCACGGAGCAGCACATAAAGGAACATTGCATGCTTTGCATTCGTACTTAGTTTCTCGACGCTTGTTTTGTGTACCACAAACAACACATTTTCGCCTTGGTGACCTCTTCTTAAACTGATCACCGGGTATCAGATTTGGAAAATGCCTTCCGGTAAATCGAAGGACCGCAAAAAAATGCAATGTTGAATGCAGATAACAATTCAAAATCCATCAATTAGCAACAAAACGCACCACAACTCTAAAGAACAAACTAAAATAAACCCAAGACTAATAACAGATGTCTAATACAAAACTACACGAAATGAACTGTTCAAACTGCAGGAGCTGAGTGAGGTTCTCGTTTAAATAGCAAACAGACATTGTGTTACACAGAACTGGAAACAATACTGCACAAAAGAAAAGAATTTCAATGGAAGCGCTTCCGCGAGCAGCCTTTTACATTAGGTATATTTGGAAAACCCGGAAATATCCACCTTTCCCTTTCTGTAGAAAGGAAATTCACTAGAAAGAAGCGAAGAGGCAGTGCGCGCCATAAGGCGTCCGGAGGCCCCCAGAAACGGCCCGGCGCCGCGCCTATAGACGTCCAGAGGCTGCAGGTAACATCACGTCGCCGCGACTTAAGGCGTCCAGAGGCTCCCAGAAACAGCCCGGCGCCGCGCCATAAGGCGTCCAGAGCAGCGAAAAGGTTAAAAGCTGTTATAAGTAGATTGAATAGAAGTGATACTGAATAATTCAGGGAAATTAAGTGTCTCTGGCAGTGGAAATTCACCTGAGCGTCCCCCCAAACCGTGGGAACAGGAATACCGGATCTTGCCCCAGTAATTAGTTGTGCCTGACACTTAATAACGCTCAACACTGACATATGTTTGACAACAGTATTGACCAAAAAACGTTATACGTATAAAGAAGAGTAAGGAAGTCTCAGATTGTAGATGTATATTTTCCTTGCATTCGTGCAAATTAATTGCACGAATCTTCGTGTAGTTTAAGAGTAGCAAAAATTAATTTTATTACAGTGGGAAAAGGAGCATTGCGTGAGTGAGAAATCGATACCGGGTTTGTCGACTACTGAGGTTACTTGTATCCAGGAAGGTTGGCGTAGTTCCTATCCAGCTGAGATATGGCACCAAACTCGTCGGCTTGCCGAGCAGCCCCAACCCCCGACTGGTCTCCCGGTATATGTGATAGTTTAGTTCACGTAAGAGAAAGCGACTGTAAGGCGAGAAGATTTCTCAAGGATGAGAAGAGAAAGATAGCGCGCGGTATGTGCCCGCTTAGATAAGATAGAGCTCCGGCATTGGCATGGTATTGATTGGAGAAGCCAGGGAAAAGTTCCCATCAGAGGAGCCGGACGCTGCAATTCTATAGACAGCGACTGACTTCGAAACAATTATGTAGCAGTGTGCAGGATCTGTCATGGTCGGTACTCCAATCCTGGCAACTTCTGTCCATTGATAGTACAGACGCAACGTTGCAGTCACTGCATTATTGGGGGCTCTCTTGCATTGCGTAACCGTGGAACGTACTGTGATGTACTGTGATGTACTGTGATAAGTGATGTACTTAGTGGCCGTGTAGACTAGAGGTAATCACATTAAATCTAATTAAAATTTCCTTTAAAATCCCCGTACCAGCTTGGGGATAATAGGTACTGTTTCCACCGCTTCATTGCCCCAACCTCCACTATATCCCAGCCACCGCACTGTGCGTGACGCTGAAAGCACCGGAGGGGGCGTGGTCTGTCCCGTCCGCAAGGAGAGCAGGGCGAGGACAGCCTCCTTGCGGCCACCTGCTGGGCGATATATGTGCTCCCCCCCCCGCTCGACCTCGTTCCGCCGCGTCGATGCGTGGGCGGAGGGCATAAAACCATAGGCGCTCGCTTTCTGTAGAGCGGAAATTGGGATCAGCACTTCCCGCGCCGTGGGGGCGGGCACTTTATTACTCAGGCCGATCGGGACCTTTCCTTGCCTCTGTTTCCGTCCCCCGCGATATCGCACCGGTGATCTCGGGCGTCGTTTTTTAACACGAATTGTGAGATTTACAAGTTTTCTGCCACAGCATATGGGGTAAAAGCTCTTTAAAGGCACTATCGCGATGCGCTTTTTCTCTCGCCGAAACGGCCCCGGCGACCGCCCGGGCCTCTCTCGCCTCCGTTTTATTCGCGCGGAGGTGAAGCGCGGCGTAAGTAGCGCGTATCTCGCGGAATAATTTTTTGCGGGGGCGGGAGGGCGCTTGGGAGGCGAGGCGGTATGGCAGCTACTTTGCCCCCCCCCCCCACACACACACACGCACACACTGTCAATGGCGAGGTTGATCAGAAGACCGGAAAATATGAAATATGAAACGTCAAAACCTGTACATAAATATGATGAAAACAGTAGGACTATGTAATAAAAATCTAGTGTTCGGTCGAAAATAAGCTCTTCAGACAAAGAAAAATTAAGCGAGAAATTAAGCAGTCGAAGTGTGTAAATTGGGTGCTTTTTTATTTTTGGTTTAAGTTTATATTTCTATACAAATGTATTCATTATTTGTAAATAAACAATATACATGTTATGGAGGGTTTTTACGCTTCGATAATGCAACTCTGTTCATCCAATGCATGAAGTAACATTTGTATGGTAAAAGTTTAAGACTTAGTATACCTGCAAACATGTAATGTATGACTTCTGTGTCAGCGACCCCAGCTCGATTAGATTTTTCGCCTAGTTTCCTCGATCCTTCCAGCATACGCTGAGAAGGCCTTGTTTGCTTCTGGACATAAATGTAGGTGCACTCTGAGTGCGTTTTGTTGAGCGGGGTCAATGACCCACAACTAGATGGGGGGTCAATGACCCAGAACTAGATGTACAATACTTGTTAGAGGAATATTTATTCTTTTTAAAATTATACAGTCCAAATGGTATCTAATTTATTAACGATCATTGTTAAAATTATGTGTTTGTTCCTGTTTGATTGTTGGTGTAGTGACTAATAACTACGGGCGGATTTAAATGAAATGTCATTTTTTCTTTTCACATTAGGACAATGTCGTTTAGTATAGAAATTAATTTTATGTTACGACAAAAGGGGTATGACCTATTTTTATTGTATTTTGTTTGCATTTTTCGATTTCGACTAATAACTCATTTTTTGTCTTTTTCTGTCATTTTTAATGTATTTTTCGCTTATTTCTTGTATTTTAATATCATTTAAATGGTTCTTGCTTCAAATTATGTTTACGAGATGCAACAAATGTTTTCTAGAGAATTCCTAAGTACTCTTTTTTTATTTCTTCGCTCAGATGTTGTTAGCGGTTGTCAGTATGTAATCTACTTATATATTTACGTCAAAAAAATTAAAAACTAAAGTTTTTAAAATCTAAGTTTTTAAAATCTAAGTTTCTTTAAATGTACGTTTCTTTAAGTCCAAAGTTTCTGTAACACGTAAATAGTGCCTTGAACGGTTCAGCTGATTTCGGGATAAATATTGACAGAGTAAAGAAGAATCTAATCCAAAAGTTTGAAAGATGAGTTCACCTGAACAAATAGAAGAGCCTCGATTACATGAGGAACGTACCCAACTGCTTGAGGTGTTCATCCGCACTGGTTTTGATCATATTTTTACGTCATTTTTCTTTGTTTTTAGGGAATTTTAAAAACATGTTAAAAGCATTTTATTGATCATTCTTGGTGATGTTTTATGTGATCAAAATCCGTCCCCTACTAATAACTTTAGTACTTGTAACAATACTGGAATATGCTTCGTAGTGTCAAATTTTTCAGAAGTACATTAACAAGATTTAATTAATTGTTCCTTTTTAGAATATGGCTACATTAGAATTATTGTGTTATTAATATTGTTTTATTTTTATTTTTATTAGTATGACAATATTAGTACAATAGGGTTAGGATGTGAATTTTCAAAATATTATTACGTAGACATAATTATCACATTATGTTTTGTGGCTTTGTTGTAATTGTAATTGGTAAACGCAACCAACGGATGTATTTATAAACTCGGAACTATTTGTATGTAATCTGAAATAGCATAATAAATATTCCATTCTGAAATGTAATAGTCTTGGGACAGGGCGAAACGCGATGTGACGCGTGTTAGGATGAGGGTTGCGGTAGGAGGGCAACTCCAGGGAGGAAATGGAAGTTGTTCAAGCGGATTTAAAAGATGTGAGGAAATGGAGCAGATAAATACCGAGGGGAAGGGAATGGAATAGTTCTACAGTCAGATGAGAGACTGATGAGGAACCGAGATGAAGAGACTACAAGAAGGTTGTTAGATGTGACTGCAGAAAAAGAAAAAGAAGAGTCGCGAATCGACGAGAAGAAAATGAAGTAGATCGAGAATGGTCTCGGAGAGGCACTGCTTGAAAGCGGATACACAATAACATATTCGCAACATTGAGTGCGAATGCGCATGAGAGTATATTGGTTATGTACGATACACAAGAGACCATAATATACACTAATGTTATGTTGTCTGTAAACGTGTTAGATATTAGGTCTTAGGGATATAAAACTCAACGTGTAACGAAAGTTTTTCATTTATATGAAACCATCCTATCTTTGATCAAGGCAATATGTTCAATGATTTTTTTTAGAAAACTTGTCTTGTGATCGAAGTATTTCTCAGGAATTTAAACTCTAGTGCGAAATGTTTTTTTTAGGTGGCTTTTTAACATCTGGGTCACCTAGCGACAACTGTCATTGTTTTATTTGTAGGGGGAACTGTAGGAGAAACACGTCTGGACAACACGAACACATCCTTGTACGACGCGTAATTTGAACCCGCGACCCTTCGAACTAAGGCAGCTACGGCTCTTCAGCCTCAGCTATCCAGGCGAAATCTGACAAGTTGCGCATTTTGACATGAGCTTCATTGTTTAACGATTGGAACGTAAAGGGGAGAAGCCTTGTTCGCATATAGACGCACAGATGTCAACGGTGCGTACGCCACGATCTCCATGAAATCCACATCCAATACATGTACGTTACTTCACAACGCACTGCCAGATGACATTGGGCAATTGAAGTCAGTTCACAAATTTAAGTTAAATGTAAAATCTTTAATAACTGTTTCTATACAATTGGAGACTATACTGATTATCACAAAGGCAAATAATATTTATTTTAACAAAACAGTGATTTATAATGAATTAGTTTACATTTGTATTGTATATTTTTTTTAAAAAAGACTTAATATGATTGTAACAAATAATGTACTACAGTTTCCGGGTCAAAGACCCCCATCTCGCTCAGGTTTTTGTCCAGTTTCCCTGATCCATTGAGCAAATGCTGAGATGAGATGACCCCTTGTTTTGCTTCTGGACGTAAATGTAGCTTCACTATGCGCTCGTTGCTTCTAATGGTAAGAGTAGAGGCAAGGGCGAGTTGCTATTTTGTTAGCAATGCAGAAAAATCATACTTGCAATTCATTTACCAATGCATATTGTAATAATCATAAGATTGCACTCAACTAGCCCCACGTTGGGACCAGCCAAATGTAATAATCATAAGACTGCTCGGGGGAGGGCGCCAGGTTCAGCTCCTGAAATATTTTGGATGGAAGAGTTGGGAGGTCAATGAATCAGCACAGAGTCATTTGTGAAAAATAACAATTTATTCCTGGCACCAAAAGCTGCCAGGGAACTTATATGTCGCAATGGGCGACGCAATTTTCAATTAAATTTACTTTGTGGACTGATTGTCCTAATTACTAGTTGCTAATTCTTTTACAGTTAACACATCATGCATACTTTTTTGATGAAGCGTGTTATTCATCACTTGAAGTTTGCAGGGCCTGAGCGCGGCCACTTATAATTTCTCGTCGTTACGGTCGTTCGGCGAGACGGATTCGTCTCATAGTTCTTTCACCAGTGGTTGTGCTGTCCTCACGGGCAGGCCGGGGTGTCGGCCACGGGCGGAGGCGTAGGCCGTCCCAAGTGCGGGCCGGGGTAGCGGCCTCGGGCGGAGGCGTCGGCTGTACCAGGTCGTTGAACTTCAGCGGCGCGTCTCTCTGCAGGTCGCCAAATCGAACAGGCTCAGCGGGTTGAATGGCCACGGGCGTTGATGTAACGCGGTGAGCAGTCACTGGGCTCGGCGCGTGAGGCGGCAAAGGCTACTGGGCCGATGCGGAAACAGCGCGGGATCAAGTAGTCTTCCGCCCGAATTTTCTCCGCGACAAGTCCGCAGTCTTGTCCTAATTATTCCGATTCTGGGAAAGTCTTTCCCAAACTCGCGTCCCGATCGTAAGTAACTGAAGTAGTTGAAGTGACTGACGTGACCGAAGTCTCTCAGAAGTAAGTGAAGTAAGCTTGAGAAGTCCTCTCAAGTGCTCTAGTGCTCAAGTCCCCCCGTGCTCTCGTCTCCCAGTCTAGTCTCTCAAAAAATACTTAAGTGCCTTAGTTCTAAAAATCTTTAAGTGTCTGTTCTTGATTTCTACTGTGCATCACGTTTTATGAGAAATTCCCTTTCCCCTTCCCCAAAATGTTCCTAGCTCTGGGTTATCCCTTCCCCCCTGGTGAAGCTTCCCATTGGCTAAGGGTGGCTGCGTCGCAAAATTTTGATTAGCCAATCATGTGGCAACTTTCCCGTATCTTTCGTCGATGTTCTCAGTCTAATACTGGATTCTTTCTCTCGCTCGCTCCTCCCTTTTGTTAGTTGCTCCGGGAGCTGATCGCAGCTGTGTAGACACGTGCGCGCGAAGAAAGCGCATTTCACGGATTCCCGACGGCCGACAGGGGCTAATCGACTGCCTTACTGTAATGGCCCGTGCAGGGATTCGGGTGCCTACCCAGGCGTGTGCCGAGGCGCGTGGCAGAACGAATGTGAGAGGTTAGCATTGTTCGAAAAAGGTTCTCGCTTACGACATGTCGTAAATGCGTCGTCTTCTTCGCCTAATTGACACCCGGCCCAACCCATCGGAGCCCGAATTCCTCGATCGCGCGGCTGAAGGAAGGGCGCGAGGGTGGCGCTTTGTTCGGCGGGAGGGCCGGCGAAGGGCAGCAAGTATTTTTATGGGGGGGTAATAAACATTCCGCCTCTGAAGACAGGGGGGGGCTGGGTGCGTTCGGGGCTGGCCCGATGCGCGGTCGGGGGGTGGGCGGCATGACGAAAGAACCCTCCGCGGCGGTAGACGCGTCCCGTTGACCCACTTATTTCTGTGCCGCGGCGCGAGCTATTCCCAGCTGCAGGAATTATCGGTTTGTTATTGGCGACGCCATAATAAAATTATATTTAATTAATCGGTGACGCCACAATATAAATTTTCTATTACTCGGAAACGAAAAAGGCTATTTTTAAATATATTCCTAATCGCGATTTTTTAAAATTTATTTTCATTTACTTACTTTAAACTTATACTCATCTTTCAACTATTTATTGTTAAAATGACGGGAAGGGATTATGGAACTCGAGAAAACGTGCGCGGATAATCTTTCCCCCTACGTCGCATACAGTTTTTACTGTTTTTTTGACTGAATAACTCTAAACCTAAATCTCCCGGAAAGCGAAGGCTCCACGGCCTTGCTCCCGGGGCAGCCTCCGCCCTCAGGTGGCGCCTTCGCCTCCGCCCCCTTCTGCTCCGGGAGCGACGGCGCCGTTTTGCGCCCACGCCCACGGCGCCCGCGCCGCCCACGCCCGAAAATTGGCAGTTGGCGGGGTTTTATGCGGCGGTGGCGGCGGTCGCTTTTGGCCGAACACACCCACCCCGCCTCGCCCCGCCTCACCTTCCCTCCCGCGCCCTTGTGACGGCGGCTCCTTTCACATGCAAAAGAGATTCTCGCGGTTCCGCGTGCCCTGGGGCGGCTGGGAGGGGCGGGGCGGGGCGGTGCGGGGCGGGGCGGGGCGCGGCGGGGCGGGGCGGGGCGGGCGCCGGCAGCGCCGCGGGGCAGGAAGTCGCGAGATCGGGCGCAGGAGGCGGCGCCGGGGAATGTGATGGAACGCCGTAACTGTTCGAAAAATCCCCGTTGCGTTCCTTCCTCGCAAGAATATCCACCCGGCGCCAGCAGAGGTTTTCGGGAGGATATTTTCTGCAATCGTGGGTTTCCTGAATAGTCGTATTTGAGGAACAAGGTGTAAAAGGCTCCCAATCGTCGTTTACGATAGTACTCTTTGCCTTCTGCGTTGTGTGGGGAGCGAAGTAACTCATAGCCCTTGTACCCCTGGGTTCGGTATTTGTGCGCACCAATCGCGATATTAAAATAGTATGGAGACCTAGTTTTACACATAATACTCTTCAAAGAATTAAGCATGACCGTAGTGACTGCGTCTATAAATATTTCCAAGCGCAGTGAATTGTCACGTATTAGTATTTTTGTAGAGGATTCTATGTTACATATTATGGCCAAGTATCTTGTTCAGATCTTCCTTGTATAATAAATAAAATCCTTTCCTATAATCATGTTATTCAATGCCTAACTAGACGCAATTTATATTTAAATATTACCATAATTCCCTCTGATCTTTCACGCTTGTGATAATACACCGGCGTTTCTTGCAAAATTATTACAATGGCCACTCAACTGCCTTGACACCGTTGCTCATTCGATGCGCATTCAAACGATGCCCATTCCAACTAGTGGTCGTGCAGCAGCACGCACTTTCGCGTAGTATATGTTAGCAGTAGGTATTATTATAAAAGTAGTTGAACTTCTGCAAAACCTTTTGTTTGTGACCCGTTCAATATATGACTTCTTGCAGATGGTATCGGCATTAGGCACATGTCATCCGCAGTTCTAGAGGTGGTTGCTTCCTTGTGTATATCTTGGTTGGCAGCGTTAGCATTGTACCTGTTAGCTCAGAATGTGCCCTTGCGGTGCTTCGATCCATAGATTCCTCATCACACACTGGTGGCTCTGATGGCCAGTTTTCTTAACACCCCATGTAGTAGCACGGGGATAGTGCCAGCCGGTTTGCAGGTAGCGAATGATATGGGTCGGTTTCCTACAAACACTGTGCCATAGATTGTCGTTGGCTTTCCAACTTCCTTCGCCCACGCACTCGAGGTAAAAATGAGATACATAAATAGCAACTACAGGTAAATGCAGGAGAAAAACTTGCGTGTTGGTACATGCAAAAAATTAAAATAATGCATCATAATGTGCAGTCTCTTTCAAATAAAAATGAATTTATCGTGGCAGCATTACAGTGTGTTCTAGGTCAAATAGATGTCTTTTGCTTTACCGAACATTGGTTGTCTCATAATGATTCAAACACACTACAAATTCGTAGATTTTACCTTCCAGGATCGTATTGTAGAGCGAGGGAATCAAATAAGGGCCCTACTTACGGAGGTTCGTGTATTTACGTAAGAAATGATATTGATTCGATCTTCTTGTCAGAATTCAATTTATATGCAGTTGAAAAAGTTTTTGAAATAAGTCGTACATCTTACTACGCTCAATACAATCATACTTTGCATCGACAGACCTCCATCAAAGTGAGCTTTAGATAATTTCATTTTCTTAGAAACTCTAGAGTGAACTGAACAAAATTAGTAATCTATCTTTTAAATCCATTGTTATATGTGAAGATTTCAATATTGATTTTCTGAGCGAATCCCACGAAAATGAGCAGTTTCTCAATTTACTGCACACTTTTAATTTAGATATTACAGTTAATGTACCTACACGGAATACATTTACACACATACAGTTTTTACTGTTTTTTAATTTAATGAATCTAATCTCACCAGCACTATGTAGCACGGATATTCTCTTCACGGTTGTTCTCCCCCTCCATAGTTAGCTAAGGCGTGAGGACCGTGCGGCCAGACTACCAGCGTATCATCCACATACTGGAGCCAGAGGGTTGGTTTAAATGAGGCACCCTCCAGGGGCCCCGTTTCGAATGCTTCCATGAATAATTTCGCCACCACGTGAGAGAGAGAGAGAGAGAGAGAGAGAGAGAGAGAGGGGGAAGGGGGAAGCCATCCTCCTACCCCGCCCTGCCTAGATTTGCTCTCAAACCTGTATTTCCGTCAAAACCTTCAGATCGATTTTTTCGACTCATTCCATAAGCTTCCTTACACTACATGTTTGAAACAAAAAACATGGATTTGGATTCTCTTCTTTGAATAGTTAACAAAGTGTTGTTATGTAAACACATGCATGCTAATTCAAGATCTCCGAAACTTGGTCGAAAGGAAGAAAAGAAGGAAAATTGACATATTAGGAATTTCTTACAATTTGTATTATTTTGTCAATATCTCTCTCAAATCGATAAAAATAACTGAATTGAAACAAAATGTGTTCTATAATAAGATGTCCCACTTACAGGTAACTTGGAAATTATAAGAAGGACAAGGTGGTGAAAACTTTTTACTCTACGAAGTATAGCAGCGAGGTTCCTGGGCTGTCGTCTGTTCGTCTTGAACGGTAGGGGCGTGCCCATACTGAGCAAGAAAAGAGGTCGATGCTGACAGACGCTTCTCTTTCTCAGTATTCGCACGCTCTTATTTCCTGCCTTCGTCATCCTGGGGCCCTAAGAGATGCCGCTCAATTCGCTTTGCAGCATACGAGGTATAAAGCGGAGCCTGCTCTCATCATCCAACGAAGACAAATACAACGCGGGTCTTCTGTGTCCTTGCAGAGAGAAACTCAGTGGAATCTGGAGAGTGTGGAAACACAATGACTACGATTGGACAATGTCTCAAGAGTATGGGATTTGTTTTAACTTGATTTATTGTGTCCAAAAAAGAATGTATGTGACGTGCGATGGAGAATTACAATCTGCAACAAGAAAGATAGCCGGTGTTGATAGCTGCTTTGCTTAACTACGATCCGTAAAGTTACGGCGATTAAGCAATTCGAGTTTCCGCGGGTTTCGTAATGGGCGACTGTCTGGGAAACCCGGGATCTACCGGCACCGAGCCCCTGACTGAAGGGATAAAAGACTGAGTGACTTCGACTAACGATGGCTGATTCATTTAAAGCCCGCTATACACGGTCATTTTTGCATCATTTCTCGTCGGTACAGACAAGTTACGGACCAGACTGGATGCAATTTGTACGGAAAAATGAAGCATGCTTCATTTTTCCGTACAAATTGCATTCAGTTTGACTATGACGCTCCTGGTG
Source organism: Gryllus longicercus (assembly GCA_038098605.1). Taxonomy (NCBI): domain Eukaryota; kingdom Metazoa; phylum Arthropoda; class Insecta; order Orthoptera; family Gryllidae; genus Gryllus; species Gryllus longicercus. The sequence goes on from JAZDUA010000381.1 coordinate 909,195, forward strand.
TTACTCTATAGAACTTTCTTCGATTCCGTGCCCTGGAGAGTTGCTCGAACATTAGAGCGTTTTGTGCTGTTTTGGTTGTGATTTCGTGAGGTTGAGTGTTCAGCGACGCCATTTGTGCGAATATGTGAGTTCCAACGGATTTTTACTTCCTCTTAATTTCGACGAAGTTTCAGTCTCTCTTTTCTGCACCCAGGATTTCACCCAAGTACAGCGTTTCTTTCTTTTACGTTCTGCTTTTACTATAGCTGAAGCCACAATAATGTGAGCTGCCGCCGTAGCGATCATTGCTTTCCTTTCCATTTCAAAATCAAAAACCACAATACTTCACACGACTATCTACCACCTTCACTGCGAATACGTAACCATCTGATCATTCTTCCCGCGTATTGCAATTGTTTACGTACGTGCGATGTTCAACTGTTTAACTTCCAGCGCTTTTTGCGGCGTGTGGAGGAAGTATTATCATCACGATTACATACAGAGCAGAAATGATCGTGTAAAACATCGGAAACACGTTCATCCAGTTTCGGTACCGAAACAAACGCACATCCTTTTTCCATCCACTTTCTGTACAGAAAAATGATGAAAAAATGATGCAAACATGACCGTGTATAGCGCGCTTAACGGAAGATTACTGCACGTAAAGTGACGACGCCAGTAAAGTGACTAAAGAACACTGTAAGGAAAACGTAACAGAATTTTAAAAAGCAGTAATACTTCTCGAAAAGAATCACATTGCTTCCCAACACATTATGGGCGTATGTGCTCAGGGCCTCAATTGATGTCACTACTGAGCTTCTGATTGGGAATTCTTGGGAGGGAGGGAGGTTCTTAACTGGGAGGTATCGAGTCCCGACTGTGGCAGAATTGTCGACACTTGCTGGATAGCTAGGTCGAGTTCAGTTGCTGTATCCGAAGAGAATTCTAGTGAGTGGTTGCTGTGATCGGCAGTTTTCCGTGGTTTCTCCTATCAGGGAAATGTCGGAGTAGTATCCCATCAAATGGGTCAGGGACCGTGCGCAATCGTACCTTCACATTCCTTGTCCTATCTTCACCCCCTTACTTACTCAAACACTGTTGCAGGCACTACACTGTTACACATGTCGGTAGCTTAGAGTTTGTCCCAGCGCTGGCGATACATGGTTGGGGAAAATATCGCTAATACCGTGAAGGTCGGCGCCCGATCTCGCCGTCAGGGTGGGAAGACCACCGCCACATCCTGCTATAAAAAATACTCTACTCACGGAATTAATGACCTTATCAGTGGACGCGCCCGGAAACACTAGTGAAACCATCTCGCTCACAATAGAACTCGTAATGACGGGCATCTTAATACAGAATGTAGTGATTACAGAAGGGTACATTTGGAGCAGTGCTTGAGTTCAAGAAATGAATAAAAACGCTATTCTCTCTTCGTTAGATTTCGTAATTTTTTCTTTCTTTGTCTCTTTTAGAACATCAGAGCTAATAAAAGTCACTACTTACAGTGGATATCCAAATTATTATAGAAGAGGTATTTTTTACATAATTTCAAATTTTGAACGTAATGAACTGGTGGATTCGGTGGAAAATGCTAAGTAGTTTACACTCTAGTAGTGCTTTTGGAAATAAATATAATGAAAATGTTTTTTTCATGACTTAGTAAAGTATTTATGACAAAAAGGAATTCTTAAATATTTTCTAAATTCTTCCTTGGGATCCTTGACTGCTTCAAATCGAGAGCAGCACGCTCTTTGCTTTTTTATGAACTTTCCTTAGTATGTGAAAGATTTTTGAATTCCCTGATGACTTCTTGATCAGTTTTTTTCTGGGTTATAGTAATTGAATTCTTTAATATTTCTTTTTTTAATTCTCACTTATTTCCTAACGGTTACAAATCGGAAGGGTTTCCAGGAAAATCGAATTCAATGATTCAATGAAGCCTTATTTTACGGGGCGAGGCTCAGGCTACCTAGTCCGCTCTTCTGCCATGCGATGCAAATCGGTACGCTCCTTTCCCTTTAAAGCTGAAAAACAAGATATCACTCGGGAGACAACGTATTATTTCAATTTAGCTCAGAGGTTTCTTATAGGCTGGGTGATCTTTTCCATGCAGTAAATCTACAACTTGGGGCAGCTGGCTGTGCTTTCGTCATTAAAAATCCAGGACTTCGCATTTGAACCAGCGAACTCAGGTATAACAGTCTTATATGCTAATCGTTACACCATGGAAACCACAAAATTATGCTAATTTTTATGACTTTTCCTCTAGAAAGATGTCATTTTTAAGCTTTTTGATACAGTGACAAATCATGCACGATACAGAATCACAGCTGCAACCATTCTTTCGCCTGAGGAAGATGATTTTATTGTACCTCCTTGATGCATGTGGCATGATTCCATGCATAGAGACTTCCTGACCGTCCGCGACTGATAACTGATAAATTCACTCTGTAAAGGCGATATTTACTCGTTCCACTATGCAATCATTGTAGGTGTGCATCGATTGGTATCGAATGATCTGAGTCCTACCTTGAAAGAACTAAATTGTCGACTACTCTGCCACGCAAACGTGCGAAGATAGTACATCTCTATCAAACGTCACACGCTTTTTTTACTAAATAAATCAAATCATAACAAACCTACAAAATAATATTTTTAGGCTTTTAGTTCTCATGTGTATATTTTTGAAACTCATTAATAACTTATTTCAGTCGTCTTAGGTCCAAAATTGGTATTATGGCAACATTTAACCGTTTTTCATAACTGCAGGTGTGAGTTCGGGTTTTCTCACTTGTCTTCGATGTTTGAGATCCATTTCTACAATCTAACTTCTCAAACTTTTCTCTGATAAATGCACTCTAGCTTCTTTAAAAATTACATTTTGTTTCCTAAAGTAGCACCCCTTCATGATTTATATTTTGAATTATTGATTGCGAACCTCCTTTCAGTTTTTCGATTCCTCGTTACGTGTAATTAAAATATCATGCAAATGTTTTAAAAATTGAATGTCATCACATCTATCTAGGGTAGTTAGGGTAGTTATTAAAAGTCAAATGCATGACGTCAACTATTGTGTCTATTTAACGTTTCCTGAATGTAACTTGGGTTTCTTTCCTAACATATTTTTTCAGATTAATTGCTAGACGGACATGACCATACGAAACAGACGGAGAGGCACTTTTTAATGTCTCCTTCTGTTTAGTATGTGCTAGTGCGTTTTGCAAATTCTCCTCTGTATGCCGCACATCGGAGAAGTTTTTGACAACGGCAAGAATAGAAGCCAACTTAATAAGCTTTAAATAACATTAACAAAAGTGATGTTCTGGAATACATTTGACATGTATTTGTAAACAATGAAAATATCTGTTCTGTATGCATGTGAAATATTAAAACTTTACTATTCACTAGTACTAAATGTAAATGCAGCGCAAACATAGAGAAGGAATATATTATTTGTTTTACTTTGATTTGTGTATTAATATACTTGATTATTGATTTAGCGTTTATGAATAGGCTAATTACTAAAAACTATAGCTAGATTGTTTCTACTATTACGAGAGAAAGAACGCGGAAAAGTACAATTGTGAAATTTGTTAGCGCGACTGAAATACCCCAAACATAATTTGTCTTCAGAAAACATCACTGATTTTCTGACAAAAGTCGTTCCCTGACTCAGTGAGTCAGTTACAATTAGGCCGTCTATGAGACAATCTGTCGGTCACTCAAGTGTCTTGTATGTAGGTAAAGTTTTCTTTCATAGATAATATTTGTTCTTTCGTCAATTAAATACGAGTGTCAGTCAACAATTAAATACGAGGGTAAGTCAAAAAGTAATGCCTCCTATTTTTTCCCAATTAAATTAAATTATTTAAGCAAAATTTTGAATTTGCCTCTATTCCTCAAACCTTCTTACCACAGTAGTAAATGTCAACGTGACAGCACAGCAGTCGTTTGAAAAAATGCCCACATCAACTGTGTAAGGGACAGCGTTGTGCAATTGAATTATTGAATGCAGAAGATGAAATGTGACAGATGATTTGTGTCGTGGTATCTCCCTCATTTCATCTAAAGTGACGGAGGGTGAAGGTTTTGAGAAATAGTACCAAAATCCAAATTTTACATTTAACTAATTTTCTATAAGTAGGAAAAAAGGAGGTATTAATTTGTGATTGATCTATGTAATAAGAACTACGACTTTTTTAATACATCGAGGTCAAACTACGAGTAATAATGGGCTCAAGATGTGAATCTTGAGTATAGCTAAGCTTTATTTGATGAATGAAATTATCAAGACGAGATATCTCGAAACTGCAAAATCTGACTGTACATTTTTGTTCTGTACCAGAAAGTAGTTAATGTAAAATTAAGTACTTACGAGTGAGGATTTATAATTGGATATATGTAATATATATGAAATAGGACTGTCCTATTGTACAGAATCCTTGAAGGACATCATCAAAATGATTTATATTGAAGGATCACATTCTCGAGTGGAGCAAAGGGCTTTGGAAGCAATGTTGACGAATAGTCCAAGATGGTGTCCGGGCGCTTGAGAGCCTGTTAGCGAAATTAATTTAGACATGAGGCGCGCCGCTGTACTAAGCAAATGTGGCGTCATGTGACCGAATAGTCGCTCCTTTTGCTTAGTCTGCAGATTCGTGTCTCCTCACTTGTCTGCTATGTGTCAATGACCTTCAGCAAAACGCAGTATGTTTTCAGAGATGTACAATTCCTCAGAAACATCAGGGAAAGGGTTAACCTATGACTATAAACTATTTTAAATTATGTGAGACAAAAATATCCAGTTTTTTTTGCATTCGTTTATGCATGAATTTCAATTAGTTAGATTAAATAGATTCGCAACACAATATAATTAAAATTTTATTCTCTCTCGTGTCGTCACATAAATGTAATGCATAAAACGTTATCCTGGGAACCATTATTAGATTGTCATGGAATATTTCAAAGAAGAGAGAACGTTTGAAGTTTAGAAAAGACGTAAATTTGTATCGCTCAGAAGATTAAATCGTATTAGTTAGTTATTATTTGTATCAGTCAGAATCTAATCAAATCAAAAGTTATCAGAAGATTGCCATATTTCCTATGCATTTGTTATCATAGTAGTGCTGCTCGTGCAGACTCTACTGTTATTCTAATCCATTATTTACACCAACAGTATTTCTTTGTATTATGTCTAAGAGAATTTAAATTCTTTGAGAACTCACGTTGAACGAATTGCAAATTTCATGAATGTAGGAGTACGTATATGCAAGAATGTACGTATGTTATGATACTTATAAGAAAATATTCTGCCTCCTTAGAAAATAGAATTATACAATGTGAATTCTAAAGAGTGAGAATGCATATTGTTGACTGTTGATAGGTGAACTGTTAATTTTATTATCTAGTTCTATCTTCTTTTATCTATTATCTATACTATCTTTTTTTATGTATGTTAGGACACGTTTGAATGGCTAGGTCTTTGTGAAAATTTGTGTTGCTTATAAAAAGAGGGCGTTCACTGCAATTCTGAGTACCTTATTTTGGAATATTTAAAGTCTGTTGATTGTTGTTGAGGCGTCGTTACACCTGCAACTGCGTACGTGAGCTGGGAGTGACATCTCCACTTATTTCATGTTAATTAATGTAATCAAATCATTGTAGCGTGAATAATCAAACAATTTCACTTATCTTGTTCGTGTTTATAATGTTATGAAATTCACATTACGTTCCTATAAAAGCATAAGTCCATCAAACAGAAAGAATTAAACTTTTCTCGTTGTACTTGCACAAGTATAGAAAATGATTAGCAGAATTAAAATGTATTCTTTTCTTATATTCAGTAACACTTTGGCTCCTCAACTGGGCCCTGAGCTGGTATTTACCGGGCTCTAAGCTGTATTCATCTTTATCTTATCCTTCATCTTTAGCCATCCCTCGCTACTAAAATGGCGAAAGACGTTGCGCAGTTTTCTGAGCCTAATGGCCTCTCTGCCTGCAGTAGTTTCTCGAAGCGGAGTTAATGACCCTGGCCATAAACAAGCTGTCAGAACGCACACACGCTGTCTGAAAAAATGGTCTGTTTCTGCTCCTAATGCATAGTGACGTGACCTCTGCTCAGACCACTGCGCTTACGGAACTTTAACGAGAACAGCAATGCCCACGGCCAAGTCTGGTTAATGTAATGGTTGCTAAACCGAAATATTGGATAATTTCAATAAATATATTTTGCAAACCTTTTAGCTTTTGATAATCTATTTTCAGTATTTCATATTCAAAGTTATTATTTAGATAGATTGGACCTGATTATAACTAAAATATCAAATTGCCAGTAACATTATAAAAAAATAACGTTTTCTTGTCAATGAAGACTATCACCCATTAATAAAAATGATACCTATGTAAGAGTTCATCAAAACAATTGACAACATCAACATTATCCAATTTCAATTTTTAACATCAAAAGAGCAAATTTTCGTGATATTTATTCTGACATTAAAAAAGTGGATACGAAAGTTCTTAATTATGATATGGATGAAGCTCTTAATTACTTTTATAAGAATCATTTTAAAAAAATGGAATTATTTAAAAGAAAGTTATTAATTTAAAAACGTCTGTCCCCGTGGTTTACTTAAGATATAAAAAACGTTTTTAAAATGTTACTTTTGGAATATCGCAGGACTCAAACCTCTACCTGTTTCTGTTTTCACTTTATTAAAATGGCTCACCTACAGAAATCAAGCATTCATGCCTGCTTTATGCTGAAGATTAAAATTATCCGGAGATGTGGTGATGTTCTAACAAGACCTTGGCAGAAGGGGATGACAGTGTGTGGGGTTGTTTCACCTCCCTCCATCCCTGGGGTTACGGAAGCAGTCAATCGCGACCTCACATCCCGTCTACTCCACTCCGCCCACCCCGCCCTGTCGGCCCTTCCGGATGTGAGGGGGGGGGGCCACGTGGCGTCGCGACGCGTGCCCCGGGGTTGGCTGTAAAGCAGCGGCCAGTGGCGCCGCCGCCCCCACCCATGCCCACACCCGCACTCGTCAAGCGGCGACTGTAAAAGGCCTCGAAATAGAAATCCCGCCCCACGCACGCGGCGTAAACCGTCGCCCGCGGGCGGTCACGCCCCGCCCCGCCCCGCCTGCCTCGCCCCGCCCCGCCCGCCCCGCCCCGCTCGCCTCTCACCGCCCCGCCCTGCCCCATCCCGTCCCGTTCAGCCCAATCCCGTTCCTTCCCGATCGCCCCGCCGCGCTCCGCCCGCACTGCCCGCCCCGTCCCGCTCGTCTTTCCCCGTCCCTCCCGCTCCATCCCGTCCCGTCCCATCTCGCCCAGTCCCGTCCCGACTCGCACCGCCCCGCCCGTCTTGTTCCGCCTCACCCCGCGCCGCCCCGCCCCTCTCCCCCCGCCCGCCTCTCCCCGCCTCGTTCTGCTTCATTCCGTCCCGTCCCGCCCAGTCCCGTCCCACCCCTCCCCGCCCCTCCCGCCCCACCCTTCCTCTCCCCGCCTTGCCTCGCCCCGCCATGTGCCGCCTCGCCCCGCCCCTCCCCGCCTCGTTTCCCTTGCGGAACAGACAGAGCTACCTCAGAGACAGCAATGCCTCTGCTTCTGACGCTGCTCTGACCGGGAGGTCCTAGGTTGGAGTCTCGACGGTGACAGGACACTCGATTATCAGCTAGGAATTCTGTCGCTGACTGGAGGAGAATTCCAGCGGCCGGCTGCTGGTTGCTTGGTTGGTTGATAGTTATGATTCCGGGCGCGGGAAATAGCAAGGTCATTAGTCCCGTAAGTGTGGTGCATGTTTTTCATCGGGAGAAGTCGGCGATCTTCCCCTCTGGAATATTTCGAAATATTTCCAATTCAGCCGCCGAGCCGCTCCGTCTGGAGGAGAATTCATAGTATGTGTGTGTCACTCGTGGATCAACGCCAGGCGAATATCGTAGTAGTACCCTAACAAACAGGACATGGACTGTGCGCGAGCATTCCTCTCTCTTCCATGTCCTATCCTCTATCCTTTCCCGAACCCTCTTACAATTACCTGTACTACCGCAGATAGCTAGAGACCATTCCTGAGTTTAGAGCTTGTTCCGGCTGCATATAAGCAAACTGCTCTTTCATTTGGCATCGGACCACTGTCATTGCCTAGTGGCAGTGCACGAAACTGTGCGAAATTTCGGGACGTACTTTTGTCCGGCACGAACCAATGAGTTTGGTTTTGTTTCATGCGTTTCGCTGTAACTTTTTAAACTGAACGTGTAATTCTAGATTAATTCGTAAACCAGAAATGACCTTCCATTTTATCCCAAGTATTATCTACGAGACTAATTAAAATGGCATAATTTAAATGGCAAAATGAAATCGAAACTTCCAATACATGTTTTGTATTCAAACTGTTTTAAATCTAGTTTTGATGTTAGAGAATGTCTCAATGGTCTTGTTTTATTTTTGTGCAGATGTTCATTTTCACATTTGTATATTAAAATAAAATCGTATTCTTCCGCTTTATTTCTGAATCTTCCGAAGTTGCTGGTCAAGCTTTAATTTGTTTCTTTTCGATTATAGGGAATATTTTGGACTATTGAAATATAAAATATACTGCAGGTTGCAACCAACTTCCTAAGGAACAGATCTAGGGACTGTCGGTGTTTCTACAACACCTTGCGCAAAATGCCGGCTATTCCAAATAAAGTGATTTCTTGCACTTCCCAGTCTTTTGAATGACTTGAGAGTTTAGCCAAGTTCTTACTTAAATTTTGTGGAACAATCCTCAGAGCTCCGATAACGATCGGGACCAACCTGGCTTTATTATATACGCCCCACATTGGGTGATCCCGATTTTCACAATTAATACAACTTTGTACTATAATTCAATATAATTATTTCGCCAGTCTTAATTCATGAGGCTGTTAAACATTTGTAGAAACAAACGCACTTTCTTAAGTTATCGGTCGTAATAGAAGCATTAAAGGGAGAATTATGTTTTATAAATTCGTCAGATGGGCCGAGGAACATAACGTGCCGGGCCCGGACAGCGGCTTGACCAGGTCTCTTTAATAATCATTTTTGTTCTGTTCGCTTCCGTCACGTCCGTCATCTTTTTCTGCCATTATCGTATCTTCTGGCTCTCCGTGTTTCTTCTTCGAACTCGCTCTCAAATTCAGTTGTCTCTTATCGCAAGTTGCTCGAGAGCTGCCGTCTTGTTCTTCGGCCGTACTCATCCTTCCCTCCGCTGCCCGCTGATGTGGCCCGTCGCGCTCGTGTCGTTGGAGGCGGACGCCTTCGCCCTGGGAGTCGCTTTGTTCCTTTGGAATTGCGCGCTTTGCCAGGCGACCGCCGCCGCGCTGCTGCGTCGTGGCTGGCCGCCCTGCGAGGGAGCAGCAGGCGGCGAGGGAGCCGGGGACGGCACTCGCTCGCATCCGGGTGGCGATCGGGGCGCACGTGTGGGCGTGTATTGCAACGGAGAGAGCGATGAATTCCCGAAACGGCAGAGAATGTAATGGCGGCGATGGTGTAACGGTTAGCGTACTGGACTGTTGTACCCAAGTTGGCGGGTTCAAACCTGATCGAAGCCGTGGATTTTTAAGGGCGAAAAAATCCTTCGTACGCCTTCCTTCGGAGGGGAAGTAAAGCCGGCTGTCCCATGTTCGTAGATTTACTTGCATGTAAAAGATCCTCAAGCCTAAATGACGCCTCTGAGCTAAATTCAAATCGCCTGTTTCTCGCCCAAGAAATACCTCCTTTCTCTACTAGATGAAAGGAGCGTAGCGAAATTTGCGTGGTCAGACGGAAGAGCGGGCGTGATGGCTCGAGTCTCGCCACGTAAAATGAGGCAAATTCAATTCAATTCAATTCAATTCAGAATGTTGGACAAGTACTGTACGTTTGTATGCAACACGAAATAAGGAGTTAATTCAGTTGCTGGGGAGAGTTCAACCCGTGCGTCGTTTTTTAGAATGAAATAGATATGAAAACAAAAATGACCATAAAATTCTGATGCAAGTGCATGGCAAAAGTGTTACAGTTTTCGATTGCTTGCATTTTTGATTGGGCGCGACAAATTTCGCGACTATTAGTTCCGCCAGTGTTGGTGACTTCTTTTTATTCCGGGAGGTGGTGGTGTTCCTTCCCGGTTGGTGATATCAGATCAGATTCAGATTTATTAATAATTCTGCAATTAAGTATGAGAACTTGGTGGCAGAATACACTAACTTAACATTACAGAACCAAGCAACTTTACAAACTTCACAAAATCACATAAATATTTCACCGTGCAATCTTTCATAGAACTCGACTTCACCAAACTTCACTTCACCACACTTCACCGCACTGCAATACAGCGAGCTGTAATGTCTATCTTACTCACTCGTTTCTCTCAGTTACACAACGTCACTGCACTTCACGCCACTGCACTGCACATAATAATAATAATAATAATAATAATAATAATAATAATAATAATAATAATAATCACATTAATAATAACAATAATAATAATAATAATAATCACATTAATAATAACAATAATAATAATAATAATAATAATAATAATAATAATAATAATAATAATAATAATAATAATAATAATAATAATAATAAAACTTAATTTCAAAGAAGACATAGGTCATTACACTGAATTTTAATAAATATATTTATAACATATCTACATTCAAGAAACTAATTTATTTTTAAATTTGCTCAGGCTTTGAGGAAAGGGATCGAAGATTGTCACAGGCAAACTGTTCCAGTCCCTAATAGTGCGATTCGCGAATGAATATTTCCCAACGTCCGTTTTCTGAATTCTTGTCTGAATTCTGTGTATGTGATCCGCTCTGCCGAAATATGTAGGTTTCCCTAATCGACTTTGATATCCGGGGCCCATCTACACGCCAGCTTGCTTTCCCTCCAGCCCGCCATCGGTGCTTGTCCTCAGCTGGAACAAGTCCTAGGATCCTGACATATGTGATATGTAGTGAATGGAAGTGTAAGTAATGGGCCAGGATAGGGCAAGGAAGAGGAAGCAATGATCGTGCGCAATCCGTGACCAGCTATTGCTCCGATATTTGCCTGTTTTTGATCGGAGAAACCCCGGAAAATTACCCATTGGAAAGCCGATTGCTAGCATTATCGTAAAGAATCGCTGAATTCAACCTAGCGATTTAGCTATGTTGAGGACTCGCAACGTGAGGACTCGAACCCTAGGACTTCTTCGCCTGAGCCACTGCAGAGTCAGAGACAATGCTGGCTCTGAGCTAAACTCGGCTGATGCGTTTTTTCAAGAACAGCCGTAGATCTGAAAAATTATGTTTTAATTCCCTGACAATGGGTGGATGAAAGTATGATTCCCTGAAAGATAATTCACTTTTAAACTTTCTTTTAGTTTAATTAGTGAATTTAACAATTCATCTAAGTAACAGGAAAGTCTGCTCATGATTTTGCTTATTGCAACTGGAATATTTTGGATTAGGATTTTTCATAATACAGTTACACAACTTCTCAGACAAAGCATGTCCGTATTGAAAATCTAGCGACATCTGGTGATAGAGAGCGGGAAAACAACCACCCATTAAAACTTGTGGGAAAACTGGGAAAGTAAGAAAAATTACCGGAAAGTGGGATATAGGAAAAATTACTGCATATTTCAGCAGAGCGTTTGGACTTGACAGTAACATAATGGCAATATTTGAAGCGATTCGTTGTAATACTCTCAAAATGCGTTAATGGTATCAAGTGGTAGATACGCTACACGAAAAAATCAGTAGACGTTTCTATCCTCTTTATAGTATACGCCAAGGTTAAATGTTTTTGACCATTCATAAGAAACAATCGAAACTAAACCCTGCAAGTGTGCTACTGCTGGAAAGGGAACTACTCATAGGTCTTGCTCCCAATATATTTAACACGAGAAAGTAAACGTTTGCAGATTATGATATACAAAACCAATTACTTCAGCACAAATGGTAATCGCGAATAACGGGAAAAAGATGCATCTTATGCTCTTAAGCCTACGTTTTCTTGACCCTGAAGGAACACGAGATTCGTGAACGACTTTTGGGGAACATGTAGGAAAATGACGGACAGATGTGGTCAAGTAGAGTTCGGATTGTTTCTTAAGTAGTATTCTACAAAATGAGGCCTTATTGAATTTTCTGTTGTTTTGGAGTTTTAGTTCTTTTGGGTGGTCCCACTCCTTTTGCCATGGCATGGTTTGCCAGAAAAAGTTCAAAGACTCGAAATATTTATGAAATGAAATTGAAGGAAAATTACTTAAATAATCTTTCTGGATAAAATTAAAGGGAATATTTGTATTTATGTCCTATTTAATCTCAACGCTTAACAATATTATCATGGTTTCTCTCGCACCGCACAAGTAATACAATACTGTTCGTTGATCTACAGTACTGTTCATGCTGTTAACGGACATTTGAAAGTTAGTTTCGATTATGATGCAATTTTAATTTTTAAAATCTCTATATACAGTACGGATTTTTCGCACGGATCCAGCTAGTATTGAATATGAAGTAACTTCAAGACCGCGAAGAGGAGTGAAGAACCGGATGTGGCCGTTGGTCTGGAGAGTGGCGTTCGCCATACCTGTCCTGACGTAAAGATTTTTCGTTCTCAACAGAGGGTGTGACGTATATTTTACAGTCAACTCTGTAATGAGAACGGTAAATCTTCTACGTTTAAGCTGCAATAATATTATCTTGGAAATTACAGGTATTGTTCAAAGCGATATTTAAAGTTGCAATTCCTTGAAATTGCGTCTAGAAGTATTAATGGTTGAGAAGTTTAGACCGATAAAAGTTGCTGTAATTAACTTTTAGGAAATTCAGAAGAGAGGACATTGAAGATCGCGATTTTCAAGAACACCTGCACAAAACGATTGTGTACGATATATGTTTTAATGGCGATTACAGGATGCGGCAATGATTCGTCGTTTGAGTTTACATTATTAAATCGTTTTTGTTTATTTAATTAATAAAAGTGCACTTAGCAATGGAACTATTCCACGATATCTTTACTTCAATTGCGCTTACTAAACGCATATTTTGTTTGTACGGAAATTGGATCGTTATTTAACTAAGAATAGTTTTAGAGTTACGTTCCAAGTAAAACGTGAACGCGGGCATTAACATGTGTGTATACATAAAAAGGATTCAAATCATATAGAATTATTTATATTCATAATACACTCCAGATATACTTATTGAAACGGGATATTCATTCCTGCCATTTTCGTTGAGATAGAAAATTATGTCCTTGCTTGTATATTTTTAGCAGGTACTTCAAAAGATAGACATTTAAAATCTCGGATAGACAACTCATCGCCATTGTCCTTGAAATAACCTCCTGAAATGGAGTCCCGTAATAAAGATAATTAGTATGTTTGATCATTCACATTTAGAATGAAGATTCCAGACACGTCTAGAAGATATTATTGTGACAGATTCCAGCTCGTCTCAAAATGACCCATGCACGTAACTGACGAGAAAGAAAATGTTCATCCCGTACAGTAGTTAAAACAAAGGTGCTAACAGGAGGTAACACGGAGGGAGGAAACTTATTTCCATCGGAGTGTAAAATCTTACTACGTATTCATATTCAAGATTTAAAAGGAAGGGTCCCATTGTTTAGTGCGGAAACGTTTGTGAACAGTAGAGCTCCCTCTGAGAATTCGTTTGTGTCCAGTGTTGCATGCCGGGCAAAAGGGGCTGAGGATGTCAACCAATCAGAGGGAATATTCAAACCGCGCCTCCACGCCGCCCCTTCCGGCGCACTCCTTCTCTCCCCGCCACATCGCCGCTCTCTCCGCGCCCGTCCTGCTCTCTTGTGCCTTGTGCGTCCCAACACATTTCTCGACCACACTTCTTCATAACTGTAAAACCTAATTCTCATATTCCAGCCATCTTTGATATGCCATCCAGCCACCAGAAGAGTTTCTCTTCGTTCCGGTCGTCTTTATCATTCTTGTACTTCTCAGCGTTTTTAATAGTCACATTTCCTTCCTGTCGCATATGCACGTCTGCCTTCGACTCCAGGCCCGTAGCAGCCACGCCGCTGCTCTCGACCGTGCTTCACTCACAGCGGGAGAGGTGGGTCAGTGCATCAACTGATGTCACTGCAATGCCTCTGACCGAAAGGTCCTAGGTTCTAGCCCCGATAGTGGCAGGATTTTCGACACATGCTTTGCGTCAGCTAGGTCGAATTCAGACGCTGTCTGGAGAAGAATTCTATAGGACGGCTGCTCTGATCGGTAGTTTCCCGTGTTTTTTTATCAATGCCAGGCGAATGCCGGAGCCGTACCCTAACAAACGGGCCACGGACCGCGCGCGATCTTTCCTTCACCTTCCTTGACCCATCCTCACCCCTTACTTAAACACACCCTAACGTGCACTACACTACGTCACATGGCGGTTCATCGGTTGGGAGCTTAGAACTTGTCCCGGCTGGAGCGGTGCCCGCTGATGGGAGATACCTAGTTGGGGAAACCCTGCAAGCCGACAGGTCGGCGCCGGATCTCGCCATCCCGCAGGGGGTGATAAACGGCACATCCCGAGGAAAACATGCACCACACATACGGGACTAAGGACCTCGGTAGTTGTCGCGCCCATATATCACTAACAACCAGCTAACCAACCAGTTTCACTTACAGCACTTCGCTCCTCCCTTCCCGTCCGTTCGCCCTCGCCTCTCCCCGCCCCCGCCCCTTCCCCGCCCCCGCCTCGCCGGCGCCGCCCAAGACAAAGGCCCGCGGCTGATCCGATCGTAAATCGCGGGGGCGCCATGTGCGAACAAAGCGGCGCTTTATGCAGCTTCGGCGCCGTCGGATTGTTCGGATTCAAAACGAAATGATACTGCGATTTTTCACGCAAAATTGTTCACTTTTGTAGCCGCGCTACTCAAATTGTGCCGGGATGAATGCCAGCCGGGGCCGCGCTTGTGCGAAGTAAGCGATTGATGCCTGAGCAGTCCATAACGTTGACGAGAGTTGCGTTTGTACGGACTTGAGAAATGATGGCTCGAAATGGAGCGTGAAAAATTATGGATTTCTGCCATTACGTGTGCGGGTGAGGGGACTTCTGTGCGTACGTGACGTTCACGATGGAAACGTCGTGTTGTAGGGAAGAATGGGGCAAATGAGTCTGATGACATGTGGTTCCTGTGGTCACTAGTCGTATTAGATTTATTTAGATTAGACACTAGTCGTTATTAGATACAAAATTTTCCAGTACTTGTCTTTCCACCCGATCTCTCTCTCTCTCTCTCTCTCTCTCTCTCTCTCTCTCTCTCTCTCTCTCTCTCTCTCTGTCTGTCTGTCTCTGTGTCTATCTTAGATATTGTGGTACATGCGATATGGTGAAGTAGTTTTCAAATAGTGTAAAGCAACATTGTTATTATTTGTAAAGCAACATTGATATTATTACGAGGAGGGTTTCTATACCCTAAAAAAATCTGGAAATATGCTTTGAAAAATGTGCATTTATGACCAAAAAATTCTTAAATATGCACTTTAATATGCAATTAAAATTAACAATATTTAATTTCATGTATAAACCTTTCTTCATAAAATTTAAGAGAAGGATGCTTGGAATGAGAAGATATATTTTTGTGCAAACATAATATAATCCACTTTTCTTCGCGGGAGAAATAATTAACCTATTAAAGTATGCACCTTAGTGTGTAAATTAAAGTATTCACCTTAGTGTGTCTTGTTGCATAACTTGTGCCTGGTTTAAAAAGTATATCAAGAAATATCCTAAATTTGCACAAATATTTTAACATTTATATAAAATCTTAAAAGAACGCAAACTGTGACAAGCTCTTTCTAATTAATGAAATCTCGCCAATAAATAGATTCAGTGAAAAGATGAAACGTTTTTGAGAGAAGCCTCAATTTCAATGAAATATGCTCAACATGCTCCTATAATTACACGGATATTCACCAACAGGAAAAATCAGCGAAATATGCTCAAATATACACTAACATATTAATCTATATTGTAATAATCATAAGACTGCAGTTAACTAGCCCCACGTTGGGACCAGCAAAATGTAATAATCATAAGACTG
This sequence comes from Gryllus longicercus, assembly GCA_038098605.1. Taxonomy (NCBI): domain Eukaryota; kingdom Metazoa; phylum Arthropoda; class Insecta; order Orthoptera; family Gryllidae; genus Gryllus; species Gryllus longicercus. The sequence goes on from JAZDUA010000381.1 coordinate 925,248, forward strand.
CTCGGGGGAGGGCGCCAGGTTCAGCTCCTGAAATATAACTGGATGGAAGAGTTGGGAGGTCAATGAATCAGCACAGAGTCATTTGTGAAAAATAACAATTTATTCCTGGCACCAAAAGCTGCCAGGGAACTTATATGTCGCAATGGGCGACGCAATTTTCAATTAAATTTACTTTGTGGACTGATTGTCCTAATTACTAGTTACTAATTCTTTTACAGTTAACACATCATGCATACTTTTTGATGAAGCGTGCTATTCATCACTTGAAGTTTGCAGGGCCTAAGCGCGGCCACTTATAATTTCTCGTCGTTTGGCGAGACGGATTCGTCTCATAGTTCTTTCACCAGTGGTTGAGCCGTGTCCACGGGCGGGTCGGGGTGGCGGCCACGGGCGGAGGCGTAGGCCGTCCCAAGTGCGGGCCGGGGTGGCGACCTCGGGCGGAGGCGTCGGCTGTACCAGGTCGCTGAACTTCAGCGGCGCGTCTCTCTGCAGGTCGCCGGATCGAACAGGCTCAGCGGGTTGAATGGCCACGGGCGTTGATGTAACGCGGTGAGCAGTCACTGGACTCGGCGCGTGAGGCGGCAAAGGCTACTGGGCCGATGCGGAAACAGCGCGGGATCAAGTAGTCTTCCGCCCGAATTTTCTCCGCGACAAGTCCGCAGTCTTGTCCTAATTATTCCGATTCTGGGAAAGTCTTTCCCAAACTCGCGTCCCGATCGTAAATAACTGAAGTAGTTGAAGTGACTGACGTGACCGAAGTCTCTCAGAAGTAAGTGAAGTAAGCTTGAGAAGTCCTCTCAAGTGCTCTAGTGCTCAAGTCCCCCCGTGCTCTCGTCTCCCAGTCTAGTCTCTCAAAAATACTTAAGTGCCTTAGTTCTAAAAATCTTTAAGTGTCTGTCCTTGATTTCTACTGTGCATCACGTTTTATGAGAAATTCCCTTTCCCCTTCCCCAAAATGTTCCTAGCTCTGGGTTATCCCTTCCCCCCTGGTGAAGCTTCCCATTGGCTAAGGGTGGCTGCGTCGCAGAATTTTGATTAGCCAATCATGTGGCAACTTTCCCGTATTTTTCCGTCGATGTTCTCAGTCTAATACTGGATTCTTTCTCTCGCTCGCTCCTCCCTTTGTTAGTTGTTCCAGAAGCTGCTCGCAGCTGTCCGGACACGTGAGCTTGTAAAAGCGCATTTCACGGACCATCTCGTCCGGCATGGGCTAAACGACAGCCTACTGTATTCATTTGTACGCAGCCCTTTCGAGGATTCTGGCGTCTTCCCGGGCGCGTGTCACTTTCGTCAGGCTTTGTTCGGAAGGGGATGGCTGAGGCCGAGAAAGGGGTTTCGATTATGACGCGTCGTAAATGTGTCTTCCTCGCCTAATGGACACCCGGTCCAACCCATCGGGGCCCGGCGTTTTGTTCGGCGAGAGGGCCGGCGAAGGGCAGCAAGTATTTTTATGGGGGGCTAATAAACATTCCGCCTCTGAAGACAGGGGGGGGCTGGGTGCGTTCGGGGCTGGCCCGATGCGCGGTCGGGGGGTGGGCGGCATGACGAAAGAACCTTCGCTGCAAGAGCCTCCCCTCTTGGCCTACTTACTTCTGTGCCGCGGCGCGAGCTTGTTCCCAGCTGCAGGAATTATCGGTTATTGGCGACGCCATAATAAAATTATATTTAATTAATCGGTGACGCCACATTAGCATCCCCCTCCCACTAGATTGATAATTCGAGTTTCTTTGTTAATTTCTAATAAAGGGCGAGAATTCTCAATCGTCGAAAAAAATAACAGTGGTGTCACCTAAGATAAAGAAATGCTTAATTTAATTTTTAATTGGAGGCTTAAGATACTGCGCCTCTCTGTCTACAGTGCTAATTTTCTATAATTAAAACCCTTATTATTACGATGCTTACTTCTAATCGTGACAACTAGTGTCGTATGGGTCGCAGGTTCTGGCGAATTGTGGGCAGAGTTCTCTGAAACGTGACATTTTACTTATTCTTTGAAACAAAATTCGTAGATTAAAAAAATCTTCAACCTGTCATAACCCCGTTCCCGTCATAATCCCGTCATAATCCCCGAAAAAGTCTTCAACCCGTCATAACTAAATTCTCTGTCGTCCGGATGGGTGATTATCTGCCTGTACAAGTGAAAAAAAATCTAGTGCCGTAAATATTTTTTGTTGTATTATTAGTTCAATTAAGTTTCCTATAATCTCGTCTACATTTTTCGGCGCCTCGTTCTCAGGTACTGTAGCTTTGTTAATGTGCCTCTCTTCTAGGCAAATTCTGACTCCCGTCTTTCTTTTACAACAATAGGGTTTAATTACACCGCAACACTTCTCTCTCTTATTCCCTCATTAATCTTTCCCCCCAGTAGTTTCATTAACTCGTTCCCTTATTAATTATTCCCCCAGTAGTCTCATTGACTTGTCCCCTAAGTGATCACTGTGCAGGATAATTATGGTCGGCAAGGGGTATCGTCAGTGACGTTAATCCGAAACAAAATTCTATAACAGAATGAGTTGGACGCGCGAACACATTCGAAAATTAAAAAAATACCTGCTCTAGCTAGGAGCGCTCGTGGTCATTAATTAAGTCATTTTCTTTGCTCTCATTGGGCTTATGACCCCACTCGCGTCATCCCCCTGACTCTAGGACGCACACAGTGTATTTTGGTTCTATTCCGCCGTCAACTTCATCCGTAAGTGTAATTTCCTTACCCCCACCAAAACTCACAATATCTCTAGAAAAGTTAATCACCCCATCGTTCTCCTCTTAAGAAATTAACCCCCCAAAATTATATCGTGTTTTAAATCCTCAACTACTAGACAAGGGACGTCAAATAAATGATCTTGTACCTGAAACGAGATAAGGGCCTGCTTATTAATTGGCTTACTTCGTTTACTTCCTACCCCGATAACATAGCATTTAGCAGTGGGCAGTGTTGGCACGGGCACTTGTTCACTTATAAGGCGAGAAAATAATTCTAACGAAATGGCACTGATTTCACTGCCTGTGTCGACCAATGCACGGACAGGAATTCTATTTAATTTAAATTCTAAAACAGGACATTTCCGGACACTCTTCGACTTGATTAGCCTCCCCATTGCCAAAATCGTGGAAGGCGTAATCTACAGATATCGTTTCATCGAATGGTATCTCTGCCACAATTCGTTTGGGACCCAGTTGACCCAAACGTTTCTAGTTTGACGAATTTGTTCTTACATTGTAATTGACACTAGTACTGGAGCCGTTTCCCTCTGTCGAATTTTCCAGTCTCCCCATGGGTGGTACCGACGACGGTCGCCTCTCATTGTAAACTTGCCATGCTTGTCCCAACTACCTTCCAAAATTTGCTTTTCAAACTCGTAGCGGGCTTGGTCCCCCCAAAATTTATCTACGAATCGATCTCGGGACCCCTCATAACTGCTCGTGAACGGATTGATTGCTGTCAACCAGTGGGCGGCGCTGCCGCGTAACAACTCCGGCATGAACCTGGGTTTGAGCGAGGAGGGAACCGATTTAGTTAGAGCCATAGAAATTTCGGCTCGATCTAAGAAAGCTTTCGGGTTCTCGTCCGGAGATCCCGAAAAACAAAGGTTTTGTGGGGGTGCCCACGAAAATCGCAAGCCTGCCTCAGCCGTGGGAGAGCTTCCTACGCTATTTTCTCCGTTCCAATTTAAAGGTTCTTGCACTAAAATTTTGACATTCCGGTCTGTTTCCTCCCTAATCTCAGATTTGTTTCCCATCGCGTATTCCTCTGACGCATTTCCCATAGAATTTACTTCTTCCTGTGTTTGATTGACTTCCGAGCTTAATTCCTTATCAATCTTACTAACGTTTTCATTAAGCTCTTTTTTTGTTTCCTGAGTGCTCCTTTTTAATTCTTTAAGACGCGCCTCGCGAATTTCCCAATCTTCTTCCCGTTGCGCCTCCCGAATTTCCCTATTTTCCTGTTGCGCCTCCCGAGTTTCCCCATCTTCTTGTAGCTCCCTAAGAACTTTCCTACTTTCCTCCAGTCGCGTCTCCTGAATTTTCCTAGCATTTTCCGTGGTTAGGCTACCAATGGTTTCAATAAGTTCATTTTTAGTTTCCTCAATACTCTCTTTTAATTCTCTAAAATGTTTTTCCTGAATTTCCCTTTGCGCCTCCTGAGTTTTCCTATCTTCTTCCCTTTGCGCTTCCCAAATTTTCCTATCTTTTTCCCATTGCTCCTTCTGACTTTGCATAAATTGTTTTAAAATTTCCTCTTCTCGCGCCGCCTGTTGCGCCGCCTGAATTTGCATCGATTTTAGAATTTCCGCTAAATCGGTTTTACTGTCGCCTTGCGCCGGTGGGTCACTCGAACTGTCTGAGCCTGCTAGATCGACACCTGATTCGTCGGGCATTTTTACTGAGTTCTCTTGTTCACTTTGTTTACTATTAGACCGCACACGCAAACATCGACACACGCAACACAGTACAAAAACAATAAACACAAAAACACAAAACAACAAATACATCAATCAGAGTCCACAAATTATTGACCCTCCTACAACTTTCTTCCATCCATTTATTGCGGTAACTAGTGATTTAAGCTGTCGCAATAGAATTTTGAAGGAGCTGAACCAAAAAAAGTTAATAACAAAGTATTTTATGAGCAATCTGACTTCCTAATCTCGGGGTCGCTTACTGGGGTATTTAACAATACTAATCGAGCCCCACTTGGGAAAGCCAAATGTAATAATCATAAGACTGCAGTTAACTAGCCCCACGTTGGGACCAGCAAAATGTAATAATCATAAGACTGCTCGGGGGAGGGCGCCAGGTTCAGCTCCTGAAATATAACTGGATGGAAGAGTTGGGAGGTCAATGAATCAGCACAGAGTCATTTGTGAAAAATAACAATTTATTCCTGGCACCAAAAGCTGCCAGGGAACTTATATGTCGCAATGGGCGACGCAATTTTCAATTAAATTTACTTTGTGGACTGATTGTCCTAATTACTAGTTACTAATTCTTTTACAGTTAACACATCATGCATACTTTTTGATGAAGCGTGCTATTCATCACTTGAAGTTTGCAGGGCCTAAGCGCGGCCACTTATAATTTCTCGTCGTTTGGCGAGACGGATTCGTCTCATAGTTCTTTCACCAGTGGTTGAGCCGTGTCCACGGGCGGGTCGGGGTGGCGGCCACGGGCGGAGGCGTAGGCCGTCCCAAGTGCGGGCCGGGGTGGCGACCTCGGGCGGAGGCGTCGGCTGTACCAGGTCGCTGAACTTCAGCGGCGCGTCTCTCTGCAGGTCGCCGGATCGAACAGGCTCAGCGGGTTGAATGGCCACGGGCGTTGATGTAACGCGGTGAGCAGTCACTGGACTCGGCGCGTGAGGCGGCAAAGGCTACTGGGCCGATGCGGAAACAGCGCGGGATCAAGTAGTCTTCCGCCCGAATTTTCTCCGCGACAAGTCCGCAGTCTTGTCCTAATTATTCCGATTCTGGGAAAGTCTTTCCCAAACTCGCGTCCCGATCGTAAATAACTGAAGTAGTTGAAGTGACTGACGTGACCGAAGTCTCTCAGAAGTAAGTGAAGTAAGCTTGAGAAGTCCTCTCAAGTGCTCTAGTGCTCAAGTCCCCCCGTGCTCTCGTCTCCCAGTCTAGTCTCTCAAAAATACTTAAGTGCCTTAGTTCTAAAAATCTTTAAGTGTCTGTCCTTGATTTCTACTGTGCATCACGTTTTATGAGAAATTCCCTTTCCCCTTCCCCAAAATGTTCCTAGCTCTGGGTTATCCCTTCCCCCCTGGTGAAGCTTCCCATTGGCTAAGGGTGGCTGCGTCGCAGAATTTTGATTAGCCAATCATGTGGCAACTTTCCCGTATTTTTCCGTCGATGTTCTCAGTCTAATACTGGATTCTTTCTCTCGCTCGCTCCTCCCTTTGTTAGTTGTTCCAGAAGCTGCTCGCAGCTGTCCGGACACGTGAGCTTGTAAAAGCGCATTTCACGGACCATCTCGTCCGGCATGGGCTAAACGACAGCCTACTGTATTCATTTGTACGCAGCCCTTTCGAGGATTCTGGCGTCTTCCCGGGCGCGTGTCACTTTCGTCAGGCTTTGTTCGGAAGGGGATGGCTGAGGCCGAGAAAGGGGTTTCGATTATGACGCGTCGTAAATGTGTCTTCCTCGCCTAATGGACACCCGGTCCAACCCATCGGGGCCCGGCGTTTTGTTCGGCGAGAGGGCCGGCGAAGGGCAGCAAGTATTTTTATGGGGGGCTAATAAACATTCCGCCTCTGAAGACAGGGGGGGGCTGGGTGCGTTCGGGGCTGGCCCGATGCGCGGTCGGGGGGTGGGCGGCATGACGAAAGAACCTTCGCTGCAAGAGCCTCCCCTCTTGGCCTACTTACTTCTGTGCCGCGGCGCGAGCTTGTTCCCAGCTGCAGGAATTATCGGTTATTGGCGACGCCATAATAAAATTATATTTAATTAATCGGTGACGCCACAATATAGTATCCAATTCCAACGAAATGTCAATAAATTTCACTTAGCTTTGCCATCATAGAAATCCCCTTCATTTTTATTATTGTAAATACTTATGGATGGTGAGATCGGCGCCGACCAACAAGTTATTGTGCGGTGGACTTTTTCCACTTCCAGGTATCTCCCCGAGGCAGGCTCCCGACTGGTCTCCCGACATGTGTAGTAATGTAGCGCGTGTAAGTGTTAATTGTTTATAAGCAGTTAAGATTCATAGCCTGTTGTTTGGGTACTGCTCTGGCATTTGCCTAGACTCGGTCTCAGAAACCACGTTAAACTGCATATCAGAGAAGTAGGCCGAGGCAATTCACCTTCAGGCAGCAGGTGAATTCGTGCGAGCTTTTTAGATAGTGTTCAAAATCCCCCTTCGTCAGCACTGGAACCCTACATTCTCTGCGGTATATCTCTTCAGGTGCATGATATCAATTCGTCCCCCCGTTGCAGTCAATAGCTGTGCGGTGCGTGTCCTGTTGGGGCGAAACTGCCACCACGCAGTTAGTGCGAATCAACATTTCACTGGATTTCGAATCCTTCGGCGCTGGCTGTGCCACGAGGCTGCGCCATAATCGTCCTGCGGACTGTCCGCCACGTGGACGGTCTGTCGCTGGTTTTATTCAACGTAACATGTAAAATGGCGCGTATACGATCGCCTCCCCCCCGCTTCAGACCCGGCTGCGATGAGGCGGGGCGGAGTGGGAGGAGCGTGGAGCGGGAAGGGAGGGCGTTTGCGACGAGGGTGCGGGTGGAAGGCAATGGCGCCGACGCGACGAGAGGGTAACGCAAGCAGGCGAGAGGACGGGGAAGGACAAAAAAAACGAAGTGTAGGAAGTGAAGAGGGCGCGACAAGGACGGGTTTGAGCGAGATCTGGAGTGTGAAGGCCTGGGAGTATGAAGTTTTGAAGTGTGAAGGCCTTGCAGTGTGAAGGCCTTGCAGCGTGAAGGCTATGGGGTGTGAAGGCCTTGCAGTGTGAAGGCCTTATAATGTAAAGATCTTGGAGTGTAAAGACCTGATAACATCAAAGCCTGGGTGGATGATAGTCTGGGATGAGTATAAAGGCGTGGGAGGGAGAGGAACAGCTGAAAGTCAGGACTGTGAATGCGATGAACTGGGAATGTCAATGTGAGTTTGAGGGGCTGGAAGTGTGAGGGACTATGAAAAAGTTTGGGATAAATAGGGTTGGGAGTTAAACAAATGAAAACGGTTGGAAGTTAAACAAGCAGGGTCAGCGGAGTGGCAATGAAGGCGCAGGAGAGGGAGACGAGAACTGTGTGAAGGGAGAACGCGAATGGGGGAGGTGGAGGGGACCGGGCGTGTGCCAAAGAGCTGGGTGGGGGTGGAGGGAACAGAGAGGTGGAGAGGTCCGCGGATGAATCGAAATAACACGGGACATAATCACCGCAAGTGCGCACCGCTTTTACGGCTCGTATCATTTCGAATTATAATTCTGCTGTTTAATCCGCGGCGAGGGCCATTGCCGGCGGCGGGGCGGGGCGGGGGCGGGGCGGCGCTATCGGGCGCGTTATGATGACGGCGGTCACGACGGCCACTGCGAATGCGAGTGGATTTTTACTGCGGTGACCCCCCCCCCCCGCCACCCGTTCCCACTTTGACCCGGAACCTCTCCCCCCTCTCGTGTCGTGTCCTCGCTGCGCAGGCTTGTCAGGGCTTGCAGATCTCCTAGCACCTTGTGGGAAATGTGCCGGATGCAGGTATGGAGTTGCACATGCAGCGTCTACTGCGTTCACAGCCTGCGATAGCGCAGTGTCATTACCGTTACACATCAAGATGAAAAGAAAGTCACGTTCCAACAACGCCCGTTTGCAAGTGCCCTGGAGAGGGTTAAATTCAGGTTGAGATCTTGCGCATTAGCATCGCCAGTTGCGGGGCAAAGCATATGGCAAATTAAGTCGTTATTGGTTGTGTATGAAATTATTTCACATAATCGATATCAGAGAATATTCAAAGAATTACAGTTGGAAAATTTGGGGAACTACCGACTAGAAATAATAACTTTAAAAACTGAATAATTGCCGTCTATATACAGTGCTTTTTCGACCTTGAAGATACTCGTATTAAACAACAGGTATGCTTATAATATCTTGATGAACATCATTATTTGCACTAATTTTGGTACACCATTGATTAACTTGATGTTTTGAAGAACAGAATCTTGTTTTGCAGAACAGATATTTACTTTCATTTACAGTATTTTTTATACTTCACCGTGGCCGACCTAACGAACATACTATCTTAAGCTCCACCAGTTTTCTCTTTGAGCAGCATTTCACGATCTCGTGATTGTGTCCTTCCCAACAATACACCAAGCGCCACGGCGGCGATTTGTCGTCTTCAGAATTATTCAGGCAGTGCATTTTCAGCCGGAAACATGGGTGACTTGGGGGCGAACTGCGGTCGCAGTCTGGTTAACATACAGAAAATTAAATTGCTATTGATCTCATCTGTGGGTTTAACGGGTGCTAGTATCCCCGGATATTAGAATGAGATGAAGGCGTTATCGGGTCAATTTAGTCGAATCATAATACATTTATGGCTGTTTAATATCTATAACAGGATCCTCTTTCCCAGATATGTTATGCTGCACTTTACTACATTTGCTTTTGTTTCAGCACCTCAAAATACTACTCCCGGAAATGAAACAATACCCTGAAATATTTGATTTCTGGTCAATGTGTTTTTTGTAATTCGGGAAACATATCACATGATTCTGTTTGGGGAATAAACCGAAATGGTTTTGTGATGAAACTTCGACCCCATTAAACCTATCTAAAATGACAATGTTTGTGGGGCATGATTTAACTAACCCTGTTTAGGATGGTAATCATATATGATATGTCCAATAATGGGTAAGTTTTCTAATATTAGTATTGTAACTGTAATATAAACACACATTTTTATGTCAATAATGTCATGTGATTTGAAAAAATAGTTGCTATATTGCTTGTTACGTAGTACGTTTCATGTGCTAATCAGTGATGTGCGTCAATGCGCAATAAACAATAGACTACACGTAAACGCGTAGACAACGTACACTGCGTAGACAATGGTAACCTATGTAGAGTCATGCTCCGTCCCCAAAGCCAACATTTATTTTTAATAATTAAATATGAATAAATTGAGTATAATTATTATACTCAATTTATCCAAAGCAATACTACATATTGATTGCATCACATACGAAGGATTACCATTATGAATAAACATTTTTAAAAAAATTCAAGTTAATATTGTTTTGCATAAAAATATTTATGGAGTGGGTGTCAGTCGTGACTGGAATTGCCTTCCTCTCCTATACTTATCGGGTCCGTCTCATTTCCGTGGGTCGATGAAGTTGGTGATATGATCAGGGATCAGCTCAATATTTCTGCGCACGGGTTTGTGACTCTGCACTTGGAGGGAAAGAGTCGGGTTCAAAGTGGTGTGATGTGCAACTTGAAACTGTTCCTGCAGGTTTCTTGAGATGGTTATGGAGATTGTAATTTCTTCATCAGGAGTGGTATATTTTGTTTGACTTATTAAATCGAAAATAACATTTTTAAAATAACATTTCAACATACTTCTTCTATTACTATTTATCATAAACTGTTTTGGGTTATTTTATGGTGAAAAATAAATAGTCTACACAGGCGACATCTCAGCGTTGTAGAGTGAAAGCAATCCAGACGGCGAGCGGCGGACTGATTGGCAGTTTTCTACGTCGGTTCTTTCTAATCGCCACTGCCCGAGGCATGCATTACACTTTCGGGGATAACGGTTTTACTAATTGGCACGCCCGGAATAAATACTCCCTCATAATCTAGTCTCTACCGGCGCTTATAAAACAAAACAAGAAAATGCCAGAAGCGACGCAAAACAAATATAGTCGAAACCTGTTACAAGACAGGCAAGAACACTTACATAAAAGTGAGAAGTACTAATATATTTGATTTTAGCTTCATCGAACGATATTCTACATTTTTACTTTTTGACTTGGTATAAAACATTAAGTTCTTCCAACATTAGATTCCTTTTGAAAGCGATCAACATTGGATTAAAAAAATCTCAATACAGAGACTTGGGCTTTCACGCAAACGGGGCACTGTTTCCAAGACGGTAAATTGCAAAGGCGCCACGATATTACGAAGTGAAAAGCTCAGTGCAAAGACCATACGCTAAGATAGTAAGCCTCCACCTTCTAATACAGCACTGTCTAATACAGCACATCCCATTGTGTTCCATCCGGCTGAGTTTGCTCAGAGCCAACATTACCGCAGTGACTCTGATTTTCAGAATCTTGAGTTCTGACTATAGCGAAATTTCGACACTGGCTATGCTCCTTGGTAGAACTCCTTGGTAGCCACTATCTAGAGGAGAATTGTAGCCGCTCGCCGCACTAAGCGGTAATGTTCCCTAGTTTCTCCAATAAATAACACTCAGGAAATGCCGGAACAGTACGCCCAGAAGCGGGCCACGGACCGCACGCAATCTTTACTTCTTCTTTCTTGTCCTATCCTCGCCCTTTCTTACACACGCAGTAACAAACAGAACACTACCATAGATGTCAGGAGCTTAGACCTTGACCCGAATGGGGCTGTGCCCCACTGAGGAGATCCCTAGATCATCGCCAGACCTCCTGTTCCAGCGGGAAAAGAGCACCGCCCCCTCCCCGGATAAAATATTCAATATACTGTAACGAATATTGTATATCTGCCGAAACTCGCTGCGCGGATTGCGTCATCTGTCGGCGCCCCCCCCCGAACTGGATGGTTCCGGGCTTTTAGCGAGTGGCGTAGAAGTGTGGCGCAAGTTCCGGATGGGTCGAGACGGGCGCCAGCCAGGTATAAATCCGCCGCTACCGGCGACCGCCAGTCAGTCAGTGAGAAAGCAGTCAGTCAGTCCGTCAGTGTGAGTGTCGGTCAGGCAGTAAACGGCCGCAAGTCAGTAAGTGTATGTAGTCAGTGAGTAATCAGTCAGTCCGTCAGTGTAAGTATGCAGTAGTCTGAAGTGGAAGCTGAGCTGTTAAGTGTGCATTTCGGTAAACAGTGGCGCAGTAGGTGAACAACAGCCTGAAGTCGGAAGCTGAGCTGTGAAGAGTGCATCGCGGTGAACAGCAGTGCAGGGGACCCTGGTCTGCGCAGTGAAATGTGGTCTGCGCAGTGAATTGTGGTTTGCGCAGTGAATTGTGGTCAGCGCAGTGGAACGTGTGGACAGAGCATCGGACTGTGCGATAGTGTAGAAGTGAACAGTGTAAATAAATAATTAAGAGAACAAAGTCGTGTGTAAGGAAACTAAACAAGTGAAGAACACAAGGACCGTGTAACCTGTCTGTAAATAAATAAAGTATTTTAGTGTAGCATCAAGAAATAAAATACACGTCTTTGTCAAAATATTACCTGTGTGTGTTTCAATTCACCACGGAGAAACGTTACAATACTAACAGGACTATTGATCATAGCATTTGATATCATTGAATAAGTGTGAAACATCAGTCAATTTCATAGTGTTCCTATGTCTTTGTGCTTGATAGTAAAAGAAATGCTGCCCACTGTAGGTGGCATACTCTATAAAAGGATCTTTACCTGCAGAAAGAAAATGCTAAAAATGTATACTTTGGTATTGCGAAGAGCGCTTACTGTCTCGTGCAAGCGGGTAGTCTTATATCAGGCTTCTACTGTACGCGGAAAGTGCTTTTCTTGGCAAAAATACTGCTCTGGCGTAATTGGGGCAGTGTATCTCTTCTACGTACGCGGGGATGCGTTCACAGGGCGGCCATTGTTTTCCCGCTTCGCTTATATCCACACCATTACACCTGCTAACAGCAAAGATCAGTCACTCGCTATTTCCAGCACTGCTACTAGGACACCAAGTCAGAAACCACTGTTAACGTGTCAGTTTTCATCACGACTGGGTTTCCTTCTTCATGAAAATGTAGCAATTCTCTTTCAAATAATTTTTTTGTGGTCCCACACTGTTATCCTCTAAATCTTATCTCTTACATTTCTTATGTGAAAACCACCTCTCTCTTTTCCTCTATCCCTTCCTCTCTTTCTCCCACTCTCTTTCTCTCTCTCTCTCTCTCTCTCTCACACACACACATATGTCTCATTGTCCTTCTTTTACAGCTGTTTTCTGGCTAATCTTTGGTATCTTCTATGCATACATCTTCGTCATGTCGTACAATCATCCTGTTTCTGAGAAGATGTTGACATTTCCTTCTAGCTCATTGCCTCGATTCTCATTATTCCACTTTTTATTTCTATACGCGGAAGACGTGAGAAAGTGAATGAACTAGGTGCAAAATATGCGTGTGAAAGTGAATAATTACACGAATATGCACCAACAGGAAAAATCAGCCAAATATGCACATATATCACCAACACGTGCACATCAATACTAACCAAATATAAAGAAAGTTCAATTAGCTGTGACCTGAAGCAACGGACAAACATAGAAATCCTCTCGTTTCTCATTATGGTCCACTCGTCCTCGCCACCCTACGTCTGGCGGCTGCTTCTGTCCTCGCGCCGTCCTCTTGCCCCCCGTCCTCGTCGCCGGCGTCTCGCTCGGCGTGCGCTCCCCGGGGCCACCCCTCCCTCCCCCCGCTCCGTCGCCCCTCGCCCCTCGCCCCGCCGCAATCTGTGCACGCGCAATCGGCCGCGGGCGATCGCCCGGCGCGTCAGGCGCGAGTTATGGGCGCGGGGGCGGCGCCCCGCGGCGCGGCGGGCGCCGTTAACGTGCGGGGGCGCCGTTATTGGCCGCTGCTTCCGATCGCCCTCGCCCCCCCCTCCCGTCTCGGCCCCGCCGCCCCCGGCGACCCGCGTCTAACTAGCGGCCACGCGAGACCTCCGCTCGGAGACGCTTTCGGTTTGGCCGCGCAGAGTAACGAGAGCAATCATCGGGGGCGAGGGCGTGGACGCACAGGAGCTACCTGTGGCGGAGCGGCGCGGGGGGCAAGGCGCCGTCTCGATCAGGGTTTTTTCTCAAGATCCCTGATCCTTTGAGCAAATGCTGAGACGGTTCCTTGTTTTGCTGCTGAACATTTTAAATGGAGCTTCACTCTCTGCCAAAGTTTTCTTGAACTCAGCGGCAAATATAATTATTCAAATAATACACGTTCACGTGTCAATTAGTCATTTCTTTCATCTCGGGCACCATAACGGATAATAGCCGAAATCGGTAGCTTTTGTAGTATGCTTTTGGAAATAGCTTTTCTAATGGAGCGGCGAAGGGAGAGGAAGTGGGAAGGGAGTGTGGGCATGGTGAGGGGCGGAGCGGGGGGCGGACTCGCTTGCTGGCGCTGGGCCGACGCGATCCTTGCGGTGGAGTTGGTTCTTGAGGCAACGGGTTCAGCAGATGACAATGACGCGACCTTCTCGAATTTGAAAGCGTAGTGTTTTCTTGTTATGTTGTTCTTCTGGGATGTACTCGAGCACGGATCGCGAGTTACATAGAAGGCTATCACGGCTGTCTACACCATGAGGCGTGACTGCCGTGATTGTGGAATGGTGTAATATGTAGTTTAATGCGATGTAGTGTTGTGATAGGATGCAGTGTGGTTGTCGTGTCGTGACGTGGTGTGAAGTGACATGACATTTGGAGTAGGAAGCAGTGCTGTGGCGTGAAGTGACGTGTTGTGAAGTGTGGTTGGGGGTGGGGTGCAGTGCTGTGGCGTGCAGTGACGTGGTGTGTAGTGTGGTTTGCGATGGCGTGCGGTGCTGTGCTGTGGTGTGATGGAACGCCTCGAGACTGCGGATGAGTGTGGCTGCGAGGGGTTAGCGGTTAACTGAGGCGCTCCAGTAGCGACCTGAAGTTGCATAGAGGCAACCGCCTCCCCAGCATCAGCCCAATTTCAAAAATTCATCTTCATTTGTGGTGCATGCCTATGTGGCTCAGATACTCGTATATAATGAGCAAGAAAAAGAATCAGATATTGATCTTGAAGAACTTTGCCTTTTTTTCTCGTTGAACGAAACAATTCTAAATAATTAGTTTGGCACAACTGATGATACTCTTTTCTATATTATTGATTCGACTAATATTCATATCGAAGAGATCCTTTTTAGTGTCTATCCTCTCTATATCACTCCTTATGATGCCAAAAGTCTCTCCACAGAAGAAAACACAACTGTAAAAAAGTCATGGCCATTTAAAACCATTGAGTTCGGCATAGTACACACAACACTGGGGCGACACGAATCAAAATGACTGCTTCAAACATTAAGTATGATACACTTGTATAAACCCAAAAGTATACACTTGTAAGTTTCCATGACGTAGTGCTAAAAATGATGTACGCGACTCGTACGAAAATGTCATCTGTGTGCTCATTTCATAATGCTGGACTCGAATCCTATTGTAACGAATATTGCATCACCTGCCGAAGTCGCTGCGCGTGGATTGCGTCATCTGCCGCCGCCCCTTCCCTTTCCCCCGAACTAGACGGTTCCGGACAATCCGCGAGCCGCGGAGAAACGCCGAGAATGAGCCGGGTGCCTGGAGACAAGCGCCGGGCAGGTATAAATGCGCCGCTGCCGGCGGCCGCGAGTCAGAAGTGAGTTAGCAGAAGTCAGACGAAGTGAGTAGAAGTCAGTAGTGAGCAGTAAGACGTCAGTCCGTCAGTGTGTCCGAAGTGGAAGCTGTGCTGGGAAGTGTGCATTGCGGTGAAGAGTGGTGCAGTGGTTGAACAGCAGTCAGCAGTCTGAAGTCTGCAGTGGAAGCTGAGCTGTGAAGGGTGCATCGCGGTAAGCAGTGGTGCAGTGGGGAAACAGCAGTCAGCAGTTTGAAGTCTGCAGTGGAAGCTGAGCTGTGAAGTGGGCATCGCGGTAAACAGCAGTGCAGTGGACCCTGGTGTGCGCAGTGAAGTGTGGTCTGCGCAAGGAATTGTGGTCTGTGCAGGGGAATTGTGGTCTGTGCAGGGAATTGGGGTCAAGTGCAGTGGACCGTGGACAGTGCATGGACTGACTGATACTGTAGAAGAAGAGAACTGTTTAAATAAATAGTGTGTAAGAAGTGAACTGTGTAAATAAATCAAGACAACGGAGTCGTGTGTAACAGTGTAAATAATTAAGTGTAATATATCTGTAAATAGACCAAGTAGATTTTAGTGTATAATTGTTCAGGAATAAACGTAATTGTTTAAATAAAATTGTGTTGGTTTTAATTCACCACGAGAAACGTTACACTATCGTCGCCTCGTCCGTCTACATTTCATTCGTACGCCAAAGGGTCGCTTTTTGAACTAGTTACGACATTAACAATACGAGGGTTCTGGGAACACTTACATGATAAAAGCACCCTTTTCTGCCACAGCCCTCCAGTTCCCGTTTTGCGAGTCTTCTGCCGGCGGGCACTTGGGTGTCTTGGTGTGGCCGGCAAAGCGACGCCCTGCTTCCCTCAGGGACAGCCGAGACGCTCTAAGGCCACTGCGATGTCGTGCCAAGACAACGGCCGCGAGGCGGGGGCAGGATACGGGAAGGGCTCGGAGCGACTGCGGGGTGGGCGGCCTGGCTGGAAGGAGGAGGCGCGGGCTGGGTGACGGCCAGGCCACAGGAGGCCGTGGAAACGGGTAGAGGTGGTCTCCGCCGCGCAGGTCGAATCGAGCCAATGAGGCCGTTTCGGGTCTGGTCTGGTCTGGTCGGGTCGGGTCGGGACGGGTCGGGGTGGATCGGATGGAATCAGATCGGGTCAAGTCGGGTCGGGTCGGGTCGGGTCGGATCGGATCGGATCGGATCGGATTCGAATCCGGTGGGATCGGGTCCGGTCGAGCGGGGCCTGGTTTGACGTGGCCTCGCAAGGCGAAACATGGCGTGGTGCGCGTGGCGTGGCAGGGCGAAGCGAGGCGTTGTGTTGTGAAGCGGGAGAGGGGTCCAGGCGAAGGCGGGCTGGAACGGAACGAACCGGAGAGAGACGGGGCGGAACGGGGCGAAATAGGGCTGGGAGGGCGAGAGGAGGTTGAAGAGCGCCGCGAGGACAGTGACAGGCGCAGGCGGGGGGCGGGGGAGGGGGCGGGGACGGCGGCGGGCGGGCGGCGGGCAGGGGACGCGCCGTCGAAAGCGGCTTAGCGCACCGCAGCGACGCCGCCAGAAAACACCGGCCGCCCCTCCCCGCGCCGCTCCTCCCCGTCCCTCATCCGCTTTCTGCTTGTCCCCGCGGCCACCGCCACCCCACTGGAGCCCTGGCGGGCCGCCCTCCCCGCCGCCAAAGCCTGCGGTGCGGACGGACAGCGTGTCCCGATATCCTGCGCGAGGCGCCGAGCAGACGGACCCGCCCCGACCGGAAGGCACCAGCGCTCGCGCTTCGAGTAGAGGCAGGGAGCGTTTCTGACAAATAACATTCAGTTCCTTTCATATTTAAATCCTTATTACTATATAGTTGAGAGTAGAGAAATTACTAAATAGTTGAGAATCTATATTAATAATTACCAATGCACGCAGAATTTATATATATATATATATATATATATATATATATATATATATATATATATATATATATTGTGGCGTTATGGGATTGTGCAACCCCATAACACCACCGTCTCGTATGTATGAACACCTACAGGCAGCGAGGATAGCAGGCGCGGAAAGCAGAGGTTCTTAAACGCGCGGCCTGGTATCCGTTGCCCGTACTAAACGAAGGTGAAGTAGCGAGCAACGTTTTCCTTGTGAAGGGTTGAGAGAGGGGAAGCAGCCCCACCACTGAGAATTTCCCCAGGCGTCGGACGATAAATACGTGAACCCGCAAGCGGAAGCTCTCTTTTCTTGCCACCACTCGTCGAGTAAGCAGCATTTTGATCACCGATCGCCGAGCCAGTAGCATTTTGATCATCGCTCGCCGAGTCAACACTTTCGTTAACGTTAGTTTAGATATTGTTTGCCGCTGCAACGACTACTAGGTAAGAGTATTCGGCGTCGAACAGACGTTCTAGTCAGTCGTCCTCGAGATAGTGCAGATTAAGTAAAGTATTCCTTCAATTAACGACACGGGAAATACGTTACCCGTCGTGAGAGAAGCATTAAAAGTTCTGGTTTAGCAAAATAGAAGTAGCAACGAGCGAGGAACTTGCACGAGTATTCGGCGAAGTGCAAGGGACATTTTCGCAACGTGGGCGTAGTCAGAGGCGCCGGTAGCAAACGAGGAGGAAGAAGAAACCGAGGACCCAGACGCACGAGGAAGAAGACGGATCGACTAGGAAGAAGAACGGAAGAGGACGCAAGAAGACAACGCAGACGGCAGAGGCGAATCCCGTCTCTTACGACGCAGAAGCTGGGACCGAGCGACGTCGACGCAGAGACCAGCGCACGACCTTCAAGGCCAAAAGTGGGAAGTCCACGAGGTAACGGTTAGGGCGCGGAAAATAGGTCAAGTTCACGTCGGCAGGGAAAAACTAGTATAGGAAAGTGTTAAGAATTTGAGGACACGGGTGGCAACAAATTGCAATATAAGTAGGAGACGTTTTGATGCGCTATTGCCTGCATAAAATATTCTACTTAGGACATTTATTATTCTGCTATTTTCAGACAGTTAAATTGTAAATGAGAGTAGTGCACTTGCACACATTTTGTTCTTCGCATGTAATATTTTGAATCAGGAGATTGTAAATTGAAATTTTGGTTTCATGTGCAATGTAATTAGAATAGCATAAATTTAGATATAATTAATTTTCCAAGGGAATTCCCTGTGTAGATTAGGGTAATTATTTCAGAGTATCAATTTTGGAGTAAATTATATGTGTTCATTAATATGAGTGTGGGTTGTAAAGGTTTCTATTTGTGTTTTGATCATTCTTTGTAAAAGTGCGATTCTATATTCTTAGTTTTTGTCATGAACTGATGCCACTAAAAGTTTATGGGTAAATTATTCGCTCGTTTGTGTGCAATTTGTGTGATTTTATTGTGTCAAGGGTTCAAACCTGTCTCGCACCCTGATGATCCTGCTCCCTAGATTTTTAAGCAAAATCTTGATAACCCGCTTACGGTTCATGCGTGCTGCTGTTGAAGGTGGTAAGTTTGGGTGTAGGTGGGTTAGTTAGAATATATATATATATATATATATATATATATATATATATATATATATATATATATATATATATATATATATATATATATATATATATATATATATCTTTTGGACATGTGAGAGATGTACTATGTGTTTTGATACCCAGGAATCCAGAAAAAATAGAAAAACCAAAAAATTTCGGTTTTGAGTAGAAAATGCAAAAAATTGATTTTATTATTCCCCTATTCTCATATTGCTCACACCAAATGAACACTCGTACTGTTTGATTTCTTGAGACACATCTGATGTCATGCCACAGAATAGCTCCAAGAAAGAAGCCGCCCGCCATTAAATATTTCCTATTCAGGTTTTACAATATGGATCACACAATTTTTAGATATTATTGGTATGTGAAGAACTGTACCACTCTTTAAACAGGGTAAGTCAATAAAAACGTTTACCTAGAAAATTTTCTAAACATTTCGAGGTAATATAGATGGAGTTTTCAGACAACTATTCAGGACATATGGGCTCATCAGTTGCACTCATTAACTTTTTGATAGCATTATGTATTTTAAAGATATTGAACTAAGTTCGTTTCTTTAAATGGAACGCAGTAACTTTTTACACGAATATATCGATTTTGGAGAATGTGGAATTTGCTCAATAATTTTCATCAGAAATGAGTATTAATACATGGCGTTAAGGTTCGTAGGTCAGTGGTGAGGCTGGATTTCTAAACGTTTCCACGGCCGCTATCGTTCGCCGGTTCAAAGCGGCCGTGGGGCAGAGTGGTACAGAGAGTTCAGAGTAGAGATGTGTGATCCCGCGGAGTGTTTCTTCTGAGAGTTGACGTTTAGAGAAAACATTTAGAAATTTCCATCCGATTCGTGTTGTTATCACAACTTAATTTCAGTAAAAGTTATTTTCTTTCATTAACGGTTTAAGGCAAATTCACGAGTACATTCCGGGAAAAAATTGGGTGAATAGTTATTATCTGCATTAATGGAAAATTCACAACTGAAACGAACACGCCCTTGCCCGGGAATACAACTATTTGCTCAATGAAGCAACGTAAAGTATTTCTGGATTTTTGCGGGTTTTCGGAAATCTACCCAATCCGTTCAAACCATAGAAACAGGTCTGTCAGTGCGATGATGGCAATGATTAAAAAAATCAGCAGCGAAATTTGTATGTTGTTCTTGACTAGTGAGCGTGGTAATTTTTGGAAAACAATTTTTGTGCTTTTGTTCAGCAGCAAATTTACTTCTGCAGGCAATTAGTTAAAAAATAATAATAGAAGTACTTACGAGAAGTCCATTCCGTCTATTCTTATATCGTTAGTAAAATATTGATGAGAAATTCTACAAAGGTTGCTGGTTCTGAATTTGTGCGTTTCCTAAGTGTCCTTACATTTAATTTCACAAACCATATTAGAATGATAATGATTATTCGATTTGTCAATTGATTTAAAAAAACTGATATTTTAATCATAGAGTGCATGTCAAAATATCTCGATGAATATTATGCATCGAATGTAAACACTCGTGAACGTTAAGGCGGTTTGAGTGGAAAGCAATGAGGACCAGTGTTTGGAGCGCAAATAACAGCCAGCTCCTCCCCGCTGTGCTTAGATTCAGATCTCCGTCTGCACGTAACCTTGCCTTACTGTCCTGCTCCTCTACTTTTGTTCTGCGCTTCGCCGTTGTTTCTTTTTCATCCTCTGTTTTCCATTGCCCAACGATCGTTTTTCCTCCTCGCTAGCAGCATACGAACTTATGGACGTGATGATGCATTTGCGTGCTTCCTGTCATTTTCACCTTTATATTTTCATGTTAGTGTATGGTGGATTTGTTGTATACCGTTTTGCACTAGATAATTTAAACGCACTCATCCACGAATACTTTCATGAGGCCTAATGGAAGACCGCAAATTAATTGATTGCACATTTCAGAAGGGAAGAACCGAACAAAAATCCTGATGAAGTAAGATACCACATAAAAATCTAGGACCAAACCGCATATACATCGAGCTTTGCCAATTGAATGACTCGTCATATTGGACGGAAAGGACCCCCCCCCCCGCAGCGTGCGGCGGGCAAGAACGCGACAGGCGGTGGCTATTCTTGGGAGAGTCTGCGTTTGAGCTCGCCTCATGGGGCTGCCCACTAGGTTTGGTGACTCAGCTAGTCGGCGCTGTGCCGGACCTCCTCCCTTTGAGGTCGGGGGTGCTTGGGCGGCGAAGAAACCCCTTCGAATCTAGGGGATGGTGTGTCGTGAGGCTGCACACAACTCCAGCACAGTGTCATCTCGCACACAACTGCAGTCACAGTGACATCTAATAGTGAGAAGGTGGGCTCCCGTAATTCGAATGTTTCTCCATCAAAATTTCATTTAATTCATTTTCTTGGACATAAAAACTGAATGTGACGTATGAGTGAGCCGTGCAATCTGCGTACGTTGTCTTGTGTTTCAGAACCACTGCCACACTTTTTATACCCTTTTACTGCACATAGTTGAATGATGAGTAAAAGTACCAATATAGAATGGTTAGAAACATTTGATGTATTGAAATTTTCACTCCCTAGTAGTACCCGACGAATATTTATTTCCATCGTATATCGAACTCAAAATTTGATTTAACAGTACAGTGAAAATAGCATCTCACACTGTCGACTCCACTCCTACTTCAACTAGCATTTGTTCGAATTCTGATTTTTTGCTTCTTGAAGCCTGTGTAAACCAATTCTAATTTGTCGCAATTTTAATTTTTCCCGATTTCGCAACTTCGTTTCCCAATTTGCCTTCTTAAGCTCTGTTAACAAATTAATCGCCTGCCTTTTCGGTCTCGCGTCTCTTTGGTCCTCTATTCGTTCACATTACATGCCCCCGTCTTAAACACTGGATGTTTGGCCAATCAACGTTTATGGTGCAAATTAAAGTATTGAATTGAATTTGCCTTATTTTACGTGGCGAGACTCGGGCCATCAGGCCCGCTCTTCCGTCTGACCACGCAAATTTCGCTACGCTCCTTTCATCAACTAGCAGAGAAAGGAGGTATTTCTTGGGCGAGAAACAGGCGATTTGAATTTAGCTCAGAGGCGTCATTTAGGCTTGAGGATCTTTTACATGCAAGTAAATCTACTAACATGGGACAGCCGGCTTTACTTCCCCTCCGAAGGAAGGCGTACGAAGGATTTTGTCGCCCTAAAAATCCACGGCTTCAATCGTTTGAACCCGCGAGCTTGGGTATAACAGTCCGGTACGCTAACCGTCACACCATCGCCGCCGCTAAGTAAAATAAATTACGCGAACGTAGTGTTTCGCGGCTGAAGGCGATGCATTCTTGGCTGTCTGGGACGCGCCGCGTCCTACGCACTGCTGCCAACGTTTGGGTTTTCAAACAGTGAGAGTCTGCAGGGGGCGATGCGGTCCATCGAATTCAATGCCGACCCGGACTTGCGCCTTGCCACTGGCGTGAACTCTTTCCAGTCAGTCACGTGCTGCCAGGGGCTGATCGGCCACCTCGCGTCTCCTACACGAAATGTAACATGCGTCGCGGCTCCTTATCAGCGCAGGTGATTAAAGGTAGCGTAAAAGGACTGTATCGGCCCTGTAGCAGCGTTTTCGTGGAAATATTTTAATCCTGTGCCTAAGAAACTGTGTTCTCAAAAATAAAGGTAAAAAAGTTTATAAACAACTTCACAAACGTAGGCGCCGTCATGGTTTCTTACGACTCCCATCTAATCGTATCTCACGTGAAAATTGAAAAACCCCTTTCACCACTGCTCTCTTGTGGCGAGGTGGCTTGCGGAGCGGAGGTTTCATTGTGCCACCCACGTCACTGAATGTCACTGGCGGGAACTACTTTTCCATTTCTACATTTTCTTCCGTAGGCCATCTTTAAGCTTCCGTTCCTCTGTGGTGTTTCTGAAGGCTCGTTCCTCGCCACCTTTCCCGCCTCGGTGTCCCATATCTCCATACCCCTCGCCCCGGCCTTGTCCCCGGGGCCTGTTCGCGGCGGCGGAACCTTGTCGGCTTTGCCTGGTCAGCCGCTAAGCCCGGGGATTGGCGCGGGCCGGGCCGGGCCGGGCCGGGCGGGGCCGGTGCGGCCCTGGCCTCCGAACCTAATAAACGAGGACGGCAATTCCGTGTCAAATTAGAAACGAGAAACTCGCCCGAAACCACCGCGACTGGTGGCGCGGCTTAAGGAGTGAATTTGGAAGCAAAGTTGCTAGGGAAATTTTCCCGGGGCGCCTCCCAACTAAATTGCTTTTGTTTTATTTTCAGTGTTGCCATTCGCGTATTTCTGCGATCGGTTTGCAACTATTTATCAAACACCCAAATTATTTATTCACATATTCCACTTGCACCACTAAGATTTAACAACAAATGTGTAAATAGATTAGGAAATAAAAATCTACTACCTGAACCTGGCCTCGTATTTTGTTACACTTAAAGGTGGAATCACCACATCGCATGACACACGGACGATTTTGAGTTTATTCTACTACCATTCCTACAATCATTCTACTACCACCAGATCAAATAACAATATACAAAATCGAATTAGTGAAATTAGTTAAACAAGTTAGTTACATAAATAACGAACAACACAGAAATAGTTGAGTGTGACGATCAATATATTGTCGTTCTAGATTTTTA
The DNA here is from genome assembly GCA_038098605.1 of Gryllus longicercus. NCBI lineage: Eukaryota > Metazoa > Arthropoda > Insecta > Orthoptera > Gryllidae > Gryllus > Gryllus longicercus. Next base: position 948,410 of record JAZDUA010000381.1, read on the forward strand.
GTTGATCTGAAATATATGCGTTTTTATTTGATATTTTTACATGTGATGTGTGACGCCATTCAGTACGTTACGTCAAGTCGGCAGTAGCGTGTACGTCGTTTTGCAATAATTCAGTCAAATTTCTTTCAATAAACAAGAAAATTTCTATTCGAGTACAATTCTACTAGACTTCAGAATCCAAATTAAAAATACATGAACATATCTACCATATTACAATGTATACGGTTACTCAGCATTTATCTAAACGATGAAATATCCGAAGCGCACAAATTGAAAGAAAACTATGCGTCCTCTGTTCGTGTGAGAGGTATCTACGGTTTCGATAGATTCTCAGAAACTCGAGAAAAGTAAAATAAAACAATGAAACAATTTCGAGTGTGATTAAAAATTCGAAACGTTCATTCCGCCTACCTGCCCGACGCGTGCCGACTGAAGTGTCTGACTCAGACCGTCACTGCCTGCGACACCGCTGATGTCAGCGATATCACGGCTCCAGAGAACCGGCCGAGCGACACTAAATATTTGTATTCATGGAACTGAAACTTTCTTAATATTGTAGTCACGTTGTTATTGTGGTAATTGTGGAGATTCTGTATGTTAAACTATTTAATTTACTACAGCTACAGTGTTTTAAGAGAGTATTTTATTTGTTGTTCCTGATAATTGGGCGTGCTAGTTTTAGAGAACCATGTTATGTGGTTTTACTGAGCATAAAAACCAAATTATTTCGGCCGAAGCGATCACACCAACAAAATTCGACTAAGGAAACAAAATTCAGATCTTGGGAAGTTTTCCTTTTGTAACAGAACAATTAGAGATTGGAACAGTTTACCTGCAGCAGTTTTCAAAGCTTTTCCTCTCAGTGTCCGAAGTTTTAGAAATAAGTTAGAACAAGATAACAGTAACAGATATTAAATGAGTAAGTGCTGTGTAGTGCGGTGAAGTGCTGTGAAGTGATGGTCAGTGTAATTCAAAGCAAAAAAGTGTAGTGTAGTGTAGTGTAGTGTAGTGAAGTGAAGTGCGGTGAACGCGTTCAATGCTCTTTTCAATGCTGCTTTTCGTCTTGTACTGTATTGTACGGTATTATTATTATTATTATTATTATTATTATTATTATTATTATTATTATTGTTATTATTATTATTAATGTAAGTGTTGTAATTTTTGGCATTATTGTCACTTAACTGTCACCGGGTCATACCCATTTACAGTTGTAATAAATGTATGTATATAATTTTTGGTGGCACAGGCCACTAGTTATTGTTCAGTTTCTAATTCTCTCATTTTAGTTGTCTCTAGATTTCATTGATGCTAAGCCCTACTCTTCGACGTCCTGTTCTCCCCTACTCGCTAGGAAGGAGCACCGGCCCTGCTGCCACTGGCTCTTGGGATTTTCTTCTCGCCGTCGCCCCTTCCAGTCCGCATCGCGTAATAGTCTCCTCCTCGGACATTCCCCGCAACCTCACCTCGACCGTACCAGGGGTGAAGTAAACGGTGCGATTTACTTGAGATATTCTCCTCAAATATCTCCAGAACTGTTGGAGAAATAGAGATGCAGTTTTGCTGTAAAACGATTATACTCCACTGTTCGTAAACTAAAATATTAGTGTTTTTTTTTTGTTGCATGACATGTTTTTGTTTGTTTGCAAAGATATCCAAACAGATTCGATTTTTCAAATCGAACCACCATCTGAGGTAGCTCAGGGCATTAATTGATGTCACTGCAGTGCCTCTGACCGGAGGGGTCCTGGGTTTCGAGTTCCGACGGTGCAATGGCAGGATTTTCGACACTAGCTGAATGGGTAGGTTCAATTAGCCGCTGACTGGAGATCTCCAGCGGCCGACTGCTCTGAACGGTAGTTTTTCATGGTTTCTCCAATCAACACCAGAGGAATGCCGAAGCAGTCCCCTAACAATACGAGCCATGGGCAGTGCGTGTTCGTTCCTTCCTATTCCTTGTCCTATTCTCATCCCTTACTTACACACACACTAACTCGTACTACACTTTCACACATGTCGTGAATCCAGTCGAGGTTTTATAGCTTGTCCCGAATGGGTGGGGGCCCCGCCGATGGGAGATACCTTGTTGCAGAAAACTCCGCTAACAACGTTGGCGGCGATGGTGTAACGGTTAGCGGACTGTTGTACCCAAGTTGGCGGGTTCAAACCCGATCGAAGCCGTGGATTTTTCAGGGCGAAAAAATCCTTCGCACGCCTTCCTTCGGAGGGGAAGTAAAGCCGGCTGTCCCATGTTAGTAGATTTACTTGCATGTAAAAGATCCTCAAGCCTAAATGACGCCTCTGAGCTAAATTCAAAATCGCCTGTTTCTCGCCCAAGAAATACCTCCTTTCTCTGCTAGTTGGTGAAAGGAGCGTAGCGAAATTTGCGTGGTCAGACGGAAAAGCAGGCCTAATGGCCTGAGTCTCGCCACGTAAAATAAGGCATTAATTTAATTCAAATTCAATTCAACGTTTAGGTTGGCTCCGGGTGTAGCTATCCAGCACGAGGAGATCACCGCTACCTCCCGTGATAAATACATGCACTACTCTTTTGAGAGTAATGACCTTAGCAGTTGATGCGCCCGGAAACACGAATCAATCAATCAATTAAAAGGAACCTGGTACTGGTGTTCCATTTAAAATTGGTTTGGGAATATCTCAAAAAGTTAACATCAGATCAACAAAAGTGGGTAATGAAAGCTGTTTGAATCGTCGGGGCCCATCCAATGATACCCTACCCAACCAGGGGGTGAGAGTATGGAAAATAAAAATTTTCAATAGAACTCCTCCATCTTTTATTGCAGATTAGGATTCTCCGAAAAGTTACTTTTATATTTACGTTTCGTGTTAGCAGGCGCTGTATTTGACATAAAATAAAATAAGTAAGAAACGTTAAGAACAGAGATTTTCTCGACAATTACACATCAAATCAAAAAATAAAACATGTGTTCAAAAATTTGCAAGAATCTACTCAACGATACCGAACATCGTCAACATCATATCAGTTCTTTCTGCAATTGTCAACATTTTAGGTTTGTTATGTAATAATGTTGCTAGTTCAAATTACGAACGTAAAGTGACAACAGAGCACTCTCTACTGATTGTTATAAAATTCTGTAGTTTCATCAAACGGGGACAACATCCCTTTCTCTCTCCAGGATGGATGTAGAAGTGCCGTAGAGAGGGATACCATTTTGAACACATGTTAAAGTAAAACATGTCGATGTGTGAGAGCCGAGGTAGCTCACCTGAAATAAGCAACCCAAGAGAACAGGATACTACGTCCCCACCCTCGTTCTCGGATCACACTAAAAGCGATTTTTTTTATAATCACACTGCATTGTTTGGTATCATTAGTTCCAAGGTTTGGTATCAAGGCTTCTTGCAAATTATTGAATACACATTTTTTAAGTTCTTCTATTTGATGTACAATTGTCAAAGAAAATCATATTAGAAAACTCATATTTGAAGGGTTTTTTGCTTATTTTGATTTTTGTTGTTCACAATCACGAAACGGAAAAAATAAACAAAAAAGCTATGTATTTTTGCAAAGATTTCGAATTTGCAATAAAATATGGCTTTCTATTTCACTGTTTTATTTTTCCTACCACCACCCGAGGAGGTAGGGGTGGGGGGATGAGTTTGGTGTCATGGAAGGCCCCCGTCGATGCGAATAACTTTAATTACCCAATTCTCTGGATCCGAGGTGCACCCTTCGCAATATTCCAAACACCAATGTTATATGGAACATCTTGTGTATTTCTTTACCACAACGTGTGTGAAGCGAAGTGTCCATAAATATGCATGTTGCCCCATGTTATATAACAAAACTTTTGAGAATTATGGAGATTTTACAACGCACACCGATTAATATTCCACCAGAATCTCGTTTTCTCACCCTTTTCTTGGTCCCCATCTGAGTTTCTGCATTCTAAACTGGTCTCGCAATATAGTAATCAAATATTTGTATACAATTTAATTTCTTCTTGTTCGGAATATAATGCCAGAGACGTCTAAATATGCCGTTCATAAAAAGTCTTGGAAAAGACAAAGCAAGCTGTATGTCCCCTCCTGCCACTTGCACGTGCTTAATTCCCTTTCCAGGAAACTCTCCCGCTCCCCCTTGTCTTTGCTGGGCAATGCTTTTAATCAGCATTGTCGTGTGACCATTGTCAGCAGACTTGAGAAGACCAGACGCATCGCTCGCCTTCGATCCTGCAGTAAAACACTGCCGCCATTCAAATCCTTTGCGTTTAAACTTCAACTTGCACCGAGATAAACGGGAAAGATGTTCGCGGGCGAAAATTAGATTATAAAACGTTTTTGATCGCGTCGAGGTGAAGTCTCGGCGGCCAACTATTCATCGCTCCGCTATTTCGTGGCTCCCGGGAGGGGCGGGCGGGGGCGGGCGGGAAGGAAGTTTCACGACGAATATTTCTGGCGACGCTTTCATAGCTCTCGGGCGGTGCTAATGAAGCCGCTTCTGAGGCGCTGTGGAGGGAGGCGGAAGGCGGAGGGTGAGAGGTGAGGGGAAACTGCCGCGGGGTGTGACAGACGCAATTGCGCGTGGTAGTGCTTTAGGCAATGTGTCGTCGTTGTGGAGCAAATGATCCCGCACATTTCGCGATTAAATATCGTTGGTCTCGGTGAATAAGCTGAAAAGTCAAAGTGTGCTGCAACGAGAAGTACCCGCAAGCTTCGGGAAATTCCTAACCGCGTAACACGTGGGTTTTCAAACTGCGTCGCGCCCATATGGTAGGGGCGTCGCGGTGATTTATTGAAATGATCTTTCGATTTAATTTACTCTTATCCTTGTGTCATTTATGTCCACAAAATGATTTTGAACTACATAGCATATGCTATTTTACTAATTAATTATAGATTAATTGAACCTGGCAAGTCCTTTACCAAAAAGCTTCTGTGGCTCCTTTAGGATCCCGTGCTTCAGTAGCGCGCGTCGGGGATATTTAATCTTTCTACCCACGCAGATCGAGAGTTCCCATGCCCACGCAAGCCCTGTCTAACGTGTGCTTAGTTGAGACCGAAATTGAACCTCGAAAAGGAATTCCGTGTCGATTTCAAATATTGAACCCAAATGTGAACAATTGTTGATGACGTAGTATGATCATCATTCCCATTAAATTTGTCAAGAATTTTATCATAAAATAAAAAGTTGAATAAAATGTGTTAATTAAAATTAAAATGGAGAAATGAAATAGCTTATTATATTACTTACTCATTGGTGTTGAGTAGGTCAATGTTAATCCTTATACTTGAAACGTATTGTTACCTGGGGAGCCGCGGGAAATTGCGGTTAGGTCAACGAAGCCGTGGACGAAAAAAGTTTGAAAAGCATTTAACACATTTTGTGTTAATCAGACTAGTTTTTTATAGTTGCTGAGTAATGATCGTATGTATGCACAAGTTCACCGTGAACTTCATTTAAGTATAAACCTTAACAAGAGACGTCGTGTTGTCTCACTAATTTTGAAGTACCAATGATTTGAAATCATTATCTCCAAATAAGTTGACCTTCATGTTTATTCACGGTATAAGATTATTTAAAATAATTACAGGACGGAAAGATATCATTCTTTCTTTTAATATTTAGTGTTGACCCAGTATCGGCTTACTAAAAAGGGTGAAAATATTTCTATAGCATATTAATTTGCTGCACGTTCTAGGTATATTATTGCCCAATTATTGATTTTCCATGTCGTGTTTACCTCGTGTTAGTTCCTCGGCAGTTTGTCCCAGCTATCTTTCTGTGAGGGCCTGAGTTCATGCAATCAATTCTGCGTCATCTGCTTAGAGGCAACGTTTACATTTTACTCCCCGTTCTGTATCATATTTACTTTCTTTCTTTAATATGTATTTACATACTAAAGAGCAAGTGCTGTAATGCTGCTTCAGAAATCTTCGCCTTTTCAGCAGCAAAACTCATTTTCTGGGGCCCTGTTAACGAAAAAGGGGATAATAATGTAGTGACTTTCTTTAGAACGTTGTGTAATCAGAATCCAATTTTTCTGGGACCGTGATGTGGAAAACGTCTGACGGCAACATGTCTGTCTGTCCGTCCGTCCGTCCATCCGTCTGTCCGCCAGTCAGTCTGTCCGTCCGTCCGTCCGTTCGTCCGTCCGTCCGTCTGTCCATCCGTTTGTCCGACTATATGTCTGCCGGTCTGTCTGCCCGTTTGTGGTCAACGCTAGCACGTAAACCCTTCAGGCCATTTGCTCCAAAATTGATACTCCCCTGCAACTTCAAACTAGATATTTTCATTTTGGAGTTCTTTACAAGATTCCTCAACATTTTAAAAAATTTCTCAAAAGTGGCACCAAAGTTTAAACTTTGTTTTTTGATAGCATACAGAATGTATAAAAATGTTTTTCCTACAAATGCAATATTGAATATGAAGATTTTTTCCTTAATGAAATCTGATGTTGAAAGACAGATCTTCGAATAAGGCGATTCACAATTTTTCGAAAATGTGATTAGTTTTCGCGTAATTTGGGATGAAATATAGGCATATTTAAACAATTATTTTTACAAAATGGCACCAAATTTCTTTTTAAACTTTTCTCCCTCGTATGCAGCAAAGGACGGTAAAACAGTGGTGCAAGCCCCTAATTCGTTAACACTTTATTTTCGAAAATTACAAAAAATTAACATCCCAAAAGTACAATATTGATGATACAGATGTTTGTCTTAAATGAAATCGTTTCTAAAATATTAGATCTTCAAATTCTTTTTGAAAAATCTACTAGCGTAATTTTTGCGTTTTGTTAATACAGTTTATAAAAAATGTTTTTTTCAAAACGGTTCTAAATTTAATTTTTTCCCTCGGACAGAGAAAAGACAGCTTAAAAAAGGTAGCAAGTCCCGTTTTCTAGTTAACCTTTAAATCTTTTATAGTTTTGGATATTATTATATTGCAGAGCAGAATACTTATATCAGCCCTAAAATCATTCCTTTAGGGAACGGTATAAGAGATGATATTGTCCAATTTCTGCCAAAGGTCTCCTATCATATCCGCACCAAAAGGCGATCCTGAAACCGGCCATATATTATTCGAAGATATCGTATATTTTGTGGAGTAGTATTGCCCGATTCTTCAATGACCTTGTATTACGCCTGCACCACGTTGTTATATCTGATTGCCTTTAATTCATACCCTAATAAATGCTGCCTTGCCTGCCGCAGATATGAGTTCCTTTTCGCTCTTTTAAAAATATAGCTAATCTCATAACCTGGTATATGTAATAACTTAATAAAAAATTCAATATCAGGAAGTTTGAGTAGGATATTAAGGTAGTCTTCAACTCTTTTAGTACTCCATATTTCTCAAGAACGCAATTTCATTACGGAAGAATGTACGTTCAATGCTCGTTTCTTTTAACCAACTTTACGATTATAAAGTTACCAAAATCTTGAGCGAGATTAATCTACAAAATGGTTGATTATTCTTGCCCAAGATTTAGGTAACTTTACTTCCCTAAATTATTTTTGATTAGTTAAATTCGTCGTAACTCCTTGCGTAAATTACTCTAGTATCTATAAAAGGTTAATACTAGACTGCAATTTTGAAGTTCAATACGTTTCTTAGATAGTTCATTTGTGTTAGGGAGAGATCGTATTTACAAAAGTTTTCCTAACCTAATCATCTCAAGTAAAATAATATTTTTAAATACAATTGTGACCACCGTGTCACCATTTTTGGATGCAAGTACGTTAGGATATATGTTTCGCATCAGTATAGACAACTAACATTGTGAAAATGTTACTATGTAACAAATTTAATATTCTTTTGTTTATTTAACGCAAGAAATTAAAACCTCCAGGGTTTGGGAGAGAGGTAAAATCTGTGCACGTCTTCTTGACTTCCGACATCAATAACTCTTTATTGAATTTTGAGTGAATGTAGACAAGAACATTGTTGACATTTAATAACAATAAATGTTTGCTCCTTTACAATAGAAAATACTTGCTTCAGCAATCGGGCCACACACTTGGTTTGATAATACCGTTGACAAATTATTTGCTCAATCGATCAAGAAAAACTGGGCGAAAACAGATCGAGAAGGGGGGAGCATTGAACGAGAAGCTAAAATTATACAGATGGTAAATAACGCTTTAATATTAAATTAATTAATAAAATATCGTTTTTGGCATCCTCAGTACAGCTTCCACAGAGAAAGAGATTGGAGCGGTGGAAGACCTGCACATCACCCGTAATATTGTTTTGGTAAACGCGAAGAAAAAGGCTGGGAGAGAGATTTGCTAAGAGATTCAGACGCTGGCCTGCGCCGCGACAGTTGTGATGCTTGGGTATATCGGGATGTGGTAGCCCCTTCTGATGGCATTCGGTCACCTTTAATGAGGCCGCGGGGACGAGGGTGCAGAGTGCACCCGGTGCCCCTGGCTACCGTCGGCGCGTGCTGGACCAGATAGAAGCCGCCTCAACTGGAAATCGAGAACATGCGCCTCGCCTCTTTGGCTTCCACGCACCACACGCGGAGGAGCAGGCCCCGCGCGGGACGGGGTAATTACTGCGAAGTGGGGGGGGGGCGAGGTAGAGAGAGGAATAAAGAGAAGGGAGAGGATCGCAGGCGGATGTGAGAGGAGGACGAATGTTTAAAAAAGGGCACGATGTGAAAGAAGGCGGCGGATGTGAGAGGAGGGGGCGGGTCGGAAAAGAGGGAAGCGGACAGAACAAGAGGAGGGCGGATGGGAGACGAAAGCGGTTCGGAACGGAGAGGAGAAAAGCGGATCGGACAGGTGGGGAGTGTGCGGAGTTGAGGGGAGCGTATCGGTGTTGAAGGAGCGGATGGCAAAGCAGGAGAGCGGATCGTGGAGGAGGGGAGCGGAGGGAATCCGAGAGGACGGGAATGGAGGGAAGATGAGGGGAGTGGGTGGGAGAGGAGGGGAGAGGAGAGGAGAGGAGGAAGCAGCGAGAGGCGGCGGGCGGGCGAGGAGGGGCCCGTGCGTCGCCGTCACCGGCAGACTCCGATGCGGCTGACAGCCGTATATCGACTGGTGCCAGCGCGCCGCCCGCCCCGCCCCGCCCGCCCCGCCTCGCCCGCCGCACGCGCCCGGCCGCCCGCTGTTTCCACCGGATCGATCACTCCTTTCGTTTTCCCGACCCCGTCGCTCCGCTATTCGCCTTTCCTGACTGGCTTCAGCCTGCAATAGAAATTTCCCTGCGACTCCTCCACCCCTCACACACACACACGCACACACACACACACACACGCCGCACGCGCGCCTTCCTTCCCTGGGCTGCTTTCGCACCTCTAAGGAAACCAACCGCAGCGCGCATTCGTAAACATCATAGTCATGTGTACTATAAATACGGGAAAATGCAGATCTGTGGTCAAGAATGCTGGGAGGATCTCCAGGATTATATTGTGTCGTTCGAAAGCTGAGATTTCGTTTTTTTCCTTCACTAAAATGTTTGACCTTACAACATATGCAATTAAATATGTAACATGTACACAACGTTGTTCACGAAACATGACTTGACAAACCACTAAGCGAATCTTGTTGGCTCCGCGAAGAAATTATAATGCCATCCCATTTAGTTTCTTTAATGGAATTAACAACACATGGAGAATAAAGGATGCCTTGTAATTAAATGCTGAGATTAGAAATGTAATACGTTCATGAAATACGTTTAAATTTATTCGCGCGGTACCTTCTGGTAGTCATTATTGATGGTAGGCGAGGGATGAGGATTACCGGTTTACACGTGTATGTTTTGCTTTATGTTTGCATGAGATAACAGTTGTGGATCGCCATTGCCTTTTGTTCAAGGTTTAATGATAGGGGTATTGATGACGGAGTGAATAATGATAGATAAATAATTAACAGATGTACTCTATTATCACAATGAAAAGAACAATGTATTGTTTCAACGTACTCACGAAATGAGTAAAGTTTTTGTGCTATCACTTTACATTTTTCCTTTAGTATGATTTAGAGAGAAATAGGAAGAAAAATAAAAATTCGCTTTTGGAAATATGACTTTCTTTCACGCTCTGAAACGGGACACTACGCTGATAGCGCGCATTCAGACGAAAGTTTTCGAAGCACAGTGTCATAAGTTACTGTTGCCCAATGAAGAGTGAAGGACAATGCAGTGAACTCTAGTAGGGGATAATGCTAACATTCCTTCTACTATAAAGCCAGTGATGTATTTTGAGCACGGAATCTTACAGCTCCGAAAACTATTGGTACTGTCTGTGATGTTACATCCCACATTCGACTGAACTCGATTTCGCCGGATAATATGGGTATCAAGCGTAGAAACCCATACCCACGTGAAAAATTCAAAGTGGGTCAATCCACTTGGGATTTAAGGTGAGAGAAATAATTCATAAACATCAAATTCGAGAAATGCCAATTTCCGTAAACGTTAACTTCACTTTTTTGCATTGGGATATCACGACATGCGTGTAGAGACATCTGGGATTATTCTGATGATCTTTTTTAAGCACTTAAATATTTAAAAAATCTTTTACATGTTAAATCAATTGACAAGCTGACTCAGCGGTTCATAGCGAAGTCACTCTACTTTCGCCAAGGAGGTCCATGTTCGATTCTTGGACAATCTCATGAGAAGTTTATTCTAATAAAACGAGTTCGGCTGCTTCGCAATGGCTAGTCCAACCCCTGTGAAGGGTCCTAATCCCTTCCGCAATGCTAATTCCTGCCCAATTTCGACAGCTAGGTAGTGACGCAGGAGGGCGTAGTAGGAAGGGCGTACGCGGAGACGCTACCTGGCGGTCCTCTTGGCAACTGTGCGACGGGGCGTGACGAAGACAGAAAATGTTAATGGAGGATTACTCCTAAGTGCACAAATTAATGGAGGATTACTCCAAGTGCAAAGCGCTCAACGCCCGCAAAGGGACCTGGAGGCGCGTTGCGTCAATCCAGACGCAACAGATAAAAATATTTGCAACATTATTAATTAAAATTAAAGAAAGTTTTCGTTATTTTTTTAGAGACCCGGGACCGCGCGAGCGTTCGCATCATTATCTTGCCCGGCCAGATATTAATACACATACAATATACATTAAATAAATTATCAAATTATGGGGGGAATTTTATCCATAATTATTTCTATTTTGCAGATGGGGGGATCGCATCAAATCTCTGAAGACAATAAAGACAAATTTCGCACACATGATGCAGTTTCACCCATGATCATTCTGTTGACACGGACATTGACAGTGCAGTCTGGCCGAAAGAATCAGAGTTCTACGATTATGTTCGCGTGCATATTTTACCTAACAATGATAATTGAAATTTTCAATCGCGCACAAACATTAAACAAGGAACTCCAGACTTCGGGTTAACGCTGTGCGTTATGCACTCATATGGAATTAAAGTTTCCTTGTGACGAAATTTCGGCGTTTTCTGACGCCCAATTACATAACTTTCTCTTATCACGAAGAATTCGTAAGATGAGAAACTAAAAGTAGATGTAGTGAGTGATGTGCCGAACGCTTCTCGTGTCACAAAACTTTAGATTTGGAGTGAAAGTGTTCAGTCTGTTGTTGAACTTGAACTTGGCGAACCTCACGTTCTGCGTCAGCGACAATATCTTAAACCCAGATCAAGACTCCAGATCATTGGTCCAGAATCAAGAAAAAACACCTGCAAATTAACACCTGATATTTGTTTCAGGAAATCATACTTTGACGTTTTCAATTACTCAAGTCCTTAAAAAGTCTATTTGGTAATGAATCATTACCATTTTATATCGTTAGAACGATTCACTCTGGGACACCCTGAAGTCGATAAAATTGTTCAATTTTATGTAAATGATTTCGATTGAGAAAGATTGTTAAGCGATCGGGAGGGCCATGATTCTGAAACCTTTGAAGAGGCAAAATGCATCGGCGAAATACTTCGGAAAGTCGTAGATTTTCTGCGAAAGTGAGAACAGACAAGAAGGGTTTGTACGCTTTGACTTCTTGGGTGTCCGTGTGACGGGGTAGTTCGTCACCTGCGACATGACACGAAACGTCGGCCTCTTAACTAACGACACGGCGTCACCTGGACAGACAAGAAGACATGAACTCGAGCCGCGGAAGCTTATGTGTACGTTTGTACGTTTTGTTCGCTTACAGGTAACGGTTCCTGGATCGTCCTGGATAGGTTCGGTTGCAGAAAAAGTTCATCTTATTTCTGGACTTGCGACATATATTTGCTTACAATACGGGCTGTTTGCATGTTATCACATGTCCAGAACATGTTTAGGTAACTTAATTTCTGTTGAGTGTTTTAGGATTTTGTTTCCTTTCTGTGTGATGTGGGATAATGGTTCTGTTGTTTTCTTCTTTGTGTCTATGAGGAGATCTGATCCATAGTAGTAGTCGTCGGAACGGAAAGTCTTGACTGGTCGATTTCTGTACAAAAGGGTGGAACGTGATTCCACGACTTCAGTAGGAGTGTACTTATTTTATGGTGGTGTTGATTCGTCGAATAAATTATACTCTATTACGATTGCCGTGTGCACTATTTTTGCAAATTGATTATGCCTTCCCAAAAAAGAAAATAATAAATGAAATTGAAAATAAATAAATTAGTTTCTTGAATGTGGATATGTTATGAATATATTTAATAAAATTCAGTGTAATTACATATGTCTTCTTTGTAATTAAGTATTATTATTGTTATTATTATTGTTGTTATTATTATTATTAATGTTATTATCATTATTAGCATTATTATTATTGTTATTATTATTAATGTTATTATTATCATTATTAGCATTATTATTATTTTTATTATTATTATGTGCAGTGCGGTGAAGTGTGGTGAAGTGAAGTTTGGTGAAGTGGAGTTCTATGAAAGATTGCACGGTGAAATGTTCATGTGATTTTGTAACGTTTGTAGAGTTTGTATAGTTGTTAATTTCTGTAATGTTAAGTTAGTGTATTCTGCCACCAGGTTCTCACACTTAATTGCAGAATTATTAATAAATCTAATCTAATCTAATCTAATCTAATAAGCACTGCCTGACGGGGAAGAGAATTCCACTGTGACATGTTCTGCCATTTTTTCTAGAGCTCCACAAGTCCTACATTTATACACTACATTTTCTCTCAAACAACGCTTACGGTAGTCACTTTTCTTGTTAACCGTCTTAATTGCTATTATAAAACCATTATGGTTTTTAATATCAATATAAATATCAATCTTACGCTCAACCGTCTGTGCATTTGTCAAAGCGTTTCGTGGTAATAACACATTGGGTATTGGAAATGTTTGATAGAGTCCAACGTTCAAAAATTCAGGTGGGATGAACTGGTCAAAACGACGAATTGAAGACTGAAACGATGACTTCCCGAAACGGAGACTGAACGAATAAATTCTGAGAACAGTATAAGTTGTCTTTTGTTCAATTTACTTGAGTGAGAATAATAAGGGGGTCACCTAGAAATGTACTGTCTCTGGTGGAGAAAAATTCAAATTTCTCCAAAAGGGGACACGAACCTCTCTAAGGGTGATCCATTGCATTCCCCGTCAAACACTATTCAGAAATAGTGAACCTTTCATAGATGGACGAATTCTTCAATTTATGGAATTGTATTCCAAATTTTGAATTTTTTCTGCTGAATTGAATTGATGCCTTATTTTACGTGGCGAAACTCGGGCCATCATGACCGCTCATCCGTCTGATCACATAAATTTCGCTGCGCTACTTTCACCAACTAACAGACAAAGGAGGTATTTCTTGGTCGTCTCGGCGATTTGAATTTAGCTCAGAGGCGTCATTTAGGCTTGAGGCTTTTTTACATGCAAGTAAATCTACTAACATGGGACAGCCGGCTTTACTTCCCCTCCAAAGGAAGGCGTACGAAGGATTTTTTCGCCCTTAAAAATCCACGGCATCGATCGGGTTTGAGCCCGCCAACAGTATAAGAGTCCGATACGCTAACCGTTACACAATCGCCGCCGCCGCCGTCTGTTCTCTAACGATGGAATCCTGAAATGGCATAATCTGATCTATCGTAGTCTAGAGAAATGCATCATCGCAATAAGTCTCCCGGTAGATGGCAAACGATCCGAAGACATTCCCATAACAAGCTGTTGGGAATTACATAGGGCTCCCACTGGGAGGACATTGCGGTATTTCCCGCCCACGCCTGCTCGCGCTCCCTGGGGACCAGTCCCTTCCCAAGGGGGTCGCTTCTCTCGGCGCTCACGCAGATCCGGGCGCGGAGCGGATTTTTGTAATTCGCTTAAAAGAAGAGAGGGTTTATTCAATTACACTTGAGCAACGGCGGCGCAAATCTCAGTAGATTTCTAGGCGACTTAAGACTTTCTTTATGATCTGCCGCATAGAAAGGAAAATGTCTGAGTAACTTTCAACAAAACCTTTTTAATAAGCTTGCAAAAGAACGTTCGATTTCGCGATTCCTGAAAAAGGTTCGAGGTTTGAAAACAAGACTGTTCGAATAATTTCGTAGTGACTCCACGGTTTTTTATATCTTATATTTTCCTGATTTTCTTTCAATTTTTGAGAAATTATAACATTATTAATTTTTTGCCAATAACATAAGAGTACACAACACAGATTATCTTCTCGTAAAGTTACATACAATTATTTTTGACACTCTTATAGAGATGAGTAATTTAAAGCATAAAAATTCAATATTATAATGTTCTCGTAATATTAACAATATCCATTTTTTTTACTTTCTCGTATACGTACATATATACCGAGTAATATGCGTAGTAAGGAGAAAGATATATAATGCTACGGAAAATCGATTTCGAAATTTCAACGGAAATACACGTTTTGGGGTCATCTGATACTGAAAAGTGTTGTTTTGTTTTCAAAACGTCCATGTGTCTGGCTGGCGGCCTGTCTGTGTGTCTGCCGTGCCTGTGAACACCACTAGCGCCTAAACACTTAGGATTGTTCCAAAATGGATATTTCCCGGTCGATCTGGCTCGACTCGAGACGGTGCGATTTTGGAAAAGTTTCTTTAAAATTTGGGCGTACTTTACATGAAGAGCTGTGACGTTTCAAAACTTTTCTCGAAAATGGCTCCAAATATTTCTTTAATTTTTTGAAAAAATAGAGTAATATATACTGACGAAAATGGCATAGGTCCAGTTTTTACAGTTAATTCTGAATTTTCAAAAATTGCAAAAGTTTTAATTTTTTCTGCGTCTTCCTATAACTCAAAAATTGAATCCTCGAAAATATTTTTTCCTTCATACAAAATTTGTTCTCCGTAGTGAGTGCTTTCATTATGGTCATGTACATTGTTTTGAAAACTTTTCAATTTTTCGGGCAATATTGCGTCCAATATGAGCAAATTAAAAAAATAACAGAACAAGATTTTCTCAAAACCGATCCAATTTTTTTCTTTAAGATTTTAGTAGGGTTAGTGATAAATGTACTCTATAAGATGACATGAACATGTATTGTTGTATTCTTTTTTGTCTTTCAAAAATTTTAAAAATATAATTTTTTTGACTTGCCTCTCATGTCGTTAATATTTATATTAGTGGCAATTTGTTCACATAATTATTTATGAGTACATGTGCTTTAAATAATGTCATATAATTATCTGAAAAACTCAGCAGTTTTCTGTGAAAATGAGCCCGAAATTCCGCATTTTCAGACGCGCTCAAAAGCCAAAACAGGTTCCAATTTTTTTCTACAAACTTTTTGTATTGATAGTGCTAATTGCGCTATTTAAGTTGATCGAAAATTAGTTTTACTATATCCTTTTGTTTTTGCAGAAATTACACATAATTGTTTTGAAATATTTCTCACGCCGTTAATACACAAATTTCCAGCGATTTGTAAAGACTATTGCATTCGGCAGTAGAGGTGCTTCAAAGGCGTTTAAATTATATTTTTCAAAAACTCAAAAATTTTCGAAATACGAATTTTTTCACGGTCTGAATCCAAACAAACTAGATTTTCCCCTAAGATCTCACTACGTTAACGGATAGTTCAACAAAAGCTCATCCTTCAGTAATTTTTAGAACAGAGCTTGTCTTTCATTTGTTTTCCAATGCAAATACGTTTTCTACAAATGAGCGAAAATTTATATTTTTCAAATACCGCTTGTTGGACCTTTTATCCAGCAGTTAATTATGTACAGTAAAGGATAGAAAATGGTTGTGGACCTCAAGAAGATGTTCCCAGATTGTAATTCTCCCTACACATTTTCTAAACTTTCTTTACTGACAATAAATCAATAGGAAAATAAATCAAAATGACTGAGTTAGGAGAACAATCTAACTAGCTGAAACACGCATGTGATCA
This sequence comes from Gryllus longicercus, assembly GCA_038098605.1. Taxonomy (NCBI): domain Eukaryota; kingdom Metazoa; phylum Arthropoda; class Insecta; order Orthoptera; family Gryllidae; genus Gryllus; species Gryllus longicercus. Next base: position 964,707 of record JAZDUA010000381.1, read on the forward strand.
TTGTTACATCTTGCACTTCTTAAAACAAATTGGCGCCCCTATTAAAAATATCCTTTGAGACAAAGTTTTCCAGACTAAAATGATGCAGAGTCATGTGTGAGGTTTATATTTTTTCCAAAAAATCGCAACACTTAAAACAAAACAAACAAAAAACGCGAAAGCATGCATTTCACCCAACTGAAAACTGCAATTCGTGATGCCGCCAGACCTCAGCACTGCCCGAGAGATCCGACTGTGGACGCTATAAATTCTAGGAAAAGGATACGAATTCAGCATTTGCCAGTGGCCTTGATGAAACACGATAGGTTCATTAAAAGTGATATCAGATTACGTTTCGCCTAGCATCAGAAGGTGTTATTCGTCATTAAAAATCAGTGCATTATTGACAACCTTGACCTACTACATAATATAAACCCTTGAGCGCGTGGCAAACAGGAAATGTGATCAGCTGAATCCTCGCGGAAATTGAATGAGCGTTACTTGGAAGTAAATGTCATGGAGAAAACTGAATCGTTTGTCGCTGTGATTCTACACGCACCTGCAAACATTCATATGACATGCTCTCCTAAAACTGCTAAGAACTATTCCTGGCCTTTACAACAATATTAGTTCGAAACCGTTGGGTTCTTTTCCAAAACTAATACAATTGATTTGATTTGGTTTAACTGCATGCCTACAATTATTAAAGGATGTTTTTTCAAACTTTAAGGGTATTTTATAAAAAATCTTATACTTCATAATACTCAATATTTTCTCAATGTTTCTCCTAAATTTTTCTTTAAAATCTTGTTTGCATATTTACAGGACAAATCACTTCCTACAAACACGGTAAAAGTCCGATTTTAATAAAACCGCTGAATATTCGAACATCAAAAGCTAGTAACTAAACCCGATGAACCCCTACGTCCTGAATTGTTTCATGAAAATTTCAAATACCTCAATACCTTGAATCGTTCACAAGATACTAGAAGTGCACGTTTCTATTGCCTAATCTGTATAAATGGAATAAAAATATGGCGTACTCTGAGACGGACAGGATTAAACACCGCCTCCTAAAAACTGTACGTTCTGAGTACGATGCGACTGCGAGGTAGAGTGCAAGTGAGAGGGCGAGTGGGAATACGAGAGCGAGTGCGAAGATGAGGGGGAGGACGAGGACGACTGCGAGGTAGGGGGCACGTGGGAGGAAGTGATGAGGTGGAGGTGAGTTACGTGGTGGGGATGGCGGGGGCCGCCCCGCTACGCCAAGTGGGCACTGATGAGCGTCAACGCAGAAGTAACCCTTCCCCGCCCTGCTCAGCCCCGCCCTGCTCAGCCCCGCCCTGCTCAGCCCCGCCCCGCCGCGCCCCGCCGCGCCCCGCCGGCCCCGCCGCGCCCCGCCGCGCCCCGCCGCGCCCCGCCGCGCCCCGCCGCGCCCCGCCGCGCCCCGCCGCGCCCCGCCGCGCCCCGCCGCGCCCCGCCGCGCCCCGCCGCGCTCCCCCGCGTCCCCCCGCGCCCTGCCCCGCCCCGCCGCCGAGCCCCGCCGCCCAGCCCCGCCCACCCAGCCCCGCCGCGCCCCGCCGCGCCCCGCCCCGCCGCGCCCCCATGCGCACAGGGCTCGCTTTGCCCGCGGCAGTGCTTTCTCCACCCGCACAAAGCGCCCGCGTAATTGGCAGCGGCGGCGGCGGCAGGTGAGCGGTGTTAACAGTGCCGCTGGCGGCGAGGACGGGTGGGGACGGCTGAGATGGGTGAATGGCGAGGTCGTGGAAGTTGAGGACGGTGCCAACGAGGGGACGGCATACGACGTATGGGAGGCACTGACGGTAACGTGGCGCGTCAGGGGAGCGTGTAGAGGAGGAGGGAAGGTACAGAAAACTAGAGGCAGCAGAGAGTCAGTCAGTCGATGAGAAGATGTGCGAGGATCGGGAATGTTGTGCCGTGGCATGTGTTGGCGGGAGGGTACGGGGTGGTTTGTTTCTGCCGAAGCACAACTGGGAAAATGACTTTGGGAAGGACGAGTGCGACAAGCCTATAATTGCACGTCGGAGCACCCGAGGGCAGATGGGGAGCTTGGCTGATGCTCCTTGTGACATTATGGGGGCTAGTAGAGGCAGGTAGAGGCGTACGACGATATAGGGGTATAGCGGAAAGGCAAAGGACAAGGAGACATAAGCGATGGATAGGAGCTGTAGTTTAGAGGTCACGAAGGAGGTCTACAACGCTATGTTGACTGCCATCGATGGCATGGCGACGATTGTCTACCGGTGATGTAGCGATGACAAATAGGCGATGAATTTGTCATAGCGATGACAAATAGGCGATGATCTAAGAATGACGTATAGTCTAGGTCGGTGGCGTACGAACGATTATGTAGTTAATATTCTAGGCTGATGACCTAGCGACGATACGCTACGGGCAATGGGATGCCAGCGATGGGTGTGTGATACTACGTACGTTATAAGCGATGTAGAACAGTAAAACTGTATGTATCGTATGAGCGAGAATAATTTTCTGTGGACATTTTCTTGACTCTCCCTTTTTCTACACTTAGTTGAATGATGAATTACCAACAAAACGAAGTTAGACAGGTTTGAATACTAGAAAATGTCACTATAGTAATATACTTTTTTTGCATCTTTAAATAAATGAACTACGAATTATTTTATTGTATTGTACTTCCAGCACTACTAGCACAATCAGCAAGCGGAGATCTTAATAAAACGTGTGCATAGTAAAGCTATATGTATGCCCAGAAGCCACACAAGGGGTCATCTGGCATTTGCTCCCGGCAGCAACGGAGACCAGAAGAAAAAGCTGATCGCGGTGGGTGTGGGGGAGGCCGGGGCGGCGCGCCGGGGCTTGAAAGCGCGCTCGCGTCTGACGCCAAATGGCGTGGCGCGGCTGCCGTCGCGTTGAATAGGTCAAAGGCTGTTGCTGCGAGGGCAGGGGCTGCGTGGTATGCGGCCCAGCTTTTCACCGCTTGTCACGCGCTCCGCCTCCGCCTTCGCCTCCGCCTCGGCGGCGGCGGCGGCTTATTAGCGAATCCTTCACGTCGCTTGGGTTGCGATGGCGGGAGTGGTTGGGGTGGTTTTGCGGGTCACAAACCTCGAGGAGTGCCACAATGCCGGTGGCGTTGGTGGAACCCATGCCGACACAACGGAATACGGTTGTGGTTATGGTCCCAGTGATAGTGGAACTGTTCAATGGAATTGGAGATTACGAATGTGGTGGTAGTGGGAGTGACGAGGGTTTCTGCTATGAAAGAACTGATGGAGGCGATGTTGGTGGTAGTGGTGGTCACGGTAGTCAAGGTGGTTGGAGTGTATATCACATCTGAATGTGTTAAGAAGTTTTCGAACAAAATTCCAGAGCATTTGGCCTTTTGTGGAGAAAGGAGTGATGTTTCCTAACTGTCAATGAAGAACTTGATATTCTGCTCAAATACACACCCAACGTGACGAATCTCAACTGATTGTTCCACAACAAACTGAGTATAATGTATAAAAATCTCTCTAAATTTACGACAATACGTCAAATATTGTATTTAAAAGCTAGAAGCGTTACATTTATCGACGAGAAGCCATTGGAGACGCTATCGCGACGATATATCAATGGAAACAGAACGTGAATCCGATTGAATGTGAATATCGCACTTCCTAGCGCTATCCAGTATTTGTTGTGGACTCAGAACATTAGTATGTTTAAAGCAGTAATAAAAATTAACCAGCATGTTAGGAAAATTATGTTTATTAAAGACATTTTCTTTCTAGTTAGGTATGTTTTCATTCAAATTTATAGCGTTAGTCATCTAGACACACAATAGAAAAGAATCGCGCCTAGTGAATCTACCAATGACTCAATGCTCTGGGGAGTACGACTTGGGAAAGAATTGTCGGTCTCTCCTCACGCACCGTTTGCCCCCCACAGCCCTCCTGCACGGCGGAGGGGGCGCAGGCAGCCCAGCAGGTGCGAAGGACGCGATCAACCCGCATCCGCAAAGTAGAGATTCGCTGCAACCACAATCATCTGCCTCGTTTCATTAAAAACGCGAATGAAATATTTCGTTGGCTGCCCATTTATCTGGTTCGGTTCCCCGCTGGGCCTCATCCGCTTCGTAACTGCCAACTGCGTGGCTCGCGGGTTTGAATTCGGTCCCCCGTCTCCCCGCCCCCCCCTTCTCGCTGGTCGATTCGCAGAGCGATATGAAAGGAACCCGCGGCGTTGCGAGAGCGGGAGGCGGGAGCGCGACGGCGCGCGGTGGCGCACTTGATAACTCTTATCACGCGTAATTATCGCTACTGAAATCGCAAAACAATAATTGCGAGTCGAGTTGTTATTGCGCGGTCGTCACGGCGCCCTAATGACTCGCGCAAGAGCTGCAGCCTCGCGCTCTCCAGCGGCGGAGGCGGCGCCGGTGGCCGAGGCGGTGACGGAGGCGGCAGCGGAAGCGGTGGCGGCGTGGGCGGAGGCAGAGGCGGAAGCGGAGGCGGCGGCGGAAGAGGTGGCTGCGTTGGCGGAGGCGGTGTTGGCGGCTGTGTTGGTGGTGGAGTAGGGGGCGGAGGTGGCGCGGTTGGTGGTGGCGGAGGCGGCGGCGGAGGCAGGGGTGGAGGAGGCGGTGGTTATGGCGGCGGTGGAGGCGTGCGCTGTGGTGGTGGCGGCGGAGGCGGGGGCTGCCGGGGCCGAGGTGGTGGCAGTGTTGGCGGTGGAATCGGGGGCGGAGGCGGTGGCGGCGGGGGTGGAGGCGGAAGCGGAGGCGGCGGCGGAAGAGGTAGCTGCCGTGGAGGCGGTGGCGGCGGCGGTGTTTGTAGTGGAGTAGGGGGCGGAGGCGGCAGCGGGGGCGGCGGAGGCGAAGGTGGCGCGGTTGGTGGTGGCGACGGAGGCGGCGGCGGAGGCGGCGGCGACGGAAGCGGCGGCGGAGGCGGGGGTGGAGGAGGCGGTGGTTACGGCGGTGGCGGAGGCGGGCGCTGCGGTGGTGGCGGCGGAGGCGGGTGCAGCGGCGGAGGCGGGGGCCGAGGTGGTGGCAGTGTTGGCGGTGGAATCGGGGGCGGAGGCGGCAGCGGGGGGGGGGGCGGAGGCGGCAGCGGGGGGCGGCGGAGGCGGAGGCTCGAGGGGAAGGCAGAGTGACGCGCAGGAGGATGACGGAATGTGCAACAAGACTGAGGCCCGATACAAATCGGAGGATACGAATGGTCCACTATCATGTGGTGGAGAATCGACCGCCTGCTTGTTTAGTAGGCAGCATCAATCACGCGCCCGAGTGCCTGGCTGTTTGCGAGAGGGGAGGAGTAGAGACGTGGGGCAAGGTAGCTGTTGGGAAGGTGAGAGGCTACTGTTTGTTCAGGAAGGTCCGTAGAAAATAGAACGTAGAGATTAGAAATGGTCAAAATGCCATTACTCGATAACGGTTATGTCAGCATGTTCCAAACAGTTAACAATAGGTCAAAGGTTTGGAACCTAACATCTTGCAGCTGACAGCTATAAGATTTTTATTTGCTTTTACGTCAAAAATAGTTAAGAGCTGTGTGCGACAAGCCACGTGGAGAAGTGTATTCTGTGCACGTTTTCTTTGTTCTAGGTACTGTAATCAATGTATTTGATGTATAAAAAATTAAATATCAATATTTCTCACTGATCTCTAAGAGACGTGCACAGATAATGAAGTTACATTTAATTGTTGTCATTAAGCTGCTGCAAGCTAGCTAAGCAGAGGCATTTGGGACAAAACTTACAAGTGTTGAAATTTCATATTCAGTCCACTATCTTGGGCCGTTATCTGAAGTGGTTTTTTTTGCACTACTTTCGCAAAAATAGAATTTAAAGCTCTACAAACCTCTGTGCCCCAGTTCCGACTAAAATTGGAATATCCTACCAACGTACTCGCCATATCGATCATTACATTTTCTGTAAATAGTGCAATGTTGCGGCAACGTATATCGCTACACTACGAAACCATTTGTTCTTTACTCTGTGGCGGGGAACGTCGGATTGAAGCCTTCATCTTATTTCTCAGAATGAACTCATCCCTAGCGAAGATCAGAAAACTCTAAAACAGGCGCTGGGACCATTATAGGAGCGCGGGTGATATTGTGACGTAGTGAAATGAGAATAAATTCAAATAACAAAAATAAAAATAGTATATTGAAAAGTTACAGACTAGTTACAATAAGTTGCTAAATTTAAACACTCCGGCAACCTTTTCCTTCCAGTACCCTGCTTTACCGCAAAAAAAAAGCCACGCGTGATGCGAGCTGTCGGACTTCCGTCCCGTGACAATTACCGTCACGTGGCCTGATGCCAAAATTTAAACCGGTCGCCGTCTGGCGGACCGCGTGCATGAAGCACCCGAGATCGTCTGGCCCTTACACTCCGGACATCTCGCCCCCACTCTTACGCTCCCTGTACCTACACGTACTATACCCTCTGATGTAAACTGAATGAGAACGCGGGCGCAGATGGCGCCGCGTTAAATAGTTGAGGGCTGCACCCCCACCTCACAATTTTCCCAGGTAGGCTCGCCCGCTGTCGGTAAGCGAGGCTCGCTAGCCAGCTTCCTAGGAGTTTACAGTCTAAGGTTATTTTTGGCTCTGCCACGCTGTCTGCGTCAACTGCCAGAGCGCAAAATCCCGGAAGTTTAGGCTCAACCCCTTCCTCCCCCGCAGCGCACTTTCACCGACTTTCACTAACGGTTCTGGCCCTCGTGTTAACGACGCCACAATATAGGTGCTGACGGCTTTCTCGCACAAGGTAAGCTAATCATCACGTTCCAGAGGGGCCGTTATTGGTACCTTCGCTTCTAACGCGAAAGGCCACCCGACAGGCAGGCCATTCGCAGATTCCCTCCTTTGAATTATAAAAATATCACCTGACATGCTATACTTTGATTTTTTTAACGTGGCATCTCCAAGTCACAAACGTCAAATGGAGAAGAAAGGCTTCAGTAGGGAGCTGGAACGTTACTACAGATCCCACTTTCAATGCTCCCTATTGGATTCTGCCTTCCCTCTCTTTTTCGTGTGTAACTTTGTGACGCCACGTTTAAAAAAATCGCGAGATTGTAAAGCAAGTGCCCGTTAGGAAAAACTGTGATTTTTAACATTTTTACGTGGATATTTCTGTATTTCTGTAATGGACAATACATAGGAAGGTAAGTTAAATTTCTGATAAGTTTACTTTTCTATATATTTTGACGAATAAGGTGTGTGTACCGTAACAGTTTCCACGTAACTGTTTTACATATTGAGGCCTTTAACTTTTGTATACCGCTTAGTACTGCTTTCAAATTCAGCTTGTCTCAAAGTCTCAACTGTTGTCTATCAGCATGTCAAATTGCAGCTGCATATATTTACCTTTTTTTGGATTATCATTTAACTTTGGAAATCGTACCGGCCTGTCTCGATGCGGCGTGCGATGGTTGTATCATCGCTACATGCATGGATAAAGTTTATGGAGTGGTTTCTACACCTATCCTACAAATGCGGTGATAACACCGAGAAAAAGTTTCAAGCTCGTTCCACAGATCAGAAACAAATTTGCGCATCACGAAAAGCGAAAATTCAAAATGATCTTAAACTTAAGTACAATTTGATGATTCCGTGGGGACATCTGATTCCGACATCTGCTGATTCCGTGCTCGTTATTGGTGAGATCATTGTACGACACGTAGGGAAGGACAACAAAATGAAAGTGAAGTGTTTACCGGGTATTGGGGTAGATCAGATACGAAGGTACATCGAAAGAAAAGACCTGGCTACAGCCGAAGCTGTTGTTCTTCATGTAGGAACAAACAACATGAAAGGAAATCGGTAGAACAGGCACAATGGGTACAAATTCATCGCGGCGGCCCAAAATAAGTTTTCCACCGCCAAGATTATGCTACGTGGAGTATTGAGAAGACAAAACATCTTCTGACGGCACATTGTAGAAATTAATGGTATCTACGAGTGGAATGGCGGAACGTCTGGCTGTAACGATGGATGGGATGTCTGGATGGAACGACGTCTGGATGGATGGATTCGAAGACGCCAATTCCTGGATTCGTGTGACGGCCCGCGTGACGCTTAAGATCTCCACAGCCATTTTGGCAGGGACGACCTCCATCTCAATGGGAAGAGTGCAAAAAATCATGGGAGCCTGTTCTCTGGAGTATGCGAGGCCAAAACCCGATTGCTCGGTTGAGGTTCCTCCGCGGTGGTCGCAGCAGCGACAGTAAATTGTGGGTGGGGTGGAGTTGCGGAGAGAGGAGCGAGGGAGAACAGAGATGAGGGGATAAGAGCGACTTCGAAAGGAAACGGCGAAGAGCGTTCGTCAACACTCCACTTCAGCGTCGGAGAAGAAGCAGCGGCATCGGGCGTGAACGAGTCGGAGACGCGGGATGAAGACGACGACGAGACAGCATGAGGACGGCAGCGAGGCGGCGAGTACAGCACGTGAACACCGCGGTGATGATGGAACAGGAAGACGACGACCGGGTGAGGCAGCTGCTCAGCGACGGCGGAAGTGACGACGACGGAAGCGTCGGCGGCGGAGAGCAAGGCGGCGGCGGCAGAGACGACGGCGGAGACGATGGCGGCGACGGAGGATGCGACGGCAGTGGTGGCTTCCAGGTGAGGAAAGGATTTCTTAACTTGTTGCAGGTGAACTGTAGTAGTATAATCAATAAAGAAACAGTGTTTTGGAATCAATTTGATTCCTGTGATCCCGACATAGTGATAGGGACTGAGTCGTGGCTAACTAAGGAAATCGGATCCTCTGAAATTTTTCATTCTCATTCCAAGATGTTTTGGAGGGATAGAAATGGTAGAGGGGGAGGAACCTTTATTGGCGTGAAAGCAGGGACGGATATTAGATTAGATTGGGACAGTAGAGAGTTTGAAATGAAGGGAATAGAAATTACTTGTTCAGGAAGTATATTAGAAATTACTGCTTGCTACCGGCCTCCGAGCAACGGATATATTTCAGATGACATCATTCAGAGAACGGGAAACGGAAATGGCCATCCTATTGTTATTGGAGGAGACTTAGCGCAAACATTCCTAGCGCAAACTGGGAGGGAACCGTGAGCGAGGGGAAAGTCTAAACACTTGTGAACAGTCTAGTTTAGGACAGCGGATAAACGCAGGTAGTTCGGAGCGGAATGAGGCAGGATTCAATATTAGATGTCTACTTAATTAGGCTCAAAGAACTTTTCATATCTAGTGATGTTGTTGAGGGTATTAGCGATCCCAAAGCGGTTCTTCGTGACTTACACGATAATAATTTGCGGAAAGGCATTACGATAAGAACAAAAGTATGGCAATACAAGAAAGTAAATGTAGATGGGCTTCAAAGTGTTTTAGGGAACAATACAATCGCCTTCTGAGAACAGAGGGAGGTAGGGAAGGAATATGTGGTGCGATCAAAGATATTATACACGAAGCTTTGCAAAAGTTTGTTCCGTACAAAATTTAAAAAAATAATCCGGGTCCAGAATACTACAATACAAAAATTGGCAAATGAAAAGGATACCGAGAAAGGAATTTAAAACCGAAAACATAGTATCGAGCATACGAATATTTTTTTGAAATCGTTCCAAACAATTGGAGTGAGAAAAGAAAATTGCTCAGGTGGCGTATTTAAAGAATGTTCTAGATGGGAAGGGAAATAATTGTCCAATTTCGTGAATATGGAAACACGCTCATTACTGACGATCGGGCAAAAGCTAATGCGTTTAATAAGTATTTCAGATCAGTTTTCAAAAGCAATACGACCTATCCACTAATTCAAGGGTCTGCGGTTACCAATCAATTTAATATTGAAGAAAACGTTCTCCTCGTACGATCTCTATTAAAGTAAAAGCTATGAAAAATGGGAAGTCAAGGGGTCCAGGCGATATTTCTAGTCATAAATTACACTAGGATGAGAGGCAATATTACCGTACCTAATTAGAATATTACACGTATCCATCAACAATTCTAAAGTACCTGAGGATTGGAAATTAGCTTTTGCCGTACCAATTTTCAAACTATATTAAGTAATTATAGACCAGTAAGTCTTACGTCAGTGGTCTGCAAACTTATGGAACATATAGTTGTGAGTTACATTAAGCAAGAATGGGAAATCAAAAAATGGCTCTATGATGGGCAACACGAGTTCAGGAGTGATTACTAATGCGAAAGTCAGGTAGTCACGCTATTTCAGGATCTCGCAGATGAAATTGACGTGGGCGGGAGAGTAGACTTAATAGTTATAGATTTTGTCAAAGCGTTGGATGTCGTTCCACGCGATCGGCTTGTACCGAAATTAATCCGGGGCAAGCGTTACGTCAGGAATGCCGCAGGGGAGTGTCATTGGCAGCGCACTTAATCTGAAATGTTCGGCTATTTACAGAATCGTATATCGTAATATGAATTCGAAAGAAAATGAAGTAATGCTGCAACGAGATTTTGATGTGTTATGTTACTGGGCGGAAAATATTGAAGTAACCATAAATAGTTCTAAAAGCAAAGCCATCACTTTTGACAGGGGTCATAATTACAGAGAAAAAAATTATTTTAAATAACGAAATTATTCCGCACGCTTCCTCATCCAAGTACCTAGGAATTCATTTCGATAGTATATTTAGCTGGAATAGTCACGTAGATTTTGTTGTAGGGAAAGCCTGGAGATCTCTTCACTTTGTAAAACTCATCTTAAGATAAAGTACGGCAAACTCAAAGGTAATGGCTAATTTATCACGTTTTCGTCCGATAATGGAATATGGAACACTTTGTTGAGATCCGCACAAAATTATGCAGTGTTAAAAATTGGAAAGAATTCAACGTAGGGCAGCAAAATCTGCTTTTAGGGACAAGAAAATGGCAGGATGGGCAGGATGGCAGTTCACTCGAGATCAGTAGCAAGACTGCGATTTCTATAAACCTTATAGCGGTTATCCAGCTTGGAAGGAAATTAATCGGCGGCTATGTATTCTTGCATTATATCAGTAGGGGGATCACAGGCACAACATATATTTAAGACCGCAATGAACAGAAATCTGGAAATTTTCTTTCACAAACCCAACGGTACCGGAATGGAATAGATTGCCTGCAAAAACATTTGATCCCTTTCTTCGAAGCATTCAACAGTTTAGGAAATTAGTTTAGGGTATTACTAAGTAAATGAGGGACGTAACTGAGAATAGTAGGTTATAGAGCGATACATATGTGATATATTGTGAAGTGAGGTGTCGTGCACTGTAGCGGAGAGAAAAAACGATAGAGGTGATTTAAAGGTCATAGTGAAGTGAAGTGCAGTGTAGTGCCAGTGCAGTGCTTAATTGAACTAGAGTGCGTAGTTCGATTATAGATGTTTCTTTGTATAATTGAATGTTTTAAGAATCAGTCTTTTGTACATTATTATTATTATTATTATTATTATTATTATTATTATTATGTAATTTGCATGATTGTTATATTATCTTAATTATTTAATTACTTGCCACCGGGTTATACTGCAGTTTAAATAAGTTTATCATTATCATTTGATGTAATTGCAGTCCCTCTGACTGGGAGGGACAAGGGATTGCGACCGACGAAAACAGGATTTTCGACAATAGTGTGATAGCAAGGTCGAAATCAGCCGTCGTCTGCAGAAGAATTCTGGCGGCCGGCTGCTCTGAGCGGTAGTTTTCCGTTGTCCTTCTCCTAAGAACACTAAGCGGATGTCTGAGCAAGGGACCACGGACCGAGTGTGATCTTTCCTTCACTTTCCTTGTACTCTCCTCGTCCCTTACTTATACACACACTTACATGCACTATATTAGCACACGTGTCCGGAATTCACTCGGGAGCTTAGAGCTTGCCCTGGCGGGAATAGTGCCCCGCTGGTGGGAGATACGTGGTTGGAGAAAGCAGCGCTAGTCGACGTGCAGGTCAGCGCCGGACCTCACCATCCGGCGGGGGAAGATCACAGCCACCTCGCGCGATAAAAGCATGCACTACACTTGCGGGGCTAATGATCTCGGCTGTTGGCGCCCCTGGAAATCAATCCTAGTGAGACATTTCGGGGTTTGCTTGAGGCGCGGTGGCGCTTGATTGCTTGGGGGCTACGACGCTGTGCGACAGGCAGCCAGCCGCGGCGGCGGCAGCAGCAGGCAGGGTCAAAGATCCTAACAACAAAGAAAGAAAACCCGGCAAGGCACTGTTTGCGCGACGGCGTGCAAGCGACCTTCCGGTGCAACTAGCGTGCGTTAAGTGGGATATCAGAAATGTGGCTTGGTGCAAGAAGGGCCAATGTCAATATTCAAAGTTTTACAGAACGGGTGGTTTTCTTACTCAATGGCAATGACAAAATCATCCTAGACCATTGTAAATCAATATGAAATTAGGAGATAGAATCGAATTTTTCCTTTGGCCTTTCTTGTACTGAAAGAAGGGGCTAAAAAGAATATATTGGCAATACCAATCGAAAATCACTAAATAATGATATTGGCCCTTCTTGCACCAAATCAGAGATCTTTATTCATGGACATTTTGTCATATTCGTAAAAACTACGTGAAATCTTCCTTTATTACGTGCATGAATTTGAAATCGTTCCTGTTATTGAACAAAATAAATTAACTGATTAATTTCTATTCATTTCAGACTGCTCCTTCTCCCCCCTCTCATTTCCTTCACTGTGTACCTGTGCTCCAAAGCTTTTTATTCATTTCTTTTATGGTGTTTGAGTCATTAGATATTGTAGAGAGCACAAATGTGGTGATAATTGAAAAGCAATTGGATTGTTATTTTGTCCGGAATATTATAAAATACCATCTGTAATTGATTTGGCAATGCGAATATATTTTATATTACTTGAGAGCGGGTTTTTAGTTTCCACATGATACCTACCACACTTTCTTGCTACATCTGTTTATTTTTCTATAGAATAATATATAACTCAAGAAAACGTGCGCATATTGCACTTATCCCCTGAATGTCGCATACAGTTCTTTTAATATTGACAATGATTTTAATTAAATTAAATTAAATGTTACAATATATATTACAAATTTAGTAACAAAATACGTAACCATGTAAGTGGTATCAATGATTTTGAAATATACACAGAAAGATTGGAAAATACAAAACATTATTAAACAGTTATGATTTTGACTGAACATGACTTAATATTATGTTAATCCGCAATTTCTCATACCTCATGTTACGTCTATATTTTCATGCTCACTGCGGCACGGCTTACGACGTAATTGATATTATTCGACAGCAAGACTTCAAGGAAGAGGCTATCCGTGATTAAATATTTGCTATTTATGAGATGCGCTCTTTTTTGGTATTCATGCAATGTAAAAAACTTTTTTGTAGTTGTTTTTTTTTGTTTATTTAAGGTCCCATCAACTACTAGGTCATTATCGACATTATTAATTTTAATGTTAAGAGATTCGTACGAGTAGAGAGTCTGGTGTCAAAAGGGACCGCCAGGTAGCATCACCGCTTACGCACCTGGAGAAACTCGACAAGTAGCCTTTCGTGACTCTGTGGCAGTCGGGGAGAGATAGAGGCCCGCTTACGCAACTGTTGTGTATTATATATTCTTTTCTATGCTATTGCAGTATTCGTAAAGACTGTTTTTCTTAAAACATTTATTGTAGTGCTATACGAGAGTGTTTTCCATGTTCCGCGGCAGGGCGCTAGCGTGGCGCAGCGAGGGCGGCCCGGGCGCGGGGAGGCGATGCGACTGCTTGGGGACGGGCCGGGGCGGGAGCCGGTAAAGGCGGGGACTAGAGGCAGCGGGGGCGCTGGCGTGGGCGTGGGCGGCCCTGCCAAATCCAGCACGCCGAGCACCCTCTGCCGCCCGGGGCGCTGCCTCCCTTGTCGATAATTAGGAAATGTTTCGATCTGAATAGAATGTCTGCTTAGTTGCGGCGGAGTTCCGTTCGGAGAGGGACGTGAGGTATCTGCCCGAGCCATCTCTCGCCTCGGGAGAGTGGGGGGGAGGGGAGCTCTCCCAAGTCTGCGCCTCCCCTCCCCCCGTCTCTGTGCCTCCATCCCCTCGGCCCTCTATCTCTCCCCGACTGCCACAGAGTCACGAAAGGCTACTTCTCGAGTTTCTCCAAACTTGTGGAAACGACAGCTATTTTTAGGTGGCTTCTTATCTAAGTGGTAAATTTTACGAGCATAAAATTTATGCGACAATTTCAGACCCCTTTACTGAACGCTGAAGGGATATGAAAATTTGGAGCGTGCTTGCCCCTAAGGAGATCGATGCCTAACGAATATGGGTTCCTCATTCTCGCTTTTCTGCCACTTGCTTCCCTTGCACGGAATTTTTCCAGTAAATCCAGTTTGATTTGCAAACGTAAGCATCCTATAAATTGTCATTTAAAGTCTTGAATTGGCTATCACAGTAGTTTGCTGTGCAAACCGATATTCCACACTGCACGAAGTCCTATTTTCCATCCCATCATCGAATGGAAAACAAGAGAACCGAAGTGTCGAGCAGAAGGAATACTTCAAATGAGCAAAATAATTCGAATATTTCGTCAAATTCATCCACATATTTAGTAAATGAAAAAACAATAAGACCTCGATGGGTCGTTGGAAAGATTAAAATGATACATTTATTTACCAATTGCAAAACAATGGACTATTAATTTTCTCAGTTCGAGTGAAAATGAACATAATCTGATTGAGACGAGGGCCATTAATCAAGAATCTCGTTACAGTCGATGTCCTATGCAGACTTGGGCAATAATACAATTTTTGAGACAATTATTAGTTAGTCTAGTTAATTATTAGTTAGTTATTAATTAGTATTAGTATCATTGTCTCAAAGTACTTATAAGTTTTCGTATTTGGTATGAGTGTAATCTCTAATTCTATAAAAATATATACTGAAGGGAATATTTTATCTAACTTGTATATGAATTGTTCATCTAATGTGTTGTATAATAACGCGTAAGCGCGTAAGTGTTATAAAGGCAAAACAGTGGTAGGATACAAATCTCAGAGAATAGATCATGAAGAAATAATGAGATCCCGATTTAAGAACTTATGTGTTAGGAATACGAAGATGGGTGCTAGACATATTTAGCTTACAATACTACCTTTCTAAAATAAGATGGAAAATACCTTGTGTATCCTTCTTATTAGATAAATAAATCACATAATCTGGTGTTTTCGTAAATTATAATAACCTAATGTAAATACTATTACTCCTTTTTACCTCCTCGTATACATTCGTATATACGGAGCAATATATGTAGAATAGGGAAAGTTATGTAATGCTGTGGAAAATCGATTTCGAGATTTCAACTGAAATACACGTTTTTGTGTCTCTCAAATACATTTTCTGATATTATTGTAATAACTCAAATACATTTTTAAAATAAAAAATGGCTCCAATGTTCTGATTACATTTGTCCTCGGATAGCATAAAGGGCGCTGAAAAGAGTGTGAAGGGTCTCATTTTCGTCGAATTCCTGATTTTTCGGAATTTGAAAATCTGAAGGCTGAAGGCCTGAAGGCTGGCGCGTACTGGCGATTGGAGATCGCAGGGTCGATCCCTGCCGGTGCCAATCGTCGGTGTGATGCACTTAGTTGCAACGAGTTTATGACGCCTGCCGGGATGGAAGTCGAAGGCCGACTCCTCGGACGAGTGGTTTTACTTGGTCACATCTACTTGAATGCCGTAGCAGCACCCTGCAATGCGGGCAACGGACCTAGAGCGATCCTTCCATCCATGTCCTTAGGGCCGAGTGATGGGTTCATCAGGGGCCCACCCCACGCGCCGAGAAAAAGCGACATCTAGTATGGGCTATTGACCAATAACTACAGGTTCTGTTGAGCCATAAAGATGAGGTTACATCTTAGTCTACAACCCAGTGTGAAGGGAAGACTGAACGATGAATAAAAGCCAGTGTCTCGTGATTGAACCCCTGTCCTGTTCTAAGGCTCGACAGCCCGCTAGGGGCCTTAGGCGACCAGCGGTGACCCAGCCTTTCGGCCATGGGATAAGGGGTTCGTGTGGTTAGCACAAAGACAATCCTTCACCGAATATTCTGGTCTTCGTAACCTAAGGGAGGGCTTTCTCCTGGTCACACAGCAATAGATACTGAGACATTTGTAAGGACAGCGCACGGTTATTATTTGGCCCCCGCCTGGAATTGAAGATGAGCCAGTCAAGTTGTCTACAGATGAGATAAAATAAAATATATATAAAAGATGTCGAGTGCACATATCACGTGCTTTAATAAACACACTAAAGCACCTCAGTAATTGAAATTATTTTCTTTCCAATTTCTTGGAGCATATGAATTCTTTGTTTCATATTATTTTCTTAGGAGATGTGAATAATAAGTTTTTAAAATACACTTCTTCTTTTATGATCTTAAAGTAAGAGATGAACTCCAGCACTCTCAAAATAGCAAACAGTTAATACGCGTTTGTAATTATATCGTGTGAATATTGGTAATATGTTGCGGTGCATAGGCGCATGTTCAGGGATAGAAACTTTGCCAAATTTACGTTTTCTGAACTATCATGTATAGAGATGTAAATGCATTTATAGAATGAAGTTGAGATAAATAAGTGTAAGAGATATCGTCGGAATTAAGCAGTTTGATTACCCGATCGGTAGTTCACATTGAATCTCTAATTAGATTATTATTAACGATTGGGTTTATATGCTTTGGGGAAATTGAAATATTCTGAAAACTCAATAAATGCACTTTATGTAAGAGAGGGTGTAGGGTTACCATACGTCCTCTTTTCCTTGGATATGTCTTCTTTTTGAAGTAACTCTGTCCGGGTTAATTTTACAAGAAAGGACGAAATGTCCTCTTTTTATTGGAAAGGGGCTACTACTATTTTGAAACGAAATCTAGAGGTATGATGTAATATAAATACTGGACGTTTTTCAAAACTTTCGAGTCCCCGACATTATAACATTTGTTGAATAATTGCTTATCAACCGCTAGAATCCATAGATCAACTATATTTACATTTACGTCTTTTTCTCCATGAAATGCGACAGGTCTGCCATCAGCAGGTAAAACACATTGTACAACGTATTGTATGATAGTGGTGGTTATTGATTCTGTGCTCTGTGCAATTTATATTACGAGCAGGGTGCCAAAAAGAAAAGCTTTGTTTTTAATGACATATTAAAATTTCAAAGCGTTTGTTGCAAGGTTCAAAGCAAAGTTTTAATAGTTGAAGGAGATTTCATCATCCACCAAATATTTCTGAAATAAAAGTGTAAAAGACAATAATGTTAATTAAGTAAGCATATTGTGTGGTTGTGAAAGTGATGTCAATAATTGAAGTATTTATCTGGCAGTAGTAAGAATATTCTCTTTAAGAAACAAATTATTAAGAAATATAATTAATATTAAGAAATGTCCTCTTTTACCGTAAGGAAGTATGGTAACCCTAGGAGGGAGACACCAACTGCGGAGCTGTGGCAGCAATGAGTGCGTCTCTGCGGGCGACAAGGGACAGTGAACATTTAAAAATATCCCTTTTACGTGTTATTATCACCGAATTAAAATCACTAGTGTCTGCATCTGCAGCAAGTCCACGACGTAGAGCTGTCTCTATCAATATTTTAGAACAGATAATGAAAGAAGGATAAAAAATTATGTCGTTGGACGAATTAAATTTCGCTTTCGTTTCAAAATTGTAAATGAAATTTTCTTTTTAGAAAGTAAAACCTTTGAACTTGTATTTACTAACTCGAAAGAGATGTTGATATACTGAAACTCCACTGGGGAAAAGTAATGCATTTCTGGGAACGAGTTGGGTAACTGAGCGCCACCCTCCCCACGCCTACCCCTCGCAGTACGCATCTCAATTATTATGATCCGTTCTTTTGCGGCTGGGGCGGCCGCCGCCGCCGCCGCCGGCGCTGTTTGTCTTGCTAAATAATCAATACATCAAACATAGTGCGGCGCGCTTTATTTCAGCCAATGTCAATTCGCGGTGCATGACGAACTGTTTGTTGGCCACGCAATTACGCTGCAGAGCACACAGGCCTGCGGCGCCTCGTGGGTATACCCCCCTCCCCGCCACGCCCCCTTCCCCCCCTCGCTTGCGCTCGCCCGCGCCACGCGCCCGCCCACGCCCCTCGCCTTCACCCGCTCACGAGGCCAGGCAAACGTCCTTTACACTGCGCTGTGGGAATAATAATAATGATACTATAATAATAATAATAATAATAATAATAATAATAATAATAATAATAATAATTCAGAACTGTGGTGCTAACGCAGCACATATTTTCTCACATTATATAACTTGACCAACTTTCGAAAATTCCGAATTAAACCAAAACGAGGACTGGTCAAGTTTTTAGTCGTTCCTTGCTAGGAGGAAAAAGTTCAATAAAAAGGTTTTATTAAATTATTTATTTCTTAACTTACCTATTTATATTTATAAAATTATCAATTTTCGCCTTACTGCTTAGACGCTAGCATTGACTACAGACGGAAGTACGGACGGTCGGACGGACGTTTTGCCGTCAACAAATTATTCGGTATCAAGGACCCACAAAACTTGATACTACGTAAGTAAGTGAAAGTAAGACTCTGGCTACAAAAGCACGTACTTTCTCACGTTACCAACAGCTACGTAATATGATAATGACGGAAATTGATTCCATATTAATTCATTTCTGCCATTACTTGTAAAAATCATTACCAATCGTCGTGCATGAGACACGAAAACTAATTCTTTTAAACCTCATACATCAACGGAAATTCGCCAAAGAAAACATCATTCCATGCAGCGAGAAACAGTATCGACTAACAATGACATTTAATTTTGTGGATTTCAAACACGCATTACGCGTTGTTGCCGTTTTTTTATTGAGCCTTGATATGAATTGAACAAGAAACAATTTATAGACGTATTTTTGAAGAAGGGCAATAGCACATTTTTAACGCTTTTACGATTTAAGATACGTAATATTTGTATTGTAATATTCGCAACACCCGTACATACGGGTGTTGAAAAGGATGTCCAACGCCCTAAAGGGACGCCTAACACGTCTGGGCACATATCACATGTGTTATTCCGTGATACGAAATTTTCCATCAAATGTTTATTGGCACAATGCTCGAACATTTTTGATTCCTTTACGTCAAAGACTTTTTAAAGATTTATTCGGAGAATCTCTTTACAATTGAGCGGTTTCGTGAAACGAGTTACCTGCACGGTACTGGTCCTCGTGACAAACATGGAGAAAATTATCACAATGACAAGGAATAAAAACCGCCTAATTATTAGGAGGCGGAATTTTATGACCTAAAAATCACAAAAAATTGTGAATAAAATGCTTCTAAATGTTTTAAAAATACCTCAAAAGCAAAGAAAAATTACGTTAAAAATTTGATCAAAACCAGGTCAGATGAACAACTCAAGCTGTTGGACATATTGCTGTTGTAATTGAGGCTTCTTCCTTTTGTTCAAGAGGACTCAGCTTGCAAACTTTTGGTTTGGACTGGACGAGGAAATCTCTGACTTTAGCAATCGTGAAATGCGTCGAACCAACAATGGTGCTGCTAGACGTCACAGGAGCATTAGATTTCCTACTCAGGTTTGACATTAAAATTTCTGAGCGAAGAACTCGAATGGGCTACCCAGGAATTCTATTGAGAACATTTGTTGCTGCTCGTAAATATTATTTGAAGCACATACCATTAAAATGATAATAAAACCGATGAAATCTGCAAAAATTGATCTAAAATGGTGAAAAAAGTAAAAAATGTCTTATTAGTCGAAGTCGAAAAAAAATGCACAAAAATGTCAAATAAAAATCAGCATTTTCTTTTGTCATAATATAAAATGGATGTCTAGACATGAATGTCTAGGCATTATTCTAAAGTGGAAAGAAAAATAATGACATTTCATTAAAATCCGCTCCTATCAATTATTACAGAACATAATTATATCTTTCATGCAAGATGTTTGATACCAAAAGTTGTCACAAAGTCTTTGAAAGCACTTGCCGTATAAGTCTCCTTGAAATGCAGGTACTGTGTTCTTTATAGTGTGGCGTCTTTGCCGGGGCAAATAAATACAGACGTGAACGGCTTGTAAATATTTAGCATTTAATAGAAGAAAGATACTCCAACACCAAAACACTATATACAATATTTACAATTGAAGTTAACCGTTACAAGAAGGAACTTTCCCTGGTTACCACCACCGCTGGCCCGATAATTAATTACCATCCCCGGTGTGATGCACCAGTACCTTACGCGAACATACATATGAGTATGCCGCACCTGCTGTCACGACGTAGCACGCCGGCTTCGATTCCCCGCCTCGGTAGCCTATGCATTACCCTGCAACGCCGCGCACAACCCTCACGACGCCCTACCGACGCGCTCACCTCTGAAGAGTCAAGAATAGAAGGCTGCTTTCAACTCGGTTTCTGCTTATATAGCCTGTGGCAGGTTGACGGAAGCGCGTCACCCGCAGTGACCGCCGGGGTTTCCAAACCTGCACCCACGACCCGCATTCCTATGTGCAGCCCCGCGTCACTTCCGCCAGGGCTGTCCAAATGGCTACTATAGTACGTTTGTACTGGCGACAGATATGACGCCACAAACTCCTCTATACCCCCCCGGGAATTTTCGTCGCAGTTGCAATCAACACAGAAGGAAAATTCCACAAGTGTGAAAGTCCTAGGCCGATCGGCTCACATTATATACAACTGCGCCTGACCTGGCTAATTACACAGATAAAGAACAAACAGAGAATGCCCTACTAACCTACCCCATTGACATATTTTTACTCTACATTGTACATTGTACTTGAAATATTAAAAATCTTGCCGTACGGTCGGTCCCTCTTATGCATTGTTACGAATTTTCAGCCTGGTGTGGTAACCTCTAATAACCATAGTATGTTCCTTTCCCTTTTACAACCAAATTCTTAAATTAAATTAATTTTGTACAATACACTCACTACCAAAATGACACATACAATATCACCAATATAGCCACAAACATTACATCAAAACATTCAAAATCATATACAGTTCTATACACACAACTGACATACTGAATGACAAAACCCTTTACATTGATAAATGCACAAAAAAAATAACAATAAACTAACATTTATCCTGTTTTACATTTAAAACCACGTACAGTGATACACTTAAAATGAAACAAATAAACAATTTTTACATTTCTCTCTTGAAGGATTTTACAAAGTTTTTCTTCTTGCCAGAATGAATATAAATGAATACAAAAGTTCATGATATTTGCTGGAAACTATTCTTTCGTAGGTTTCTTGGGAAAAGTTTACTCAGTCTTGACACAACACAACAAACATCACATTCACTTATACATCATTCTTCTTGCACTATTTGTTTTGCACTGTGTTCCAGTGTTTTCGGCGCACACGTATCGGCATTGCCGGGTGCAGTGTGCCCCTCTGCAACTTCGGACACTGTCTGGCGCTCATTTTCAAACACCCTACTGAGAATGTCCGCATTTACATTTAATATCCCTTTCCTATGGCTTATGATAATGTTGTAATGCTGAATCGCCAGCGACCACCTAAGCAATCTAGGATTATTCCCAGCATTCTGTTGTAACCAGACTAACGGGTTATGATCCGTTTCTATCTTTAGCAAAACATTACCGTCTAAATAGTACCGCAACTTCCCTAAACCCCAAATTAAAGCAGCACACTCTTTCTCCGTGGTGCTCCATTTTAATTCCCCGTCTGAGAATTTTTTACTGAGAAAAAGAATCGGATTTTCATTTCCTTCCTGATCTAACTGTGATAACACAATGGCTGCTCCCCTAAGTGCCGCATCACATTGCAGTAAAAATGGCTTACTAAAATCAGGTGCATGTGTGACTGCCCCCTGACACAGTGCGTCGCGAAGCTGTACAAACGAGTTTTCGCACTCTTCCGACCACCGGATTTTGCCTTGCCTATGTGTTCCCCTCAATAGATCAGTGAGCGCCGCAGATTTCTCCGAGAAATTTCTGATGAACCGTTTATAATATGATATCAGACCTATAAATTTACGGATTTCCTTTTTTGTCGTAGGCCGTGGATATTCCTTTATTACTTGCACTTTGGCTTCATTTGGTCTCATCAGACCACTACCAATCTCGTATCCTAAGAACGTAACCGATTTCCTAGCGAACTTACATTTTGCCGGTTGCACGCGTAAATTGGCCTCACGTAACTTTTGGAATACGATTCTGAGATGTTTGCAGTGATCATCCCAGTTGTCGCTAAAGATTGCAATGTCATCCATATATGGGACGGCGAACTCCGCGCAATCTTTCAGTAGTGCCTCCATAAGCTTGCTGCAAACATATGGTGCATTTTTGATGCCGAAAGGCATCCTGAGGGGTTTATAAGACCCGAATTTCGTCGTAAAGGTGGCATACCGTTGTGCGCGCTCGCTCATTTGGATCTGCCAAAATCCTTTACATAAGTCAGTTGTGGTTATGATTTTGGCCCTCGCAACTGTTTCAATTCGCTCGGCTAAACTCGGAAGCGGAAAATATTCCGTACGAATAACCTGATTTAACTTGCGGTAGTCAATACATGGCCTGGGTTTTTTTCCGGGTGCTTCCACCAAAATCATAGGGGATGTGAAATCGGAATCTGAAGGCTCGATGATACCATCCCTTAGCATTTTCGCGATTTCTTCCTGGAGGATTTTAGTTTGGCGATGAGACGTGCGATACGGAGCGCTCCTCACCCTTGCATTTTCGTCCAGCAACTCGATGTCCATCTGAACATTTTTAGTGAGCCCTGGCCTATCGGAAAAGATGTCCCTAAACTCAATTACAAGTTCTCTCAGCCTTTCACTTCCTTCCGGCTCCATTTCTGTGCCTGCGAGCATTGCCTCTACATCAAATTCCTCCGGTTCTAATTTTAAGGCGTATTTCTCTATTCCGTCCTCTATAATTTCACCTATTTGTTCTGGTTCCTTAAATAATAATGAATTCTTATCAAAATATGTTTCTCTTTCCGATTCTGCTCCTACATCCTTATACTTTTCAACCAAAGTATTTACGCTCTCATCTCCCTTCTGCGCCGCGCTGAATTGTTCCGTATTTTCCTTCAACATTTCAGCGATCGGCACAGCCCGTTCTAATTCTTCTCCGTCTGCTAATAGACAGAATTCCGGGAATTCCTCCGACGGCTCATGCTCGTCTTCGCCCGGCTTTGCTGTGCGGTCGCCCTCCGCCTCCGGCATTTTTACCTGCGAATTCCCCGAATCCTCTGCTTTTGTTCTGCCTTCTGCCGCAGCCTTACTGCGCGTCATAACCATGTTCACAGTTTGTTCTTCTACAAGGCCCTGTTTAATATCCTGCAGAAGTTGATACGTTCTGTTACTTAATAGATAATAACTAAGTTGATTTTCCTTCGGCACTATAGCGGCCCTAGTGATTACATTACCTAATTCCGAATTTAGGCGAATTTCCGCCACCGGCAAATTAATGGCAGTCGAATGAAGCGGCTGTTTGATCCAGACCGATTCGCCCGTATAATCACGATCTGTGACTAAATTTGCGGATACAAGATCAAATGACGCGCCCGTGTCTCTTAAGATTTCAGTCGGCTGCTCATTCACGGTCCCTGTCACAATGTGCTGCCTCAGGAATTCCTTTGCCTCGGGTTCACACACGTGATTTACTTGATTGCCCTGTTTCCGCGGACAGTTCTTAACCAAGTGCGTTGTTGACTGACATTCGTAACACTTGCGGACATAAGGTGCCTCGAATTCCTTCTTCGCGCTATGTTTCTCTAATCCATTAGTACTTCCTGCCGACTTGGGGGCCACGTGAGGAGCAACAGGTGCCCTGTTGTTTCCTTGTTCTTTCCGGAATGTTCTTTCCGGCCGGAAAGATGGTAACTGTGGCTTCTTCCACCCTTGCCGCGCATTCTCGTACGCATCTAATCTTTTCGCGAACTCAAGCGGATTCGCAAATTCGGCCCATTTATCCACAAAATGTTCCCGCATATCCCCTGGAACTTTATGCTTCATTTGATCGGCTACGATCAAATTCAATAAACCCTCGAATGTGTTTATTTTAAGTCCCGCTACCCACTCTCTGGCATAGTTTAACAATTCCCTCGCGAATATGCTCCAAGTCGCTCCGTTTTTGCTATGTTTCCTAAATAACTGCCGGAATTTCTCGGCATCAAACCGGTACAGTTCTAATAATTTCAATTTCAGCTCCGCATAATCTAACGCTTCTTCCTGTTCGTCTAAAGTAAGCCATGTGTTAACATTATGCGGTAGTAATCCTATCAAATTCACAACCCAATCTTCTTCGCAGATTTTCAATTGCCTGCACTGGCTTTCAAACGCGCTCAGATAAGACGTGATATCGTCCTGCTCTCCTTTAAATCTACCAATTATTTGGCCTATTCTAATATATTCTCTCTCGTGTTCCGAGCGCGCTTCCGAACGAATCTCCGAATTTGTTTCGCCCGTCTGGGCATTCTGCACTCTCGCAAGTTCTAATTGATATTCCCTTTCTTCTAATATTCTCCTATCCTCCCTATCTCTTTCCTCTGCCACCATTCTATCCCTCCTATCTCTTTCGTACTGTTGCCCCAATTCCTCCGTTAATTCAACGGAATAATCCTCATGCTCTACTATTAATCTCTTTAAAATCGGGTTTGTTTCCGATCCATCTAATTCTATTCCTAAATCCCTGGCGATTCGGATCATTCCCTCCTTTCGAAATCTCAGTAAATGCGCCATTGCTTTCAAACAGTGCCCTACGTTGCAAAAGAACACACTTACCCTCCGCTTCCACTGCTTGCACGTGGCTGCTTCTGCTGCTTATGCGTGCACGTTCGGCGCTGGCGGATGTCGTGATGAGATGGATGGATTGGCTGCAACTCGTCCTTCCTTCCCGTCCTTCCTTCCTTCCTGTCCTTCTGCTTGAAGTTTTCGCCCCGCCGATGTACTCGCACGTTTTCGTTCGCGTTTTACTTGTTTCGCGCACTATGAATATATTTACGTCGAAACTGTTCCCTGGCTGAGCTTTGCTCGCTCGCCCACTATTTAAACTTTCTCCGGCGGATACCTGCGGCCAAATTTACTTTCACTTCCGCGTGCCGATCCGCTGTTCTGGCTGACTGTCCCGCTGGTGCTAAGCGCCCTACCTGCAGGGTATTTTGTTCGTTTCTATAGCTGTTGCTACACTACCGACCGAACCTTGCACGTGAAACGCAGAATTCTATTCCTCCTACGCTCACTAATTACCCATGGACGGATGAAGCCCCTTACTGGCGTAATTATTCTACCTGCCGGTCCTGGCGTGCCTCCGTGTGATGCTGCCTACCACAGACAAACACCGCACATACACAACTGCGTGGTCGTTTACTAACCATAAACTGCGTACTTGAACCGCTACCTACGCTATACTACGTGGTAATTCTTGAACTGCTGCCACCATTTTACACCTACGTGGTAGTTCGTGATCCGCTGCATACACTACACGTGCGTGGTAGTTCCTAAACCGCTGCTTACACTACACGTGCGTGGTAGTTCGTTAACCGCTGGCACTATTCTACGTGCGTGGTAGTTCTTTAACCGCTGGCACTATTCTACGTGCGTGGTAGTTCTTTAACCGCTGCCACCATTCTATTCCTCCTACGTCTGTGGCGTCTTTGCCGGGGCAAATAAATACAGACGTGAACGGCTTGTAAATATTTAGCATTTAATAGAAGAAAGATACTCCAACACCAAAACACTATATACAATATTTACAATTGAAGTTAACCGTTACAAGAAGGAACTTTCCCTGGTTACCACCACCGCTGGCCCGATAATTAATTACCATCCCCGGTGTGATGCACCAGTACCTTACGCGAACATACATATGAGTATGCCGCACCTGCTGTCACGACGTAGCACGCCGGCTTCGATTCCCCGCCTCGGTAGCCTATGCATTACCCTGCAACGCCGCGCACAACCCTCACGACGCCCTACCGACGCGCTCACCTCTGAAGAGTCAAGAATAGAAGGCTGCTTTCAACTCGGTTTCTGCTTATATAGCCTGTGGCAGGTTGACGGAAGCGCGTCACCCGCAGTGACCGCCGGGGTTTCCAAACCTGCACCCACGACCCGCATTCCTATGTGCAGCCCCGCGTCACTTCCGCCAGGGCTGTCCAAATGGCTACTATAGTACGTTTGTACTGGCGACAGATATGACGCCACAATAGGGGAACAACACTTTTGATCATTTTAAACTCCACTCATACATATTACTTAACAAATATTTTCTAAAAAATGATTAAAAACGTATATACTATTATAGTATACACTAGTGGCGCTAAACAGCACATACTGTCTGGCATTATTCTACCTTTTGAAATTTTCGCAAATTCAAACAGTTCAACGAAAATGAGGTCTGTGCCATGTTGTTGAGCTTCCGTTGTTGTGTCAGTGAAATCTTTTTTTTTAAATTGGGATCCGTTTTCGAGAGAAAACTATAAATTGCATTGACTTCAAGAAGAAAACACGCGAAAACTATTTTTTTTTAAGTTTACAAGATCTTAATAAAGATCTAATACTTTAGAACACATTTTATTTAAGAAAAATGTCCATAATTAATATCGAACTTCTTCAATATGTTTTTTCGTAATAATGCAATTTTTGCAAAAGCGCAGTTTTCTTTTTTTTAACGATTTTTTTCTATCCGATCGGACTAAATGGGAGGCGTTTTTGAGAAAATTGTTATATAAAAATGGCCTATATCTCATATTAAATCATCAAAAAACTGCTCATATTTTCGAAAAATTGTAGGGAAAGGCCAAAAAATTTTGATTTTTTGCAATTTTTGAAAATTCAGACGTTTCAGCGAAAATGGGAGCTGCTCCGTTTTAAATAGAATGTTTTGAAAATGTTGGAGTTTGCTGTACCCTCGAGAAACATCATTTAAATCGATCCGAGACTATCAATTGTGCAAAAAATACAATAAAAATAAAAATAAAATAAAATAAAATAAAATAAAATAAATAAATTCGTGCGAACGGTTCAGGTGCTAGCGTTGACCATAGGCAGATTGTCAGGCGGACGGGTAGACAGAAAGTGAGACGGACGAGTCATGCAGACGATTTTACTTCAACAATTATTCGGTCTCAATGACCCACAAAATGTGGATTCTGACTACATTGCGTGTTAAGAGGAAGTAATTTTCTATGTGTACAGAAACACGATTTTTCCAATTTTTCGTCAACAAGTATCGAC
This sequence comes from Gryllus longicercus, assembly GCA_038098605.1. NCBI lineage: Eukaryota > Metazoa > Arthropoda > Insecta > Orthoptera > Gryllidae > Gryllus > Gryllus longicercus. The sequence continues at coordinate 991,897 of JAZDUA010000381.1, forward strand.
AATGCTAGTTTTTCTGTCGGAAAATCGCTGATATTCGCCGCAGCATAACAAAACTTTCTCTTTACTACGTGCGTATGTGGAAATGCGACAATTGAAAAAAAAGAAGTCATAGTTTCTTTTCCATGGCTTTTGACTCGCACAAATTAAAGTGTTAATTACCAACGTGATTTGACAGGCATGTGTCATATGACCCGCGTGTATTTATGAAGCTATTCTTTGGCGCCTCTAAGGGGAGGGGGAATGTTCATGTGGCTTCAGCACCCTACCCCAGAAATCAGTGATATGTATTAAAATATTACTTTTACTAATTTGTCTTACTAATAAAACATTCAATATATCATTTCTTTATGGTATAAATAATAACTTAGCAGATAAAAATACATATTTTATTCAGTATAAATGAAAACTTTTCTATAAGAAAACACCAACTTGATATGAGTTTGTATATGTAGCCCCCCTCCCCCCCACACACACACACCGGAGAAAAATTCAGGGTGCGCCTCTAAAGATATTCAACATCGTTTTGAGAGAAGGTTTCAGGAAAATATCTTAATCAATCTGTATTGATTCTATTTGAGACCTATTAGTAATGATTCTATTTGAGACCTACCAGTATTGAATTGCTCTTTATTTCCATTTCCATGGACGCGAGGATCTTTGTTGGTAATGATTCGTTATGGTTATGAATCTAGAGGAACAAAAAAACATTGCTGAAGTTACAAAACACTCGGTAAATTACTAAAATTTGAAAGTAAATATTGAATAAAACGCAATTAAAGTATCTTCCTATTTGTTGTTGGTAGAAAATCAGTCATCGTGTAAATAAATCAAGCTGACTACATATTGATAAAAATGCTGTAATGATTTGTCTGTTTGAAATTATCAACCACATTGCTATATCTTTTTTGAAATGTGTAAATATAGATTTATAAATATAATCTTATTATATGGGATATTGGACTGTCTTTACAGCAGAGCGTTGAAACCAGTAAGAGAGCTTAACCTTGTGTCACTGAAACTGCCGAAAGTCTACTTTTTTTAAAGACAGCTTGAAATCGGTAAATATACGTTTCTCAGTGTTACCTATTAAATACATATTTTATGGAATAATTATTCTGTAATAAACGATAAAGTCAATTGTGGACGCAGCTTTCAGGTTCACCTATAACACATAAAACGAGAGTTCCATTTCATTTTTTACTCTCAGTCACTGGTGCCCAATAATTCGTTAGCTGATAATGAAGCCTTCTATTCAAACGAAAGCGCATTGAAAGATATATTGAACCGAGGGAAGACAACAAATGAGTCAATATTTAGCGTTGTTTCGTTTATTTTGAATATTTCGTATTGTATTTGGAAACATTCAAGTTACTGAGCCTGTGTACAAATAAAACGTGAAGTTCATCATCAAAGAATGTTCATTCAGAAGATTTACAAACGTTGCATATTCCACATCAGTTTTAGATTGTCATGTTATTGTTGGTCTTCATAATACATCGTTGTCGCATCATGTAAAATGCATTATGTTTAAGCAATGAACTTGTCCAGAATATTTTGAATACATTTTGTAACAGTGCATAATTTATCAGGGGAGATTTCTGTGTGCGATAAATTCAAAATGTTTTAGTTTTAAAATGTGGTAAAGGGGAAAGGTTTTTCGCGTCCCTGAAATCTGGCTTTATTGAAAATTTCAGTTGACATATTTTTTGACATTATTTAGACATTACCGTAAAATAAACCTGCTTCCTTATTTTGATAATAGTATTCTGACACATTGTAAACTGCTTGTGAGGTTTTCATTTTCTTTGTTAGTAGATGAATCCCTTATTATCTTACAGCAGCAATTATTGTTTATTTGTTTCATTTAGGATATCTTGTAGGTTTTCGAGCCATTTTCTGTCTTATGTGATTATTTATTAATTTTTCCGTACAGTAATTACACTTTAATTAATTGTACGAGTATCAGAAGTTGAATTTAAAACATTTCAAAATATTTTTTGTCAGGTTTTCCACTCATTACCAAATCGAAAGTAAAACTCTCTGTACGCAGATCTTCCACTGCCTCCTCCACCCCCACCCCCGCGCCCCCTGCCCCCTGCTCTCTAGGCGCTGTGAAGCCCGTGAGACGTAGGTGTGTGGGCTATTGTGTACACCTCATTGATCAGAGCGTCGGTTCAATTATCCAACATAATTAGCCTGTGGTAATTTACATTGGCTTGAAGGCGGCCGGCTTCTGATAGCGGTTGCAGAGCGAAAACGCACAAAAAAGGAAATTACCTGTTGCGTGCTCACTTTGTGGCCGGGCCGTAAAGTAAGGGATTTACGCATTACGAGGAGATACGCAAACCGTGGGAGATCTTTTGCATAAACCACAGATCGTTATTTTTTTCCGAAAGTTTCTAGATTCATGACACGAATTTCATCAAGAAAGATGGGGGTCGGGTTTCTCTCGCGTATAGAGGAAAACGTTAAAGCTGGGTGAAACTAACGAAAACGATACAACGCAGTCGCCACGTAATGAGAGTTATACTTGCAAATTCGTCGGGAGAGCGCGCGGCGAGGCCTTTTGATTCAGCTCGGGAGCCCCGCAGACGCCACCCGCACGGCGTCTGAGGGAGAAGTTGCCGCAACTCCCCCCCCCCCCCGCCTTCTCTCGAAATCGATACTGTTTCCGAAGAATCTGTCAACATTAATATCGCAGTCATCCCCCCTCGCCAGCTTTTCGAACGTTCCGCAGCCGTTAGTCGGCGCTGCTGCATGACATCGCAGGAAAGATCGTAAACAAAACTGAAATAAAAAATAAATTACACGAGGGGGCTTAAGGAGGCTTTGCGGCGCGCGAGCGGGGGGCGAGGGGACGAAGCGGGGGGAGTAAGAGGGGGACGAGGGGGGGGCTGTTTCCGGTGGAACCGTCGGCGTTGCGGGAAGAGGGAGGGGGCGAGCAAGAGAGGCCCCGACCGCGTCGGGCCCCCGAGCGGAAGGGACGGGGGGCAGGGGGGGGCAGGGGGCTCGGCTCATCGCTCCGTTCAGCGCGTGCATATTAATGGCTCCGTGATTTCTCCCGGTTGCAGCGGACGAGAGAATTATTGCTGCGCCATCCATCACTTTCGGGGAGTCCGCTCTTATCAGAATTAAATGAGCAAACTTGAGGAACTATTCAGACATCTGAGAGATTAAATATTAGATTGATTTACTAGTTTCAGTCGTGTGGATTAATTATTTAATTGTATTTGGAGGCGTGGTAGCAGCTCTGCTGGGCAGTGCCTGCGTGGAATGGCGAATGTCCTCCGTCCGAGGGAGTGGAAGAGAAGGGCATTTGGAAAGAAATTACTAGACAAGGGATTCGCGGAACGGGCGTGGAGTATTTTGAAGAAGATAAAGGCTGAATATAATAAATAGACAAAATGCAAAAAAAGACTAATGTTATAAAGAAATGTATTGTTGTGCTATTTGGAATGCTCCATCTTGATGCCAAATAATGTCTAGAAACGTCTCTATGAAAAACGTAAATAATAATCAATATTGCTTCAAATAAATGCTTTTTCTGTCAATTGTCTCCAGTAATTGTTAACATTGAAATAGATAATAACAATATAATATCTAAATAATGTAAATTTAAAATAACGGTGAGGCTCGAATATACAAGTAAGTGTCCACAGGCACAAATCTAAAGTCATAAATATAAAGAGAAGTATTATATGAAGTTGGAGTCATTCTGGTGAATTGAGTAAATTACGATGACATACAAATTACCCATAATATTGAGAAACAAGAGAAAATGAGAAGAAATTACTAATTTCGAATGTAGGCATAAATTAAGCAATGTGAGGTGTCAGGTATCCAAAAACTTGGAAAAATCCAAAACAATGTAATAGTTTCGATTTTGGCTGAAAAATGCAAATATTTGCTTTCATTTTCCTCTTATGCTCATCCTATGCGTTCTGCCTGAATTTTCATTATTAGTGCGTCACTACATACAACGCAGTTGACGACATACGACGAGAAAGAAACAAGCTTCAGTATTCACGAGTGCATGCAGCAGATTTTTCTTTCTCTGGGACCACATTGTAAACATTTCGCAGGAATTTTGCTGTTGCAAGCCACTAGTATAAATAATTGAAATGTTTGCAAAGCAAAAAATAAAATAAATTCAAAAAAGTTTCTTTCCAATAAAAATGCGCAAAAATAGTACGCGGTTAACATTTTGAAAAGAGTTGAGAGGATTTTGGAAAGTACTTACAACCCGAAACCTTTCGTTAGATGAATGACAGGGGAGAAAAGGCGTAATAGCGGAAAACACTAATCCTACTTATGGAATTATAATGTACTCAAATTCTGTATGTTGGAACAACAATTTTCGAAATTTGCGAAATTATGCAGGCAAACGAAAATTTTGCCTTCAATGGACTCTGAAAATTTTCACGAACTAAGAGAAGATATTGAAAAATTAAACTCCAAGAACTATTTTACCTACACCTTTCCAATTCGACTAAAAGGAAACACAATGTCGATTACATGTGAGAAAAAGCAATTTGGGAGTATTCATGCTGCTTTAGGTTTTTCTGGGTTGAAGTAGTATGGCGGGATCGTCCATAGTTTTGCACTCCTAGTCGTAAATATACAGCTTGTCCCCTTCCTAAATGTCATGTATGTCTATAACTGTATAAATTTATATTCGTGTTTAGGCGGAAGACCAGATCCTAGTGTCATCAATAACAAAGAAATTATTATTATTATTATTATTATTATTATTATTATTATTATTATTATGTTTAAAATAAATGGAATCATGACCGTCAATAAAATGTATGAGTATCAACTTATAAAAAAACACTTGATAATAAAAAATTCAGACACAATATAATTCATAAAAATGGAACCCGTTTAGAAGAAAATTAAACTTAACTACTAACTACTTTTAACAAATATGGAGAAAGAACCCTAAAAGTAAACATTCCAAAATTACTAAATCAAATCCAAAAAAATATAAGAGGCGGGAAGGAATGCAGCCATAAAATCAAAAGGGAAATAAAAAAATTGTTAATACACAAATAATTTTGAGGGGAAAAAATTGATTTGTGTGTAGAAATTGATATGTTGGTAAATGTAGTTAGTAAGGTAGAATTTGAAATCTTGAAATCATGGAATTAATAGTGGGTTGTCTGTAATTCTCTTATATTTCAAAATTATTATTCTAAGTTAAAAACTGTATGTATGATATTCTGGAACGTGGAAGGTGAACAGTAAATTAGAAATAGAAATTAAATTTAGAAATATTACGTTGAGATGTATGGTATCAGTAGTTGAATGACATTTTTAAATTTGGATTATGGTTATTAATACAGTATTTGGATTATTACAATTTTTTAAAAAAGTTACTGATTTTGTATCGTCGATTTATATTTTGTAACCTGAATCCACATTAGTAGTTTATGGAAGGTTTGAAATGTAAAGTAGTATTTTATCGACATTCAGATTAGGATTATTAAATTTTGTTGTATGTACATTAAAATCTGTAACATTACAAGTGATAATATGATATCGATTATGTATCATAAATTTTGTATTTTATTTGCTTCTGAAATTGTAGTAATTAGCATCTCTCTGACAAGTACATGATGTACGTAGAGAGTGCAAAATTGTATAAAGAAGTGAAGTGAATAAAAACATTATTATTATTATTATTATTATTATTATTATTATTATTATTATTATTATTATTATTATTATTATATTATTATAATAGTATCATTCTTGTTAAAAAAGTAAATAATCTGTGTTAATGAACAAAAGAAACGAAATGAGGGTGATAGAAATAGAATAGAGATGCCATTGCGTGTAGTGAAGCAGAGGAAGGAGGAAATGTGTGGTAATAGAGACGCAGAATGTGCAGTGACAAATGCATCTGACAATTTCCAGAAGTGAGAGAAAGCAGGCCATGTTAATAGTTGTTAGCGGATAGGTGCCATCATTAAGCGTGCCATTCGCAGGATGTATATAGAGACAGGTCAGAGTAATTGAGAGAGATATTGCGCCACAGAGGGAGACGGAAAGGCCCTTAGTAGGTGCACAGAGAGAGAAAGAGAGAGAGGGAGAGAGTGGAGGCCCTCGTCGCCGTTACGGCGCACAAATGAAGACGCATCGCCGCCAACGCGAATTAAGCGGAGACTTGGTACAACTATTATTACTTTGTTATCGTCTCTCTGCTATCTGCTGCTACATCTACATTTGTGGCGAAAGCGCGAGAACACCCTATATATTCCGACCGGTTACCTGTAATTACTCGTTAATTAGGTGTAAAAATGAATTCAGCGCGTTAGCATCTGCAGTGTTTAGTGAAGTAGGGAAGGTATGATTTGTGTGAAGTGCAGACACGCTACACGTTTAAGTGAGAAGAATGGCTGGCGAATATGGTAATAAAATGACGTTTATTTATTGAAGAAACTCGGAGCCAGCGCCACGCCTGTTCAGGCTCTGAATACGAATGGCAGTCGACTTGTTGATTTTCACTTTTACCTTTATTCACGGGAACTTGACCGAATTAATAATTGATATGCTCTCTTGACGAAATGAACTTAACATTCAGGTTATTGTAGCCATCGACCGATATGAGTAATATAAATATATCCAACATATTCGTTTACTTTTTCAAAAGTACTTTGTCGTTGCTTGTAGAATTTGAGATAAACTTGCTCTTGCCGTCAATTAACATCAGAATTCTTACGTCAATACATGAGTTCCATATATGAGAAATGAATTTACTATATTAAATACTCATCTTTTCACAAAAATATTGGTTTTTATCATAGAATATTATAATTGTTGAATTTATGCACTGTTGTGCTTGTCTTCATTTTCATATCTAATTTGAATAGTCTAGGTTCTTTGCAGAAAGCAGTGGTATAAGCGCAACGGATTAGTGTATCTTGTATAGCATATTTCCTATGTTAAGGTACAGAATTCGTATTACTTTGAAATTGACAATACGCACCTGTTTGAGAAAAGAAGGGATTTTGAAACTGCAATTATTTCAAAATAACAAGGGGCGTAATCGACGCCCTCTTGCTTTGCAGAGCTGTTAACGTTCAATGAGAAACAAGATTTATAACACGCAATTCTCTGTCATCGGGGCCTATTAATGGATCATTTCATGTGATATTGATGAAATTTTGGGTTAGAAATAGTGTAAATATGTAATTTAAATATAATTATCATGTTATATTTTTCTGTGTAGTCGCGTTTAATCTAAGTTACGAAAATTCGCCCTGTTAAGTTCATAGTCTACAACTCAAGTTTCCTGTTATTTTCTTTGTGGCGTCACATATCAACAAACGACAAGAATTAGATTTAGATTTATTTGGTCATAAAACAGTAAAAACTGTATGGGACGTGTGGGGGAAAAGAACTTAAGAATTATTTTTAGCGAGATATCTTATGTGACTTAATTCCCAGTATCAAATTATAAAATACTACGCCTAATGACTTCAGTCGTTACGATTTCGAATCATTCAAAGATCAATCACCACAATAGCTGATGTTCTAGTGAATGAATCATTCAACAGAAGTAAGGCGGTAACTATGGACGTTCAGTAGCCCTAGTCACCGCGAGTTGGGTGGCTTGGATACAAACGGTTAACTTGGTGGTAACTTGGATACAAACGGCGCTGCGTCCCTGGCTGATAGGGATAAGGGCCAATGACTGACTTGCCTTGACGTAAGACTGACTTCATATGTTCAAGGAGTCGCGTTGAGCGCAAAAGGACTTGGGCGCTGTTACGCAAGTAACCGAATTTAAAAAAAAAAACAATTAATCTTAAAATAATTATTTTGTTCTCTACACATACTGATAATATTCTAGTATTGTACAAATGTCAACTTACTTGCAGCAACTGATCTCAGGCGTTTCTCACCTGCAACATAAAAAAGCGGAGAAATTATCTTTCCGTCCGAAAGAGGCACCTAAATTAGTTCCATTTTCCATGGATATTGAGCAAAGACTGAATTCGCAAATTGAAGTGAGCCCGGGCTTGGCTGGGCTCTAAGAGCCAGTGATTCCGCCAGAGGGACCAACTTTGACTTCTGCGGAGGGGGGCGTGGGGGTGGGGAAGGCAACTCGCGATGCGGTTGCCCAAGATGACAGCTTTCGTCGGCTCACCGACTGGATGTAGCATCCAATTTTCATCTTACGTTTATTTTTCCAGCAGTCATGCATGGAAACTAATATTCCCCGTGTCCATTGATCGGAAACCTTTGTCGTACCAATACTGCAAAGATGTCACGATCATAAAAAGCAGTAGGGAAGAATAAACAAAATAAACAGTAGGACGACATGAATCAACGTCCGCTTCGCGTATTGAGAGGCAGACGTTGTTCATGATACCAAGAGTATAAACTTTTAAGTGCATATAGTGTATACGTTTCCATATATTTGTCCAAAAAATAATGCCCACGACTCGTAAGAATGCGTCTTTGGCATTCTGATTTCAAAATTATTTCTATCCTATCGTCGCCTAGAACGTCAACATTTCACTCGTACGCCAAAGAATTACTTTCTGTATTAGTTACGTAAATAATTCTTTTTTCCTATTCGCTCAATAGACCTACGTTCTAGAATTATTTGATGAATGACACCGGATAAAAATCCTTGAATTGAATTTCGGTTTTGTGACTTACAAGAACATTAATATGCTTGCACATAATAAACAAATAACTTGCTACATTCCAGTGTTGCTGCTTATTTCCTTGTGCGTGTTCGGAAAGTATTTTTAGCCTTTTCTGTGATTTTTTTTCGTCTTCAACGAAATGCTCAGATTCGTTCTACATGTTTTGCCTGTTTTCGTATGAAACTTACAAGTAATATGTAGAATAATATATATTATTTTCCTTAAAAAATTGTATATATAGCATATTTTGGGAGAGAAATAATAACCTGCATCTACATTAATTATTAAAATGTTTGGAACAACATTGAATTAATGCAAAAAAAACTGCTATATATAATTAAAAATACTGAATGAAATTTGAGTGACAATGGAAATTTATTCTCCGTATCTCTGTAATTTTGAAATTTAATAGGACTCTTGGGAACTCAGAGGCACTTAAAGAACATATGGACCGTACGATTTAATGATAACGCACTGTTGTAAATGCGTGAGTCTGTAGTTCGTGTGTGATTAAATGTTGGTAGAGTAATATTTCAGATTTATGAATATTTTAATGAGAATGTATTATATAATATTTTGTGAAAATTCATCTGCGCAATGTAATTTCGTTGTTCAGCGCAGTAGTACGATGCCATGAATTTATTCATTCTGTTTAGCGCACATACAGTATTATGCCATTTCGTATGGTCGTAAAACTTTTATGTATTTGGTACATGTAAACGTTCCAATTTAATATCATTTTCTATACTTTATTGGCTCGATTATTCTATTATATTTTCGAACTCATTTAGGATCGCAAAGAATATATTGTCCCCATAATTCACTTTAGTTTTATTTTGCTTTAAATGTGTGAACTGCAATGCTAAATTTAATTTGTGTGCTGTTTGTTATAATTACTCTCTTCACATCAATAATTTGGTGTCATCAAATGGTATTTTTTTCCGCCCAAATATATTTGGAAAAATAGTTGAATACATTTGATATGTTATATTTTTCTTAATGCCATATAATTTGATTTTGAACAATTAAATTCTAAAAAAAAGTGCAAAAATTGGAAACATTTCTATAATTACATGTTAATAATATTATTTGAAATAATCTCAACCATCATCTCTTGGTACTTCTGAAAACGTTATAAATTAGGCCGGTCAACGTCTTTTGCGACAACGCCTTTTGCGGCGACGTAAATCGAAAAATCAAACCACATTACAACATTTAAAATCTCTCACTTGATTTCTATAATAAAAACAAAATAAATCTCGTTTTCAAGAAACATAAAGAATTCACAAAAGTTGATTGTTAGTCCAAAGTAGTTTACACATTCTGTGACACTGGCAACAAAGTCTACATTTTGGCGAAGCCAAACAATAGTTACACAGAAGTCTATACCAAAAAGGGAACACTACAACAAGGGAAATTGCGAAGAAATCCCGTCGTTAATAATCGGTAGTAGTAACTTGGTGGTAGACGAGAAACAAAAAATTAATATATTTAACCAATTTTTAGCGTCACGGTTTCAGGAGCAACACGGTTTTAGAAGCAACACGGTTTCAGAATAGGATATTCATGTGAGAGTCAGGTAGTCACTGTCAGTCAGGACATTGCTGATTCTCTCGATGAATGTTCCATTATTCACGCAATCATTATAGACTTCACCAAAACGTTCGACCTCGTTCCTTATGATAAATTAATCCAATAAAGTAGTAAGCTTAACATAGACAGAATTGCTCTCTGGATTCGAGAATTTCTCAGCTCGCGTACTCAACGGGTGCGAATTGGGTCAAATTTATTTTCGAGAGCAGAAGTAACGTCCGGGGTGTCACAGGGAAGCGTCCGAAGTCCGTTGTTACTTATAGCATATATCAATGATATTTGGCAGGGAGTTGAATCAAAAATACTACTTTTTGCAAATGACTGTATGATATATCGGGAAATTAAAGACACATGTGATAGAGAAATATTGCCGGCTGATTTAGATAGGCTAGAATCAGGAGCTACCACAACTGAAATAAAAATAAATCCCAGTAAGTGCAAGTTTATCAGATTCGCGCCTTATAGAAAGTCAGATGACGTCACATATATGAAGAAATCAGTATATTCTGAGGACTAAATGCTGTAAATATTTGGGAATTGTACTAAATGAGGATCTGGGGTGGGCAGAACACGTAAATTATGTAGTGAAAAAGGCGTGGAAGACATTAAACTTTGTGATATGAGTGCTTCTAAAATGAAGTAGATAATCAAGGGAATTAGGGCACACATCTCTAGTACGACCGAAATTGGAATTTGACACCACATGTTGGGACCCGTATCGTTTAGGGCAAATAAAATCTGTCGAAAAAGTACATAAATATGCCTCAAAATTTGTTAGGAGAGGACGTTCTACTTCTGAATTTATATCTTGGGAACCTTTGGAAAAGACTTTGGAAAAGCATTCGATTCTGTAGAAAAAGTGAATATCTTAAAAGCACTGAAAGCAATAGGAGTAGATGACAAATACATCTCATTACTAGGGAAACTATATTTATCAGGCCAAGTAAAAATTAAAATGGATTTTGAAAAGTCGAGAATTTGTTTTGAAACGACGAGTAAGGCAAGGAGACTAAATTTTCCCTAAATTATGTATCTGTTTGTTACAGTACGTTCTACGAAAAATGTCAATAATTTTGGAATAAACATTGATGGGGAAAAATTATGTTTGCAGATGAGATTGTTTTATTTGCCAATTCATCCAATGCATTGCAATTAATGCTCTCCGAACTTCTCATTTTAGCAAGGAAGTATGCCTAGAATTAATCTCAGAAAATCGAAGTACATGACAAATAGCACAATTTTTTTCTTGATACAGAAAAAATTGAATATGTGGAAGAATACGTATATCTGGGACAATTATTGAATAATAATAACACAAAAAAGAATTAACCAGACGAATTTCCGCACCATGGACAACTTGGGGATTACTATTTATTCTTTTGAACAACTCTTACAGCTTCGATATTGAGAGTGGAATTATAAATACTTGTATACTTCGGGCGCTCACATACGGTTCGCAGACATGGGCACTCAACCAGAAACAAAAGCTATTAATGTCTGACTCCGAAAAATGGAAAGAAAAGTTTAAAAATTTCCCTGGCAAGTAGAATACGAATCGAAAGCAACACAAATTAATGACGTTGAAACCACTCTTAGACACGTGAAATGGCGTTGGGCAGGTCACATCATGCGACTTCCCCCTACTCCTCTGCACTCACCGAATTACCGCTTTGGATCCAAGATTTGGAGAGAGAAACGTCGGCAGGCAGACGAAGAGGTGGTCGGTGAAGATGCTGTTTGGCAGCCAATGGTCTACCTCGGCACAGTATCGTCAGAAGTGGAAGACCATGTCTAAATCAAACACAATGAACGAACTACACTAGAACGTATTACACCAATGCAGCAAGTATTAAGATGAAGTGCTAGGTAATTAGATTTAAGTATTGAAGTATTGAACTTGTTAAATTTGACAGAGCCCAAGTGAACAGTGTTACGTATTTTGTGCGTAAAGAGCGTTTATATTTTCTTATTTTGTGTGTAAATTCCCGAATTTTGGGTGCTGGAAATTAATACAGTGGATAAATATATCATCTATAATATTGCATAGCCATTATAAATAATGCCAGAATGTATGTGCTGATGTGGCACAACTACTTTGACGAACTTGTTCAGCATTCACTCAGATTATACTACAATTGTTCATTATACATGGACGGATACTTCAGTAAGATTATAACGTGTTTATAGCAGCCCTGGCTGTAAGAGAACGCACCCCATTGGTATGTGACAGCAAGTACTCATCGGTAGTAGATCTGTATGAGACAAAATAACAACTGAATTGCCTTTGCTGGTCTCAGAATGAAAAGAACATCCTTTGATTCAGGCCAACGACGCAGTTACTGGTAGATTCGTGACAGCGTAGGTTTCAGTAAGCCGGAGTCAGTATTTACTAGGCTGTCCGGGTGACGCCGCGTCCAGGCATTACGCCCTGAGGAAGGTCGCAGAATGGCGACCGAAACGTCGGCACCTTCGCCATGGACGCGGCGTCACCCGGACAGCCTAGTAAATATAGATTCGTCGCTCGGTCCGAGGACACTAAGATTCCTCCTCGCTCCGAGGAGTCTAAATATAGATTCCTCCTCGCTCCGAGGCCACTAAGCCAAAGGGTCATATGGAGATGGGGGCCCGACCGATTGCTCAGCCTGAAAGAATTCAGAGTGCAGGATGGGGAAGGAAGGACTGCGGGCGGTTCTTAGGCTTGCGGATGAACGCAATTCTTTGGCATCTGCCTGGAAGTAGCGTTGGGCTACCAACTTCGGCAGTCCTCATCCATAAAGAAGGGCACGACGCCACAGGATGAGAATATTAGCGGCCGGCCGCCCTCATGGGTCGTGTCCGCTGTGTTTTGCGAACCGTTGCAGATGGATGCCGAAGAAGTTTCTTAAGCGGGACACGGACCGGACCGTTCGTGGCCTTTCCTTCGCTGTTCTCATTCGTGCGGAAGGGCTATGCGTTGATCCCATTTTCCACATAGGTCCCATGCCATTGATTGAGATCTAGTCTCCGAAGGGCGTCGGAAATACGTGATCAGTGACAGCTGGACCTTACGGGCTTTAGGGCAGTGCCCTTCCCAGACAAATCAACCTCGGCAAATGTTGCACAAACTACTGAATGAATGGACTAGTTTAATTTGTGCATACCACCTGAGCAATTCTTGAGGATGATCCCAGTTTTGTGTCCGCTTAAGCAAAAGATTAAATGTTTTTAGAATGGCTCGTACCGTGGTCCACCGCGCGTCCTTCCGCAGCTGGTGCACGCGAGGCAATGGCAGCATGAGGAAGAGTGAGGCTTCTCGGAATTCGGTGGGGGCAACGTACAGCTATTTGGGTTTTGCTCGGCAGAGTCTACGCCAATTAACTTGGCTTAAAATACCGACCTTTAAGTTTGATTTAATAAATTACTGTAGTTACTTTTGCGTGAGCAGAATTGTATCTTCAGTTATCAAAGTCAAAGTTGTCTTAGACAAGGATTAAAATATTTATGCCTACAAATCGGTTGTACACTACTGAAACCTAACCCTCTCAGAACGTGTATCTATGAGGTTTACTTGTTGCCCGCGCTATTCAAATGTAGCGTTGCCATATTCATCCCAGATAGGCAACGGTTACACTACATGCTGTAGTTTTCCTCGTTGAAATATTTTGAAGCGGTAAAATGTATGCTGCAGTTCGGACATCTATGTCGCCCCTCTTAATTTGCAACCCAACGGCCTCCACTCTACGTGATGCGTTGCTAATTGCGCGGTTTGAAACATGCTTCACTCCAATTGCTGGGGATTATAAGGTGACGGCGATGAACAGCACATCGCAGTTGTATTTGGACATACGTCAGGGCACACGCGTTTACGATTGCCATATAGAATAATGCCTTAACTAGACGTCCCTTCGTGGATCGTACCTCTCGGTGTTTGGGAGTCTCGATAGGACATTACCCCGGGTGAAAATTACCAAAATCCTTAGTCGGGTCGAGTGAAAAATTACACTAACCATATAGGGAGGTAAAAAAGCCCCACGGGGTGTGAAATTAACTAGTAGCAACCCTCATGTTTTACAGGGTCCCGACTGTCTCCCCGCCTGCTGCTTTTGTGGCACTAATATCTTGTTATGGTTTTTTGAGAGAAACTCGGGGAAAACATGTGTCATTCGGAATTCCCCACCAGAAAAAATAGTATGGCACGGCTTCCCTTCGCCACTCCAAATACCAAGGGACGTTGAAGCCACCTAGGCTCCTTTGCGATATTCGCATCCCCCTTCAGAGTGATTGGCCCCGTGGAGTTGGAATCTGAAAAACACGCCGCTCTTTGCCTCTTCAGCTCCGTCCTCCGGGGAGTGTTGGAAATTTGGATGTATTATATGTATTGTCAGTATACTGCCTACTTACGGTACGCAACTGTGGGCCCGCCTTCCACGGGGACCAAAGCCCCCACCGTATTCCCCACGGCACCGCTTAGCACTAATGCCGGCTGAGGTAGGTCAGGGCATCCACTATTGTCGCTGCACGGCCTCTGACCTGGAAGGTCAAAGTTTCGAATCCCGGCGGTGGCGGATTTCCGGACTAGTGACGTTCGACGGTGGTTGATTCCGACTGGCAAGATCAAATTCAGTCGCTGTCCCGGAGAGAATTCGAGCGACCAGCTCATCCGATCGATAGTTTCCGGTCCTCACACGTCGGTAGACCAATGGGGAGCGTGTAGCTTCTTCCACCGAGCGCGATGCACCGCCGGAGGAGATATCTGGAGGAGACTCAGACAGGTGATGTGTAGGTCGGCGCCGGATCTTACATTTCAGCGGGAAGGGACACCGCCAACTTCCAGGACATGCAGAATACCAACGGGGCCGATGAACAGAGTTGACGAGGCGTGTTAATCATAATCATTTAATCAATCAATCAAGAGAAAGCGGGGCTCATGTGGAGAAACTGAGGAAGCAGAGAGCCGTTCCAGTAGAACCGAGGCCTTAGTCCCTGTTACGGGAATAATCTCGTTGAGGTTGGCCTGCAGTGGGGCCGGGCGCCTCGGAAGCCGTCCCAGGGCGCGTCGCGACGCCCGTCGTCGCCGCCGCCGCCGCCAGCGGACGAGTGCGAAGCCGCCGCACGTGCGTGCGAATTATGTGGCAGCGCGGGCGGAGGCGGAGGCGGAGGCGGAGGCGGCGCGCGGATGTTAGTTCCTCGTTTTCGTTTTATGAGTCGACGCGAGCGCAAATTTGCGCCCGTGATTTATGCCCTCATTTATCATCGAAAAGTTCATATGTTCGAGTGCCCTGGAAACACGTGTTCCCTGCAGAGACCGCAGACAGCTCGCGCTCACAAGTTCATTGATGACTCCCATTTTGCATGAATCGCCCGCGCCGCGCCGCGTCGCCCTGTTCTTTTCGATGGCGATGGGAGAGTCGCCGTGAATTGTGCTATCAGTGGATGTGCTGCGACCCTCTTCGCTAATCATGTTCGTCAATATTTACTAGTCATAATAATTTCATATATATTCAGTTCATATTAATTCTTAAATTCATATTTTTTCCTACGTAGGATTACATATAAATATTTCTAATTGTATTTTCCAATAAAGAATACTCAAAATTCATAAAAACAGCATAACAATAATGTTACATGTCTGCTTTATAAAATTTTACAAAATTATTGGCCTAACCGCATTCTACGAACTCTGGCGTACTATTATTATTATTATTATTATTATTATTATTATTATTATTATTATTATTATTATTATTATTATTTTCAAAATAATCTGTGAAAGTGAAGTCATACTATTAGATTGGAAAAGAGGAATAGCACATTCACTACATAAAAAGGACTAAAAGAAAGATCCAAATAATTATGGAGGAATTTCACTACTGGATATATGAAAATTTCTAGAACGTTTTACAGAACCGCGCAGAACCACATCTGGACTTTCGAAGAGGGGTTTAGAAAAAACGTGCATAACAAATATTCAACCTAAAATATGTTATGAATTATTGTAAATTAGATAATAAAACCCATGTAATAACATTCACTGATTTTCAAAAAGCATATGATTCCATTGATAGAACGTCACTAAAATGCGTTTGGCATGGGCAATAAAACTACAAATCTAATCAAAACCACTCTTACAGGAACATGCTATGTTAAAGCCAATTTTTGGGGAGAATAATGGGAACCATTTCTAATAAAAACTGGAGTCGGGCAAGGCAACACTTTGTCTTCATTACTTTTTAATTGTGCATTAAAAAATAGTCAGAGTAGAATAAAAACCTAAACTAAAATAATGAATTTAAATTTATAACTAAAAACTGCACGTTATCGGATACAGTAATGATGACGTATGCGTAAAAACAGTATGCGAGTTGGTGATTGTTAGAAGGTTATGTGGATGATTATTTGTCAAACAAAATATCTACTGCAAACACTACTGCAATCAGTAGTACATGGTATAGCTATTATTCAAATTACTTATATAGAAGAAACATATTTTACTAGCAATTTTATTTTAAATTAAATCGACTCAAATCAAGAGTGAACTCCCTAGATAATAAATATTACAAATTGCTCTAATTTTTAACAATTAAATTTTCCAAAAAGTAAATTGAGACTATTTATGTTTGTACTTATACTTCTCTGAAGGTAATGTTACACAATATTTCATTAATGAAGTAAAAACGTGCAAAGAATATAAAATTATTCCATTAAATAAAAACTTTCCAAATGTTTTCATTTAGTATTTTGAAAACATCAATTTCAAAGTCGTAAAGAAAATATAATCTTCTACTGGTGTAGAATGGCTACTATTCACTCGTAGAAATTCCGACACTCGCTCCTACGTCGTTTCAGTCCTAAACATCAACTCATAAATAATAGCTATGATTCTACGCTCGTTGAAGAATATACAATTCTCTCATCGAAATTGATGAAATGTTGTGTAGTTTTCTTGTCAAATAGGAAAGTTCAGTTGCTTTTTTATGCTTTATTGATTCCCTCTATTACGCCATAAACTGGAATGAAAAATGTCAATATGGATGGGCAAGATGGAAGTGACCTTCGACAATCAAATATATGTTTTGCACTTAATTCATATCTTACGCTGCAGCTTGCATGTTTCGATGAATTTTACCTCATCAGTGCTCCCGAAGTAACATGGCTGTTAAACATGCACCCCCGCGGCGCCGCACCGCTTGTGCTCACTAAATGCGCTCTGCCGAAGCCTGCTGTAGGAGTTCCAGCTCCACGTTTTCTGCCCTCGATTGCAGCCCTTCGGCGAGTGGCGGGCGTTGTAATTGGACACAGAGCTTGGACTCGGGCGGGGGCGGAGAATCACGGCCACACCTTGGGGTGGGGGCCGGGTGAAGGGTGCGACGAGCGGTTAGCAGGGCGTGGAGGGGCGGGGGCTGCGGCGGAGCGGAGCGGAGTGTGTGCCCCCCCCCCCCTCCTGCCCGCCGCCCTCGCGCCACGGCCCCGACATCGCCCGCTCCAGCCCACTCAACTCCGCCAGTTGCATTCTTAATGGCGCGCCCGGTCATCCGCGGCCGAGGCGGAATATCTTACTAGATTGTCCTCGTCCCCCCTCCGCACACCCGCCCCCTCTCGCGACCCCTAACCCCGTCCAGAGCCCACGTCTTGTACCGGCTCCCTCCGCCCCCCAGCCCTACACGGCCCTTCCTGCCCTCTGTCCGTCCGCTGCCCGCTCCCCTCCTCCTCCCCCGCGCGCCCTTTCCTCTCCCGGTCCCCGCCCCGCCTTGCCTCGCCCGCCCCGCGCCACGCCTCATCTATCAATCCGCCGACCTCTTCTCCGCCCTACTGTTTTATTTAGGCTCGCTTTGGCGCTGCTTTTTCCGGGTGCGCAGCTCCGCTCGCCCTCCCCCGCCCGCCGTCCCCGCAACCCCGCCCCGCCCCGCCTCCGCCCCCGCGCGCCCGCAGTGGTCCCCGAATGGTGGTCCACGGAAGCTCGGAGTTTCGCAGAATAAATCTCCTTATCCTGTGAGGTCCTTCCGCCGTGCTAACTTCGTATATTTGGGCTCACGAAGCCAGCCAGCAGGAATTTGGGGAGTTCGGAGAGTTTAGGCCAATGAAAATGTTCTGCTGTTTAGTTTTTTTGTGTTTCAAATTATTGATTTTCGATTTTCAATAAATGTTTAAACCTTAAATCCTTATTTTTAGATAATCAAAATAAGAAAACTTTGTAGTTATATTCAATAAAAATAAAAATTACATTGTTTATTTATTTGCGGTTTTTGAAAAGACGTTTCCGGACTTACCTATTCTCTCCCCTTCAATTTTTAAACTATGGGATAGAAAACAAAAATCAACTTTTAATATATTACAAACATTATTTAACATACAGTACGTAGTAATTACAAGGACATGTACAGATGTTTTGTCATTCCTTACGGCCTGTGTTAGCAATGATTTCAGTGATTAGGTGAGAGTTTCATTCCGGAGATGCTTGGATCAATTACGTGACATAATTAAAGTTGAATATGAACCCATAAATAGAGTTTTAAATTTTAATAATTGGGTGACAGTAACGAATGGTTCCAATGTGGAGACAATAGTTAATATTGTGACATCTTGGGTACTCACAGCGAACACAGATACGAGCTTTCACAATTACACTTATTTATTTCTGAGTAAAACAAATATGTACAGTTGAATTATCTACACTTTACTCACTAGCTCTGATAGACCTACTAGCGACTGATTTGTGACTCTGACCGGATGTGCCACTCGGACACAAAGTTCTTACGGGCGCATCAACCAAAGACTTGCCTTGATCGCAGGAACGATCTTAACCGATTGATAATCGGTGCGAGTCATGGATCTTAACCACTCCTCATCTCGGAGCACGCACACAGCATCACTCCCACTCACACACAGAACACAAAGCGCGTCAACACGTGACTAGCCTCGCGAGCCTCCGCAGCTCGCTTATGCTTGCACGCGGTTCCGATGTTGAGGCCTCCGTTCCCTAAGATCGAAGAACCCCACAGCGCCTCGTGTCTCCCTTTGCCATTCGCACGATTTACAGAAAGCCTTTCTCGCCCTCCTATGGCGAGGTTTTCTTGGTCCTACACCCCTTTCTGCCCGACCCCAAATAGCTACCACGAGGTTCAATCACTAGTACATTACAATATATTTTATAATATTAATTACTATTTATTACTAGAGAAATTTATTCCTATGAAAAGGCATTACATTAATTCTTATCCTCCGTGAAACTCGAGGAAGTTGAGGTCACTATTAGCTATAAACAACTGTTACAAAAATACATAAAACAAGAAGTTCTTCGAAATTTGTTAAGTTTTCCCAGTATCGACTGAAATGTATGTAATAAGCTACAAAAACTTTCCTGTAAAAACAGAAGTTATTTCTATTGTCAAATGCCTCTAGAGATTTGTAATAATTGTAATGAGCCAGACTCAGCTGTACCTTCAAATGCGTTTTACGAAGATGTGCAACCCAAAAATTCTATTCATCGGCTCGAGATTACTGATAGTATTTTCAGGTCTATATTTTGCACTGACGACGGCTTAATAGTAACTGATCTTCAACAATCAGTTCTTCAACTTCAGTATTTTATTTGTTGTGCTTGAGCAGTTTGCGTACTAACATTAGGAAATTTATTTTGAGTATTTTTTTAGCATCACGTTTGCTGCTGCAAGCCACTAGTGTATATTTCTAATTTCCAATGCGCGCAGAACTTGAAAGAAAACTATGCAGCCTCTGGCCTTTTGAGAGGTATTTTTTGTTTCGTTAGATAACCAGGAACGTTTTTGGAAAAAAATTATAAAATGGAACTGTTTTGCAATGCAATTTCCCCTATTCTCACACTACGTCTACCGACTGAATTCTCATACGAACTGCGTTCCATATAGCTGACATTATATTTCACCGAGGTATTACTATCCAGCGGCTAGAATTAGGGAAGGAGTAAGGTTTTAGGACCCTTCACAGGAGTTAGAATAGCAACTGTGAAGCACACAAACTCGGTAGGTCCATGAATCGAACCCGCGCCTCCTTGGTAAAGGAGAGCTACTTTGCTCTGAGCCACCAGCACGCATTGCACGATTATCCGTTAGTGAACTATTCCAGAAGCTTCTTTTCTTTTTATTCTTACGGTTTATGCATTACTTGTACTTCCATGATAACATGAAACATGACCAAGTGAACATGCTGGATAATTTTGTTTTATAGTATTACAAATTATTCATTTACGTTATTATTTCTCACGTTTTATAGTAATAGAATCATCTTTATTAATACCTGGAACATTTCATTCCAATCAGGTGTTCGTGTTCCAGAATAGTCTTAAATGATTTAGCTTCCTTATTCAGGAGGCTCCGGTTCCGAATTCCCTCCGGCGCTCCAGCATATTCCACGCGGGCTCAGCGAGACCCGACGGGATTCCCTTGTTTCGAGCAAAATTCTTCATACTTCCCGCACACATGTGATTATCCTGTAATCAGATAAATATTCACGTTCCTCCTCAAGTCCTCGCTGTTTATTCGTCTTCATCCATGCAAATCTGATTTGTTTTACATATTCAAATGCCGACTCATTTTTATAGATGACGAAGGTTCGAGAGCTTGTCCCCCTCAGTCCCCTCGCTCCCCTCGGGCTGTGTCTCCCCGCCCCGCTCCGCTCCCCGCCCCGCGCAGCCCCGCCGTCCCGTAGTGGAGAGCTCATAATTAACCGAGGGCTCGCGGGTATGATTGTGGAATTCTGAGGGCTCACAAAGCTGCTGAATTGTTTATTTTGCTGCGTAACCTAATTAGCACGGCGTGGACTGCGTTTTGAATTACAGATGCGCAGATGGGCAGATGCGCAGATGGGCAGATGCGCAGATGGGCAGATGCGCAGATGGGCAGATGCGCAGATGGGCAGATGGGCAGATGCGCAGATGGGCAGATGCGCAGATGGGCAGATGCGCAGATGGGCAGATGCGCAGATGGGCAGATGCGCAGATGGGCAGATGGGAAATCTGCGACGTCTTCTTTGCCTTAAAGGCGAAGGGCTTGGCGCCGAAGGGACGCTGCGCAGACGCCTTCGATTGATTGATAGTGATGCCGCGCGCGTCAACAACTGAGGTCATTAGTCCCCTAAGTGTAGTGCATGATTTTTCGTCGGGATATGGCAATTATCTTCCTCTGCCGGATGGTGAGATCCGGCGCCGACCAGCCGTTGATTGGCCGTTAGTGATGTCAACGTGTATGTATACGTGATGTATACGTGGCTGTGAAAGAAGAACAGATTTTATCGAAAAACTTGCAATAAGCCTTGTCTTACCAACGGTCAAAATAAATAGATAAACAATTCATGTTTGACGTTTTCAGAATGTTTTCTACTTATGGAAACTGAGTTGCAACTCATTTTTTTGAAACTCCGTATTAATATAATCTATAGAAAAAAATTCCCCAGAGAGTTAAGGGCATCTGTTTCCGGTAACTCAAAATCAATTAATTACGAATGTGTTGTCTTAGAATTAGTAAATTATTTAAATAGTGCCTTTTCTTAAACTACTTTACTCATTGCGTTGTTTAAAAATGTATTAGATTATGTACAGTATACAAAAACTTCCACACATGTTACTAAAGTGTTGATTTATGGCTTATCGGTTAAGAATAGCGCCAAATAATGTTCCCAGACTTGAAATAGGGGATGAGTGCGTGGCGCAATTATAGTACGGAGCGGCAGACGTCAACGCGTTGCGCTGTGTCGACACGTCGCTCTCTAGGGGAGATGCTGTGGCTGCCTCCAGTAGCGTCGCTCAAATTCAGATTTCCTAGCATTTGACGTATTCCAATGAACATATACGCGCGAGCACTACATTACCGTTCGGTGATATTCACATTCGCTAACGTCAGAATGAAATATTAATCTGTGGTACGCTGCCGACGTGTGTGATGGAATTACTTAAATAAGTGCTATTGCGGTGAATACTTCTTTATGCGCAGTGACGTCGGCTATCTACAGTTTTTCTAACTACCCGTAATTTTTCAGTGCTGTGGATAAAGGATAAAAGAATGTTTTCAAGAAATGATAATACAAAATAATTTAGTGTTATAATTTAATATTGTAATTAAATCACATCACATTGATTCACTTTCTCACACTCTGACACACTCTTCACACATGATTATAACTCTCAGTGCGCATCTCGTATACCGACTCCGGAGTCTGGTGACGTTGTTAATCTGCGATTTAATGATAAAATAACTTTTCCAGTTTTTTGTCACACGAAATAAAAATCTAAACACTAAAAATACCAAGA
Source organism: Gryllus longicercus (assembly GCA_038098605.1). Classification (NCBI taxonomy): domain Eukaryota; kingdom Metazoa; phylum Arthropoda; class Insecta; order Orthoptera; family Gryllidae; genus Gryllus; species Gryllus longicercus. The sequence continues at coordinate 1,014,412 of JAZDUA010000381.1, forward strand.
AATTTTGTGAAATAAATTGCGCTGATTTTACTACACAAAGTGTGGACTAAGATAATTTACTATATACAGAAACACGATTTTACCCGTTCTTCGTTATCAAAGACCAGCAATAAGAGTAGATCTGACGAAAAAGTACTGTTTTCCGACGGAAGATTACAATACTTTTTCTTTTTACGAAGTAAGGCGAGAAAGTGAAAATGATATCTACCATTCGTTTACCAACGCAAAGAAGATTTTTATAACATAAAGCAAAAATGTCTACTTTTCAGCAGTGGCGGCTGATGCCCCAAGAAACTGGGAGTAGCCGCTCAATGGGTGGACGGAAATGTAATATACAAAATTCAATATATATTTCAACGAAAGCAATCTATGTAAATTAATTAAAACTTATGCTTCATAAAATTTTATATTCAAATATAACATTACATTGAAGAATTGTTATTACGAGTAGTATCCACGTCAGGAATGTTTTGTTGTTATTTTTTGTGTTTTTTGGTTTTGTTTTTTATCGCGCAAGATACACCGGAGAAAGCGCTCGACAAACGCTTTTTGATTTGATGTCAAACTAGTTTTTGATTTTATTTTATTTATCTAGTCAAAAAACAGTAGAAACTGAATTTGACGTATGGGGAGAAAATCAACTGCGCACGTTTTCTTGAGTTACAGAACATCTTCCCTTCATTTGAACAATAAGTAGTTGAAAGATGAAAACAAGTTTCGAAAAATAATAATAATAATTTTTTTTAAAAACGTGTCTATTCCTATCACTACAAGCAAAGGGAGAGTTCAACAAATTGAGAAAATAGTGAAGCTACTTTTATATCCAGAAACAAAACAAGAGGCCATCTCTGCATTTGCTCAACGAATCAGGGAAAAAAACCTAGACAAAAATCTGATCGAGATGGAGGTCATTGACGCTGAAGCTGAAGCACTTTAGGTGTTACAGGCTCATTAAATCTTTTTTATTATACAATACAAATGTAAAATAATGTATTATAAATTATTTTTTGTTGGAATAAATATTATTATTTTTCTTACTAATGTTCAGTATAGTCTCTAATTGTATAAAAACAGTTATGTTGCAAAAAAGATTTTACTTTTAACTTAAATTTCAGTGCCGACTTTCATTGTTTAATGTCATCTGGCAATGCGTTGTAAAGTAAAAGATTGTATGTGGATTTCTTGTAATGAGACGTTGATACTGACACTTGATGAATGTGATTACTACGACGTGTGTTGTAATTATAAATGTCAGTGTTGAATGGAAATATGTTCCCACCGTTAAATAAGTTTTGACAATAATTACAGATTTGTAAATAAATAGACAAGGCAATGGTAAGATTCCAAGATCAATGAAGAGAGGCTTACAGGGATCACGTAAATGGCATTTTTTTCATTTTCAGAATAATTTTCTTTTGCCATCTAAAGGTCTGAGTACAACAGGATGAGCTTCTCTGGAATATTATGACATATCTCAGGCGGGAATACACATTTGCAAAATACACGCAACGAGCTGCATGAAGGCTGAAAGAATTTAAATGAATCCTAAATGCGTAACATATTGAATTTAATTTAGTGTTTAATTCTCTTATATGTACATTCCATATTAGGTTCGATTACATTGAGATTCCTAGACATTTTGTTACTTCAACATCAGATAATTGCATTTTTTTATTTTCAATAGAGCGTGCGATTGCAAATTTGAAATGCACAAATGAATTGAAACCCTTTTCCTTCGTTAACTATTAACTTGTTATTACGAAACGAATTTCATACTCCTGAAATCGGGCAATTTATTGTTTCTATTTTGCAAATAACATTTGTCTCATCGGCAAACAGAACTGTTATTTCATTTTTAATAGACGAGTGTATATCATTTGCGTTCAACAGAAAGAGGGTAGTACCTAAGATCGAACCTTGCAGGACCCCATATTCAATTGGTAAAGAATTGGAAGGATAAGTGTCAGTACGGTATTTCTACTCTTTCAGATCGACGTTTAAGTTACGAGGTTATCTAATCTAGGGCGATAATTCGAATTCCATAAAAAAGGTAATTTTGATAGCAAGATGTTACTGTCAATGAGGTCAAAACCTTTCGAAAGATCTAAAAATATTCCAGTGGGTGCTTCATTTTGGTCCATTGATGAAGCAACATCTTTAAGAAAAAGAATGCAATTTCCGTCGATTTTGATGTTCTAAAACCGTGTTGTGTGAAAACGCTTCGTTTTACCTGAGAAAAGTTTCCATTCGCGTATAGAAAAGCTTCTCTAATATTTTGAAAAACTTGACAAAAGAGAAATTGGCCGGTAATTTTGAAATTTCCTATTCGTTCCCTTTTTTTAGAAAGTGGCTTAATTTTTGCTGTTTTGAAAATATTCCTATGCAAAAGAAGCATTGAAAATGTGAGGTAATGGAGGTATAAAGGCAGGTGCACACGTTTTTATTAAACCATTCGGAAATTCATCGAAACCAGATGAATATTTATTTTTTAGTTTACTGACTATTACTGACTATACTGAGGATTTCGTTAGAAGAAGTTTCGGAAGTAAACATCGCATGGAGAATTTTTTGGGAAGCGTATGATGTAGAATTTTGTGGTTTTCTTCCCTACGTGAGATCAGCCGCAATTCTGGGAAAGTGTTGGCTGAAGAGATTACCAACTTTTGCCGGATTACTTTCTTCTCTTTTATTATTCTTTAAAGCAACATTCTCTACAAAGTATCGATTTGATGTGGTCGTATTTTTTACAATATTCCACATTGCTTTAGTTTGATTAACAGCGTTTAAAATATTCTGATTTTTTTCATTATTTTTGCCCGAAATATTACTTTTCTTAAATTATTTTATATTCTCGAAGTAGACATGTGATACGTTTTCATGTTTAGAAATAAAGTAAAGCGTACGTTTGTTTTACACGATGTTCTAATTCTTTGTGTGATCCAAGTATTATTTTCCGTGAAATGTTTAATTTTCTCATTTTAAGAAAGCGCGCGTTACAGTGAAATTAAAGCTTTGAGAAAAATAAATTATATTTGTCTTTAGTGTCAATAGCGTTATAACCTACGTCCCATGATTCCTTCAGCACGTAATCCGTAAATAATTTTTTTAGCTGTAGTGAATACTCTACATATGCGTGTATTATTTATTGTGGCTTGTTTAATGTACTTCGACATTGCTGCAATATTTTGAATATATAATGTCATTAAATATAAAATGTATATTGCTGACATAATATCAGAATTTTTAAATTATCTGGATTATTTTTTGATTATGGTGCTAACCTCCCTTTGTTGGTATTTTCTGTCATCGTTCGACAATTTCTAGTTAGAATGTGGGGAAAAGATTTTGGAGCCCAAGAAATCGGCGTGCCGATTGCACGTTCTCCTCATATTTACATACAGTTTTCCGTTTTCATTTGACAGCTAAAATATGCTATTGATGTATAAAAATATGCTTACAGGAATTTTTTGCTCTACCAACGGACCTATGCGCTCTTACCTTCTCTTCCGTAATTAACTATAGTTATACATACCCTGCAACTTTCGCAATATGTCCTAAGATCACAACACATGACAATAGATTCTTCAAAGAAACTTATATTGTATTACGTATTCGACATTTTGGGTCGATTGGCCGACTTTGCCGGTCATCTATCGGCGTCCCTCGTACCTGGGTCTAGTTTAATTCCTACGCTGGAGGGACATGTGGCGAACATGCATTTCCTTCATCGTAACTAGCAAATTTTGTCTGCCTGAGGTTCCCTTCGTCTCACAGCTGCAGAAACTGAGACGATTATAAAGGATAGCTACAACTTTAAACTATGGTTACAGAAACTGAGGGTCGGCTTTTTGTAGATAATAATATCCAGATCAAATAACAATTAATATACCTCTATAATTTAGAATTTAATTTAACAGGTTATTTTACAGTTAAACAAGTAATGTCAGAAAGCAAAGTTCCAATGTGTAGTACCTACATTTACTTCCGGAGAGGCAGAGTTCATGAACTTCAGAACAAAGTACATTCGCCGTCATGTGAAAACCACGTAAATCAAAGTATTTAAAAAGTTGTTTTATTGCAGTTTATGACGAAAAACGTGTTGACACAGACACATAATGCTAAAAGATGGTGAAATGGCTGTTTTAGCGTTCGAGGGACAGAAAACGATACCACGTTTATTGATGTATTGCCACTGTAAGAGTGAAAACATTTCTTTATTATTTTTAATTGCATTTTAATTTTATGAAACATTTTTTATATTAATTCTGATTAAAATCTATAAAATCTATATTCTTTGAAGAGTAATAAAAAGGTTCAGTTTTTTGTGACTATTCTAAATACTTCTCTATAAGACAACATATTAATACAGCCGTTTCGTTAGAATTACATTAAATATTTACTCACTGTGTGCTTTCAAACATTCAATCCGTGAGTATTATATTTGATTCGTTTTAATTACTTTTTCAACATGAAAATTATCACAATGACGAGTAATCCAAACTCTTAAGATATCTCCTTGCAAAAGCGTGGATGGACGGGAAAATACTTGTAACTAACAATGCGCAGAGAGAACTGTGCAGTGTGTGTGAAAAGTGTGTGCGGAGAACTTTTAAGCGACACTGGAGTTCTCCAATCGAAAGGGCTCCCAATCGTATGGACGCTCGCTGCGCGATTCAGCTCAGTGCACAAGCTCCCCCACCCCGCCGTCCTCAGTGCCGTCCGCGCTGCCGCTATCCTCGCCGCCTTCGCCACCGCCGTCCATTCCGCCACCTTTCCCTCCGCTGCCGTCCCCTCCGCCGCCGCCCTCGTCACCTAGGGCCTAGCAGCTGCCATTCTCACCGCCTCCGCCTCCTCCCCGCCCTCCGCCTGCGGCTCGCACAGATGCAGACGGGCGCCGCCACACCCAGGACTCGTCGTTGAAAGGGCTGTGCGTGCGCCCTCCCCTCGCTCACTGCCCACCCTTCTTCCTGTCCTCCGTCTGTCTCCCGCCTACTCACGTTCCTCCCACACGCCCCGCCGCTCCGTCCCACCCGCCTCACCCCGTCTCGTCCCCACCTTACCTCGCCGCATTCCCGCCTCAACGCTTCTCACATCTGTCTGTGCCCACCTCTCTCCATCCCTCCCCGCCCCGCATCGCCACTCTCCTCTCTACACTGCATCACCCCGCCACGCTACTCTGCGCCTCCCTTCCCTTCTCCCTCCCTCGCCCCGCTTCGCCACGCCCCACCCTGCTGTGCTCCATCCCGCTCAGATCAGCCCGTCTCATTGATTTCCCTGACCTCAGCGCCTCGCACCCACCTGCGTCCTGCCCCCGCCCCCCACGCACACCCTGCGTCCCACCTGTACGTCGTCATCCTGGGCCTCCTCTCACCGTACCCCCCCATCCCACCCCGCCTTGCTCTTCTCCCGTCCCGGCCGCGGGCATTTCTGAGGGAAGTTGACAAAACTTGAAGATAGTTGAACCGTGATACGACGTCTAATGAGAAGTTGGCCGAGAGCGGCAGGCCGGGGAGGGGCGGCGGAGCGGGGGGGGCGGGGAGCGGGGGGGGGACGCCAGGACGAGAGTCGGGTTGGGGCAGCGGGCGCCGAAGCCCGGTCTATTTGGGATATCTGAGACGGCCCTTGGGATGAAAAGCATACAGATTCAATTGACGGTGCAGAACATCCACTCTCATCTGGCACTCCAGTTCCTTCCGCGTTCTTTCTCAAGAACGACATATTCTTCCTTGAAATATATTGAAGATAATACCACGAGTGCATTGGACTTTATCTGGCTATTTCCAATGTTCGAATGAGAAGTAAAAATACTACTTTCCGAATGAAATTATGGCCAACGGTTTCAGAGAGCTCCAAATTAATGATATTAATGAAACTCGCACTTTCAGTGCAAACTGTCTGTTGTGCCTGTTGTATCAAAGCTTATAAATGGCCAGTAGACAGACATGGTAAACAAAATCGGAAAGAAATAGCAGTAATATTTTTTGAAATGGAACGTTCTGATTGGAAAATACCAGATGAAATATTGAAATCGTGTTAATTTCATAAGTAGAAAAGACTTAATCCAGAGAAGGCCCACTTCTTTCGACAAAAAATACTCGTGTGTGAACATTAATTCTTATTACATTGTCCAGTAATAAAAAAAACAAGACATGCATTCTTTACTTAGAAGAATTGTGTGAGACAACCGCGTGACGGTTAACGAAAGGTGGTTGCTCTTCCCCACTTCGAACCTCCTCTTCCCAGAACCTCAGGAATGTGGCTCCGATGGCAACTCATTTGACCCGGAGCGGTGCCCCTAGGGCGAGTTTTGGACTGCTGTAAATTGGAAGCCTGCTGTAAATTAATGAATCGAATTGTAAATAATAAGCTACAATTTAGTTTACTGAATATATTTGCTGCATTTGCTGCTGAATACTGCATTTATATTATCCAGGAAATTTGCGCAAATACTGCTTTTTGCTATTTAAATATACTTTCATTTAATTATTATTTCGTGTGTTGTTATTATCACATGGACATTGTGATGTCACATTTAGTAGTTTCAAATCACGTTTTTAAGTTACGTTTTTATAAGTTCTTCAAACTTACAATACTTTAACATTGTAACAACGTTCTGTTTCATACATCCACCTAGCGTGTAAGGTCTTTTGGAGTAATCCTCCTTTAATTTAGTCGGTCGTCGTCAGTCGTAGACGCCTTTTTGCCTTTCCCTCCCATATTTATCTACTTCGGACACTGGCTCGGCGCCGTCAGGTCCCCGGGTTCCTAGACGGTCTCCCAATAGGTAACCCGCGATGACTTGAATTGCTAACCACACCGGCAACCAGACTTCGTTTATACCTGACTTCGACCCTTATACCAGGCTTCGTTGATGGCCGGCTCTATTACACCGACGTGCACAAATCATTGCATTCTGTTTGCATAATATTGATCCTCATGGACTTTCATTGTTAAAATTCGTTGGTATGGTTGGATATTACGTATTATTTTAAACGTTGACTAATTTTTTACACACTAGTAGGCTACAGCAGCAAAACAGTTCCAGTCCGGTGTTTGGGAAAGACCGGCATTTGGGCAACAAAATTGCCCGTTCTGAAACGACACACGTCAATCCTGAAGCTTCTTTCTTCCTCGTCGCATGGCGTCAGCTGCGTTCTGGGCAATGACGCTCTAAGTATGATAAAATTTGTTGCAACATTTTGAAATAATCGCCACATAAGATAATCAGATATTTGTATTTTCAATCAGAATCCAAATTGTTTCATTGTTCTTGTATTTTGCCGAATTCTTGTGTATCTAACAAAAACAAAGGCAGCTCGCACGCGGCCACAGACTGCCAAGTTTTCCGTTAATTTATACGTATATTCAATATTAGTAATATAGCTATTACGTATGCTTGTGTTTAAAACCCATGGATTGGGGCGTCCAGTCTTCTTAATCTGTGACGATTCGTTTAATTAACTTCGAAAATTTTATTTAACACGTGCGCGAATCACAATAGTGCGTTCCACGTCATTCCTTGGAACCGTAATAACATTACTTTGATTTTATTCAAAAGTGTATCGTTTGATTCATGCATCCACAACGTAATGTGAGGTTGATTAACTCTAAGTTCACAGAACTGTAAAATACTAGAGTACTTTGGTACGCTTTGTTTGAACCGAGATTGTTATTCCCGCGGCTAAACTTTTTCATGGGTTCTAGTGTACCGAAAAATGGTGGAAAAATCCGCTGCGCTGTAGTTAACTTCAAATAACTTCTGCAAATGTAATATAGATCTTCGTTTCGCGCAAAACGAGCTCGTGTAATTATATTTATCTACTTGAAAACGTCCTCGCACAATAGCCAACATCGTGCCCGCTTTTTCGAAATTTTCCATTTTTGAGACGCGTGAGTTGCGGTTAATGAGAACCGTTATTCCTCATGGCTTCAACGGGGCGGAAAATTTCAAAGCGCAAGGCGGTTGCAGTAATTTGCATTGCGAGTGGCTGGGGCGGGGCGGGGAGGGATGGGGTGGAGCTGGGAGGGGCGGGGGCGAGGCGCAGCAGGGATTGGAAATAGCTCCTGTGTGGGTGGTTCCTGCTCTGGAGCTCCACCGCCACCGCAGTCGTTGCAGCCTCCACCTGCTTCAGCGGCGCCAACCGAGTTGACGACCTCTCAGCCGTCGACAGCAGAGGTGGAGTTGACATCCAGCAGGCGCGGCCATGGCGACAGGGGAGGTGAAGTTCGCATCAAATGTAAGCTGAGGAAAGCTCCATCGAATCACAAGTATACGTGTTTCAGGTATGGCATTTTATTGTAACTTGTATTTTTTTATGCTGATTTTAAATGTTAATTGAAGATATCCTTAAGGTGGGGAGAGAATTTTCCTGTTGAAGGCAGATGGTTTAATTTTTTTTGATCTTGCCATTTTATCACTTTTTTGAGTGATAAATTTTCACAATCCACAATTTTTTCCATAAGAGACAAATGTCCTAAAGAAATTAATGTCATGATTGTCATGAAGAAGAAGTCATGAAATGTAAAAAAAAAAAATGTTAATATATTGGTGGTTGGGCGCCCTAAGGAGGAAGAAGAAGGAAGGAAAGATCGTGAAGTGAAACAGGTCGAGTAAATTAGTAATACAAAGAAATGAATTAACTACCGTCGTACCTTAGAAGATATAATTAGTTCACTGCCAATTGTCTCCAAAATGAAATATGAACCATACACAATGGTACAAGAAGAAAGATCATTCTCTGCTTGTCAAATGAGTGTAATAAAAAAAGAACGAGAAGACGTTTTGGGTGCAAATTGGGAAGAAAATTATAGAAAATTGTGAATACGTGAGTAAATATTAGTATTTCATAGTTTTTAGTGATAATGACTGTAGGAGCAAAAAAATCTACAGTAGAGAGACTATCAATAATTTGGGTCAACTTTAGAATAAAAGGGAAAATGTAGTAAAATTTTACATTAGTCCCTGACTATTTCATTTAAAAACTATATTTTTAAAGGAAACTTGTCGAGAATTACGTGGCATTTTTGTACAAAGATCACCTATTAAAACGTTATAATGATAAAAAAGTTTGGCTACTAAAACTTTCTCCGCTATATTTCCAGATGAAAAATTTATTTTCTTACCAACACCAATATAAACAAAAACAAAATAAAATCTACTCCACCTTTTGTAAAGGTGACCCCCTGTGGAAATATTTTTTAAGCTAATACCATCTCTAAAAATACAAACTTCGTATTAATCATAATCATCTGTATCAACAGCTCTCAACACATACAGTACATACACATTAATTTACAAAACATTGCCAGGAGACATTAAACGATTATAATCGATACACAAATGTATGTGCGAAAAAGGTATTTTCTTCTGCGTAACTGTTTCTGTACAATTAGAGATTATACCTAGAATGAAAAGAAATGTAATATTGATTTATGCAATGATATTTAATGTATTAATTGTGTTGGTGGATGGATCGAAATGTGGGAGGAGAGCGTCAGAAACGAAAGAAGTAACAGAAAGAGCCCCGCCACCCACACCATCCCCGCCCTGCTGGCGCCGACATCACTGGCGTTACCCCATTGTGAGCGGAGAGGAGCCGCCTGGCCCCGCCTGGCCCCGCCTGGCCCCGCCTGGCCCCGCCTGGCCCCGCCTGGCCCCGCCTGGCCCCGCCTGGCCCCGCCTGGCCCCGCCTGGCCCCGCCTGGCCCCGCCTGGCCCCGCCTGGCCCCGCCTGGCCCCGCCTGGCCCCGCCTGGCCCCGCCTGGCCCCGCCTGGCCCCGCCTGGCCCCGCCTGGCCCCGCCTGGCCCCGCCTGGCCCCGCCTGGCCCCGCCTGGCCCCGCCTGGCCCCGCCTGGCCCCGCCTGGCCCCGCCTGGCCCCGCCTGGCCCCGCCTGGCCCCGCCTGGCCCCGCCTGGCCCCGCCTGGCCCCGCCTGGCCCCGCCTGGCCCCGCCTGGCCCCGCCTGGCCCCGCCTGGCCCCGCCTGGCCCCGCCTGGCCCCGCCTGGCCCCGCCTGGCCCCGCCTGGCCCCGCCTGGCCCCGCCTGGCCCCGCCTGGCCCCGCCTGGCCCCGCCTGGCCCCGCCTGGCCCCGCCTGGCCCCGCCTGGCCCCGCCTGGCCCCGCCTGGCCCCGCCTGGCCCCGCCTGGCCCCGCCTGGCCCCGCCTGGCCCCGCCTGGCCCCGCCTGGCCCCGCCTGGCCCCGCCTGGCCCCGCCTGGCCCCGCCTGGCCCCGCCTGGCCCCGCCTGGCCCCGCCTGGCCCCGCCTGGCCCCGCCTGGCCCCGCCTGGCCCCGCCTCGCCCCGCCTCGCCCCGCCTCGCCCCGCCTCGCCCCGCCTCGCCCCGCCTCGCCCCGCCTCTCCCCGTCTCGCCCCGCCTCGTCCCGCCTCGTCCCGCCTCGTCCCGCCTCGTCCCGCCTCGTCCCGTATCTCCCCGACTGCCTCATCACGCATCGCCTAACCCCACCGCGCCCCGCCTCGCCCCACTTTCCCCCGCCTTCCTTCGTCCCGCCCTACCAGCCCCGCCCCGCTCTCAGTGCTCCCATCCACGCGGCCTGGCGTGACGCTGCGTTGCGTGGCGTGGCCCGTGGCCGCGGAGTTCGCGGCGCCCAATTTCCGGTAGAATTCCGTGAGGAGCGGCGGCCGCGGGCCGCGGGTGGCGACGGCAGCGGCGGTGACAATGGAAGTGGCAGGATAGGGGACATGACAGCAGCAGGTCTCTTGGCGGCTGCCTTTTCGGGGACAGGCGCAATGGCAATGATGCTGGCAGCAACAGTAAAAGGTGCGGTGCCTGTGGCAGTGGCGGGGCTAAGCAGCGGCGGTGGCGCCTGCGGCGGAGGCACCGGCGGACGCAGCGGCGATGGCAATGGCTGTTACATACATTACTGATGTAATCGAGGCTTCTTTCTTTCGTTCAAGTGAACTCAGCATGCAAACTTTTGATTTGCCAAATCTTTACCAACAAATCTCTGTGATTATTAACCCAGAAATCGACGGAACTCACAAAGGCACTGATAGAGTCACAGGAACATAATATTACATACTCACAACGCCTGACACAACAATTTCTAAGCGAAGAAACCGAATAGAAAGAACTCTGTGGAGACCATTGTTGCATCTCCTAAATATTATTTTAAACACGTACTATTAAAATGATATTAAAATCGACGAAATCAGCGGAAAATACTTTAAAAATGAGGGGTAAAAGTAAAAAATGACTAATTAGTCGAAATCGACGAAAAGTAGAAAGAAATTGCATATATAAACAGGTAATTTTCATAATGAATGTCCATACTAAAAGGCATTGTTCTAAAATTAAAGGGGAAAAAATAGTATTTCATTTTATTGAAATTCATTTTATGAAATTCATTTCCTTTTTATTTCATTTCATTCATTTTAATGATTTTAATCTGCCCCTAGATATGAGCAACATTTACTGCTCATTGATGAAAATAAATCATATTGGTTGGAGACCTCTGTAATTGTTTTTATTTGAAGGTAGGAAGGTATGGGACGACTTTGAAAGTGCACTTGTAGAATAAAGAAATCCTTGAGCAGTAAATGCCGCGTATGATTCGGCGCTATTGGACATCCCGCAAAGCCTCCGAACCGTGCAGCAAGTGTCCGCCCCGCCGTCCTCATCCCATGCCAGCCTCCGGGTGGCCGGGCGAAGGGCGGCCGTTTCTTTGCCGCGAGGGCCGCGCGCCCTAAGGGCCAAAGGGCGACCGCGGCCGTGTCGACGGGTGTTCCTCCGATTGGAGAGGTGTTTTCTGGCGCTGCTGCCACTCCTCCCTCCCCCCCCCCTTTCGCCTCACGTCCTGCCGAACCTGAGTCTTTCGCCGAGCTCCGCTTTTTGCGTCTTCGTAGCTTGCCTCTCCACACGCAGCCTTTTTTCTTTGTTATTTATCGCTTAATGCTCGTTGCTGCGGTTAGTTTCGCTGATGGAAATTAAACCGTTGAAGAAATAGGCGAAATAATTAGCTGACACTTCATGTTCGTATTACGTCGAGGGCTGGGTAAACGAGGTCAGCGTGCATCAGCTGCAAGAGCCGGTGCCTCTTTGCGTCTTCCAAATTGCATTTAACCCCGAAATTGCCTCAATGGTCAGTATCAACGGGCATCTGATGGGCTTGAAGTGTAATGTGAGTTCTTAATCAAAGAATTATCTTAATACTACGCGAAAGCCAAACGTGTAACGTCGATTCAGTATATTTAATGTTATTATACATAAAGAAAAGTACGTGGTCGGTCATCAACATGGCCCACTTATGTCTGGGCATTAAATCTAACCGAAGGAATGTGAAGGCTTTGAAAGTGTAGCAAAATATATTGCAAATAAAACTACACCACTGAGTATTCGCTGAGTATCAGAAATGAATTATTTATTTTGCTTGGCATGAAATATAGAAAATATTAACGAAACTAAATAGACAAGCCCGTGGAAAATATTTAACAAAGATGAAACTGATTTCTTCGTGTTCACCGGTGCGTCAGCTACTATGAACATTTAGTGTCGTAAGTATAGTTCATGTTTTTATAGCGGAAGATAGCGGTGTTCATGGTCTCTGTATTATGAGATAAGGCAGGATACAAGGACGTAAAGAAAGTACATGAGTTCGGAAATCGATACCGACCGGTTGCATGGTGTAAAAACACACATCATACCGATAGTTAAAGGAACTCTGGAAATTGTTATACAAAATCTATTTTCCGTGTTCCCGGGTCATTCAAAAGATTGGGTGGTGCAGGACATGGGGTTATTTAGAACAGCACATATTTTGCGCAAAGTATTCTAGTCACAATCACTAGGTCTGCTTCTTTGCTCATCGCAGCCTGGAGCCGATTTTATAAATTTAACCGCCATCTACATTCTTAAATTGTGCATTAGGGATGATAATATAAAGTATATATTATAATATCAATAATAACAGCCCAAATGCATGCGCCGAAGTGCGTGGACGCCATGGCAATGAGTTCGAGTCCCGCGAAATGCATGGATGTTTTCAATTGTGTTGTGGCGTACCCCGCCTTTTACATGTGCATCAGCTCGAAACGTACGTAATTTACGGTGATTGGTACATTGATTGGTGTTCTAGGCCGTGGATTCTAAATTGGAATTCAAGACCTAGAATATCAATTCACTTTTCAGACAGAAATCCACGAAATATTCAGAAAGAAAATATAATAAATAGTCCTAGAGAAAAGAATTTATTTCACTTTTACTATACCTTTATGTAATAGCAACCATTTTTCGAATAACATTTTTGCGTTCGCTAATTACATTTCTTTTAACGGTTGGTATTGGGCCTTGTAGTTTCAAGATCCCCTTTCTCGTGTGTGTGGACCCCTGTGTTCCAGACCATACGCCGCCGCTTTGTGCATGCCACGCTTGGGCGCAAACAGAGCACTTCTAAACATTCAACAGTGTCGCTTGAGTTATTCACCACTCTTCGTATCTTTTTCCAAAACCACAGAACCTCGAAGAGACAACCATATTACAACTAAAATCAAGCCCAGATTCTGTGGGATTGTATAGTTGCGGTGTAATTAATTGGACAGCTTTAGAGAGAGATGAAAACCATGTTTCGATAATGTGGCCTGCGGTATCCTGAATCTACAGACATAGTACGACAATCTCTCGAAAACCTGCGGAAAACGGAGTATTATACACGAAAGAAATGTCTCAGATAAATAATCACGCTGAGAAAAAAAAGATCTTGCATCAGATGGGATCGCCCATTCCCCATGAGACTGTTGTCAAATCGATTGACAATGAAATGAACTGTGAAGAGAATGGCGCCGTGAGGTTTTTAAAACTGTTTCTGTACAATCAGAGGCTACAGTGACCATAAAAAGGAAAATATTTGTTTAGCAATGTTATTTAATGCATTAAATAAAATTTGTACTGTATAATTTTAGAAGAATAAACATCCCAGAAACAAGAAATTTGCTTCAACTTCTGTGTCAAGGACATCAATATCAATCTGGTTTTTCATCCAGCCTCCGTGCCCTTTTGAACAAATACTGAAATGCCTTCGCTTTCCCCTTCTAAACATGAATATAGCTTTACAATGCATACGTTCTATTGGACTCTGCTTTTGCCTCTCCAATGGTGGGAATAGAGCTGAGGCTGTGGAGTGCTATTTTGTTAGCAATTCTATAAAACCAAATCGGTAATTCGTTTACCGATGCAAATAAATCGTCTACTCGGAAACAATTTATTTTTAGAACGAAAAATTCCAATTTTCAAATTTACTAATCTAGTGATGTTGGTATTTTTATTCATATATATATATATATATATATATATATATATATATTAATTAAGAGGTTATGTAACGGATTCTGGTGCCGAAGAAAATGTGCGCAGATTATATTTCTCCGCCATACGTCACGTAGAGTAGTTTTTTAGTAGTTTTTCACGTAGTATATTTTTGTGACGAAAATAAAAGAGTAAATCAAACAAAGTCAGATATAGTCAGTCAGTCTTGTATGTCAGAGTGTGAAAAGCTCCTCAGAAGTGGCTTGCCTGGGAGAGGCAGTGTGTGGGCCGTTCTCCTTCTCTTCACCATACACATTCGTTTAAGTGGAGGTAGCCCGAATGTGTCTGATTAGCAATCGCATACATTAGCAATCGGAGGGAGGGGAGAAACGTTGGACCCTAGCGTCAATATTATCATTTATTTTTGTTCAGATGTTACGGTTTTATCTTTTAATATTTTTATTATTAGAACCTTTCTAAACTCTTAATGACAGTTTCGTCTTTCAAAGATGATCAGAATTTCACAAAGAAATTCGAAACCCTCACGATTCGTTGTCGATTCGTGAAAATTTCAGTGTTCGCTTACAGCCAAGTCTTCCCATAATCTGGCTGAAATCTGTATCATTAGTTCTTAAAATTATTAAATGTTCCTTTAATTTTATAGGGAATTATTCTAGGGTTACCGTTGGTGATATCCGGGTGCCGGTAAAGCATACGCGGCCCACTGACGCCTCAACTAATTAAAATCGTAAATACAGAAAAGGCACTTATTCGTTATCTCTGCATTATAATCTAAATGCCATTGTAGGGGGCGTGGATATTCTAAGCATCATGTAAAAAATGATTATTTGGAATCGGGACTGGTAAATTGGAAATTTCAATTCCTGTTTAATAAACCAGAAAGCACAAATTATTTGTTTTCCTCTCAGAGAATCATAGCTTGAATATCGACGAGGAATCGAGAAAACAAAGTAAAAGTATCAGAAGTTAATTCCTCAGATTAATAATTTTAGGCGAATTTCAATAAGTAATAACGCGAAAATATTCAGCAGTTTTTAAAGAATCATCTCTTACTTTGGTTTTCTTTTTTATTGACTGATGTTTTTTAAAATGCATTGACTGTACGGTTCACGTGCGCTTGCAGGACATTATGCACCTGAATGTTGTCGTTTAAAATATCTGGTCTTTTGTACCATTTTCATGAAATATATTATTGAAAACACTTGACGTTGGTAGTGTACCTAAATTACCTTAAAACTGGGCAAAATTAACTTTTTTATACTAACATTTTCTGATGGGTTCTTGTAGTACCAGTATTCATCAGTACAGTACCAGTATTCATCATTTTTGTCCATACTTGTATTTTTGCAAGTGTTTTGTGGTAGTTTTAGACTTTCTTCTTATTCCTGTATCAATTTGGTTAAGTTACTGTTTAATATGATCCATAATCGAAGACATTGTGCTAAGGAGAGGTATGGGGATGACCAAAAATACTAATTCTAAGATTGAGAGCTGTAGAGATGGGGTACTGGCGTAGATGAGGTAGTCGGGATAGAGCCCCATCTCGATCAGGTGTTCATCCAGTTTCCCTGATCCTCGAGCTTATGCTGAGATGGCTCCTTGATTTGCTTTTGGACATAAATGTAACTTCAAATTTAATTCTCCTCATAGCACGTCACACACAGTTTTTAACTGTTTTGACGTAAATAAATAGAGATAGGAATTGTGGCATCAGAGGAGAGATGATGTTGGTGTAGATATTATTGATACCATTGGATAAAAAACAATTAAGGTGCTATGGAAACGTACAGCGAATACCCAATTATAGACGGCCAAATAGGTATGCAATTGGGCATCACAGAAAAAGAGGAATACAAAAAAATTGGCTACGAGGAATCTGAGGAAAAATGGAAAGCATACGTCTCAGAGAAAGTGATTAGAATGATAGAAGGAAATGGCAACCAAGATACGGGAGACGGCTTCGTCCGTAAACAACCCATTCTTCTCATTATGTTCAATTTAATCAAACACATTGAACATATGAACTGTCGACATTGATAATTCCACGAGTGGTGTCAAACTTGTCGATAAAATCCCGAGTCGCGAAGGGTCTAGAGGATTTATTGGAGAATTTCGAAAGCTCGAGTGGAATTTAATAGGACTATTTCACGAATGAAATTTGAATTTAATAAGCCGGTTAATTAACACACATCATGCAAGTTAATATTATATCTTTACGAATTTTCAGTTACAATATATATTAATCTCTGTTCACTAAATGCAGGACCACCTGCAATAATCAAAAATCGAAAAACACCATCTGGCTACGAGTTCTGCCTGCTGGTTCAGAGAAGAAAAATTGATAGTTTTTCGAATTGAAAATAATAATAAAAAGCGCCATTGTTTTTGTGAAACACTTGTCTGAATGACTTATATCAGCTGAAATTTGAAACGCTATTTGCCTAAAATTTCATGAGTGAAGTAGTAGTTGCAGGAATTCAATGCGGTGAAACCAGACGTCATTTCTTATAGAATAAAAAGAAAATTCTCTTTAATAAAATATTATTTACGGGTACCACACTCGCTGGTCATGTCTAGTGGATTCTTGGATTTCTCCATCTCACAACACTCGCTTCGCTTTACGTGTTAATGATGCAAATGCGCGTGTTTCAAGGTCATTATTACCCCTTATTTTGAACCTTAACGTGTTTCGTGTCGATCCTGTTCTTCATTGTTGGTTGTTTTGTTTATTCTTTCGTCACGATCGCCATTGGTTTGTCGTTCAACGTCATTGGCTTCGTGTTACTTTTGAAAGTCACTTCATGTTTGGGCTCGGGTGTTTCTCGGCCTAGTGGTTGCGGTTATCGTGGTGAATGCGGTCAGCGCGGCCGTCGTCTGTGGTAACCAGTCTTAAGAAAATAACATACTGATTCCCCATTGAGCTAATATATTAGAAAACATTGATAGAGCATCTCTATTATTATACACATTGCAAGCTCTTGTGATTATCAATGATTCCTATCTAAAGATAAATTGGCATCAATCTTTCGCTCTACCTACAGTTTCATAAAAGAAGAATATTGCTTAACATGTACTTGTTTGAGAAGGTTATTCTCTTGTCTTCATGTAGAAGCAGGTTCAACCACTGCCGACATCCACCTCTTAATGTTTTGATTCTTCTCTTTTCATATGTAATAATACGTGAAATTGATATTCAACAGAGATGCGAAGAAAGGAATACGAGTAGAGGATTCGTCCAAAAAATGCATCAAAAAGAGAGATTAGATTTAGTTGGTTCTTTTTTCACATGTTTTTTACTTTGTTCTATGTAGTGTGTAGTTACACCCTGTTCTTAGATTTTGATAGCATATTCTATATAATTGGCAGTGATCCTTTTCTATATTAGGATTTCTTGCTTGTCGACGTTGCTAAATAACAATTGTTTGTCTCGTGGAAGGGAAGTTAGTAGAGAAAATAAACTTAAACCTGGCACCATACTCTTGGGGTGTGAGTAATATACGCGAAGGAAACCAAACGTTTCACTTACGTAGTCAAACATCTGAAAGAAAATCTTTTATTTAACTGTTCACAATCAATAAACAAAGCGAATATTCTAATGCGAACTAGTCAAATAGTGCTTGTAAAATGTCTCTGACCTCAAATTGTTTGCGCATTCAGGACAAGTTGTGGCGCACGTGCGAGCAGTTCCCATGGAAACATTTTAGAATAATTCATGCTGCTACTTTATAACACAGTGTGAAAGTTTTAAATGGAATCTTTTGATGCGGCGCAACGACGGAGAGGTGTTCGCAAAGACTTACGTCTTTAAGATCTAAATATTCAAAATTTCAATCTTGATTGGCGTGTGAAATTCCCAAATTGGTTATGGTAATGTATGTAAATCGTAAAGACCTTCTCTTTATTTCTTCGTTTTTTAGGAATACTCTTGTAATTCGTTTCACAAATGCAAACATTCTGACATGAGATATGAGTCAATGTTTCATTTCCAATATTCAAATTAGATTGTGAATAGGCTTCAGTGCTTTAGATTCAACTCATAGATTTTTTATGTTATCTCCATGTTCATTTGACACTGCATTTCTTTATGAACTCTTTCCATGCATTATGCTTTGTGAAATGTACTCCGACTTTTACTTTCTCGCCTTAGGAATTATTCGTTAGAAGAGACAGTTATGTAATCGTGCGCCAAAGAAGGTCGAATTTTCGCGAGAAAAAACCTATTGCAGGGTTCTGGTAACGAAGAAATAATTAAATTATGATGCTAAATTTAGAAAAAAATCCTCCAACTCTCGGTGTACTCAAACTAATGTCTTGTTGATTCTTCATACCGAAAAATTGTTTGATGGTAAACGTCCGTCGACCGTTCAACCGATTTTCTTCAAAATCAATATTCTTTGATCGATCTGAATGAAATCGTGACTCTGGGAATTTCAAACAGATATTTTGATTTTTCAGGGTATTGCAATTGAAGTCTCAAACACATTTTCAAAATATTCTCAATGGCTCCAAATTATTCATTAGATTTGGTTGTTCAATTGTGCGAAGGACGTTTAAGAGAATGGTCCAGATCTCATTTTTGCTGACTTACCTAATTTTTCGAAAATTGCAAAAAAAAAAAAAAGTTTTAAAACTGCAAAATTGACGATAGAGGATTTTGTCTCACGCAGTCTGTTGCACAAAATTACCTCTTTAAAAAATGTTTAATTTTTCGAAAAAAAGAGTAATATTTGCGTAATATTTGAGTAATATTTGCGCTTCAAATTTACAAAATTTTTTCTCTCAAAAGCCGCTTCAATTTTTTAAAAATTTTCTCCACACATGTAATAAAGAACGGTAAGGTCCGATTTTCGGGTATTGCTCGTTTTTTCGAAAATTGCAAAAACAAATCAAAACTACAAAATCGAAGATAATACTTCAGAAAAGTTTGTGGTAGGAAATAAGCTTTTTAAATAAATAAATAAATCTCTTATTCGAGTGGTAAAACATCGCGACCAATCAATTGTTGCCTTTCGGGGCTTGTCACTATTACAGGAATGCCGATTCTCCGTATCACTCGGGTGGCTGAAGTGGTTAAATGGCAGGTTCGGGCTCAGCGTATCGGAGGGAAGTGCCGCTGGTTCGGGCCTGTTTCGTGGATAATTATTTGTCACAACTCTCTGTTGGTGCTGACAACTATTGAGAATTTCAGAAACTTTATTGAAAATCATTTGAAGCAAATCTATCCACATATACAATCTGTTAACATTCGAAATTAATTGAAAGTGTCTATGTCATTTTGGTATTCTGAAATTTTAAACAAGTGTACTACTCTCTTGTTCTATTTTTAAAACGTAAATAACATCAAATCAATTGTTCCATACAATATGCAAATCATTATAACAATATTGTGGAGCATTTAGATACATTGCGAGAAAGTAAGTACTTTGACAGCATCACTAGTTTATTGTTTGTATTGTTCCACACTGTACCCATTAGTCTCTCATGTCCGAAAATTTTACTTTGACAAGATATCTTCTACAGTATTTCAGATCAGCACTTTTGCAGTACAGTATACATTGTTACTAAAGCAAATTAAAACTCTAATTTCTTTCTAAGTAAAAATTAACCTTCTCTTTAGCAAACATTAAAATTAATTAGAGACTTCACTGCCTAGGTGAAATAATACTAGTTTTTAATATATTTTCGCTGATAATAGTGAATAGTTATTAATTAGGTTAATATTTAAATCACCTTCATTGAATTAATAGTTAAAAGTTAGTATTTGAAAATTAATATATATTACCAGATTTGCAAATATGCCAATGTACTACAGTGAAATGAATACCATTTACTTTTACATATCATAATCATCATAATCGGTATAGTTGTTGGTCAATACAAATCGCTATACATTGAAAGAGACTTTATTTGTGACCGTAAGTAATAAACACGGTCGTAACATCTCCCTGTAAGTGTAAGGATTTTAAAAACAATGAACTTTACTGAACTTAAAGCACAATACTATACATAAATTTTACTTATTGTTTTTAAAATAGTTGCAATCGTTTCCCCTGAATAATTTCCAATATCTCAAGTGAAACGACACGTTTATAAAACATGGACGCTGAGATCTGTCAAGGTTAACTGAATATGGAAGGATTCTTAATGCAGATATGCTTAATTTTGTATTCAGTTGTTATATACGTATTCTTCTTTTCGGATAATTTTATTTGACGAACATCGATCCCGAGATGTTGACTCGTATTAAAAGCCATTCAAAAAAATTACTGGATTAAAAATTACTACACTAAAAAATTACGACTAAATGGTCCCACAAGTGAAAGGCGACTGAGTCGGCCTAGAAGTAGACCTCTATTGTCTGCCTAGATGTTCGAACTCTAGTAGCAATGGAAACCGAGAAAGAAGAGAGCAGCGAGCAAGAGATCAAAATATCGCATGTAGCTGAAGATATAAGCTATAAAAGCTACAGCTATAAATTGAAGCTATAGCTATCTTTCTCATTACCTAGCACATGCAGATGTCATTTACATACAAATATATTGTATGTTCGAATGTATTGAATGGAAAGGAGAAAAATGGAAGGAAAAGAGATAAAGAATGCGGAAAGAAGGGAAGGATATAGAGAAGGAAGGGGAGGAAGAAAGCATAAGAGAAAAAGAAAGAGTGGGGGAGGGAAGAGGGAAAAATGAGGAATGAAGGATAAAAAGAGAGTAACAGGAAGAAGGAAAGACAAACCAAAGAGAAAAAGAAATATGAAAAAAGAAAAATGAAGCAGTGATGTAGAGAAAAGAAGAAAGAAAGACTGGAGAAAAATATCGAAAACGCGAAGGAAAGAGTAAAAAGAAAAAAGAAAGAGGAATGAAGAGGGAAGAAAGTCAAAAGCTTCTCAGCAAGGACACAGAGAAATAAAGAGAAAGGAAGATAGGAAAATTGGGAAAAGAAGAGAACAAGAAAAAAAGAAAGAAAAAAGTTGAAGAAAGAAAGAAAAAAAGAAAAGGTAAGAACGGAAAATATAATGAAAGAAGGAAACACGAGGGAAAAAAATTAGCAAAATATGAAAGAAAGGAAGAAGAGAAAAAGACGGTAAAAACGAATGACGGAAAGAGAAAGAAGGAAGGAAGGAAAGAAAGTAGGAAAGAAGGAGAGGGGGAACGGCTGCGTGCTGCGGTCGGACATCGACACCAGGCGCGCCGGGGGGAGGGGCGGTTGCGGGTGACGCAGTTGCGGAAATTATGCGGGGATTCGGGGATGAATTTCAATCTGGGCGCACGTCCCCGGAGTGACCGCGGGGACGGAGTGGGGGCGGGGCGGGGGCGGCGCAGGTGAACCCACCTTGACCCGCGCCGCCCGCCTAATTGAATGCGCCTGATTGAGGAGTCGAGTTACCCGGCCGGCCTCTGCCGGTGTCGGGTGGCGGGTGGCGGGCGGCGCGCCGGCCCGGGCCCGGGCCAGGCCAGCGCTGACTCATACTGCGCCGCGCTCATTACACAAACAAACCGCCTGATGGGAGCGGACGGGCCGCCCCGCCCCGCCCCGCCCTGCCCCGCCCCGCCCCTCCCCGCACCGCTGCTCCCCGCACCGCTGCTCCCCGCACCACACCGCCCCGCCCCTCCCCGCCCCGCTCGGCCGCACCGCGCCCCGCCCCGCCGATCGCTGCTCGCCTCTTCCCGCTCCGCCCCCCGACGCTACCGGACTCCCCCTTCGGCTTCATGGCGCTCATGGTGGAAGTCATGTCCTTCATTCCACTCAAGTCGCGCCTCTTCTTCTCTCCTCGCTGATTCAAGTCTCATGGTCTTCCTCCTCCACGTCCTCTTTCACTCTCCTCTTGCCCTCGCCACTCCTCCCATTTTCCGCCTTGCTCCCGTCGCGACCCTGCTCGTCCCAACCCGTCCCGTCTCTTGATGTCACCACACGTATCGTTAGTCAGGTTGCAAACACCCTGCCCAATCACGTCCCGCCCTGTCGCGTCCCGTCAAGTCCTGTCCCGTTGTGACTTTTCCTGTCGCGTTCCCTCGCGATCTCTCAGTCAATCGCTTCCACGGAAGCGCAACGGCTTCCACGGAAACCACGTAGGCAGCCAGGAAAAGCAACGTTGCACCTGCCAGTCTAATGGAGGTTCAACGAGCTCTTGTCCAGGACTTATGCCGATGAGCCTTGACTGCTCTTCCAATTGTGAATCGTAGAAGAGCACATCGGACACTGTCTTCACTTTCATAATAAAGACAATTATATTTTTCACGTTAATTAGGACTACCATCTTCAACTTGTCACGTGACGACCAAATACATCAAGAAATTAAGCCAAATACTTTTCTCATAGTACGTCACATTGTTTTATTTCTTTTTTACGTTAACTAAAAAGCGAAGGATTTTACAACGGCGATTCTATGATTAAGACACTTTCTTTTGAGAATCCTCCGCATCAGAATCTGAAGAGTGGATGCTATCTTTAAGCGTTTTAATGCGTGTCTTCTAGTACAAACTTTGTTCTATCGAATTTTTGAAACGACTGAAGTTATTTTTCATGAAACCTACAAATACTCTACTACGTCTAGTTTAAAAGTACATTAGTTAGCAGTGCAGTTTGCAGCGCTATCTTGTGTCCATTGCCTTCCTTACTTGACTGAATCGTCTACGTTGTACCCAATTTCGTCAGTATCATAATTCTCCACATTGACATTAATGCGTTTTTTCTGTTTCCTTCCGTTTGAGATATTTTTCAACTCATTAGTTCGCTCTTTTTAACGAGTTCAATCATTTCCGTCCAACATATCAAATTCTCCCGCGTTTCGCACGGAGAAAGGTCGCAGCATGGCGGCTGAGGCGTCTCCCGGGCAGCCAAGTACATGCGGACTCCGGCCGCGGACGCATACGACATCGTATCAAATGTCATTTGAATTGTCCTGCGCAGACGAGCTGCATGACCTACTTGGAAGCTTTCCTATTGCACATGTTCACGTTGGGGACGTCGTTGCTTCCGTGTGACCAAGGGCCTCCACTTCCATCGCCTAGGCCTCCTCCTCCTCCGCCTCCGCCTCCGCCTCCGCCTCCGCCTCCGCCTCCGCCTCCGCCTCCGCCTCCGCCTCCGCCTCCGCCTCCGCCTCCGCCTCCGCCTCCGCCTCCGCCTCCGCCTCCGCCTCCGCCTCCGCCTCCGCCTCCGCCTCCGCCTCCGCCTCCGCCTCCGCCTCCGCCTCCGCCTCCGCCTCCGCCTCCGCCTCCGCCTCCGCCTCCGCCTCCGCCTCCGCCTCCGCCTCCGCCTCCGCCTCCGCCTCCGCCTCCGCCTCCGCCTCCGCCTCCGCCTCCGCCTCCGCCTCCGCCTCCGCCTCCGCCTCCGCCTCCGCCTCCGCCTCCGCCTCCGCCTCCGCCTCCGCCTCCGCCTCCGCCTCCGCCTCCGCCTCCGCCTCCGCCTCCGCCTCCGCCTCCGCCTCCGCCTCCGCCTCCGCCTCCGCCTCCGCCTCCGCCTCCGCCTCCGCCTCCGCCTCCGCCTCCGCCTCCGCCTCCGCCTCCGCCTCCGCCTCCGCCTCCGCCTCCGCCTCCGCCTCCGCCTCCGCCTCCGCCTCCGCCTCCGCCTCCGCCTCCGCCTCCGCCTCCGCCTCCGCCTCCGCCTCCGCCTCCGCCTCCGCCTCCGCCTCCGCCTCCGCCTCCGCCTCCGCCTCCGCCTCCGCCTCCGCCTCCGCCTCCGCCTCCGCCTCCGCCTCCGCCTCCGCCTCCGCCTCCGCCTCCGCCTCCGCCTCCGCCTCCGCCTCCGCCTCCGCCTCCGCCTCCGCCTCCGCCTCCGCCTCCGCCTCCGCCTCCGCCTCCGCCTCCGCCTCTGCCTCTGCCTCTGCCTCTGCCTCTGCCTCTGCCTCTGCCTCTGCCTCTGCCTCTGCCTCTGCCTCTGCCTCTGCCTCTGCCTCTGCCTCTGCCTCCGCCTCTGCCTCCGCCTCCGCCTCCGCCTCCGCCTCCGCCTCCGCCTCCGCCTCCGCCTCCGCCTCCGCCTCCTCCTCCTCCTCCTCCTCCGCCTCCGCCTCCGCCTCCGCCTCTGCCTCCTCCTGCGCCAACGCGTCCACCTCCATCTCCTCCCCTCGACCTCCTCCTCTTCCTCCGCCTTCGCCACCATTTTCACGTCCTTTACCAAGTCCGCAATCGCCACCACCATTGCCTCCACCTCCGCCTTGTCCTCCCCCATCGCTTTCACCTATGCCTTCGCCCCCACCCCGCCAATGCCTCCACCGCCTTCGTCTCCACCTCCATCTTCGCCTCACCGCCGCCTCTGCTCCGCCGCCTCCTTCCTCCACTTCCGCCGGCAACAGCGCCTGGGCCGTGGGGAGGCAATCTGTTTCGGGGCCCGGGAACATTAAAAGTGGCGCAATTGGGCCTGGGCTCGCGAGGCGCGGGCGCGGGCGCGTGGCGGAACGGGGCGGGGTGGGGGCGCGGTAGGGGCGCGGTGCGGCGAGCAGGGAGTCTGCAGAGATGGGACG
This sequence comes from Gryllus longicercus, assembly GCA_038098605.1. NCBI lineage: Eukaryota > Metazoa > Arthropoda > Insecta > Orthoptera > Gryllidae > Gryllus > Gryllus longicercus. Next base: position 1,039,146 of record JAZDUA010000381.1, read on the forward strand.
GGGACGGCTCTCTCCTTCGTTCGCGTGGCCGATCTGGAGGCTTCCCCTGGTGTAGTGGTCAGACCCCCAAAATCCCACCTCTGGGTGCTGGAGTTAAAATCCCAGTCGATCCATCTGGAATGTAATAAAAAACTATTTGGAAATGCAAATAAGAAACAGATATTGGATATTATTCCTACTGTTATTCGTGACGGAATTGAGTTACTGCTACGAGATAATGTTCTCGATAATTTAAATTTCAATATTTTCTTCAGAGCTCAAGAAAACACGCTCAGATAGTAAAGCTAGATTTGTGTCCAAAAGCAAAACAAGTGGCCATCTCAAAATTTGTGATGAACAGGGAAGCCGTATGCTAAACCTGATTGAGATGGTGTCATTGACCCAGAAGCTGAGTACAAAATGTTATATGGCATATTTAGTCTTTTAGAATGATATCCAATCAATTCCAATTTCCAAGTACGAAATACATTAAACAGAATTATTAAAATCAATATTATATTCTTTGTAACTGTTCAGTAGTTTCTAATTGTATAGAAAACGTACGAGACAGAAAAGATTTATATCGATTGTACATCGATTTTATCGTTTAATGTCATCTGGCATTGTGGTGAAAAACCATCGTTGTATTGTATGTGAATTTTTAGTGAGCTGTCCATATCTGAAAAATGATTCTTACATTGCATTATACTTATCAGGTTAATTTTACAAAATAATTTAACGCAATATAATATTTTACGGAAACCTCTGACTCGTAAATCAAGAGGCACGACAATGGCAAAATTCTTAGCTTAATAAAGTGAGGTTTAGAAGAATCAGGTGGTTGGGATTCGCTTATTGTACTTACAAATTCTTTTCTGCAAACAAAAAGGTGTGGCAGCTTTACGGAATGTTTCTTTTTACGTGTTCAGTCAGGAATGGAGCATTCGCCAAGTTTACACAACGAGCTGTTCGAAGGCTGACTGACTGTGAAAGAATACTGAACACGAATTAGAATGAAATTAATTTTGTGTTACATTCATTATGAGGGACGTTTCGTTTGCTGTTTCACTGATAAAAAAAATTGTTATCTTATAATCAATCAGTGGCGCTTTGTTCATATTCAATGGAGTGCGCAATTATATATTTGAATGAAAAACTGCATTTATACTGTTTTCCCTTCATTTACTACTAATTCGTTATTAGGAAGCCCATTTGATATTGTACATCATACGTTTCTTTACTGAAAAGAATATTCGAAAAGTAGTTGCAAGTATTGAAAAGAAAACTTGACACCATTTTGTGAGTGTGTGGTTTTTTACGTGTAGTTATAGAATTTTGTTAAGCTCAGTTTTTATTAATTTACATATGTTGCTAACGTGGTTTTATATTTTAGTGTTTTGAATTTAGAAATTTAATTCTGAAGGAACTTCACCCCCAATATAATTAAGAGATGCATCCCCCACCAGATCGGCCTGGTGCTACTTGACATATCTAAATTTGCTTGGCACCGCTTTCGTTTACGGTTTATTTCGATTACGTTACCTACCTACTATTGTTTAATTTAATTGTTTCCAGTATCAACTGAACGTAAAATATCTATGTGTACGTATTTTATGTGTGTATATGTTAATAAACATTTAGCTCCGATTTTTTTACTTAAAATCCTTTTCGAAGAATAAGTGGCAAATTCTTTTTCTTGATAATGATAATTTGTTTTCTTAGTGAAGTGCCTTTTCTCTAGATTTTATCCGAATTGCTTCTGTAATTCTTTCGCTGATGCATTCATGCATCTTTCGAAATAAGAGGGCGATTTCGCTGTGAATAATGGAGCCGTTACAGCAACAACGAGCGTAACTGGAAATACGTTCCAAATGCTGCAAAGCCCGACTTCTCCATTTGAATATTTCTTTTGAGCGCACAGGATAAAATAGTGGCGCAATACACTATTTTACACAGGTTTACAGTAGTTCTATGACCCATGCACTTCTTTCATGAGTTTTAGAAAAATAAAACAATGCGTAACATTGTACCAAATTGAATTAACCAAGGATGAAACATGCCAAAAAGTCAACTTTTCTTGTTCCAAACTTCTTGTGTTACTTTGTCTCGCGATTGATTATCATCTTCCGTTGGTGGACAAAATTAAATATCTGCACTGTCAAGACAAACATGCAACATGTGCGTTCAAAGAACTCTGTTCTTGGTGTGATGGTCTTTCTTTGTTCGAAGTGTAATGCTCAGAAGCATTCTCAGAAGATAGATCTGTTCGATCAAGTGCACGGTGAGTTATTATGATTGCAGTAATCAACATATCTAATTACTCATGTCTGCATAGTTCTGGGATTTTCTTCAAAATGTACTTCTTTATAAAGTACACCATCCTCATTTTGAAAATACAAACAGTATTTCTCTATTACGTTCCATTTTTTTACATTTACTACTTTTATAATCAATGTATTAGATATATCTAGTATGTTAAAACGTTTAAAATTAAACGCCACTTTTGCAATCGAATTCAGTGTGTTGAGGTCTAAACTTTAAATCATTTCTCTGAGAACTGTTCATTTAGACACGTAAAATTAGAAAAGGAGAATACTCATTTCAATGACCTGCTTAAAGTTAGACTTTCTCCTCCTATTTTTTAAGGTCGCGTCTCCAGGTCCCACATGAAAAAGGAAGCAGGAAAGCAGACTCCAATAGGGAGCCGCAACGTCACTACTGCTCACAATTTCACGGCTCCCTATTGGAGTCTGCCTTCCTTCTCCCTTTTTCGTGCGTGGCCTTGAGACGCCACGTTAAAACATTTCGAAGTATAGTGTTGTTTCCGGAGCGGATTGGAGGGGAGCGGAGGTGTGCGCGAAGGTGCGGAGCGGGGAGGAGCGGAGCGGGGAGGAGCGGAGCGGGGAGGAGCGGAGCAGGGCGGGGCAGAGCGCCTGAACGCGAGGTCCCCGCTTCGCGCCCCGCCTCGCGCGCGGTAAACCAAGATGGCGGCGTTTGTTATTGCAGAAATAGCTCCCTTAATAAAGTTATCCCCCTCCCTCGTCGCTCTGGCCGCGCGCCAGTCCCGCTCTCCCTCCCCTCCCCCCTCCCCTCCCGGTCTCTCCTCGAGGATGCCACCTCCTGCGCGGCGGCGTGAGATGGCGGGACAAAGGGCCTTAATGAAGTACGGCGGGAGGCTGCTGGATCTCATGACGGTGCCACGTGCACAAGAAATAACATTCCTTATGGATTGTATTTGTCGCCTTAACTGCGCTGATACAAGTCAAGGTGTATATTTGCTTTGGGTGAACAAGTTGCTTATGGATCGCAGTCGTTGCAATAAAGTTTATGTAGGTTTCTCTCTAAAACGACTGAACTCCGTCTCTTGCACTGCAATGAAACATGCGTCTGCTTTCTTTTCGCCTCCATTGTCATTCGTTTTTTTCTATGACATTATTTTATATTACTTAAGTGGCAACATTACTTTCTCAATTTTTACTCGCTCGCCTTCTACGTTCTTACATAGTAATAAGAAAAAGAGGCGACTTCGTCATAAAAACTCATATTATGCCTCTCCGTTGCCGAAAAAGTGAATACTTCTTTCTCCTATATCAAGCATATTATTTTCTGTGTTGTGTAATGAGAACCACGTTTAGTGGGTCCTGGGTAACTAAACTTTGGTTTATGGCGAACGTCCGTCTGTCGTCTGTGGACAGCACTATCGCCTGTCTCTACCCCCCTGCGAATTTGAAATGGAATAATAAGCAAATGCCGTAATAAAAGGACTAACAAGCACAATCGCATCTATGTGATTCCTGCAAGTCTATCGTTTTGACCTTGGGAAGTGAATTTTTTCTTACAATACTGATATTTATAATTACAACACACGCCGTATAAATCACATTCATCAGGTGTCAGTATCAACAGCACACTACAAAAAATTCACGTATAATACGTGAACTTTATATTACAACACATTGCCAAATGACACAAAACGGTTAAAAATGAGACACAAATTTATGTTCAGAGTAAAATCTTTTCTCCTTCGTAACTGTTTCTCAACTACAGACTATACTGACCATAAAAAACTTAAGACTGATACGTAATGCAATGTTTTTGCATGTTCTCCTCCTATGTGTCAAAAGGAGGGTAAAAATACTTGTGTCTAGTCCCATTTTCGGGAATCTTTTTTTTTCTTTCGAAAATTGAATTGAAGTAACAATGGGAAAATATTAACGTTAGATAGTTTAAGAAAATAATATGTTTTACAAAATAAATATTTAAATAACCCCATATACATTTTTACAAAATAATTAGTAGCTTTCTAATAATGTCTACTTAAAATTATTGCAATTTATGAAAATGTCTACACAAGCCTCCAAATTTGTTCCTTCAAATATTTTTTTTCATGGATACAGCAAAGGACGCTGAAAAAAATTATGCCATGAATCATTTTCATTGAACACTCTAAATTGCAAAAGTTAGAAATAATGCGAGCAAGTATTTGCCATTATAGCACCACGGCCGTCGTTTACATCTGCCGCACGAGAATATATGAGTATTGGAAACGAGTTATTACGTGAATCCCGTCATCTCACCAGCAAACCCATAAGCATTAATTTGACGAGTATCCTGTTCCGGGCTCCTCGCTGAAGCATCTGTGACGTTTCCTCGCCGCGGACCAGAAGCAGCGGCGATGCGTTGGGCATCGAACCCCCGCCCCCTCCACCCTCACCCCCCCCTCCCGCCGCGTGGCAAGTTGGGATGCAGCCCGGTATTGCGAGTTACGAGCCCTCGGCGATCATTTCTTGGGCCATCTCCGCTGGCGGGGGCGGGGCCATGCGGGGCCATGCGGGGTGGGGCGGAGCGGGCAGGGGCGGGACGCGGGCGCGTGGCGAGGGCGCGGCGTGGGCGCGGCGTGGGCGCGGCGTGGGCGGAGCGAGGGAGGGGGAGGATGGGGAGAGGAAGGGCGGGGCGGCGCCGCGGGGCCAGGCGGGGTGGGGCGGAGCGGGGAAGGGCGGGACGCGGGGGAGCGTGGCGTGGTGTGGGCGCGGCGTGGGCGGAGCGAGGGAGGGGGAGGATGGGAAGAGGACGGGCGGGGCCGCGCCGCGGGGCCAGGAGGGGTGGGGCGGAGCGGGGGAGGGGCGGGACGCGGGCGCGTGACGTGGGCGGAGCGAGGGAGGGGGAGGATAGGAAGAGGACGGGCGGGATCGAGGCGGTCACTTCGGGCCCATCAGTCCCTCTTCACCCGCCAGATATTTTGTCGTGAAACTGCCATGGCGCCCACTTTACAAACGTGCCAGGAAAATAACGTGTGGCGATGAGACACGATGGGGAATTATAGCACCGCCTTCATTAGATGCAGATCACAATGAATGAGAAGATAGTTGGGTGGTTATCTCGTTTACATTGGAATTCGCTATGATTGATCATACCATAAACGAAGTATGCAAAATTAAATTTAGAGTATATTTACGGATCGAATGCCGTGCAGTAAATTGATTTTTTTAACTCTACGGTAATATGAGCCAATATTGAAAAACTATGTTTGTTTAAAAAATAATAGTATTGCATCTACAGGAAATTGTGTATTAGTATTTCGTGTTTGTTAAGTTTATTATATGCATAGTTTTGGTAACAAAATCACGATATGAGAATGCTTTACATTATTATCTATATCCTGATCCTTAAAACGAGCTTTGAAGCTTAACAATTTTTCATAAAGGTCTCTAATCAAAATTCTATTGGGAAGAAAGCCTTTTAAAATATTAATGACGGGAATATATTTTGTTTTTCTGCTTTACTGCAAAAAATACATGAACATGATAATAAATAACAAAATTTGTAGTTATGTTCAAATGTTCTTCTCGAATTTCATAACTTCTTTCATTTTAGATTACTATCTACTCATTTATTTGAATATTATTCAAAATATTTTATGTATTTATATTTTTAGAATGTGTTACTCTTCTCTGAAGATGCAATGGAAATGTGGGGCCTTGTCTTCTTGATTTCCTTGAGAATACAGTTCTTTGTACTCTGTGTACACTGGTGAAGAAAATTGTAAGAGAATTTGAATTCAACATAATGTCCGTTTTTTTAGAGAGAGATTACCATTGTTTTGGGTATTACATTCCATTGAATGCAGTTGATCAGTGTGGGTGTTCCCGAAGCTATTATGTATTGTGGAACACCCAAGAAGCATTGAAATATTTTCTTTTTTTCACTGCATACCATATTCCTGCATACTAACGATAATAGAGCTAATAATATGCTTACAATGTACAGTGAGTATTGTCTTTTCTTCACATTTGTGTGATTATTATTTGTTTGATTTAATTAATATACTTCTACTTTATTGAAGCGAAAATTTGCTGCTTCTCATACATCATCTCTATTACTCACATAATTTGTAACAAAATTGTGTCAATGTCAACAAAATTGACATTGTAATATTAATGTAATATGCATGTCTCCAAGTTTTAACATTATTTTGAACTTCATTGATGCTGTTGATACCCATATTAATTTTCCATTATCCTTTTGATAGTGTAGCGTTTAAAATATGATCAAACGGGCACTTTTGATTACATTATCAATCACGAATTAATATTCATTTGCACTTTGACTTCCTTCATCATTTTACCACGAATAATTTATATCAATTTGCTTGTTGTGTGAGGCTCTGACGTGAAGCTTAAAGACAAATTGATTGGCTTTCTTTATTGATCATTGATGTTTACCTTCTTGTTAGCTTTAGACATTTCACTTGTTTTAGCCTAGCGAGTCCATTATTTATCACACACCACTAGAAGTAATAACCCTTGAATAAAATCAGTTTTGAAAGTACAGAGGGTGTATTTGATTTTGATCTCTTTTCACGAACATATTATATTAGATTTCAAATTATCTTTTTCAAATATTGATAACGTTGCATGTTTGAAATATTTGTTCATTTTTCAAGTAGTTAAAATGTTGGCGAGTGTTTTTTGGAACTCAAGATAACGTGCGCAGACGGTATTTCTCCTCCACACATCACGTACATTTTTTTGACTAAATAAATCAAATGAAATCAAAGTTTTACAAGACTCAAGACACAAAGTAATTATATTACTGAATAAAACCAGACCATGCGTAGAAAACACGGAATTACACCTTGATATAGTATTTGAAGCTAAGGTGTGAATTTTTCGGCAGTTTCCCCACACGAAGACATTTAAAACTTCAGGAGGCCACCTCGTGGCTCAGAGCGAAAGTCGCTTGCCTTCCTCCAAAGTCACCCGCATTCGATTCCCGGAAAATCTCATCTGAAATTTTTTCCGACTAAACGAAGTCGGAAAGTCGCTAGACCAACCCCTGAGAAATGTCGTAAACCACGTCACTGCCCTACTTCTTTTCCAATTCTGGCCACTGTGTAGTGACGCAGGAGAGTGTGTAAAGAGGCGCGTACGCGGAGATGCTACCTGGCGGTCCTCTGGGCAATAGACTGTGTACTCTTACGAAAATCCTAACGTTAAAATCAATAATGTGGTCGCTAAGACCAACCGTATTTGATGCTACCTTAAAATAAACCAAAAAAATAATCAGGTGGGAAGGACTGCGGAATGGACAGTGAAACTAATCGGAAGGAAAGCAGCCTGGTGCAGAAAATGAAGCGCACAGTCACTTCGCAATTCCAAATGACGTAAATTACTAATTGAATCTATTGTTGCATCGATTGCTGCTTATAGACGATTGCATACCGAGTGCCCGCCCTTAGCTGTGTAGGGCTGGGCATTTTATCCCTTCCTCTTAATTCTGTGAAATCGCCGTCGAGATTTGAGGGAGCGTCCGGGCATGTGCCGCGGCGGGCGGCGCCGCCTAGCATTCCGGCGAAGTTGAAACCATTGTACGCGGAACAATGGGCGGCCGCCGCGCCGTGGAGGGGGAGGGAGGGAGATGGGAGGCTGCGCCGAAGGCCGAGGAGCCGCGGCCGGACAGCGCGGAGCGGAGCGGGGCGCAGCGGAGCGGGGCGCAGCGGAGCGGGGCGCAGCGGAGCGGGGCGCAGCGGAGCGGGGCGCAGCGGAGCGGGGCGCAGCGGAGCGGGGCGCAGCGGAGCGGGGGCGGAGCGGATTTGCATAGCGGTCGCCGCACCGAGCGATGCGCGCTGGCCCAGCGGCCAGGGGGAAGGACCATGCCCCCTAAAAAGAACTAGTTTGCGTTTACCTTCCTTTATGGGCAAAATTGATTGAAATATTTATTTACATTCGTATTATGTAATTATTTAAACAACAATATTGTACAGTGTCAATCTACAATACATAACTAATTTGCAATGTAGTAACAAATATGTGTATTAACATAAATATCTACGATGTCCCCCCACCCCCTAAAGATCGGCTGGATCCGCTTCTGGAGGGGCAGCGCATGGCGGCTTAGTATATTGCAGAGCAAAGATCAGGGCACGGAAGGGCAAGACATGACACAGCAGAGTAGCGGGCGGGGCGGGGCAGAGGCTTTGGTGGTGTTCTTCCCCTAGCAAGATGGTGTGGTCCGGCGCCGACCCCACATGTCGCCTAACGGTGATTTCTACCATTCAGAAATCTCCTTTAACGGTACACTTCCCAAACCCGGACAAGCTCTATGGCTTCGACGGCACTGACATGTCTAGTTGTGTACAACATGTAAGTGTTTGAGTATGTGTGTGTGTGTGTGTGTGTGTGTGAGAGAGAGAGAGAGAGAGAGAGGGGCGGGAGATTAGGACAAGGAAGACGAAGGAAAGATCCTACTGAGTCCATGGCGTTTGTTAGGTACGTTTTCAGCAATCGCCTGATATTGATGGGAGATACCTTGGAAAACTACAGCTCAGAGGAGACGGCCGCTGGAATTCTCCTCCACACAGCGGCTGAATTCGGCCCCAGCTACATAGCCAGTGTAGAAAATCCACCACTGAGATCTCGACCCCTAGGTCAGCGTCACTGCAATGCTGCCCTGAGCCAAACCCCGCCGGCCAGCCCCGAGTGGGCCGCAGAGGCGCACCAGAGGAGCGGGGAGGGGGCAGAGAGAAGAGGGAAAGGAGAGCGGGGCGGGGAAGTGTGTGCGGGCTTTGGCGGAGAGGAGCGGGGCAGAGCAGGACGAGGCAACGGGGAAGATGCGTTGGACTGAGAAGTGTTACTAAGCGAGGACGGTCAGGTGCAACGAAGGGAAATTGGAGAGACGGAGCGCACCGTGAAGCGGGCGGGCGGGCGTGGCGGTGGACGAGCTGCTATGTGGGAGTCAGGGGATGGGAGGGGGGATCTTTTTTTAAAACTTATTGTGAGTATATAGACGCAACGATAGTGCTTTAAGGTGCGTTGAGCGCACTGTAGAGAAATCCTCCGTAAACATTTACACTCTTTAACTGGAGTAATCCTCCGTAACTAGTGCTTCTAGGGATCGCCGACAGAGAGAATGGTCGCGACGCGTCTCGCACCCGCCCTGCGTTATCTACCCATCGGCTAGAATTGTGAAGAGATGAGGATAAGGGTAAGGTTTAGGACGTTTCACAGGGGTTAGACTAGCCCCTGTGAAGCAGGCAAACTCGTTTTGCCGTACCAAATTTCACATGAGGGAATCGAACACGGAACCTCAGTGGTGAAAGGCAAGAGACGTTGCCTCGAGACGGGAAGGTGACTGGTACGTGGGAACCATGCGGGTGGTGAAATTGCGATTCGCTTTGTAAATTGAATGTCGAAAATTGCAAAAGTTCAACATTTTTTCGGAGTCTTCTTACAACTAAAATATTAAAAATAGAGAATTTTTCCTTCTGTTCATTAAAAATAAATTTTGAAATCAAATCACGTACAAGTTGAGTACTTGAGTACTTTTCGCGTAATTTAGGGTCGAAATCCGGGGGAGGAAGTACGTACCACTAGTTTAAATAGATACATGAAGTGCAACTATCAAGGGAGGATCGCACAAAACGCAAAGGCCGTTCCGCTGCCTCTTTCGCAAGGGCGTTCTCGGAGGATGTGAGCGCCAGGCAAATCGGTGCGTGGTGCCAATGTGTGGGGGTGGGGAGGGGGGTGGGGTGGGGGCGTGTCGGAACGCGCGCGGCCCGTGGGGGGAGGGCTGTACGTGAGGGACATGTCGATGCCATCTCGGCCGCATCTTCTGAGGAGGCGTTGCAGCAGCGTACGGGGCGCGGAGGTGCAAACTTGGCCACGCGCACTGCTCTACAGGCAACACTTAGCCACCAAATATCCTCAAATTATTCTAATTTTCATTAAAGTACGGAAATAAATTTTTCGGGTTGGAAAAATCAAATACATAGTTTCGTATTAAAACACCAAGATGTGGGGTCTAGTGTGGGAAATGTACATGAAAAATATATTCAATATGCAATTAAAGAAAAAAATGTTATTATGTAGAAACACATTCAACGAAAAATTTGTGATATTTTTCTTTTAATCAAATGAACAACTACGGCTAATAGCAGTTTACAAATCCTGTTACATGTATAAAAATCTCTAATTTCTGTGTGGAATGGCGTATGGAATATGTGAGAAAGTAACATCATGATACATAATTTTAGATGGCTGTTAGTCCACTAATATATTTGTATAAATGAAAGGGAATGTGCGTATGTGTGTCGCAATTAGACGCAAATACTATTCGATCGATTTCGTTGAAAGGTGGACACTTTGTTCTTATTAGTAATGTGAGTGTTTAAAGAGTGGTTTGAGTAAAATCGGACATTCGGGGACGTTGTTGATGTTGATTTATTCGTTTGTGATGACTCGAGTGCCCCTGAACTCAACGCAATCCGACGCGCAGTCAAGGATTATGCGTGTCTTCAAAAAAGTATTCTGCCCTTGCGAATGTGAAATATGAGCTTGATTGTTAAATATATTACATGAGTCTTGGACAAGTAAATCAGGTAGACAAATTCTCCAACATAGTGTCATAGCGAACGCATGCCCAAATTTGAGGTAGAACGATTGAACAATACTTGACAATAATAATACTTGACTAATGTGTCCAACCCTGGACATATAACAAACACATACTTGCGAGTAAGTCTATTACAATTTTTTCTCAGAGCGTAAAACATGATTAACAATGAAGTAACCAGTATTGTGTTATGTAATACACTGCAATAACAAAGAATTGCCTTGTCCACTATTTAGTATATAATATATAATTCCCAAAAGACCATAGACATCTTTAAAATTCTTACGTACAAACAATTAATTATCTATGTTTTCTGAATTTGAACTTTAATTGAAAATTTCACACCAGGTAAACTCGAATTTAATAGTGCTTGAAGTTTTGAATTTCTGCCGCCTAAATGTTGATTCTAGACCATCATGCGACGTTAAAAAACACTCTTCGAAATTGCGTTGCGATGCCCTGTCGGCAGCTGTGGTTTTAGAGGCCCGGCGTAGTCGCCGTTGGCCGAGGAGGGCGTGGGTTTTGAAGAGGAACGGGGGAAGGGTTCCAGTCTCTGCGCCAAGGTACTTTGGGGGCAAGAAAGCGGCGCGGATTCTGTCGAATGCAGATCACAGACCGCCTCTCATTTATTGCTTGGTCTTCTTCTTCGAAAAAAAAAAAAAAAAAAAAAACGATTTGAGTCTGAAAGGCAGCAAAATAAGATATGCTGTTTACCGACGAGTATTGTAAACAGATGCTCGCTTGAAGCCGCTTTCTTAAAAATGTGTTTCGGAAGATAGTCGTAGAACGTGACATGAATAAATATTTAGCTGAAGGCAATGAATTTAAAATTTACTTTTGAATCTATCTTGAAACATTTAATTGAAATACTTTCAAAAGAAAAATATTTACGTGATATAACAATTACATTACTTTGTTAAAAAGAAAGAGTATCAAGTTGTGTCACGGGCATATTTCGTACAGCATTTTCGCGGGTTGCTGTATGGTTCTGGAAACTAATGCAGTGATGTTACATGTTTTCTCTGTTAGTCCGATTACGTAATTCGATATTTGCAATGTCTAACCGTACACACATGCAGTGTATTGTCAGGTAGTTCTTTCGATTTCTCGATAATCTATCACTGTGTCATTCCTATCCTGAAATAGTACATCATATACTGCATAATGTGCAGCGAATTGTTAATTAATTCGGATCTGCTGTGCGGATATCCTGTTGCAAATCAGGTTCGTGCTGTTGGGCTCGCCTCTAATTAATATTCCCAAACAACACGCTTTGTGGGTGTGTTGCGCACGGCCGTATTATATGAAAGCTTTTCCAAGAATAGCGAACAAGGTGCCTCGTGACAGCGCGCACGTCGCTGGAGACGCGTTTTCTTCTCTTTGTTGGAATCTCCCAGAGAACGTGTTTCAGAACACTAATGAAGTAGACCGAGGACAGTCATTGTCTGCGAGAAATCAAGACGGAGAATCCTCCCATGGGGCTTTAATGGAAAAGACAAAATATGAATCGCACAGCCAGAAGCTTCGCGGGCGGTGTGGAGTTAGGGGAGACAAGCCAGACCCTACCTATTGGAGAAAAAAGGACGAGATTAATGGAATCTCGAATATATATTTCTATAGATCAGTTTCGTCTAAGAATCTGAGATTTTCAATGTGGAAGGCATAAGATTCGCGCTGTGTCAGCGCCCTGTCCCCGGAAAGAGGAGTTACCTTTTGTAATTCTAAAATTGCATAATTCTAAAAGACGAAATATGTCGAGACGACAGGTTTATCGTCCAGTTGCTCTTACTCTGCAGAACAATTGCTGCCCCTTGTTTTGTCTATGAAAATAAGTGTCAGCTTCAAAATGTGCATCTTTTGTTGAGCTGTCCTTTGGTAGTTGTGGCAAAATTAGAGCCGGGGGTGTGGGTTGCTATTTAGTTCGCAATAGTATAAAATCAATATGTACTTCCTTAGCAACAAGTATTACTCGGGCATTACTATGGAGCGAACAATTCTATTTTCAAAAGTTTTTAACCTCAATTTGTTGGCAGTTTGTTGGCAGTTTTATTCATCATTCAAAAATAAATAGTAAATGGATGAGGACGGGATTATAGAGCTGATGAAAACGCGTTTAGTCTTCCACATGTTACAAATAAATTTTACTGTTTTATGGTGAACTTAAATGATATCAAACCCTATTTGGTAGTCTCACAGGAGTCAGACCCCACTCTGAAAGAAATACAAAACGATTGTTTGACTAAACAAATTGTTTAATATCGTACATTGTGGAGAGAGGAGAAGTGGATTGTCACAATCAACGATGTACTACTTACACAACGGACAGAAAAAAGAATTCGCTGACCAATAATAATATTGTATGGCTAATGTTAATGCTAGATAGCGCTGGCTACAATGCATGTGTGTGATTTACACGTAAAATTTTCGAGTGAAAATTCTCACACAAAGAGATAGCGGGTCACAATTCTTGAAAGAGGTGTCGAATAATTATGTTACTCTTCACAGACAGCACGACCATCCAATATTCATAAAGCTGATGTACAAGGCTGTGGAACACAAACTCATAATAATACTAATGAGAATCATTCGCGTGGGACAAAGCGACGATGCATCTTTGCCCAGGAGAAAGAGGCAGGAAAATCAGCACATTTTGCAGCTTTTACGGCATTTTTTCGGAAGAAAGTCCAAAATAATTTTTAATATAAGAATGTTTGGAAGAAGAGGGATCTACCAGTCAGACAATGACAATTTATTACGTTCAAAAATGGTTTTAGTGTTTCTTAAATTTGGTTTATGAACAGAGTGAACAAACCTTTTTTCATCAGATTCTAAAACTTCAAAATTCCGGTTGATACATCGCAAAATAAGTGATATTGTAGATGCAATTACTATGTAATTTGATAATTTATATATAAATATAGCAAAAAGCTGTATTGAACCCTTTTTTAACGGGTTCTTCGTGGACCCGACAAAAGAAATCATGGATGATACTACACACGGATTAAAGAATATGCATGGAAATACGCAGCTAGAGAAGTAATAAACCAATGCAGTGGTTCATAGAGGTGGGGAGACTTGGGATGGGGAGCAGGTGGGCTAGGTGGCAGTGCGAGCGAGTGGGCGGGCGGGGGAGGGGGCGGGACAATCCTGCCGGGGGCAGGGATTGAACGCAGCATATGATTAGCTGGCTGGCAGCGGGGCATGGTAATGGCCGGCTCGACTCGACCCAGCTCGACCCGGCTCGAGTTGCTAAGTGAAAGGCAACTGACCGCATCTGCGCGCCGCTTCCTGCCGCCCCCCCCTTCCTGTCCTCCCCGTGGCCGCCCGCGCGCGCAGCAAGTTTCTCCTCAATCTCCACAAGCACAACCCCGCAGTCACCACAATCACCTCCGCCGCCGCCCACTCCGCGCCCCGAAAATGCACTCACACGGCCCTCCACACGTTCAAATATGGAATGTAAATGAAATATAGGCAAAACGTATATACCTGAAGAATATATTGGATCAATCAGCAGTAATCACACCCAACAATAGAGAATAAAATGGAAATACCGTTTTCGAAATCTAGTGTTGTCATTGCTTGATCCGAAATACCTTTGCATGTGTTGGTCCTAGCTGTCCAATGCAATTGCAAGACAGAATCCGCATCTTAACAATACGATTGTAGTATAAAATACAACAGGAGCATTGTCACATTCCGTAGTATCATATCATTGTATACTGTTTGTAGCAACATACAGGTTTTATTAAAATTGTGAGCAGCCTTAGAATATTTACCTCTAACACAGTCGAATACAGATCCTCTAATACCAAATTCTTAATACAAAATAGTTGGTTATGATTTCTACGTATCTGAGAAAGTTTATAGAGAGAGGGTACAAGTGGGTAAATTTGCAATGTCGAATGGAAGAAAATACAATGGAACAGAAAAAGACTCAATATTGAATTGCAAGATATATAAAGTTTTTCTCTCTGTAATTAAGAACACGCGTTTGCTTGAAACGTATCAAAGTATCACTGAAACACGTTTCGACGAAAGTGCAGCATGAAGACTACAGGCCCTCTTTGTAGAGCAACGGTTGTTTCAGGCAGTTTAGATTGGTAAAGATCGAGGAATGAAATTAAAACTCAACAATAATCGGTACATCGTCTGAATGACGAAAAACAAAATCCTAATTTGGCGCCGATTTCTTCGTTTGTAATTTTTTTTAAGGAATCCATGTAGATTAAGGAAAGATGAACTTAAGCTTCAAACAGTTTTTTCTGGAGTTGCCGCGAGGTTTTCAAAACTGATGTTTACATGAGAACGTACTAACACTCACTTCAATTACAGAAAAAATTAAAATCGGCCTCCTACTATTAATGGTTGAAAAGTATATAAAAACACGATATTTTCGTCATCTTACCCCAACTACGGGGTAAGATAATGAAGGGGAGTGAGTTAGATGATTGGAGGCAACATATTAATCAAAGTATATAATATTTTATTTTAAAAATTTGATTACGGAAATCACTTACTTCATTACAAAATACAGTTTAGTCGTTCCTGAAGACATAAGTGTAGGATATAACCACTAACACTCGAAGCAATCAGATATAAAAAATGAACATACAAAAATGGCGTTTCCAGTATCTGTATTTGGATTGATCACCATCGCAAACTGAACATACCGAGTGAGCCCACGTTTTGCAACTGTAATACTGGTACCATCATTCTGGCTTCCCCTGCTTCCCATAAATGATGCAGCCTTGTCGGTAAACATACGTACATTATCTACGTCATCTCGTGTGACAACACAAGGAGTCTCTTCTAGTACTGACTCCTCAGTTGACGAAAAAATATTTCAGGTCACGACACGCTGAGACTAGTCATTTCTTCTAAAACATCTGCATCCATCGCCTCCGTATCCCACATTTCCTTGTTATTTTTTCTGATGTACGTTAATGGCATATTGATGTGCACCAGATGAGCACCTGATAAAACCCTTACGTTCCTGAACAATTAGAGTATAAACTAAAAGAGAAAATTTTCAACTCAAAAATTATAAAACCTATGTTATAAAAAAGAAGCCATTAAAGCATGTCGGATAAGATGACGTAGTTTCGAACTCATTTTACCCGCTATGTCGTTTATTTTACCTCACCTCGCCATTTTAGTTTGAAACATATATACTAGTATCCGTCTTCGTTACAAACAAACTACATATTACTTGACGTATTGTGTACGTTTCAAAATGTATTTTATCAATGTACCAGGAAAGAGCTGAAATAACTTACCGCCAAAGAGTAATTTCTTATGGTGTCAAGTTCAAAAATTACAAGCTTCACATTCCAAATCACGTTTGCGCCTGTCACAGCTCAGGGTGTAAACTGAACAGGCCACCCAAGAACTCTGAAGGCAGAAGGAGAACTTGCAACCTATTAGTGTGTTTGAGAAACATCCAATTCGTCTCT
Organism: Gryllus longicercus; assembly: GCA_038098605.1. Classification (NCBI taxonomy): domain Eukaryota; kingdom Metazoa; phylum Arthropoda; class Insecta; order Orthoptera; family Gryllidae; genus Gryllus; species Gryllus longicercus. The sequence continues at coordinate 1,055,468 of JAZDUA010000381.1, forward strand.
TACACCATCTTACGCCCCATTTCCGTACTATCTCCCAAAACAATTATACTCTTGAATTTTCAAGAGTCATATTTTCGAAAGAACACCAATGTTCAATTGTGTCGCATTCATCAAAGTTCCAAATACACAACTAAGGGTGCATCATTCTGATTGGAATGAACGTGGTTTGTTAAAACGTTGTCTTACGACAATCATTGTTTACTATTAACAGGGACATGTATAATTCCATGTAGCTTCACTATGCGCACGTTTAATTAAATTCACCTTTTGCTAGTTGTGGTAGGATTAGAGCCTGGGGTTTGGCTTATTATTTCCTTATAAATACTAATAACTCAATTGTGCAATGCAATTACCAATGGATTTTTTATACCTCGGAAACTAGAATGTCTACTTTCAAATTTAACTTGATTCGTTGGTACATTTATTTATCATTCAAGTATGAGCGTTGGGGCTGAAGTCATGGCAACTATTTTTTCTAAAATAAATGTTATCAGATAGCACAATTTCGTTTGCAGCGTGAAAGATATGCTGCAGTAGGGTGTGTTCACATCAGCAAATGGCTGTGCGAGTGTATCTATTTGCACAGAGAGCAACGTGAAATTAGTTGTCCGACTACGGACGTGCGAGATGAACGTAACATGTTTCGAGCAGCGCTCGCTCTCCAAGTCCGCAGTTCTGCATGGGACAAATGAGCTAGGATGTCACAGGGACTAGGTGAAGTTCTTGGGCACGTCCCTCCCGCCAGTCGCGAGATGCGCAGGAGAGTCTGCGGGGACGCGAACCAGTGATGAGCAACGCACGTGACGACGTGTGTGTGTGCGGAGCGATGTGGCACGTTCAGTAAACGATGATCCGCGTAATGGGGCCTTTAGAACGGGCCTTTAGAATCATTTAGAATGTTATGAACTCGTGAATGCTAAAATGCTTTGGAACATGAAACCGATACCGTCATTTCAAATACCTCAAAAGATAGGAAGAACACAATTTTGGTGTGCCGTTATTTAATGTCCATGCATTTATTTTTTACTTTGTCGTTTCATGTGTATATTTCACATTTACGCCGTGCTCGTATTCTCGCAAAAAAATGCCCCAACCATGCCATGTCTGATACCCCAACTCCCGTATTTATGTAAAAAGCTAAGGAAGGGATCCCAGAGCTCTAGAAAACGTACTTACATTATATTTCTACCCCGTACGGCACATAGAGTTTTTACTATTCATTGACATAATAAATCAAATAGGAATTCCAGTGTGTAGAAAACAGTGCAAGCTTAAACAACTTCTACGTTGTAGTATCTCTTTCATTACATGATGTGCCTTCAATTTGTTTTCATGATCGAGAATCAGTGTTGTCTACACAACCCAAACTACAGTGGAACCTGAAAGTGAGGATAGGAAGCTATGAGTGACAGCTAACTGAAAGCAAACATAACACGAGGTTGCGTCCGGGCTGTTGGGTTTCGAAACCATAGCTTTCGAGGATCTTCATACTGGAATCTAAAAAATGAGATATTTTGGCACCTTGTATTTCATCCTTCTGGGTTCGACTCTTTTAGGACTATGATTTGATATAATGTTGGAACATCCAGTATTCCGAATTCTCAGACTTGCACCATAGTATTCGCATGATACAGTAGCTCAGCTCCCTACTAAGTGCCTTACGATGAGTTGGTCTGCGACTCCAGCGATCAGCGCGGCGGCAATTACCTTACCATTCGTAATGCAGCATCGTTCTGCTAAATCTGACCAAAAGTGAATGTATTTTCTATATTATAACTAAAACATATGAAATACAAGTATTGAAGGAAAGAAATGATTTAACTCTAATTAGTGTTCTCCACTGAAAGTGAATAGTATAATCAGGAAGAACAAAAAAAAAAATTCTTTACTTTTTATGAAAATATCTAGAAATGTAAGTAATATAGGCAGTAAACAAGGGCATATAGGGGCTAAACATTTCTGTTGAGCTTTTGAACGACTTTCCGTCTTTTTTTCTAGATCTTTAGTAAAAAAAAAGTTTTCTTTCCGTTATTATTGCTGCAGTTAATTGTAGAACAGTAGGTCCCTTTCGATACACACATTGTTTTTAATATGCCAAATGGAAAAGTATAATTAAGCCGGGGCTTATCAAATATGTCTCAGTACAATATGTCTCAGTACATGTCAAATGTAAGGTTAAAACGTTGGTTCGATGTAATTTTACGTGTTATTTAATGGCTTACCCTTGAAATCCTAGGAATTTATAACCACGAGTTCATTCACAACACGAACTATTTATAAAGCTTTCAAATAGCTCTTGATAAACGCAATTCTGTAAACAAATCCATGTACGTCAGTATCAGCTTTCCATAGTTTTACTTTGCCTCCACCAGGATCGCTAGCTGTATGCGCGCGCATCCCTAACTCGCCAAATAAAATGGGTTGAGCTGCGCTATTGAAAAATATGCATATTGTGCTGGCACTATCTCGAATCTAAAAATATTTTTCTTCATACAGATATCGAGGAAAAGGGGGAGCTGCATTCACGAGCTAGAGTTTTCGTGCGAGTACGCGGGTGTGCTATTTGCATTGTGGCAACCGAGTTCTTTCTTTTTGCAGTCCATCCGTCTGCCGCCGCGAACTCCTGCTGCCCGAGGCACGTTCTCAATTGACGTGTTCCCTTCTTTATTGAACGCAGCCTCTCCATTGCTTGGAGCCCGGCAGGTGTTCCCCACCCGAGCCAACAGCCCCGTCCCCGCCTCCATCCACCCATCCCCGCCCATGCCTTGACCCCTTCCTCCACTACCCCACCTTTGTCGTCGCCCCCGCCTCCGCTCCCGCCCTGCCCCCGCCACCTCCTGCGCCGCCTCCGCCCCCGCCTCCACCCGCGCCTCTGCCCCCGCCTCCGCACTCGCGGCCAAAAGAAGCCCCAGCGGCGAACGCGGCGTGGGTGGGGTGGGTGGGCGCGGGGATGGACGTCTTGCTGTGCTTGCAGCGTCGGGGGCGGGGCGGAGGCGGGGGCGGAGGCGAGAGGGAATTGATTTCGGGACCGTTTGTCCGGCGCGGGGGCGGAGGCGGGGCGGGGCGGGGGCAGGGCGGCGCCGGAGGCAGCCACTTGTCCGCTGCTACGTAAACAGATCCGGCGATAAGCGCCTTGTTAGACCTCGTTCGCGCGCTTTCAATTACAGCGCAGGCGAGCGGCCGGCTGGCCGGGTGCGGGGGAGGGGGCGGGGGGGGGAGCCACGAGCAGCTGGGGGATCAGGTGGGAGGTGGCCGAGAAGAGAAACGCCGGAGGCCGGAACAGGAGAGAAGGACGTACAGCGGGAAAAAGGGCGGAACGCACGGAGAGTCCCCAGGAATCTATATTACTAATTCCCTCCGCGCGGAGAAATTGAATGAAAACTAAGCAGTCTGCGGCCGTGCGAGAGGTGTTTACCGTTTCTTGGGATACCCAGAAACTCGGGGGAAATTAAAAAAAATTAATTATTGACTGGAAAATAAAAATATTTGATTACGTTCTTCATCCCATTCTCATACTGCACGCACCAATTTAATTGTCATACTCAGGGCTATTTGATAGCTAGGTCGAGTTCAGCTCTCTGGAAGAGAATTCCCGCGGCCGGTTGCTCTGATTGGGAGTTTTTCATGGCGTCTCCGATCAATACCACGATCTACAATCATTACTTCCAAGAGGATCCCGGGCCAAACGGGCGATTGAACGCGCGCAATCTATCCTTACCGTTTCTTGACATATCCTCCCCCCTTACTTCCACACACTTGCACTTACATCCATTGGACGACCACACGCTGAGTCTGGCCAGTCGGGAGCTTGGAGTTCCGGATGCGGTGAGGTGCCTGGAGGAGGAAAGACCCCGCCAGTCGTCCTATTGATTAGTAATCCCCGGCACGTCAACAGAAAAGGGTAAGTATAGTGGATGTTTTATTCCGGGAAGTGATCTTCCCCGCTGGGCGGCTAGATCCGGCACTGACACGGCAGCTTGCGTGGGTTTCGCCTCCAGCCTAGCGGGTGATTTCGACCTAGCATTTTTGAAAATCCTGTCGCCTTTGGGATTCGACCCCAGGACTTGGCGCTGCAATGACATCCACCGGACTGTTATACCCAAGCTCGCGGGTTCAAACCCGATCGAAGCCGTGGATTTTTAGGGCGACAAAATCCTTCGTACGCCTTCCTTCGGAGGGGAAGTAAAGCCGGCTGTCCCATGTTAGTAGATTTACTTGCATGTAAAAGATCCTCAAGCCTAAATGACGCCTCTGAGCTAAATTCAAATCGCCTGTTTCTCGCCCAAGAAATACCTCCTTTCTCTGCTAGATGAAAGGAGCGTAGCGAAATTTGCGTGGTCAGACGGAAGAGCGGGCCTGATGGCCCGAGTCTCGCCACGTAAAATAAGGCAAATTCAATTCAATGAGCCATCTAAGCCGGTTCCGCTAGGTGACGTATTGTTCGGAGTCGGATCTTGTCATCCATTAGGGGAGGAATAATACATTTTCTACCGATAAAACATTCATTACACTTACGAGACTAATGACAGTAGCAGATGACGTGCCGGGAAACATCAGTCAATAACACAGCTTTACTGCTTACGTCTCAGCTGGCGTCATGCGAGAAGACGAAGGCTCCAAGGAAGAGGCCTCCCGCCATTCAATATTTGATATTCACAAGTTGGATTACGGAACAGCGTTATGGCATATTCTTGATATCTTAACAACGATTATGCTGAAGTTACATAGTTCTATGTTACTGCGGTATTTCTGAAGTCTGTGTTCGTTAAAATGTTTAATACATTGTAGTGTTATAGTAGAGTGTTTGTTGTTCTTGTGCAATGTGCTTGCTAGTATTTTGAAAATCATTTTGGGGGGCATTTTTGCTTCTTTAGGTCATTGTTTGGGGGGAAAGTTGCTTCTTTAGGCCATTAGTAAGTTGTACAAGAGTTGGCAACAAATGTATCAAGCTCCTTGAATGACGATGACATCTGATTATCAACGACAATTTCGCATGATCGACAGTTCTAAAAATAATACGGAGGTGATCACTTCGCCTGTCCCCAAACTGCATCTCTGTTGAAAGTTTCTTGTCGAAAATAATAAAATACCTCTCCTGTATCGCATAAAAGAAATTATTAACTTTCACCCACTGTAAACTTTTTAAAACGTATATTTCCGACAACTAGCTTATCACTTATAAACAACTGGCAATATTTCATGGCGAGCTGTTACTCGATTCATGTAGATATTTCAATTGTACTTTTCTTTGACTTATATTTTTTATCTTTTAAGTTTGTCTCAAGCAAATTTTTGAGTTATATAAAACAGGTTATAAATACAATAAGTGAAACAAAACGTCACCTATCTCCAAATTTGACTAGTGTGTTGTATTTACAACCTATTGTTGTGAAGGCGCATCTTGTTAGGTTGTAATAATACAACGTGAGGCACGTGTCACATACGTTGACGGTAACATGATAGTACTAATGTTGACACTAACATGACGGTACTAACTTTGACGCATTATGTAGAACGCACTAGTGTCCAAATACATAGAAAAATATTATTTTAACTCAAATTAATAAACCAATTGATATAATTTATCAAATACAAAATGTTTACTACATTTTGATATATAAAATATTTGCTAAATTTGATATATTTTGTTTATATCTGCTTTCCAAGAAAGTTAGTAAAATTTAATTCAGCAACATCTACATGGAATTAATTTGTGATTATTATGGATACAAAGGAAATCAGGAAAAGCACCATTTACTCCGACTTCCATTTGCACCTTTATTTTTTGTTATTGCCCAACTGCCAGCACAAAAATTTAGAATGTTTTTCTCACTTCTTTTTCTTTTTCAGAACTTTTTGAGTGGTTACTTACATTTTCGGAGAATAGTTTAAGATGCAACAGGACAGTGTATCGCTTGCTCACCTGAAAAGAAAGAGAATAATTTATAGCAAATAAATCAGGAAACACAAGCACTATTTAACTAGATTAATTGCTTTTAAGAGTTTTAATGTGAATAAAGTTTGCAACATATTACAGTGAGTAGAGAAGCGTCCATCTCTAAGCACATCTTGGCCTCCTGAATTGTTGGCGGCCTGTTGCTTAACGCGGCCATAAACGAGTCACTGAGACCCGGTGTTTTGGCAGCAAACAATTGTAGTCCGCGCGATTAGCACCGCGTCCCTCGACGGCCTCCGAACGACCCGCGCGCGCCGACCATTCCGACGCGTAGGCACCGTGCCCGGAGGCGCTTCGTCTCCGCCTCCGCCTTCGCCGCCGCCTCCGCCGCCGCCTCCGCCTCCGCCTCCGCCGCCGCCTCCGCCTCCGCCTCCGCCTCCGCCTCCGCCTCCGCCTCCGCCTCCGCCTGCGCCTCCGCCTCCGCCTCCTCCGCCGCCGCCGCCTCCGCCTCCGCTTCCACCTCCGCCTCCGCCCCCGCCTCCGCCTCCGCCCCGCCTCCGCCTTCGCCGCCGCCTCCGCCTCCGCCGCCTCCGCCGCCTCCACCCCGCCTCCGCCGCCGCCGCTGCCGCCGCCTCCGCCTCCGCCGCCGCCTCCGCCTCCGCCGCTGCCCCCGCCTCCGCCCTCCGCCCCCGCCTCCGCCTCCGCCTCCCCTTCCGCCTCCGCCTCCGCCTCCGCCTCCGCCTCCGCCTCCGCCTCCGCCTCTGCCTCTGCCTCTGCCTCTGCCTCTGCCTCTGCCTCTGCCTCTGCCTCTGCCTCTGCCTCTGCCTCTGCCTCTGCCTCTGCCTCTGCCTTGCCTCTGCCTCTGCCTCTGCCTCTGCCTCTGCCTCTGCCTCTGCCTCTGCCTCTGCCTCTGCCTCTGCCTCTGCCTCTGCCTCTGCCTCTGCCTCTGCCTCTGCCTCTGCCTCTGCCTCTGCCTCTGCCTCTGCCTCTGCCTCTGCCTCTGCCTCTGCCTCTGCCTCTGCCTCTGCCTCTGCCTCTGCCTCTGCCTCTGCCTCTGCCTCTGCCTCTGCCTCTGCCTCTGCCTCTGCCTCTGCCTCTGCCTCTGCCTCTGCCTCTGCCTCTGCCTCTGCCTCTGCCTCTGCCTCTGCCTCTGCCTCTGCCTCTGCCTCTGCCTCTGCCTCCGCCTCCGCCTCTGCCTCTGCCTCTGCCTCTGCCTCTGCCTCTGCCTCTGCCTCTGCCTCTGCCTCTGCCTCTGCCTCTGCCTCTGCCTCTGCCTCTGCCTCTGCCTCTGCCTCTGCCTCTGCCTCTGCCTCTGCCTCTGCCTCCGCCTCCGCCTCCGCCTCCGCCTCCGCCCCCGCCTCCGCCTCCGCCTCCGCCTCCGCCTTCGCCGCCGCCTCCGCCTTCGCCGCCGCCTCCGCCGCCTCCGCCTCCGCCTCCGCTACCGCTCCGACTCCGACTCCGACTCCGCTTCCGACTCCGCTGCCACCGCCTCCGCCTCCACCTCCGCCGCCTCCGCTTCCGCCACCGTCTCCGCCTCCGTCTCCGAGTCCGCCGCCGCCGCCGCCGCCGCTGCCTCCGCATCCATCTCCGCCACCGCCTCCGCCTGCTGGCAGCGCCGCCCACTTCGTGTGGACACCGGCGACGCCATCGCGGACTCAATGAAGGCGTTTAAAAGGGGCATGAGGTGATGCCACGCGAATTTGGAATGCTAGTTCGTAAAAATCGCTATCTCCACTCCACCTAAGTAAAATTTCTCCCATGTTTTCGTACACAGTGCAATTACGTATGTCTAAGCAAGTTTTCTCATTGTTGAATTGGCGATAACGGGAAGTATTCCACGAAAGTGTTCTCACGGAATGTGACTTTGGATGAAAAGTGATAGTATAAGGGAAGGAGTCTAACAAACTTGGAAAGGTAAGGTCGTTACGGATAGTCGAACTCGGAACCACAGAAGCGAACGATAATGCGACGAAACCAAAGCTCAAATTCGAGTCTTCATTGTTCTGTTATTAACGGGTGCCTGACACTTATTTATACATCTACTAAAAGTAGAATTTCGTCATAAAATATAATTAAAACGTTTTGTATCCTTTATACGCCTTGTCACTGTCAGTATTCCTTTAAATTAATATTAATGCTCTCTCCCATACACGATCGACCAGGAAGTATTATCCGGAATTCATCAATGTACATCCTCATGCAAAGTTTGGTAATTTTTAATATTCGATTCTAATACATTTTCAATAGTATGAACAACATATCCCTTATAAATATTTTAATATTAATATTAAAATAAAATTTAATGTAGAATTTTTTAATAGCCTTGTGAATAAAAATATGCAGTATCATCTCTTGCGTTTTGGAAAATAGTTGAAAACAGACTACTATTGTATTTTTTTTTGTCTCTTGACTGTATTGTAGGTTTCTTGACTATATTGATGAGAGGAAATCCCAGATGCCCAAAACTACAATATTGTCAAGAAACAAAAAATTTACAATAATTTTGTTTGTTTATAATTATAAGTGTTTACAATTATTACAAAAATTTAGTGTTTGTTTTGAATGATCATCCGAAATAAGAAGGGACATTCTATGTTTATAATATTAATATTACATATTTTTAACCTGTAAATAAAAGTCATTTTATTTCATAGCTTCTTGCCCTTATCAATCTTAATTCATTGACTAATACTCCAATTTTTCAGAAAAATATTTCTATGTATGAACACTGAAAGTAGTTTGCTGTAAACGATCAGTATCGTCAGGTTTAGAAGAAATCCACAGAAATATTAGAATAATAATTTCCATCAATAACGACAGAATGGAATTTGTAAAGAAGTACGACAAAGATACTTTCGTATATGTTGCATATATTTTTTCAGTACAAATTCATGAACACTTATAAACACTCTAGGTTTCAGGCGTAATATGGAGATGGCAGCTATGTTCATTCATGTGGCTCAGTCTTTACTGTGCAGAACATAAGCAATATAATTGAATTGAATTAATGTCTTATTTTACGTGGCGAGACTCAAGAACATGAGGCCCGCTCTTCCGTCTGACCACGCAAATTTCGCTGACCACGCTCCTTTCACCAACTAGCATTGAAAGGAGGTTTTTCTTACCCGACGAAATCTCTAAGCTCGACAAGCTCTAAGCTCCCGACCGGTCTCCTGGCATGTATGGTAGTGCAGTGCATATTAGTGAGTGTCGACGGCGATTTGAATTGAGCTCAGAGGCTTCCGGTACGGGTACTGTTAAGTGACAATTTCCAATGAGTACATAGTGAAGATAAATAGAAGTTCCCATGCATCAGTTCTGAGAAGACTTCTAAAAAGGACCAGCGAAGAACTCAAAAGCTACGTTGGTGACGAGCACAATTAGAAATGCGCTTAATTTTAGGCCACATAATTCACTAACGCAGAAGTCGTGGGAGACCGTCCAAATTTCCAGGCGTTGCCTTCTGGGGACTCCACGAATCTCGGCGCCGCCGTCGCCGTCGCCGTCGCCGGCCGGGCCTCCAGCGCCGCCGCCTTGGCAGCGGCCCGGGCCGAATTTGTCACGAAACGGTGGAAAACAAAGCGGCGTCCATGACGGATGGGCCGGCGCTGGGGCTCGCCGCCCTCGATAAAGCGCTTACGGTCGCCAGCGGCGGCGGCGGCGGCGGCGGCGGCGGTGGAGGCGGTTCTGGCGGCGTGGGGCGTGGCGGAGGAGGGGGGCGACGCACAGCGCCGCTTTGAGCGCGCGCACCCGTAATTGGCGTCGGCACCACCGGCGTCGACGCCTCCGCCAGTCTCCCCCACCCCCACCCCCAACAGGCGCCGTCGCTATCACCACTGCGCACCGCGATGGCGCAGTGGCAACATCCTTCGCTGTCTTTGACCGGCACGTCCTATGTTGGCGGGTTTTGGATGGGAGCTACGTAGATAGGTCGAAATCACCTGCTCTCTGAGCAGAATTCCAACGAAGGACTCCTCTGATTCGTTGTGTTCCGGGTTTTTTCCGATTAAAATGAAGTCGATGCTGGAGCAGATCTTTAACAAACGGGCCACGAATCACGTACGGTCGTCCCTCCGCCATCGTTGTCCCCTCCCCCTCCCCTTTCACAAACGAACGCACACACAGTCATTCACTACTCTCCTTCACTCTGTGAGGAGGCGAGTACTTTTTCCGGCTGCAGCGTTGTAATACTGGGGGGAGAGACTTGGAGCGTGAAACTCACACGCCGACGTTTTGGTCAGCTCCGGAACTCCTGTTCTTGCAGGAGAGGAACACTGGCACCTCCCGTCTATAAAATGTACTACACACGGCCAAGAGGAGTCCATTCCCCTGTTACCCGTGCCATTGCCCATCTTCATTCAAATCACACCATGCACCATTCCTCTCAGGTTTGGCCGAAAAGACGTGGTGCTCAGGATCATTTTAATGTTGGCAGCGATCCTTGGGAAGAAGTAAGACCTCCACGGCTACCATCACGGTCGAAATGTCGAATGTATGGAAGACAATGCAAGCGGGTTTGTTTTAAGTTCCCCCATTGCGCCAGCTTCTCAGTTTCCGTTACATCTCCACATCTATCGAATCAACTTTATTTATTACTATCATTATCTGTCATCATGGGTATGGCCAAACACACGAGATGCTGAGGATCATAATAAATAAGCTCCATGATGTGTTATAGCCTTACCCCATGTGATCGGGAGAGGTGGAGCACATCAACTGATTGAATTGAATTGAATAGAATTTGCCTTACTTTACGTGGCGAGACTCGGGCCATCAGGCCCGCTCTTCCGTCTGACCACGCAAATTTCGCTACGCTCCTATCAACTAGCAGAGAAAGGAGGTATTTCTTGGGCGAGAAACAGGCGATTTGAATTAGCTCAGAGGCGTCATTTAGGCTTGATCTTTTACATGCAAGTAAATCTAACATGGGACAGCCGGCTTTACTTTCCCTCCGAAGGCGTACGAAGGATTTTTTCGCACTTATCCATGGCTTCGATCGGGTTTGAACCCGCGATCTTCGGTATAACAGTCCGGTACGCTAATCGTCACACCATCGCCGCCGCAGACACCATCGCCGCCACTGATGTCATTGCAATGCCTCTGACCAGGAGGTCCTAGGTTCGAGTCCAACGATGGCAGGATTTACGACACTGGCTCGAAGCTAGATCGAATTCAGTCGCCCCCTAGAGGAGAATTCTTGCTCGGCTGCTCTGATCGGTAGTTTTCTGTGGTTTTTGCGATCAACACCAGGCGAATGTCGGAGCAATACCCTAACGGGCTACGGACCGCGAGCTATCTTTCCTTCCTCTTCCTTGTCTTATCCTTGCCCCTTACACACACACACACACACACCACACACACACCACACACACACACACACACACACACTAATATGCACTGCACTACCATACATGCCGGGAGACCGGTCGGAAGGTTAGAGCTTGTCCCGCGTGGGGTGGGCTGCCGCTGGTGGGAGATACCTGGTTGAGGGAAACCTCGCTAGCCGACGGTAGATCGGCGCCGGATCTTACCATCCAGTGCGGGAAAGATCACGACCACGTCCCGAGGAAATAACACCCGGAATCACTGACAACCAACCAACCTACCGTGGGGCCGTGTGATTCCGAGCGCCTATCTAGACTTCCTTAATGATCTATATTCTTAAACCATCCAGCAATTCCATATGGCATTTCACTCTTATTTTTATCATTAGGACGTCTTTAAAATTTAAAATTGTTTTTGAATTCAATGAATCAATGTATTACGGTAATATGAATGTTTCTCTTCTCAATGAATGGTTTGCAATAATATTGTGTGATGATTACATCAAATGTTTTAATAATCTCTTCGAAGAAATGTCGAGCTTAAAGATGAATATCAGAAATCGCTTCTGTAGGTTACACGACTCGTCAGATCTACTCTAGACATTGCTGACAATATGTGAATTTATAAAGAAAAAATATCAATTGTAGTCTCAAATGAGCTCTTGGAACTCACATTTCCACGATCTCCTATAGAGTTTTGGTTCTCATAAAGAATAGGAAAACGGCACAGAACCCGATGTCTAATAACACTGAAACCTTGTATCATACATTAAATTTAATGAAAATCGGGGAGGAAAAAAAGAAAATATTAATCTTGGCGAAATAACGAGCTCATCACCTGTGTATCCACGCATCGCAGTCGATACTACTTCCCCAAGTGCGCAGCCATTCAGATGACGCATGTTGAGAAGGGGCTCTGCCATGCGTTGAAATCTAAGAGCTAGAGTTGGCTCACGTCTTGAACACCACAATTCTTCCAACATATATCTGTGTGAGGCAACATTGTAGACGCTCGCACTTTTCAACGAAAAAAGGCGGTAGTATTCTCCCCCCTTTTCTTGTTTTAGAACGTTATTTCAGAGACACTGTATATACGGTCCATTCAAGAGAAACAAGTATTTCGAAGACAGTGTTATTTTATATTTATATAATTTATTATCAGGCGGCGATTGTGTAACGGTTAGAATATCCGGTTGTTCGCGGGTACAAACCCGATCGAAGCCATGGATTTTTAATGGGGAATAAATCTTTAGTACACCATCTTTCAAAGGGCGTTCTGAGGGAAAATAAAGCCGGCTGTCCCATGCTAGTAGATTTACGGCATGCCTAAAGCCTAAGCCTAAAAGAAGCCTCTGAGCTCAATTCAAATCGCCTGTTTCGTCGCGCAAGAAAAACCTCCTTTCAGTGCTAGTTGGTGAAAGGAGCGTGGTCAGCGAAATTTGCGTGGTCGGGCCTCATGTTCTTGAGTCTCGCCACGTAAAATAAGACATTAATTCAATTCAATTATTTTGCTTATGTTCTACTTGAAATTGCTAGCGTGATTTATTATGCCTTGCTAACAGAATGTTCTAATTATAACATCTGTAGAAACGTTTACTTGTGCTTTATATAATTATATAGAGAAATATGGCCTTTCTTAAATTCCGCGGTGGTAGCAGATATCTTGTGGTAATTCATAATCTGATAAAGGATATAATCGTCCACTATAGTGTATAATAATTTTATTAATTATTACATTCCCAGAATTAACTTTCGGGAAAACAATTTTCCCACTCTCAGTGAGTCTCGTATTTCATCTTATTTGTTAATTTTTTTCACATAAATTCTCTGTATTTCTTTTTGCTCCCTTTATGTTAATTTTTCAATTTTCTCCTCCTTGCTAGAGACTTATGGAGGATGGGAAATGTGCTTTCCCGAAAGTTAACTCTGTGAATGTAATAATTAATTAAATAATTTAAACTTAATTTTATACTTTATTGTGGGCGATTATTTCCTCTTATCACATTATGGCCTGTCTTCAGGATAAGTACTCAATAACTTCTACTATAAAATAAAGAAAAATATTGATATTTCTTGAACATTTGTTTTTTTATTCTTGAAGAACACACATATTGCGACGTATCAGGAATTTGATTTGTACTGCCAACATCAGGCTTGATTTTCTTTATATACGAGGAATACAACGTATTCAGATCAGCAGCACCATTCATTCAGATCATTCAGCTCCAGATGTTTCTTTCTTTTGTGATGCTTTTTTTGGCAGTTCTGTGATACATTTATTATACCAAAAAATTAAAATTCAAGCCTGATGATGAGATTAAAAATCCAACTCCCCTAACATTGCAAATCGTGTGTTCTTCAATAATAAAAAAATCAAGTAATATCAATCATTTTTTTCATTTTAACCTAACGGTTATTGACTGTCTCTCCTTAATAAGAGCAACATTTCTCTATATAACAATCATAATTTGTGTAACGTCACGAATATTGCAATGATTTCTGCATCGTCACGAATGTGGTCCTAGCAGCAGTGTCACCGAGGCAACATTCTCATCGTGTGAATGCACGGGTGTCGTGCCTTAGTTGCCCTCGACTCGTTGCGACCTTTGGGGGCGAAGGAGGGGCCGGGGTGGGAGGGGGCGCGACGGAGGTGGCCGGCTGTCAGCGCGGGCGGGCGGAGTGCGGCGGGGAGTGGCGGGGGCCCGGGAAAGGCGCAGCGGGCCGGCCCGAGGAGCGGGGCAGCGGACTATGGGAGGAATGCAAAACAGAGGCCCTTGCGCCAGGCGGCCCAGCGGCGAAGAAATAGAGATGTCTTGTTTGCCGCGCGCGTGCAAGGGGAGGGCGAGCAGTCGGCGGCGAGACGCGCCGCAAAAAGAGAGACGAAGAGCAAGGGCGGACGGAGGCATCGCGTGATTGCCAGCGCTCCACGTCGTCGGCATCGGGGAGAAGCCGGCCGTCCTTTTACTATCAACTTTGCTTTCACATACGTCAACTTCCTTGAAGTTTATTTAAATTTGACATCACGCAATTCATTCAAAATATTGATTATTCCTGTGAAAATGAAACAAAACTGTTCATTAGCTCGCCATTTTTATAGGAAAGCCAACGTTGATCATAGGCGTAGATGTAGAATAGTACGTGGGACGATACCAATAACAAACGGTAGCAAAAATGTTTTAAATGTAGCTATAGAGACCTTGACTAATGCAAACTAATTTGGGAATAAATTAAATCCGTTCTATTAAGGTTATACTATGTTGAATGATTTTTAGGCGTATATATTGTCCAATTGTCGACACTATCACTTATGATTAATAATCCGGTTTCTAATAATAAAAGCATATAAGCTAATAATAAACGATAAAAAAAGTTACTCATTGCTTAAACTAAAGTGGAGAGAAACTATGCTATATCGTTAACATAATTTCCATTGGTTTCCGTCTTTTAATTGATGAAAATACTAATAATTAATAAAATGAGTGTCAATAATCGTTACAAACTGCATGTGATAGTAGGGGAGATGTACGAATACTGCTTAATACTCTCCTTAGAAAGAGCGGAAACGCCCTAGCATTTTCTTCTTTGACTATCGAGGATTTAAACAAAAAGTTCACCCAGGGGTCGAATTTAACCAATGAGAAAAATCATAAGTTCATAACAATTAAAGGGAAACGAACAATGTATGTCATGATATTTTTTTAACTTGAAAATATTGAAAATATTTCCCACCTAGGATTCACTGTTTTGCTCAGAATATAGGGATTTTATGTTTGGGAAAGGTATTACCTTTAAGTTCTTGGATGTGACAAAGGACCATGTATAATTCTGAGAATAGTTCAAGTCTTACAGATCATGAATTTTGTAGACCAAGATTCTGCATGAGAGGAGAAATTTCTCATATCGACATATGAAATAGAGAGGCTCTTAGCAACCCCCAATGAAAACTTGACATTACACTCTTCTGCGACGTAAATTTGGAAAATCATCGGGGGAAGTAGTCCTGCCAGGGATTGTTCCCAGTTTGCTAATTTAAAAAAGAAATATAACCTGTGCCTTAATGGTTATATTTGAAACATTTCAGCATAATACTTTTTAAATTTTTTATTATTTAATATTTAATATTTTGAATTAAAAATAAATTGTTTTTATAAATTTTCTTTAATTTCTGTTTTCAAAGCACATTAATGCCATTTGACGGATAAGAATTATTTTCAAAGAATGAGTGGACTAATATACATGAGCAAGATTTACCCTAAGTAATTTTCTTATGACTTCTCATGTTGTTCAATTGACTTCGGACGCATTATGCATTCTCCAAACGTTCTTCTTCGTCTGGGGATATCCTTCCAAGTTCTTATTTAAATGTGCTTAGTGATAGTTTTTTAAGGCATTAAACATTTTAGCGTCATCAAGTGAACGATGAGAGTGAGAACTATAACAGGTCTGCATTCAGTTCTTCACCTGCTGAACCTTTTGCATTCAGATAAGCACGACAGCGCTTACCAGGAGCACTCCAAAGCGGCGGCGATGGTGTAACGGTTAGCGTACCGGACTGTCGTACCCAAGTTCGCGTTCAAACCCGATGGAAGCCGTGGATTTTTAAGGGCGAAAAAATCCTTCGTACGCCTTCCTACGGAGGGGAAGTAAAGCCGGCTGTCCCATGTTAGTAGATTTACTTGCATGTAAAAGATCCTCAAGCCTAAATGACGCCTCTGAGCTAAATTCAAACCGCCTGTTTCTCGCCCAAGAAATACCTCCTTCCTCTGCTAGTTGGTGAAAGCAGCGTAGCGAAATTTGCGTGGTAAGACGGAAGAGCGGGCCTGATGGCCCGAGTCTCGCCACGTAAAATAAGGCAAATTCAATTCAATTCACTTCACTTTTGCAGGAGAACACCGTGCGCCACGTTTTCTCTAGGCGTCGAAGGCAGAAGCGGAACTTGACAAGACGCGTCATCTGCGTAAAAAGTAAGCCTCTCGATAGACGTTAAATAGAGGTCATCCTACCCTGGTTGGCTGCATTCAGAAACGTTTGCACTTCTGGCCGCACGTATGCAGTGAAATATTGATGATAAATGCAAGAGAGGAGGAGTATCGAAGAATGCTACTTCAGAGCGAGTTTAAAATTGTTTTCGCGTCACTTCCAACCCCGCTTTGTATAAAACTAGTTCAAAATAAATAACCCTATAACTGTCGGTTCAAAAATTATACAATTTCCCTCAAACATCTCGGGAAATATTGTATTTGGTAAGTCAATTCAGTAGAAGAAAATTAGCGAAGATTTTTGTCCCATCTTGTTTTTTAAATAACTGCCATTGACACCCCTCCTCCTTCGCCTCCCGCTCTTCTTCACCGTCCGTTCCTTCTCTTGCTCCTCCCCTCTTGTTTCCCCTGTTCTCTTTTCCATCTCTTCTTCTTCTTCTCTTTCTCCCGTTTTTTCATCTCTTCCACCCTCATCCTTTTCCCCACTCCTCATACACACACACACATCTCTGATAGATTGTTTGATTGGTGTTTCCGGGCGCATCAACTGCTAAAGTCTTTAGTCCCGTAAGTGTGGTGCAAATCTTCATCACGGGAGACGGCGGTGCTCTTCCGCTGGCTAGACCCGGCGCCGAACTACACGCCCGTTAGCGGGGATTTCCCCTACCAGATGTCTCCCACCACGGGGCATCGACCCAGCGGGGACGACCTCTAAGCTCCTGATAGGACTCCCGACATAAGTGGTAGTGTAGTGCACGTGAGTGTACGGTATGTGTAAGTGAGGGGTGAGGATGAAACAGGGAAGAGTGAGGAAAGATTGCGATCGGGCCGCGGCCCATTTGGTAGGGTACTGCCCCGGCAGTCACGTGGTATTGATGAAAGAAACCACGAAAAAGAACCGATCAGAGCAGTTGGCCGCAAGAATTCTCCCCCAGACAGCGGCTGAATTCTTCCTTGCTATCTAGCTAGTGTAGAAAATTGAGCCCCTGTCGGGACTCGTGACCTGGTACCTCCCAGCCAGAGGCACTGCAGTGACATCAATTGATGTTTTGAACCACCTAAACCGGTGCGTACATCAGACCAATCGTGTACCCTCATAGAGACATACGACATTGACAGTCACAGCTGTGAAGAAGCAGAATGGAAAGAGTGATTACACGTATCGATGTCTAAAAGCGGTTACACTTCCATGCCCGTTACAATTGAATCATTTTCGGCTCCTGTTGCCAAAAGACTCGGGCAAGGCCTGGGCTGCGGGGGGAGGGGGGCGTCAGGGTGGCGAGGGGGAAGGCGCGCGCCAGGAACGCGCGCTCAATTACGCGTCGGCGGAGCGGAGGTGCGCGCTGCGTCGCGCCGCGTCGCGCCCCGCCATCGCTGTCCAATTAAGAAGCCGCGCGCCTGCGGTGATAAATTCGGACGGAGGCGGCTCGCGGTGACGTAAGCGGAGGCAACCGGCGGCTGGGGGTGGCAGTGGCGGCAGTGGTGTGCCGGTAGTAGAAGTGGTGATTGTGGTTCGGTTTGATTTGATTTTCGTAAGAAAGGTTTAAAAAATGTGTGGGGAGAAGTATATTTGTATGCGTTTTATGCAGCTTCAGAATGTCTACTCAAATTTTTTTATACATATTAAATATATTAAATGATGAACAAACTAGCGAGGTGAGCAACATTTGAAAACTAGAAATGCTTGCTCTGGTGTAAAAGGAAACATTGAATCGGTAAACGCAGTACATACTATTTGATTTTATAGTCGTGCTAACAAAATAGTAACCCACCCCTAGCTCAAAGTTCTACCACAAGTAGCAAAAGGAGAATGAACAAAACGAGCGCATGTGTAGTTACGTTTATGGCTGTGAAAGAGGAGACGGCGGCGGCGGCGGCGGTGACGCAGGCTTCGGGCCGCGCGCTTCTTCGCAGCTGTTTCCCCCATTCCGCTGGTCGGCGATAAACACGGGCGGGGCGGGCGGCTTCGTGGATCCCGTCCCCACCAGACCCCGCCGCTGCCGCCCGGAGAGGAGAGGGAGGGCATTTGCTGCGGTTAGTTGCTATTCAAAATAGCTGACTGCCACAAGTTCACGTATAAATCTAATACCGCAGCATGAATAACGGCCCGATGAAGATACAGTCATTTCAGGTAGTAAAAAAAAAAAGAAATAGGGATTCGGACCAATTTGAGTTTCGGTTCCGCTCCGCGGCCCGAAACCCCGCCGTGCAAATCGGTTCAGTCGCGGCCGCGGACCGGTTTACTCGGAGTTTCGGTCCGGGAAGAAGCGTCTGATCCTAGAATTCTCCACTGTTTCATTGCGGTCCACGCATTTCTTCTGTTCCGCAGAGAAGTCCTGCCATCTGCTGGTTTGAGTTTCCACCCACGCACTGAAATCGTCGGCCCTCATCATTTTTTATATTCTTTTTATGTTATACCTAACATGCAGCACTTCAGAGGCGAATCTAGCGGGGTGCCATGAGGGCAATACCCCTACCACAAAAGGCCTTTCATTTGTTACCTTCCTTAATTTGACAAAATTGATTAAAATATTTATTTATTTTAGAATTATGTAATTACTTTAAAAATTGTACATTATCATGTAGTATACAGAACAAATATTTTTATTATTTAACCAAAATCTATGAACCACCCCCTCACTGATGGACTGAATTTGCTCCTGACACTCATGATGATGGTCCGTGCAAAACGTACCACCGTTCAAAACCCTTATTAAGTTTTTATTTTTATTTTTCATCCAAGGTCGCATCAACATCTAGGTCATTAGCGACTACTATTGGATTTAACGTTATAGTAACTATTAAGATGAAATGATATGGTGATAATAGGGTGTGAAAGAGTGAACACAAATAAAACCATGCCCGAGGCGGGACTGGAACCCGCGATTTCAGTTTGAGATCTCTACGACACTACTGACTTAACGATCTCGGCCATCCGGACGACATTACTAGATTTTGTAAGTGCTACGAAACATCGTTTGTCCTCTTCAATTACTCTCGGACCTTTCCGTTACCTTCCCGTCTGATGTACTTCGCGAATCGCCCGGGCCGCGGAGCCGCCACCGCCGTTGCTTGACGCGGTCGCGACGCTCCGCCCTCTACAACCTGTAGGCGCCTCTCCACCTTCTACGCCACACGCAAAATGGAAGTACTGTCTGTCAAGCTGGTTGAATGTGTACACAAAATCCGAAAACATCGCCTAAGCCAACCGCTTCAGCGAAAACCCGGGACTCTACTGCCGGCAGGGCCTCAACATCTATCTTACCTCAACATCTGGAGATGGAGTTCACAGTGTTTGCAACGTAGTGAATTTGAAGCAGTTTTCCCACAAAAGGACATTGAGTTATGTGCCCCCGCGTAGTGAACCGAAAGAGATCAAAATATTTGTGACACTTGCTTTTGTTCAAAAACTGAAAGTATTTTAACACTAACATGCCGCAAATAATTGTAATATATTACCAAATAGATGAATAATTAACCCGTAAGAATAAAGAAGAATTTCCTTCGATTATTTTGCAACTTCTTGGTTGCACCGTTGCCCCCGTCCCCAATGGGCTTTCTTCTTGCGCCGGAGTGACATTGGGATGCCTCGGGTAAGGGCGCCTTCCCACGGCGCGACCGCGACGCGCTTCCTTCAAGGAGCAGAGCCCTTCCGACGCAGCCACCGCCGGAGCCACGCCCGCACCGCCGCCCGCCGTGGAAGGGGGTGGGGTCTGGAGGGGTAGGTTTCGCCGACCCTCCGGCGACGACGAACAAAGGGACCGGAGCAGGTAGAACGCTGCGGCCGCGGCGCAGTGGGAAGGCTCCCATTTAAAGCTGTGTTCTGCTAGCGGTGGCGCGTGGCCCCTCCTCCGCTTCGCGTAGCTGGAGTTCGGCCACCCGCTGCACGTGGGAAGGCCTCCATTCAAACCAATGCTCTGCTACGCGCCGCGCTGCTGCGAAGCGCGCTGCGGCCGCGCCGTGGGAAGGGGCCCCAAGATGTCGAATGCTGCCAGTGCACCGAAACCGCTACCATTGGCGCGCTGAAGCGACGCGGAGAGACACCCCTGGAGAGACACTCCTGCTCGCGTGCAGTGGGCATAGCCTAAACTACACTGCCAGAAATGCCATTAAATTTAATGTAGATTAATGTATTGAACATGAAACTTCATGTAGCATTGTACAATATTAATTAGATCGCAGAAGAGGTAGATATCTTCTAATAATTAAATATGATAAATTAAAGGTGTTGTCTGGTACCAAAAATTGTTGATACCAGACAACACCTTTAATTTACCATTTTTAATTGTACATTAAAAAGAGCTTGTTATATTTGTACATTAAATTTAATGCATAAGTAAAATCAGTGTAAATTTTATACTGAGTTTTGTGTAGAGTTTCTCTTGTTTCTCCTGCCTCTTACCATTCATCTCATCTATTCATAATCACCAGTCCACCAAGATCATTCATTCCTTCCCTCCAGATGATACCATAAAGATTTGACTCTATAAAGATTGGACTCTTCTATCCTAATGTACGTGTTTACATTAAATTTAATGTGCGTTCATGATAATTACTTAATGTACATTTCAGTACAGTAATAAGGAAATTTATGACAGTGTAATAAAGTGTATTCGGGATGGATTTCGCTGCATTTCACTGTTCTTTCGGGGACTCCGAGTGTGTGTCATTTGCAACGAATAGCATTCACACATGTTCTTGTCGTTTCTTATTAACTTCTCTGTCTTTCGTACTTTCTCTAACCAAGATTTCTTTGGTTCTTAAAATAGATATAGTTTCTGTGTAACCCCGTTGTGGCCGGTTGTTCCCTGAAGTCCACATTTGAAAGGTGTGACCTATCCACACACGGATTCCAAGAACTTTAATTTCTTCTTTCACTTTTCCTCTTGATAATACAAATATCATTGGGTCATACTATGTTCTCCAAGGACTCATGCTTAACACGGTGCTGCGTTAGTGTCGTGAGAGGTGTGAGGCTGTCGTGAGTGTGAAGATCGACACGTGTATTGTACGATATATACGGCTCGGATATACAACGCGCATGCTAACACGTTCCCTTATATTTTTACTACCAACCTTGAAGTTACAAGTGGCATGCAAAGGCAAAAATGCTGCTGAACAAAACCACATGAAATGGTTTTCCAAGAAGTAGCACGCGAACTGTTCAAGAACAACATATAAAATACACTCCAATAATTGCAGATGGCGTTCATGGTTTTGAAATAGTCCCGTGTTACGACAAATATATCCTTGCTTCTTGGAAGAAATCTTGCTTTCAGATGATCCGAAACGAGGTTGTACCTACTCGCGCTCGCCTGCCGCCGTTGAAACAGACACGCAGACACTCGGGCACATGCAAGGAGCAACCTGTCCTCGCCCCCACAATGCGGCCACCGGAGCGCCTCAGACCGGGAGGTCCTAGTGTTTGAATACCGACTGCAGATATTCGACACTTACTACGTAAAACGAGTTCGGCCACTGTCTACAGGAGAATTCTAGAAGCCGGTTGCTTGATCAGTACTATTCTGTGGTTTCTGCCATCCGTATCAGGCCAATGCCGGGGCTGTACTCTAACAAAGGGGATTCGGGCCGCATCCCATTCTTCTTTCCTCTTCCTTATCCTATCCTCTCCCCTTACTCACACATACTCTTACAAGCACTACCCTACCTCACATGACGGGAGATTAGAGTCTGTTCCGGCTGGAGAGGAGCTCTGTTGATGGGAAACCCGCTCCGCCAGCAATTCGAGTGTAGGTCGGCGGCGGATCTCACGTTCCAGTGGGGGAGTAACCCACTACCTTCCCCGATATAACGTTGTCGACAATCACGGGACTTAACCATAGCAAGCGACGCGCCTGCAAACAAATCATTCAATTCAAAAAAATTCCCTTGTTATTGTTGATTCTTTCTTTACAAATCAAAGGGGATTACACGTTGAAATTACATTTATTTCACATGGTTAATAACGTGTTACATCCGTTACGACTTTTCAGAAATTTTTCGTTTCATTTTTAATGTAAAACTGGAAATAATACATATATCTAAGAAATATTTGTATAACGATAAAGTTATTTTACTCTTTTTATACATTTTACGTTCGAGATTCAATTACTAGAGAACGAAGGTAAACGGTACAAAAATGATAGAAATAGGTCATTAGAAGAAACGGAGAGTCATGAAAAGAACAAACAACAAAATTAATGGCGAGAACGTGCAAAGTAATTAAAAATTATAAAAGTTCTCAAAACCTTGTAAAGGAATATACCATAACTGTATAAGTCAATGCCATTCGACCAAAGGTTAAATGCAACGCGTCGACGCTGTAGTATGTACCATTTTTGTTCGTACACCTGATATTTTATAATTCATACTAATTTTTATTATTTGTAATTGTTATACTTAAAAAAAGTAGATGTGCTTCGTGGATGTATTAGAAAGGCAATGCGTGCTCCAAAATGAAATTATTTTGCTGTATAAGGCATAGAAAATGCACAACTAAGTAGACCGCTAAATTGATGCACCATTTCTGTTCGTACGATTGAGTTACGTAATATGAACCTAAGTTTAAAAGGGCACTTTTCAAACTAATTTTCAGCTAATAACGGTGGGTGCAAAATCCTGTAATCGAACTGACCTTGAGTGCTTCACGTTTCATCTGCTTCGAACTTGGTAAGCGGAAAGAACTCGGTTTTTGTGTGGAAGACATCATTATTAACCTTGGCCTGAAAGGCCAATTAACGCCAAGATAGGACAATATGGTCAACGAAAGATAGGACAAATGGTCAACAAAAGCCATTCTGTGCAATATATTGTTAACAAATTTAATTACAGTGGCTCAACGAGGAATTTACTTCGAAGAAGAAAAGATAGGACGCGATGGAAGAGCGCCTTGTGAGGGAAATTAAGGCAAACCCTAAATTAAGTAAACCAAAATTGCGCATTTTGGGGAAACAGAGGACAGGGGAAGATGCGACTCATTTCACCTTCCACCGAATGCTTTATAGCCATGGATACCATGGAAGAATTGCTCGCACGAGGCCATTTGTGAGTAGGAAGAACCGCGCTCTGAGACTTTAGTTTGCAAAAAAGCATCTGAATAAAGATAAAGAATTCTGGAATTCCGTTCTTTGTTCTGATGAAACCAAAATTAATATTTTTGGATCTGATGGTGTCCATAGGGTGCGCAGAAAAATAAATACGCACAATCATGCGGGTAATACTCTGGATACTGTATAACATGTTGGCCGCTCAATCCTGCTTTGGGAATATACATCGAAAGGCGTTAGAAACCTACATTCTATCGATGGCATAATGGGCAAGTCAGTGTACAATAATATTTTAAGAACAAATTTCAAAGTGTAAAAAAATTGGAAATTCCATCTGTTTATGTCTTTCAACAAGACAACGACAGCAAACATACGGCAGCAATTAACAAGAAATGGGTAATTTCGAACGTGCCACACAGTTACACACTCCTGCATTTGAATGCAATCGAACATCTGTGAAACGTATTGAATTAAAAAATAAGAAAACAATATTTTGTCAAAAGAAGGCTTAAAGAAAATTGTTTTAGAAGAGTGGAAGAAAATTAGTGCGAAAGTTTGCCAGAGCCTGGTTAATTCAATGCAGTGAAGATGCCAAGCCGTTATCAAGGTAAAGGGTATTCTACAAAAGATTACATCTTAGTTATTGTATAACTATTTTCCTGAGTATATTACCAGTTATCATGAGTTGTTTCTGTATGATGTTGTATGTATTCTGTTGATGAATGTTTAGGATGTCATTTTATTTTCACAATATTCCTGTACGAACAAAACTGGTACATACCGTACACGCAGTGAGCGAAAAAGGGTGCTGAAACGATGGTGGGTGGGACGGAGAACTCCTATACTTCGGAATAACGACCCCCCCCCCGGTTTCCCATGTTTCAGCGCCTATCCATCGCCTCGACATCATCCATCCAGATGCTATTCAAGTCAAGACGCTGGACGCCAACAAATATTTGTTATTCACGTTGTGTTAAGGGACAACATTTTTTATACTCTTGGTATGTAAAGAATTGTTGTATTGTATATATTATTTGATGTTGCTCGTACCATATTATTTGTGAAGACTGTTTTTGTAAAAAATATTTGATTTATTGCGAAAACTATTTTTTATTTATCTTGAGCAAGGTGCGTGCTACTTCATTTTTATGCGGTTTTATGCTTATTTTGTGCGGTTTTCTTCAGCATATCCTAGTGCTAGAGTGTCCTTGAATGCGAAATTAAGCCACCACGCCCTTCATGTCGTGCAGAAAATCAGTATTTCACTAGATTGGGGATTATGGTGATCTGAGCTCCTGCATTCGGTACTTGATTACAAAACTCTTTTCATAATTTACGATCTGGAAAAATTGTAATTAATTAAAAGATGGCAGACTCGTCAAATTGTTTGGAATTTATTGCGGTCTTACGACTATTTCGTGTATACACTAATAGCATCTCATTTCAATTTTTATGGATACACGCAGACAACAATAAAAAAAACAAACAATATACGGGTTTGAAAATTCAAGGTTTTAATTAAAGACAAACTACAAGCAATACCACAAAGTGTGTCTAGTAAATGTAAGGTACAAGAAACACGTTATGGTAAATAAATAAAACACAATGATTCATTTGACTGAAAGTTAAAAATACAGATGCATGCTTCATGCTCTGCTGGATGAATAACGTATGTTATCATGGGCCTAATTCAAATGCTTATGCATTTATTGAATCAACAGATCTCTTGAACTATATAAGATCACTCCATGCCTGTGTTTTATAGTATACAAATACATTGTGACGTGGCACAGAGCGACCCATACCGCGCTGAGATTTTCATTTTGCTTTCAATAAGTGAAATTCAGTTCATTTACGAATGTATTTGGAAATGCAAACGCAGATCCCGTTTATACACAAGTACAATCGTAACGGGTTCAGTTAAGCATATTACTCACTTGCAAAATGATGAGAACAGAATAATATAAAAAACAAAAAAAACAAAATCACAGTAGTCATCGATCCGGATCATCCCAATCATGTTCTCCACGGGCAAGCTGAATATTGCGCGAAAAGTTCCGACAGTAAAAACATTTCCCGATCAAGAGAAGCAGCCCGCAGCAGCCCGAATTGCCGAGCGGGGTTTCTCCACCCCTCAGCAGGGAGGGGCTGGGACGCACGGGGAATGGCCGCGGAAAAATTGTTCCGCTTCTCAGCCCCTCCCCCTCCTCCTCCTCTCTCCCCTCCCGCCCGAGTGCTCACGCCACTTCCGGCGACTTTAATCTTTGATATTCTTTCCCGATCTCCTTCCCTTCGCTCTTTTGCTGCCTTCGGCCCGTTGGCTCGCTTTCCCGTGCCCTCTCGCGCCGCCACCGCCACCACCGGCGCGCGTTTGTCTCCCCCAGTTGCACTGCCTTCACTGTGGTGCACCGCCCCTAGCCCCCGGCGTCCTCAAATTAATTCTGCATCTGGTGCGAGTCATTTGCAACGCTTCAACGTATTTTGGATACAATGAAGCACGGCCCACACGTGCGTTAAGTTAGTCTTCTCTTAAATCATCAAGAACGGGGACTTGACTGTGAAAAGTGGCAAACACTGCTCTAAAATCGCGAAAGAAGATTGAGCTTTGTTTTCATAACCGTGAAGAGTAGAGACGAGACAAGTATTTTTATACGATAGTAGAAAATAATGTTTGTATAAAGTGAGCGAAATGACTAGCTTGCACGATATTTTTTACTCAACCTTTTGGCCTGGGAATAAATTTCTGTATCTACGTGCAAACAAAAAAATTTAAACAATTGTTGCACTCCAAAGAGGTATTCTATCGATGAAAAAAATTACAACTAACAAGCGTAATTCAATATTTACATGCAATTTTAATGAACTTAATCGAACGTAACATTTACTAGATCGGTGGCAAATTGTTAGTTAGCTTTTAATACTCGATTTGTAAACTTCTCTGTGATTGGTCAAACATTGGTACTATAATGAAATCTGTATCATAACATTATAACTATCTTTATGCAATGAGCTGCAGCTATTTTTTGAGAGAATAATAGAAAGTAGAAAGAAAGAAAGTAAGTAACAGGGAGTATAAAGTATCTGAGACTATGGGCAAGAAGGGCCATCTGTGCTCATTTTCTTGTGTTCTGGAATCCCTACCATAGCTCTCATATTATGTTGATTTATGAATGCCAGTAGCAGCAAGCATTTTTGGCAAGATGTTATTCATAATAAGACGATATTCGCCGTCCTGTAATTAAAACTATTTGTAATGCAAATGATCTACAGACTACTCTTCATATTGTACCTTATCGTACCCTTAATACGATTAATGCCTACCATTAAATACGCCTTTCCATGGCCTATCCAGTTCAGATGACAACTCTATAATGCCATTTATAATGAAAGATAATTCTATGCCACTAAAAATAATTTTAAGAACAATATCTTCTGAATTTTGACACA
Organism: Gryllus longicercus; assembly: GCA_038098605.1. Taxonomy (NCBI): domain Eukaryota; kingdom Metazoa; phylum Arthropoda; class Insecta; order Orthoptera; family Gryllidae; genus Gryllus; species Gryllus longicercus. The sequence goes on from JAZDUA010000381.1 coordinate 1,082,160, forward strand.
TGTACCGTTTTGTCTTTTGAGACAATCAAAGATCATACTTTTCAGAAGAAAGTTTTATTTTTCGTGGAGAATATGCTACCCAAGCATAATCTAATGGTTTTACCCATCTTCATGTGTAAAAAAATATAACTTTTGCAGTCAAATCTGGAATTGAATATCAAATTTTCGGTGAGATTATTTAAAAAGCTACCGTTTAAACACATAAAGTATGCAATATTAAGAAATGAAATGTTCAGACTAAAGAAAATTAAAAAAATAAGTTAAAAATACAGTAAGTACAATTAAAAATAGCTACGTATTCAGTTTTCCGCATGTGGCATTAACACTGGGGCATTTTATTTTCAAACTTTATAATATCAATTGTAGAAGGAAATGTAATGCGTATATTAAATACGTTCATAAAATAATTGCAATTTAAGAAATATTCCGTTTCACTGTTAGAAATGTTCCTCGTGCCATCCACGGCTCTGCGTCTTTTTCTCCGACCGCCTCCTCAGAGCCCGACCCCAAAGAGCTTCCCCTTCGTCGCGTTGGCGGTCGCGCTGCTGGACGGACTGTGTTTTGTGTAAAAATAAGGAGCCGTTCGGAGCGCTTTCGAAGTCAAATCCGTGCGCCAAGTGCGCGGAAGCCGCCGCCGAGGTTGTGGCAGGCGCCGCCCTGCCCCGCTCCCCTCCCTTCCTCTCGCCGGCCGACCGCGGCGGCCTGAAATTACCGCCGGCGATTGTTATTTTGGCGCGGAAGGCGTTGATTCGCGCGGCGTCGCCGCCGGCGGAGGCGGCGTGGCGGCCGACCTCCTAATTCCCGCCTTCCTTTCCCCGCTCGCGCGCCTTTGCCATGTGAAGTCTACCACTAAATTAGCCCTTTGGCGGCCTTTACTGTGCATTAACGAGCATTTTGCCGCCCACTGCCTGGATGAGAATTTCGAAACCGACTGCTGTGATCCAAAGTTACCAAGATTTTCTTTGTTCAGTTCCAGGGGGATGATGGAGCACTGCTTTGCAGCAACGCGCAACAATCCGTACTATCTTATTCGCATTTGCCCGGATGGGGGCTGGGCTCCCCTTCCATAACATTCGCTATTTGGAAACACTGGTCGTACTCTGAATACCTGGATACTATACACCAAATTACAGGTAGTGGCGCTTCAAATACACGAGCTGGAAGAAGAGAAGGACATTGACATCCAATCGGGAGCTTCGTTACGATTTAGTTTCTTGGTATTGGAGTTCCCAATGGATGGCAGAGTCTCCGCCCAGCTCTTGACCATGCATGAAGAGCCACTACTTTTAAATCGAAGTACAGAGGTCTGCATGTACTGCGATTCGTCCGCCAAGCGCTCGCTCGTCTCTCTTTGGAGACCTTGCGCTCGACCGTCGGAAGCAGCCGGTTGGGGCTCCGTGTCCGGCGACCGATCGAGACAGTCGATAGCTCGGTCGGTCGCCAGTCACTGGCCGACTCCCTTACGGGGAACTGTGCGTCGCAAGACTCGCCTACCGCTTCCGAGTAAGTATTGGATGCAATGTTGCATGATCAAAAAGGAATGCTGGACTGTAATTCAAAAAATCGAACATGTTTTCAAGCAAAGTTCCATTTTTCCAAGCAAAAATTATACTTTAGTACAGAAATACCTCCCATCTCAATTGTTGCCATAATTTTTATTCTTCTATGATCTTCAAATAAAGACCCAGTATTAATTGTATTAGTTTATAAATATTGCTCATATTACGATTTGTAAGAAACTTTACTGATATTACGATTGGTATAAAACATATTGTTCTTTTTCCTTCCTTTTTATACGTTTATTTCCCACTATGGTAAGTAAAGTTTCAGCCTTATTAAGTTGTTTCCTCATTTGGAAATATTCTGCTGGCCTATTTACATTCTTTAGATATATTTGCACTTTGTATTTCAATACCGTATAATAATTAAGAAGGTAAAAGCAAAAGACGAGCATTGTTTTAATTTCCATAGTTGTTCTATTCTGTTATTGATTAATTTAATCTGTTTACGGTCGGGGCCGCCCTCTGGAGGCGGTCGAGCGCCCGGCGACGCTCGACTGTTTTACACGTGACCGAGAGGCGGAAGGCGGCCGGTCCAAACATCCGTTAAACAGAGAGCCTTCCGACCAAGCGAGGTCGCTCCTTCCGTGGAGCGTCGGCGCGGAGACTAGTGACACTCAAGTGGTTGCATTCGCCCGAATGCAGAGTTCAACTGGATAGTAGATATAAAACTAATAGGCCTTTGATTTCACGAGAAACAGTGGAGTCCTATTTACGCTGAGATAGGAATAACATGAACTTCTTGGTAGATCTGTAATACTCTGCACCATTAACGCTACATAGTAGATCCATGAATCACGAATCTAACTAACGAAAAGGTTAAATGTCAAGTCTATCAAGTTTCTTTCAAGTATCGAGATTCTAAATTACAGATCATTCACACGTTTTTTCTCCATGCCGTTAAAATATCATTTAATTTGCGTACTATTCGGAATTTCGGATGCTAAGAGAGTAAACTCTAGTTATCGACCAACACTTCATGAAAATTCCCAGAAGTAATTACTGCGTGGTCGTGAATTCAAGAAGACTTTTAACTATTGGTGCTTTTACCTTAATTCAGAAATTACTAGCAGTGTACGAACAGTGGCCGAGAGGCACGGCAGCAGTGTGTCTCTCCTCCCGAGCATCCATTAACAGCAGGCTTAGGCAGGGGTGTGGCGTGGCGTGGCGAGGCGAGGCGTCGTCTTGAGCCCGCAGCTCCTCTTTGCCTCGCTCCCCTCTTGGCAATTAGCGCGGCCTCTACGCTCCCAGGCTACTGCGAGCGAGCAGGATTTGCCCAGGCTGTTCCCGCACTGGGAATTGTGTGAATGGTAAACACGACGGCGAGAAAGCGGTAAGAAGTCTCAATAGGAGGCAAGGTGCGATGCTAGGAAGGGAACACTTGCTCTTGACTGTTCAGTGCTGAGGAACTCGACTGACGAAATGTTTGTCGTGGTTTTCTGCGAGGAAAGAATTTTTAACAGTGTCGCTTCTCACTGGTTTACGGGAGTGGTCCCGGGCTGAAAAATGCTTCGTTACTATAATGCATTCTCATGCCTACTTATGCAGTTGAAAATTTGAAATCAATTTACTAATCGTTTTTTAATGAACTTCTTATATAAATAATGCCATTTCTTCAAATTTGTACAATAATTGTAGCATGTTACACCACAACGCTCAATTGTGTTGACGGTAGTGTAGGTCGCCTCGGCATTCGACTACATTGAAGACATTTGAAAGGACAATGGCAACCACAGAAGAATGCATTTCATTATTTTATTCGTAGGTTGTCTTCTACTCCGAATACGGCTCCCCTTTACAGTTGGTTATCAATATCCTGTAATATTCTCTTTAATTTGAGGTTGAAAGCGTAATAGTATGGAAGAAACTATAGTACGTAGCACGGGCAAAATTTGAGTATTATAATAGTAGTTTCGAAATTCCAGGCTTGTACGGTAATAATTTAATTCCCAGTTTTGTAACTTATATTACTATTGAGATAAAAATGAAACTATTAGACATAAGATTCAGCTCTTCACGACTTTGTAATGAATTCCGTTGATAATGTGATTAGTCATAATTCCCGCAATGTATTGATATCTGTTCTGTTGCACAGCGTACTCTTTTCTTTGTATGTTCTAAACAGTAATACATGAGGGCCTACATCTATCAACTCCTTGTGATAAGACAACTGCCGTGATTGCAGATAACACATGGCAACTCTAGAAAACTGCGCGCAACAATCAGAACAGAAAAACTAGTTGGTTGCACCCATTTACAGACATGTTCCGGAAGAAGTCGAGTACGAATTTGTTCGGGAATGAGAATCTATTCTCTGCATCTCCTTTTATGTGATGAGCCAGCGGAAGGAAGAAAGAATTCAAAGTCAGAGAAAGTTAAGGAAAACTTGAACTCAAAAGTAATGATCACATTCCCCGCTTGAGAAAACACGAACTTAGTTTAATTGAAATATTTTACGCATTCTTGTGTATTTCGAAGAAATCTCCTCGTTCACACAATTTGGCGCGTGAACGCACATCATTCATGCGATTTCTATTCAAGTGACCTTTTAGAGTATTTTCAAAGAATTCACCGTCTCCAATTTTACAGCCTTGCGCAGCACCAATGAAGGGAAATATCTGCGTTCAATGGCCATGAAGGTGTAATGTGAATTTGTTGTAGTCAACAATTTTGTCTAGTAGCTATGATTACGTTATAGTAAGATTTATGTAGATTAATATTTCTGGAAAGGTCGGATATGACTCGGTGTATTTACCTTTTATCATTGTGTTGTCAATTATTATTCACGTGTATGGACTCTGTAAATGCTATTGTATTGTACAGGAAATAATCTCCACAAAAGTTTAAATATTATTTATTAACAATTTTCGCATAAACTCCCTCCAATCTTTGTTTCCTAATTCCAAATCACCTATCCCCTCCATTGAAAAGAGTGGAATTTATCAATTAACCTGTAATAACTGTAATTCATCATATGTAGGCCAAACAGGCAGGAAATTTTCAGTTAGAATTAATGAACATATCAGATGTTGGAAACAAAATTTAGACTCATCTACCTTTGCCAATCATTTGAATCAATTTAATCATTCTTTTGACCCTATGTATAATTTTAAAATTCTTCACCTAGTCAACAAAGGCACTAAAATGAACATTTTGGAGAACTTAGAAATCCTAAAACTTTTCAAAAACACTAATTTTTCTGTCTTGAATGAACAATCTTTGATTAAAAGCAGTCCCATTCTAAATATTTTATTAACTATCCCCTAATCATTCTTTTGAGTAGTCCTTTTTATGACTACCCCTTCCTCTTCCCCCACTCACTTTCCCTTTCATTATTAGGCTTGCTCTTCTACCATTCGAAGAGATGGCTGCCATCTAGTTGGTACCACCATGTTTGATATTTTTGACCATTTGTAACATTCATGGAAGATCCACGTTGCTTGAGCAGTAAGTTATTTTCTTTTCTTTTTTGTATTTATATGATATTTATTTTTCCACTATATCCACTGTACCCCCCCCCCCGTTTTGTGTTCTACTTATGTTTGCTTCATTTCATTTTGCTAGAGATCCACTGAGGATGGGAAAAGTGTTTCCCGAAAGTTGACTCTGGAAAATTGTTAATAAATAATATTTAAACTTTTGTGGAGATTATTTCCTGTACAATACCATGGATTACCACAAGATATCGGCTACCACCACGGAATTTATTCTGTAAATGCTTTTCATTTATAAGTGAATAGTTAAACTGACTTGCTCCTTAGCCATTTAGAGTCGTACCTATTAGCGAAGTATATCTCCATGCTCGTTAGATATTCGATTTTACAGAGTGATTCAGTTCTCGTTGCTACTTGCCGGGTCCTTGTTGCGTGTGTAATGTACATACAGAATTTGTCAAAATTGGATACTCTTCGTCGTTTAGTTTTGTAAATAATTAAGGTTAATCGTTAGACTCGGCACATGTGTTCGTGTAACACGGGCCCTCGCAAGTGAGCGAGTAGCTCCACCTCACGTTACGCTCACCACTTCCCCGCACCAAAAGCCCTGCAAGCGAGCACAAGGCACATAGCGCGCGATGTCAAGGCATCACAGGCTCTCGTATGGTGAACAATTCATGCGGAGAGATTAGACTTTCCCATTTCCAGCGGGTGCAGCATTTGCGCAATAGGCACATAGAGCCGTTATCAATTCTCTAGGCATTTCTTACGCAAATGCAAAGTAAACCAGGAATTTGGTTCCTTGGTCACGCGAAGCGTTTTTTACAAGAACTAGCACAATTAATGTGCACAATTTGCATGTGAGGACCCAGAAAAATCCACATGTTGCACGTAGTGTAGCTCATCAAGAGCGATTTTCTGTAAATGTGTCGGTTGACATTGTGGATGAATTTATCCTCGGTCTTCATTTCTTACCCAAACGTTTACGAGGCGTTCAGTATTTGAATTTTAGAACTCAAGTACTCTCAACGCTTTTGGAGTTTGGCGTAAATGAAAGACCGCGTTTATGCTACTGACGTCGAGGATTGTGAAAACCTTATTCGGCGCATTAAAAGCGTGGCAGAAGAAATAAAGATACAACCAGGCAAAGTTTTGCGCGTCATGTGGTCGTGGGGTGTAAATGCCTATCTTGCGTACAAGTGAGAGGAGGCCATTTTGAACACTTGAGAGGGTTACAGTAGATGAAAATGCGACATTTTGGCTGTATAGCAAAATTGAAAAAAATATCGTTAATATCACTTAATTATGGTTTAACTCTTCTTTCATATTTATTGAATGTTTTGTTTCGTATACTTTTTAAGGAAACAGTGTCACTGAAACACAAAAGATTTTACTCTATTAAATAAATGACAAGTCAAGGAACCAATACGTCCGCCTAAGCCGTTCAGAAGATGTTTTCCAAAATTGATACTATGTCCCCGTCTATCTGACCGAACGCAAGGCCCTGAGAGTTTGAAAGAAATACTTTTTACTTTGAGGGTTACTTTAATAGGGAATAAAATAATGTGGTCTCGAATATTTTTAAAATTTTCTAAAAAAGTCGAAATTATTTTATTTGTTTTTTCTCGGATAGAGTAAAAAATAGCGCAGGTCCCATGAACTCTCTTAATGTTTGAACATCGCAAAAAGTCATATATTTTCGGCGTCATCTTACAACTAGGATATTGAAGAAAGAAATAATTTTTCTTTATAAAATCTCTATTTGAATGTTATTTTTAATTGAGATAAGGTCAACTACAATTTTTAGAAAAAATGTGTAGATTTCGTGTATTTTGGGTTAAATATAGGTAATTTTTTCGTTTTAACAAAAGACTGTCAACACATTTTGCAGATCCTATTTTCGGCATATTTTAAATTTGCAAAAATTCAGTATTTTAAAAGTACAATATTGATGATATTGTCCCGTAATAAAATCTGTTCTAAAAATTAGTTTTAGTAACATCTTTGTTCGTTTATTGGACTAAAAAATGTTGGCTATTACCCGTGTTAGAACTAACAGAATACGGTGAAATACAACCAAAAATCGAAATTTGGTTCTACCCCGTAGGAATTCCCATTCTCAACTCGCTTTCCGAAGCCCACGGGCGAAGAGGCCCGAGGGCGACGCACGGGAGAGGGGGCGGAAGGGCCGATCCGCCGCGCATCGACGCACTGTATCAGCCGCTGGAAATCCTTATAAAGCAGCTTCATGCAAATGAAATGGCGATTTTAAAAGGACGGGCGTTGGCGGGGAATGGTACGGGGGTGCCGGCGGCAGGCAGGGCGTCTTCGGCCGGCGAACCACCCGTTAATGGCCGAACTTCAAAGTTATTCTTACCCCGGCGAAGCTGCGAAGTGCTTTATGGAATGGATATGCGAAGGCGACTGCAGGAGGCGGGGGAGGAGGTGGCGAAGGGGAACCGGAGGTGACTGAGATGATTTTGAAAACGTTTGCGGAAGGGGCGGTGATTTGACGGCGCACGTAGGGGCGAGGTGGCGGCGGAGGGGGTGACGGTTGAGGAGCGGGAACGGCGGTGGCGGAGGCAGGGACTGACGAATGTGGAGGACGTCGGGAGGGACGGCGGAGCTCTGCACGCGAACAGGGCCGGAAAGGCGGCCGTTGGCGAATCAAAAGGGAGAAGCGGAGTGGGGGCGGCATTGGGTCGTGGTGTGGGCAGCGGTGAGCGGAGCAACAGAAAGCGTGGTTCGGGAAGCGGGGTTCGGCGTAGCGGGGTTCGGCGTAGCGGGGTTCGGCGTAGCGGGGTTCGGCGTAGCGGGGTTCGGCGTAGCGGGGTTCGGCGTAGCGGGGTTCGGCGTAGCGGGGTTCGGCGTAGCGGGGTTCGGCGTAGCGGGGTTCGGCGTAGCGGGGTTCGGCGTAGCGGGGTTCGGCGTAGCGGGGTTCGGCGTAGCGGGGTTCGGCGTAGCGGGGTTCGGCGTAGCGGGGTTCGGCGTAGCGGGGTTCGGCGTAGCGGGGTTCGGCGTAGCGGGGTTCGGCGTAGCGGGGTTCGGCGTAGCGGGGTTCGGCGTAGCGGGGTTCGGCGTAGCGGGGTTCGGCGTAGCGGGGTTCGGCGTAGCGGGGTTCGGCGTAGCGGGGTTCGGCGTAGCGGGGTTCGGCGTAGCGGGGTTCGGCGTAGCGGGGTTCGGCGTAGCGGGGTTCGGCGTAGCGGGGTTCGGCGTAGCGGGGTTCGGCGTAGCGGGGTTCGGCGTAGCGGGGTTCGGCGTAGCGGGGTTCGGCGTAGCGGGGTTCGGCGGAGCGGGGTTCGGCGGAGCGGGGTTCGGCGGAGCGGGGTTTGGCGTAGCGAGGTTCGGCGTAGCGGGGTTCGCCGTAGCGGGGCTAGGGGAAGGGGGATTCTGGGAGCGGGGTTCTTGGAGGCGGTGTTTAGGGGATTTGAGGGGTCGATGCTTGGAGGAGGGGGGACGATGCGTGGAGGCTGTGCAGCGCTGTTCGGCGGCGAGGCGGGTGTGGTATGGGGAGGGGACGGAACTGGGTTGGGCCATGACGCGAGTGGGGGTGGAGGGGGCGGGGCGGAGCGGGGGAAGCGAGCAGAAGGACGTGGCTTCCGCGGAAATGTACTGTGGAAGATCCGCTTCCTCCGAATTTTGGGCCCTGAAGGCCTAGCTCTCAGCTTAATACGCAATGAAGATTATGGTCGAAATATGGGTTTGAACACCCGGATGGAGCCATGTTTCCTGCTTGCTGCCACGGAACTTCCAAATCGACCTGATAATATGCATTACACCACATAAAACTGGTTTTCTCTTTTGAAATAGGGAGGGTAAATTCAACTGCTTACGCATGAGAACATCTGCCCTTGTATTATCATATGTAATACCAGAAGTGCTTGGGAAATTGTCGATAAATCCCCGACTCGCGAAGCGAGGAGGGGATTTATCTGAGAATTTACAAAGCACTCGTGGCACCTAATATTCCTATTCCACGAATGAAATTACGTTCATCACAGTTCCAAAATACGCTAAATATTGAAAATAACTAGGAGCATGGTAAAATCAAAGAGGCTATGTCATAGTACATACACGTTTTTATTGTATGTTAACACAACAATCCGCCTCCTAAGATACATTAGTCGCAACTTATTATTGGGTAGTGGGGAGGAACAGTAAGACAATTCTGATAGAAAAAGGCATAAATGTTTTTAGATACATCGCCCTGATATGGAATTTTATATATATTAAAGACTATTGGTTTTAAATTCACGAGTGAAGTTGTCTTCGGAAATATTGTATTCTCTGAAATAAATTAATGTACGTATTCTATAAAAAATATAATTTGCAAGTTACGTGTGTTCTGTGGAAATAAAGATATGTTTTTCTTAAGTTGCAATAATCAAGAATCAGAATGCACAGGGTGAACATTTTCGTGAGAAATGAATGATTGAGAATAGAATAGAATTTTTTTGCTACTTAGGAATTCATAGAAATATGTCTGGTGGAAGCGGTTTCTACAAATACACAAAACAAACAAACATAATATTTACAAATTACTTAATATAATTTCTTATCTATACCCTATTTATAAAACTTTTGTAAACATTATTTATAAAAGTATACAAAGATAAATTTATTATTCTGGACTCTTATCTTTCAGTAATATTATAACTACGATCTTCAAATCATCAACAATTTACCATTGAACTTTTTTATTAAAATTTACATTCACATTTTGATTACTTATTTTTTGTTTGAATGCTACAGTTTATTTACCCCGATGTGTTGGAGATCATTGATATGAATGGGTATAACTTAAAGTTGTTCCGAAATTGAAAAGAAAATTGGATATCACAGTTGAATGTAGATTTATTCGTATTAAAATTTGAAAGAGATATTGAGAATCAATCACTTTATATTTCTAATTATTTGTATTTTGTCAGTGAATACATTACTGCACTGTTGAAATACACAATCTATTACAGTCTGTTTATTAACCTTTACATTATTTTAATTGCCATCTTTTAAAGTATTTTTTATTGTTTTAAAAATATTTAAAATGTATGCAAATTTAGCAAATAGTATTAATAGATGAACAAATTTAGTGTATGCTGTAGAGTCAAATTATAGAATAAACAATTATTCAGAGATTACTTAGAGAAATAAGGAAAATCCGTAACGGTAAGAGATCTTCCATCCTGATCACGAGAATGATTATTTTATACTTTTTGTCAGGTCGATTGTATCTCACCTGTCAGTTCTGCGTGTAATTACGTATTCTTCGAGGTTTCACCCACTCACTTCGAATCCTAACTGCATCGGAACTTGTTTACAATATTACTCCTCCGTGCTAAGGCACGTTTTCCTTTTTCGGGCCATAACTCTTCACGTGCCTACACCCGGCGACGTCGCAGGCAGCTGAAGGTGGGAGCGAGGAGGAATACTCCACTCGGAGTCGCCGCTGCGGGCGGAGGAGCGGCGGCTGGCTGGGCGGCCGCGCCCTGGGGCCGCGAGCGGGGCGCGACCTGCGATTAGCGGAGGAGCCCGCTGGAGGCGAGGGCGGCGGAGCGGGCTGACGGGCGATGGGAGGACGGGCGCCAAGGATGGGGCGGAGGGCGGAAGACGGAAGACGGGGACGGGGACGGGAGGTGAAGAGGGAGAACAGGGCGGTGAGAAGTGCGCGTTCGCGTCTATACAATGCTGGGCGTGGCCGCGATGGGGAATCTTTTGGGGGAAGAAAGAGGGGGCGGACGCCCGGGGGAAGGAGGACGGGTGGCGGGGCGGTAGGAATAGAAAGATGGGTGGTGGACGGGAGGGCGGTGGGGGAGGAGGGGCAGGTGGGGGACGGGTGGCAGAGGTCGGGGCGGAGGATGGGAGGCGTGAGTCAGGTGGAAGAGGACGATGAGCGGCTGACGGTGAGGACGGGAAGGGCGGCGGACAGAGTGTGGGGGAGGAGGAGGGGCAGGTGGGGGAGGGCTGGGGGAAAGGACGGGGGCAGAAGAGAGATGGCGGACGGTGGAGGGAGAGAGGGGCAGATCGGCGATTGGAGGAGGTGGCGGTGAGGAGTGCACCTTCGCCTACATACAATGTTGGGCGCGGTCCGGGGCGGGGGCGGGGTGCTGAAAGAATCTCGAGGGAGCTGCGTGAGGAAGCATCACACAATGGGCCAACGCGGGAATATTAGTGCAAAAACATTTTCCTAGATTTCGTATACTACTGACGGATTCGAGATGGGAAATTCCGCCTAGACAAAACGCAATATTGTTGGAATTTTTCTCGATTTAATCGAATGAAATACTAGACATTATTTACATCACATACCAAGGGAAACATCAATTATTTACGTCACATACAATTATGAATTAATTTCTTTAAATTTTACGCTAATAGTTTTATTATTGAAAAATATTTTTGGAGAGGTACCTGACCTCAAGTTGCTTCGCACCTAATACCTTGTGCATCCACCTCTGGTGCAGACCGGAGAGCTTACCTTTCACTCCCGATCGTTTCAGGATTTTCCACGCCGTAATCAGCGAAATTCATGAATGGTAGCCCCCGCGCCCTCCTGGCTGAGAACTCCGTAGCTCTGACTTCGGGTTGATGAATCCGTGAGTCCGGCTGTTTTGAGTTCATGGTTTTGTCCATGGCTTGGGTCCACGGTGTTGTGCTCATGGTTTTCGGTGTTCAATTTCAACTGAATTCCGGATTCGTCGAAGAACTGGTGACAATAGACAACCTTCCCAATCTAGTTATCATTGTCATCCTTAGTAAGGAGTGATGAGCTCATATCTTCCTACTCACATGGTCCACCCATTATTGATGTAAAATATCCGACGACAAGCGGCGTATGTCAGGGATGTGGCAAGCAATTGCTAGCCTCCTAAACATATTGTGTGTGATGGTGAGAAAATCGAAGCATTACACCTGTTTTTTGCATTGAAGTCATTTTTTAAACAAGAAAACGACAATGCGTATTAAAGGCACTTCGCTGAATATTACGCTTTAAGATTGTTTTATTCATAATTTTACATTCTTTTAAAAGTGTAAAGTGAATTGTTTCTAAAAAGTCAACCTATAACAGCATTTGACAATTTGTAATGTTATATGTATAGCCGCTCGATGAATATGAATTTACTTTGCCCACGCGCTAAATGTTGGAAATCCAATCACTGAATATGTTGGCCATAATAATGATTGTATAGTGTACGAGTTTAGGACCCACTTTACGAATCAACTTTTTGATGTTTTCCTTGATCAGTAGGGAAAATGAGGTTTCGTGCGGTGCTTCTCGGCAAGAAATGTAAACGTCTCTGAACTATAAAAGAGTTATTACTATTATCGCCGTTCAAAAAATAACACAAAATTGTACATTGAAAGTTTATGTAATTATCAAGAAATAGTCTCAACGGAATCAAGAAATAATTAAACTCGTAAAATAGTTATTACTATTATTGATGTTAAACAATATAGCATCCATAATCATGACACAAAGAATCCCACATAAATGACTTAAATATAACAATTTTGTACACAACTCTTGTAAATATATCCATTATCAATAATAGAAGACGCTTCCTCTTCTGAATTGCTACGTTTCTAATCCTGATTGAAATCCTATGGTTATAAGATGTAGAGCTTTACATTTCTAAAGATCATAATGCGGAAAGCACTTTCGTGCGCGATAGAATATCGCGGTGAATGCATAGATAGAATTTCTTCTGCTTTCTAAACATGTTCATTCCTACGGACGAATAAGGGATACTATAGAGAATTGGTTCATTACTATTTTTGTAATCAATGGGATCTTTATTATCCTGTTCAGGCGCCGGTTCTTATTAAGCTATTGACCTCCAGTCGACACCTTAATCATAATTTCAAGATTTCATCGACCCCCAGGTGGTCTATACCGACCGAGTTGGGAACCCCTGGTATAGAGTAAGTAATTTCGTCCGACCTTCGATCAACGTGCTTGCTCTGCGCCGCCCTGTGGTGCCTTGTGGACCACTGCGTGGCCGGCCGGCGGCACGGGCGGTGCGGGCGGTGCGGGCGGTGCGGGCGGTGCGGGCGGTGCGCGCGGCTCGCGGCGCTATCTTGGCGACGCATCGGGGACGCACCTGCTCGCACGGAACAAAGCCGGGAATAAAGCCCAGCGAGCCATTAGGAACTAATACCGACCCGCCGCGTTTGCATACTTAATTATTTGTTTACATATGGAAGCGCGTCCGCGCTGGCGACGGCAGTGGCGGTGCGACGGCGAGGACGGTGGGGACGGCGTGGGGCGGTGGGGAGGGCGAGGAGCGGTGGAGATGGCGAGGGCGGTGGGAACGGCGAACGACGGTAGAGACGGCGGAAGCGGCGGGGACGACGAGGGTGGTGGGGACGGCGGTGGCGGTGGGGACGCCGACGGCAGTGGGGACGGCGTGGGGCGGAGGGGACGGCGAGGAGCGGTGGGGATGGTGAGGGTGAGGTCGGTGGGAACGGCGATAGCCGGTAGGGACGGCGTGGGGCGGGGGGACGGCGTGGGGCGGGGGGACGGCGTGGGGCGGTGGGGACATCGAGGACTGCGGGGGCGGCGGAGGCAGCAGGAACGGCGCGGGCGAAGGGAGTGCCTGGGGCCGTGACCTTCCCGGACAAAGGATCTCAGCCTCCTCGGCTGTTTCCTTGTTCTCCCCTCCCGCGAGGATCATAATTTCGCCTGATGCTCCATCGCGCCGTGGGACTCGTGTATGGCTTAACGAGTTTTAATCCTGCGCTCCGTGACGTGTTTCATTATTGCTCTTAAGCGCTGTGCTATCTACAAATACCGCCTGATAATACTGTTGTCGTACTTCCGTTTCTCGACGACGCTGTTTTCTTAAGCTGCTTTATGACTTGCACAAGAGGCGGGATGTGTACAGAATTTCTGAATAAATAACCAATGTTGTACTTGGTATCTTGATTTTGAGGCCTGATTTCATTTTATTTCGTTTGATAATTAATTATTGAGGGAGAAACATATTTAATTTTATTAAATAAATAAATTTATATTTAATGGAGGAGGAATATTTGTGAATCGTGTATTAATTTATCGTAGCGTGCTTGAAAATATACTTGTATATGTTTGTTAAGAAATTACTTATATTGAAACAACAAATATTACAAATAAGGTTTCGAGGCGATGACTCGTTCCCTTAATTTAATCATTACGCATGCGCTGTGGCCCTGCGTCTGAAAGGTGTGAACAATAGCGCACTTCCTTGAGAAATGTCCAGTATCGTAAAATAAAAATTATTTCCTTCGTGTATTCTATGTTTTCTGTCTTACAAATAATTTTGTGTGTTCTCTCTTTCTTTCTTTCGTTCTTCTCTTTCTTTCATTCTTTCTTTCTTTCTTTCGTTCTTCTCTTTCTTTCTTTCTTTCTTTCTTTCTTTCTCTTTTCCTCTTTCTTTCGTTCTTCTCTTTCTTTCTCTCTTTCTTTCGTCTGACGTACGCAGTACAAATCTCGTGTGCCCCGTTTGTTCCAGTGGGCCGCATGAAGTCACTCGTTAGCAGCGTAGCGCCTGCGCGTCTTCCAACTTAGCGCACGCAATTTGACACCCAGGCTCGATTCCCACGCTCGCCTTCGACGGACGCTTCCCGCGGTTTGGCTTTCGCGCGCCCGCGCAGCGTCGCTTCTGCAAGGGCAGCCGCTCTGCGCAGGCGCGCGCTCTGTAAAACGTCGGAGTGGTTCCTCAAACGGAAGCGAGTAAATCGGGTCAAGGGATTCATCTCGAAAAATGTCAAAGATTGTAGGTGTATTTAATGAAGTGACATAAACATTTTATAGACGTTCTTCAATATTCTAGTATTTATGTACGGTTTGTCATTTATATAGGCCAAAGCATACAACATTAGTGATTGCACCTCTTTATAATAATAATAATAATAATAATAATAATAATAATAATAATAATAATAATAATAATAATAATAATAATAATAATAATAATAATAATAATAATACCGAGCGAAGTGGCTCAGTGCGTAGCGCACTGACTTCGTAATCGGGAGATCCGGGTTCGATTCCCGGGCCGGCCATCCTGACCGGGGTTTTCGTGGTTTCCCTCGGTCATAAAGGCGAATGCTGGGATGGTTCCAAAAGTCCACGATCACCTATCGCCTCCTAATCCATTCCTATCATCTTTCATCTTCCATACCCCCGGGCTAACAACCATGGGGGATAAAAATCGGATCCAGCTAAATGCTGGTCCCCCCTAAGAATTGTTGCAAGCTCCTGCTACCGCGATAATAAATAAAAACTGAGCCACGGTAAATGCAGGATGCTTGCTTGCGTGGTCCTAGCCGGCCGATTAACGAAAGAAAAAGAATAATAATAATAATAATAATAATAATAATAATAATAATAATAATAATAGTAATAATAACAATAAATAATAGTAATAATAATAATTTCTATCATCCGCAAGTACTAGCGTATCGATCGCCACCGACTCTTTCTCTGGATAGCCAGTATTTTGTAGGTGCACTCAGACGAGGTTTACGCGGGTAGATTACAATGTAAATGAAAGTGACGAGTTAGACACCAGCTCGCTTCACGGCCAAGGCGTGAGTTGCCGCTACCGCAAAATAAACTGAATTTCGTGTGCCGCATTTCCGAGCGTGAACTTCAGCGAACTCCTACGGCGAGGACAAAAGGCGCAACACCCAGCGGCCACCCTGCCGCCGCTCACGGAACCGACAGCGGTGATCTCACAGCCACCTCCGTACAGACCACGGCCCCAACATCCTACGAGCACGCCTACAATGTTGAAGGGCACTCACCTGAATGCCTCCTGTAAACGAGAAGTATCAATTAACTGGTACGAGATGGGCTAAAAGCAGAGATATCTGTGAGTTATGTAATAGCATGTAATTCACTTTGCATGTAATTTGTTCTGATAAACACTTCAGAAAATTCAAATTTTATTCTCTTCGGATTTTGCCGATTAATTTTTATATTAAATTTAGCGTTTCTCTTTCTGATGATTTAGGTCTCATTAATTTTATAGCAACTCGGTCGTTTTGAGGGCATGGCAAAACCAGTTACGTGAGTGTTTGTAACTATAGCGCCAACGAAAGACTGCTGTAGGGCTCTTGATCAGGGATTAGCGCAGTTCTTTAGACCGAATCTTTTATTATTTGGAGTAAATTTCGCGTAAATAATCTATTTTTTCTTTTATTTTTTGATGGAGTGTTTCAGTTATCAAATCTTTACATCTTTTTATAGTCGCATATTTTGAGACTTACTAACGTTGTTTCTAGACACTATTCCTCTGCATTATTCCAGATTCCTACACTAGTTCATAATATTATAAGAAGATATTTACGTTATTGTGCTCGGTTGGTTTCCATTCACATTGCTGTTTACGTAAATCCAATTTTTTGATGTAGTTATGTGATGTTCTTGAGTAATTATACGTTTTTACTATCTCGTCTTACTTCATAAAAAGAAAAATAATTGAACTGGAGCTACACCGTAAATCATCGATTTTTCGACAAGAAATCTATTATTCGCGGCTTTGGTAACGAAAAATTTTCAAACCTTTCTCAATAGGATGGTGCAGGTTTCATTTTCGTTCAAATCTGTTAACTTTCGAACATTGCAAAAGTTTAAAATGTTTTCATCGCCTTCGTTCACGGATTTTTTCCATGATGAAAACTGTTGTTCAAAGACTGATCTAGAAATATAGCCATGTACAATTTTTCGAAAATAGGAGACGTTTTCAAATAATTTAGCGTGAAATATAAGGAATTTTTAAACATTTATTTTCAAAAAACTGTTCCAATTTTTCTTTTAAATTTTCTCCTTCAATATATCAAAGGGCGGTAAAAATATTGGTGCTGTTCCCAATATCAGCTCTCAATATTTTCAAAACTAAAAACGGGTGAAGATTTTTTCTTTACTTTTTTCTTCCATGGATAGAGCTAAAGACGCTTAAAAACGGCGCAGATTTTTATTAAACTCAATTTGCAAGATAGATTCGATAGTTGCAAAAATTTAAAAGTGAGAGAAAGTATGTGATGTTATAGAACCGCTAGTTACATACGTTACAATTGTTTCTATGACACGCAATAATAGGTTAGTGGCCAGATAATTTAATATTATAGCTGAGTTAAGGTTCTCTCATTTTCTTCTTATTTGTTCTAATGTATTGTATTATTTGCAAATGAACATTTACCTACGTCTGTTTTGTGTACCAAATTTTCGAACCATGATCCTTCCGCACAACTTCAGTATGAATGCTTTGATAATCTTATTCGCACCTCCAATGTTGGAGGATCACCTATTCGTGTGTATGATGCACTACTGCTACTACGTCATCCAATCGAGTGTTTGGTGACGTCACTATGGTGACGTTCAAGCTTCAGATTGAATGAAACTGTCAATAGCTGATAAATGCCAGGGGCAGAGTTGAAAAAATTGTAGTAGAAGTGGCGATTTCTCTCTCCCAAAGATTCCCACGATGTACATCCACAATCAGGACACACAATTTTGATACGATGTTTTATATTTTTCTTATGATAATATTTGCTCTAAGCGATAGTACCATCATATCGATAGTGTAGTGCACATACATTGTATGTCCGTTCATGTTCAGTTTTTAGAATTTTCAGTTTTGGAGACTATTGGTTCATTGCTACCTAGTGGATAAAGATTGAATTTTAATGAGAGGAATAATTATTTTTCCCGGAAAGCAAATATTGTCGCTCCTTAAGTAACTTCACCTTTAGACAATTTTAAACATGATTTGCTCGAAATTAGGATTCGTGGGCATACTACAAAATGTGTGTACCAAGCCATTGATTTGCAGTCGTATTCCTTATTTGACGGTTTTAGCGGTGTGAATCATAATTCCCGTTATTTCCCATTTTCCTTGTTTGGTACCTTAATAACAAAAGTATTGCTTTCCGTAATTTAGATGTCCTGGCCATCCACATCCTCATTTTATACAATTTCCAAATATTACAGCTCTTAAACCTGTAGGATATCTTAATTTGCTAACTTTCGTTTGATCTCATTTGTTTTTGAAAGTAGGATGATTCTGATAAACGTGCGGACGGGCCCGAAGGTAATAAATAAGGTTTAACTTCAGATTTTATCCGACACAGTCTCAGTCTTTGAAATGAAACAATCATTGCAAAATTATCGATATTATTGGACGCCTGTGATGTGCAGTTCGTCCAACTGATAAGGTAAAAAACAGTAATTCTTTAACGTGAGTCTTCTCATAAGCGTCGATTCCGAAACTTTTTACCACAGAAGTCGCTAAAAATGAGAGAACTGTAATTGGCAGTTCCTTTAGTTAAATGAATGTTGGTGCAGGGCCACTATACAGTGTCTCGGAATAAAGGTAACAAACTTCTCGATTATTTAGAGAGGTCGAAAATGAGAACTTTTTGTAAATCAATTAGAAGCTGGAAACTTTATTTATCGGGATGTACACGTGTTAATTGTTAGGCAACTTCGTATGCAGAAGTGTTCGGCAAGTCACGCCGCATTTTTTTAACGGAATTTCCTAACAATCAGGAGCAAATGCCATGTGTGTACCTCTGTTAAATGAAATTTCCCACTACAGATTCATTAGCAAAAAGTAATAATGTTCTACCTCTCTACTTGCTCCTTTGTAACATGTATTCCGAGGCGTTCTGTATTCGTGTAAGTAATAATGTTCTACCTCTCTACTTGCTCCTTTGTAACATGTATTCCGAGGCGTTCTGTATCGAAAGGGGCCATGTATCTATGTTCGTGGCGCGGTGGGGCGGGGTCGAACGGAGGGGATGGAGGCAGGCGCGTGACAGCGCGTGGGGGGCTGGAGCCGGGCCTGGCGGAGGCCGTGGCGGGGATGAAGCGGGCTCTGGCCGGCAAGTAGCGCGGGGGCCGGGGCAGCATTGTGTTGGATTTGGCGTCTCGACCGTTGCTTCCACTCGAGTGGCCTGAGCCGCGTCCCACCCCGCCCCTCCCCGCCACTCCCCGCCCCTCCCCGGCCCTCCCCGTCCCGCCCCGGCCGCCTCGCCGCGCGCGCCGCCCTCCACCGAAACGCGCTATTTGTGCCGGGAAGACCGGGTCGTTCCTTGCCCGGTCTAGCGCCCCCGCCCGCCGCTCCACGTCTTAAGTGTCCCCGCGCACTATTCAAGCCCCGGAAAGGGCTGCCCGGGAAACGATCGCAAGCTACTCCGTGTGCCCGTGGAGCTCTTTTCGGCCGTGAATGTTATTTCTATACTGGCATGTCTCTGAAAAGGTTGGAACTCTCACAGATTTCCTTCATGCGCTTCGCTTGGCTGTTTTGCATGCACAAGAATGCACAGTTGCCTTGCTCTATTTCTTTCTTAATACTGACATGTTGTTGTAGTATTACATTGATATCTGTGCATTAGAAAAGCTATTCAATGCATAAAATCCTTGTGTAAGTTGAATGACGAACATTTTCCAAAAGAAAGAATTATCAATGAAATATAGTCGGAGTCCCATGTCTTCAGGATTTATCTTCTGACTTGCGCAGTGTCATTCAGTACGTTGCTGCAAATTCCACTACTTCTGCAATAATAATAATAATAATAATAATAATAATAATAATAATAATAATAATAATAATAATAATAATAATAATAATAATAATAATAATAATAATAATAATAATAATAATAATAATAATAATAATAATAATAATACCAATACCGAGCGAAGTGGCTCAGTGCGTAGCGCACTGACTTCGTAATCGGGAGGTTCGGGTTCGATTCCCGGGCCGGCCATCCTGACCGGGGTTTTCGTGGTTTCCCTCGGTCATAAAGGCGAATGCTGGGGTGGTTCCAAATGTCCACGATCACCTATCACCTTTCACCAATATCCTATCACCTCCTAATCCATTCCTATCATCTCATAATTCACACTTCAAGGCGTAACAACCTTGTCGTAATCCAAGGATACAGCTGAAAAAGCTGATCCTGGAAGAATTACACGCACGTTAATCGTGTGTAGCGTGGTCAGCAATGGCCTATACGCCAATAATAATAATAATAATAATAATAATAATAATAATAATAATAATAATAATTATACTTTATTTGCGTACTGCAAGGAATGCTTATTAATTCTTGACAACACTCCTGCTGCTGTAATTGTGGTAGTGTTTATACAACAGTCATCCAGAGGCCATCCATATTGTGGAGCACCATTTAAGGCTGCGGGCCCCCGACATCACTTTGAGCGATGACCGAACTGCCAGCGGGAGTCAATTTCTGTTCCACCATCCGGAGTTAATTTAAAAAGTTAGTAGCTGTAGAACTAAATATTTAGGAAAGGCGAGAAGTCGTGCAGAGAAACTGGAAGGATAGAAAGCATCCGATCAACTTTTCAAACATGCCCCGAATTTCTTGCGAATTTTCCTGATATTGAGTCATTATCCCCCACGATACAGCAGCCTCGTCATTGGCTCAGCCGTCGTCGCTGTCAATTTGTGACTTTGGGACTTCATATTTCTTGCAACGTTTAATCAACGATAAAATCATGTTTAGAATGCTGAACAAATGAGCGTGAGTGTTAACACGACGCCGAGCCATCTCGTCAGAGATCAGAACCGGCGCAGTAGCGATGGCCCCTCGCAGGAAAATGGGCTCCCCGGGCCGCTTTGTGCAAACTTCATTTTCGCGAAGATGTTTCGCGACGCAAATGAGTGTAAGTCGTCTAACAAGCGCAATTTAATCGCGATCTATGGCGCGCGCGCTTGGAGGAGCGGCAATCCGCCGGGCGCGGAACGAACGTCGTTAGCGGCAACTTCGCCGGTGAGCGCGCGGGCAATGAAGCGGCAAGCGAGGGGGCGGGGCGCGGGGCGGGCGATCGGAGGCCCAGGTGAGGCTTGAAAAAGTTACACAATTGAAATAAGCAGGGCGAAAAGCGAGCCTCGTCAGGTGGAAGATCCTCCCGGAGTGGCGGAATCAATGTTCTCGCAGTAGCACCTCAGTTGTATGAGTTTTAATTAGGGGTCATTAAACAAATATATATACACGAAAGTTGTAATTTTATGACACTTTTTCTCTCCGCCCTCGTGCAAATTGGTCAAGTCTCTTCTACCTCTTTACGTGCACAGCACGGTCCTCGTCCCCATCAAGATTTACAAAAGTATGAGAGTAATGTATTAAAAAAATAATTAACCTACTAGATGTATTAAATCATCTAAAATGCTATTAATCTCACATAAAACATTTCAAATACCTGCCAGATTGGGGAGATTTGTATTCCCCGTTCCTTTGCTTGCACCTTTGCCCGCTGCCTTGCCCCGCCCTCTTGCCCGCTCTCTTGCCCGCACCTTTGCGAGTACCATTCCCCGCTCTCTTGTCCGCACCCTTACGCCGCTTTGTTGCCAGCTCTCTTGCCCGCACTCTTGCCCCGCTCTCTTGCAGTGTCCCTCGCCCGCTTCCTTGCCCGTATACTTGCGCTCACCCTTGCCCCCTCTGTGCGCTCTCTTACCCGCACCCTTGCCCGCTCCCTTGCCCGCTCCCTTGCCCGCACCCTTGCCCGCTCCCTTGCTCGCTCCCTTGCCCGCTCCCTTGCCCCCTCCCTTGCTCGTTCCCTTGCCCGCTCCCTTGCCTGCTCCATTGCCCGCTCCCTTGCCCCGCTCCTTTGCCCTGCTCTCTTGCCCGCTCCCTTGCCCGCGCTCTTTCCCCGCTCCCTTGCCCGCTCCCTTGCCCGTTCCCTTGCCTGCTCCCTTGCCCGCTCCCTTGCCCGTTCCCTTGCCTGCTCCCTTGCCCGCTCCCTTGCCCGTTCCCTTGCCTGCTCCGTTGCCTGCTCCCTTGCCCGCTCCCTTGCCCGTTCCCTTGCCTGCTCCGTTGCCTGCTCCCTTGCCCGCTCCCTTGCCTCGCTCTCTTGCTCAATTCTTCACCCGCTTCGTCCTCCGCTCCCGTTCCCGCCTCCGTGTGCCATTCGCTGTTTGCCGACTCGGCTGCGCCGCTGCACGGCGCCGCTCGTCCCCCCCCCCCCGCGCCGTCTCCCACGCGCCTTTCGCGCTAAGCTCTTCACCGCGGGAGGCGGGCAGACCCCCACCCCCGCCTTCCTCCGCCGTCAACCGGCCCGCCCACACGGCGCGGCGGGAGCGGGGACGCGGCGGGGGCGGGAGGCGGTTCGCCGCCCGGAGATGTTTACTCAACGGGCGCCGCTCTCTCCCCCTTTCGCCCCCCCCTCGCCCCGCCCCCTCGCCCCGCCCTCTCGCCCCGCCCGCTCGCCGCTCGCTCCCCGCGCCGAGTTACGAGCCTCCCTGACACGACCTGCGCTCCTCCCTATAATTCACGGCTCAAATCTATATCAACCTCTTGAACCGCGAAGAAGAATCCAACCCAGAGCCCCGGCGGTTCACCGCAGCGCATGAATCACGGAGCCGGGAATTTAATAAGAAAACACTCGCCGCCGCAGGGGGGGGGGCGAAGGTGCGAGCGGCGCGTTGGGGGGGGGCAGTGCTGGCGCCGCAATTTCACCCGCTGCGGACCTCTACCACCCACGCGGTAGCGGTGAATCACGTCCCACCCACTGTCAACATTCTCGTCATGTCTTGTGTACAGTAGTTGGCTTCTCCTCGCCCGTAGCCACGGAGTATGAGGGACGGTGTTGCATTAGTTTTGAAAACAGACAATAACTGCTTGTATTCTGCAGCGTTTCCGCTTCCAGATCAAACTTTCCTTTGCTCTACATGTCATTAGTCACGACATAAAAATAATTTAATAAATGTTACTACAAACGATTGCTGGATTGTCCTTGAAATATTTCCTAAAGTGATTGTTTTCCCAATTCAAGTTTCGTCAACTCGACGAGAAACGCTTTTTATATATATTTATTCGAAAATCAAGGGTAAAATATTTGTTTTTTATTGATTATTTTGAGTTAACAGAAGAACATCAGTGGCGTATTTTGTCTCCTGCCACTATTCAAGTGCTTACACATTTATTACACCTACAAATGTTACACCTGTAGATATGTTTTGTGATTTCCTGACCTTTCGTCATTTGTGTTTATTTACGGTGTGTTGAAATTCAAGCATGTGCAATTTATCTAGACCATCTGGAGCCGTCAATATGATTTCATCGGCACTTATTTCTGTAGCTTTTGTTTCAAGTATTTTAACACTGAGAATGTTGCCACATTTCTGAAAATAATTTGATTATCTATACAAGAAGTGTACGAACACTGATGCCAACGCAAGATTTCTGAACGAATATTATTAAGTCCGAGAGTTTGAACGAGATGCACAACCCTGCCAACCAAATTAACTATCTAACGAAGTTCTTCAAAGCTACGTTTTCTAGACGGAACTATTTCATTTCCATCCCTATCAGTGGAGAGATTGATCATTGAGAGATACGCAATTCAATGACCTTTGTGATGACTGGGCATAAAAATAAGTGAATGTTTAAAAAATGGTTTAATTTTTCGTTAATGTAGCAATAATTCATTGAATCCCGTCTTGACGTCTCCTGCTTGCTTTGATTTTCCACACTAGCTTGTCAGCTAAGACGAATTCAGTCGCTGTCTGGAGTGGATTTCTAGCGGTCGGCTTCTCCAATCAACTTCAGGTGAATGCCGGAGCAGTACCCAAACAAACGGGCCACGGAACGCGCGCGATCTTTCCTTCATCTTCCTTGTTCTATCCTCATCCCTCACACACACTTACACTAACATGCATTACACTATAACATATCCTGGGAGACCGGTCGGGAGCTTGTCCCAGCACGGTGCCGCGCTGGTGGGAGATACCTGGTTGGGGAAATCCCTCTATCTGACGGTAGCTCGGAGCCGGATCTTCCCATCCACAGGGTGAAGACCACCACCACATAGCAAGGAAGAACATGCAGTACGCTTACGGGACTTATTGACGCTTCCGGAATCACAGAAAATAAATCAATCTATCAACTCCTACCGCATGATTACAAAGACATTCGAAAGCGCTGCAAGGCGCAATCGTCGAAACTTCAGCGTTCTCTTACAGCCAGGCCTGCCCATAATCACGTACTTTAGTGTCTGTCGATGTAGAGAATATTTGTGTAATCGAAGCAACATAGTGGTTGTTGAACTAGTTCAAGAAAAGGGCGTGACCATTTGTGTCCTGCGGAAGGAACTGCAAATACGAGAGTGTTCAAAATAGTATATTGCCTTACCATTCCCTGAAAACTGAATACCAACTCTGTTAACTGACGTTCGTGGACGACAATTTACATGCAAACTGGCTGACGCCATTGTCTTCGAGGAGTAAATATTCTCCTCCGCAAATCATGGACCAATTGGCGTTTTCAAGCTCCATGAAAATGATTCATGACTCACATACTTCGGTCATGTAGTTTCTATTTTGCGGCAGGATGTCATCTCGAGGAGTTCGTGAGTTGGATCAGCGGCAATGGCGGCGTAAGACAGTAGGTTTGTCAACTCCCAGTCAAAAACAAACTCCTTGAGACTAGTTCTCACAATTCTCGCTCACTGCGCTGCGAACGACGGACGGCTATGGCGTAAAATTTGACAGCGCGATGCGACGTCTCCTGTCGGTTCGTTCGAAACATAGCGTATTCTCGTATGTTTTAATCGAAGTGGAAGAATTAATATAAAAGTTTGGAAAAACGGGTCGAATGTATTTTGTTAAAATGTGTTATAGTCGTATTGATAGAGGTAAATGTTTTCCTGTAATTTCGTTTTCCGTTCCGAAGCGTGAACACATGAAAAAAATAAATGGGTAGAAATTAAATCACAGAAGAAAAGAAATTAAACAGAACATTATATATCTCACGCCATTCAGCCCATATACTGTTCTATCAATGTGAAAATACTCATATTAAGAATTAGTCTTACACTCTAAGATCATTGTAATGGATGTCAATTCGAAAATATTATACCTTCAATAAGAAATCAAGCCGACCGAAGTATTCATTACGTAAATAATTTCTATGAGAAAAATATCTTTAAATTGTCCAAGAATTAAATTACATGATCAAAGAATATATTAAATGCATGTTCATTACAAGTATGGATTTTAGTAGTGCATATGAGTAATTTCTATTGTAAAGTATGTAAATACTATGTTGTTACAAAGTTAGCAGAATTTACGACAAAAATAAACAAAAACGTAGTATAATATGCGCAAGACACGATCATAAACACTCAAATGGAATTCAACACAAGCCATGGAGAAACGTAGAACTAACGTAAAATTGGTTCCACAAAGTCCAAGAAAATAAAGTAGCAAGTTGACACACCTGCTATCTTGCAACATGATAGCCGTTCAGTATATCCACGTATTGAGAGATATGACCGCATCTGTTCGACTATTTCATCCAGAGAGTATTGAATAATACTTATAATAATTCCAAAACGACCATTCTCCCATTCGTTGTTTCCCAGGGCAACAAGATATTCTGATTGTAGATTGAAACTCTATTGAAAATCTGTGGGTAGAGTCTAAAGGCACCATGGCCGTAAACTGACCTGATCCAGGATCTAAAATTGCCAATATGCCTGGAGGAGAAGCAGAAGAATCAAAGAAGGGAGAGAGGTGATCGCTCAGTCAGAAATACACAGCCAGATTCCGGAGACCCCCTCTCAAGGCTTATTATTCAAATCATGACATGCCACCGGTCCAATAACCCATTGATAAAAAAGCGTGTGTGTGGCGAAAATTGAAAAAAATTATTTTTTAAAATAATAAATCATGGCATTTATTATAATGAAAGTTGTATTTAAGCGACATTTGGGGTATCTCGTTTAGATCTCTCTTGAGCATGCGTTAATTGAAAATGGCAATAAAATGGAATGCAATAAATCATATTTTTTATAATTACAAATTAGAAAGAAGAGCAATTATACCTGTACATTTTGAAACATCTTTTTAAATAAATTGAATTATCTGATCTAAATTTACAACAATATACATGGGTTCCATATAGAACGTAAACAGCAATATAAAACATTGCTTCCTAATTTATAGTATAAAGCAATTTTTAATATTAATATGTAATAGACCTTCTTTTATTCGCTTCCATTTTATTGTCACATCCAGTGATCGCTCTCCGTCACTGCGTGTGCATGTCATCGCGCCTCCTAGCCGCCAGTGCCGGCGCGCGGCGTTCTTCTATTGTCACTGCCCCTCCCCCGGCCGCGTCTCCCCACGTGGCAAGTGGCTGGGGTGGCGGCGGGGGCGGGGGCGGGGCGCGGGGCGCAATTCTGCAAAGCTGCTTTGCCACCCCGGTCACGCCGCTCAGCCAGCTCTGCCAAACCCCTCGGTCGCCATGGCAACGCGGCCCGCGAGCTGAGATGTTGCCAGCCCCAGCGCCCGTGGCCCACCCACGCTTTCGCACCCACCGTTGTCCCCGTCACTGCCCACGCCTTTGCACTCAATCGTACCTTTCGCGCAACCACATCTTCATTTCCCCCGTTCTTGACCACCCCGTATCCCTTCCTTCATACCCCACGTCCCCGTCCTCGTTTTCACTTCCTGCCTCGCCACCCCACATCCCAGCCTTGACGTCCCAGTCCCCACGTCCAGTGCCCACCCCCTGGCTCTCCCTTTCCCGCCTTCTCGCGTCTCGTCTCGACGCCCCGCTCACCGCCGCCCTCGCCGTCGTCAGCGCTCTCCGCCGTCGCCGTCGCCCTCCCCGCCCTCTTCTCGCCGTCGCCCCCGGAGGCGCGGCCGGAGTGGACTCGGAGCTGCTTGGAATGCGGCGGAATGAGGCGGGGGAGGGGCGAGGGCGACTGCATTAGGGCGCCTGCGGCCGCGCCCCGCCCCCTCGCGCCCCCTCGCCCGGGCGCGCCCAGCCAGCCACACGCGGCGCCTCTACCGTTAGTCGCGGCGTTTGCCACGGGCTGGGCGGATTTATTTTGTTACGTGTCGATAAGCAGATAAACAAACGGTTTACTTTTAAATTTTAAATAATAATAATAATGATAATAATAATAATAATAATAATAATAATAATAATAATAATAATAATAATAATAATAATAATAATAATAATAATAATAATAATAATAATAATAATAATAATAATAAACCGAGCGAAGTGGCTCAGTGCGTAGCGCGCTGACTTCGTAATCGGGAGGTCCGGGTTCGATTCCCGGGCCGGCCATCCTGACCGGGGTTTTCGTGGTTTCCCTCGGTCATAAGGCCACGATCACCTTTCACCAATATCCTATCACCTCCTAATCCATGATTGTCCCTTCACTTATCATCAACCTATCATCTCATAATTCACACTTCAAGGCCTAACAACCTTGTCGTAATCCAAGGATACAGCTGGAAAGCTGATCCTGGAAGAATTACACACGTTAATCGTGTAGCGTGGTCAGCGTGGTCAGCCTATACGCCAATAATAATAATAATAATAATAATAATAATAATAATAATAATAATAATAATAATAATAATAATAATAATAATAATAATAATAATAATAATAATAATAAAAATAAATATAATTATTAAGTCGGCCCAGACAGCCGAGGTGGCCAAGGCTGAAAAGCTGTTGCTGCCTCGTGCCGGAAGGGTTGCGGGTCCAAATCCCGCCCAGGGAATGGATGTTTGTGTGTGTCAGTATGTTTGTAATTGTCCATTCATTCTTCATCTCTATCATCATTTCATATCTCATCCTCCCAAGGCTAGCAACCTTCGGATGTAATATGGATTCAGCATAGAAATGGTGACCTCCCCTCCCCCGTTCAAAAAAATTGCCCATAGGTAAATATGACTGGGCACGTTCTCTTGGTCCTAAGATTACCGATTCGCGACCACAAATAATATTAAATCTAAAAGACAGAGTGGCGACAAAGTCAATGGAAGTACAAGAAACTCCGCTGGAAACTGTGCAAGACTCGTAGAATAATACAGAAACTGATCTTCTAATGTTACTTGACGAGAAATGAGGCAAATAATCTTCTAAAACATTTTAAGAGATAACTTCACGGATAAAATCTAAAAAGCATGAACAATTACAGATTAAAATGGAGCAATAATTTATGTCTTAAAAGGGAAAGAACGGAGTCATAATTAGAAACAAAAGTAACTGTTGATCGGATAATGAATTGAGAACGCATTATGGTAACGCTGTTATCAAAATTTCCGAGTGTGAGAAATGTATTATTTTAAGGCAACAGACACAAGTGATCATATCGTCTCAGCTTCTCTAAATCTAGAAAAGTCAGAAAACATAAAGAGGAACGCTAGGGTCTTTAATTTCACTGGCATAACAGTAACGCCCCGAAAGTTACAAACACTTGCTTGAAATGATACGAATATTTGCTGAAATCAGTAAATTCTGTTTGACCGTGTGCTAACAAATCCTAAGTGATACAACAAATAAACCCAATATTGTTATTCGGGATTTGAAGAAAAGGCGTCTCTACTTGTAGATGTGCCATGCTTTAGGATCGTCGTAACCAAGAAGGCAGAAAACCGTCTTAAATACTAGTTTTTTTCTAAATAATGATCTAAACACACTCCAAATTCCTAGTTTTTATCTTGGAGGATCGTAATGTAGAGCGAGAGAATCAAATAAGGGCCCTATTTATATTTATTATTATTATTATTATTATTATTATCATTATTATTATCTTTATTAGCCAACTAAGATCCCATTAAGGGCAAGGACCTTCTTTTGCAGGGAATTCTGAATGAAATGATAAGGTGATGAGTGATGAAAGAGCTATGATGATGGTGGGAGGCGGCAGGTGTGAGATAATCATGGGATTTTTGAACCAAGCCAGCATTCGCCTTATGACCAACGGAAACCACGAAAAAACCCGATCTGGATGACCGGCCGGGGATCGAACCACTACACACGCAGTCAACGCACTACACACTGAGTCAGTTCGCTCGCTATAAAGATTATATTTATGCATAATATAGGAATATGATTAGCCATTGCCAGGACCGCAGAATCCATTTCATTGGTTTTCAGATGTCTTAAAGCTGACGGCCGAGAAATGCCGCACTGAATCCGTTCGTCTGCATTCCTTCCCTCCCTCGTCTGCATGTGTGCAGCTACATCTAGGCATGCGTCTGGATAAACTCGCTTTAAAATGCTATTATCAGTGACTGCCTGTTGTGAAAATTGCGGCTTTGAATATTTAGGCAAGATAAGATAATTACTTGTCATTTTGAGGTGAAGTAAGGTTTTCTTTGTTGCTGTCACTGTTGGGTAATAGTCGTTTTATAATAACTCTGGTTTGTAGTCAGAGGAATATTGCACAGGAATATTTCGTGATATTTTCAAAACTGCAAAAATTAAGCTACGTTTTAAAAAAGGAAACAAAAAGGAATTTCAAAATTACCGGCCAATTTCTCTATTGTCAGATTTCTCGAAAATATTAGAGACACTTTTCTATAACCAAATGGAAACTATTTTCAGGAAAAACGAAGCGTTTTCAGACTCACAGCACAATTTTAGAAAGTCAAAATCAAAGGAAACTTCAATTTTTTTCTTAAAGATATTACTTTATCAATGGACCAAAATGAAGCACACATTGAAATATTTTTAGATAGATTTTTAGATCCTTCGAAAGCTTATGACGTTATTGACAGTAACATCTTGCTATCAAAATTACCACCTCATGGAATTCGAAATATATCCCTAGATTGGATGACCTCGTAATTTATACATCAATCTCTAAAAGTAGAAATACCGTCCTGACACATTATTTACTTATCTTTCCAATTATTTAACAATTGAATATGGGGTTCCGCAAGGCTCGATCTTCTGTTACACGTAATCGATGTGTCCTCGTCTATTAAAAACAGAAGAACGGTTCTGCTTGCCAATTACATGAATGTTCTTTGCAAAAAAGAAACCAAAAAAGTACGATTTCAAAGTTTCAAACTGGTTTTATAATAACAAATTAATAGTTAACGAAGGGAAAACAGACAATTTCAATGCAGTTCAAAACAGTTTCAATGCATTTTTGCATTTGCCATCAGCAGTCGCATGCGCCATTGAAAATGAACAATATGCAATTAGCCGATGTTAAGATAAAATTTCTAGGTCTCTCAATTCAGTGAAACCACAAATTGAATGTACATATAACAGAATTAAACACTAAATTAAGTTCATTATGTTATGCATTCAGTATTCTTTCAAATTCTGTCAACCTTCATGCAGCTCGTTGCATGTGTATTTTGCAAATGTGCATTCCCGCCTGAGATATGGCACAATATTCTGGGAAAGCTCATCATGTGGTACTCAGCCCTATAGATTGCAAAAGAAAATTATTCAAATAATGAAAAAATGCCATTCCTGCGAACGTCTCTGCATTGAGCTTGGGATCTTACCACTGCCTTGCCTATTTATTTTCGAATCTGTAATATTTGTCAAAACTGACTTACTGAACGCTGGGGACATATTTTCAGCGCAATACTGATATTTATAATTACAACACACGTCGTAGAAATCACATTCAAGTGTCAGTATCAACAGCTCACTATAAGAAACCCACACACAATACATGTACGTTTACAACGCGTTGCCAGATGACATTAACCTCCCTACGTCATATACAGTGTTTCCTGTTTTTTAACTGAATGAATTTAAATCTAAATCTAAATAGGGTAAATTATTCTGTCTATGACGTTTTGACGTACCGATCTTAACATTGACTCAATATCACCGCTGTTTTTGCAGCGAATTTGACAGAGTTTCGAGTCCCGGACAATGTCGGATTTTTGACACTCTTGTGGCTTCTTTCTAAACTGATTAAACTGTTAGGACTGTTTTTCCCCAAAATTAATATTTTCCAGTCGAATTTACTGAACTGAGTCTCTGTGAGTTTGAAAGGCACTTTATTTTAGATTTGGTGATACTAAATATGCCATCGTAAAATATTCTTAATAACTGGTTCAAATTTGTGGAGTAAACATTTTTCTTTGAACAGAACAAAGAAAAAGTAAAAAAAGGCGCAGGTTGTATTTTCGATGAACTATGAACTTTTTAATTTTGCAAAATTCTGTAACTTCTTACAACTTCAATAAATATGTTTTTTCTTAACGAAATCTAGTCTTCAAATGCAAATATTTAAATAAGGTCATTTACAATTATTTGAAAAAACTAGCAGTTTTCGCGACATTTTTGCTTGAACATTTTCTAAAGACTGTTTATTAAAAAACTTTTCTTGAAAGTGGCTTAAATTTTTTCCTAAAGTACGCTTAAAAATTGCGCAGGTCTCATTTTCTAAACGAATGTATGAAAGTTGCAAAATTAACAAATAAAACAAAAAAGTACGAGCTCTGTGGCAATACTAATTTCTTTAACTTTTCCCTCAGATAGTGCAAAGGATATTTAAAAATGGCACACGTCTTATTTTCGAAAATTGCAACTCTCTCAATATTCGAAAATTGTAAATAATGCGGTAAAGTACTTGCAATTCTAGCACCATTAATTCATAGGTTCTGTAAGAATATGAACAGTACTTGTATATCAGTATTGCTAATGAAGTTCATTCTAGCAACTATATTACAGACTTCAATAATATACATTAGTTTTCTTAATTTGTTGCCTAGCTATTAAAATGAAATACATGTGCGTCATGAATATAGAGGTATCAGAATTATTGGGCTGTGCATGAAGCATCAAAGCAAATTACTTAATAAATTACTCTGATAATTGAGCACGTACACGTGTGTTCATTATGGACTACCAAATGTATACATTTGCGGGCTTGATTGTAATTTAAGCATACGTTTATTATGATTTTAATTCAGTTGTATATATTTATACAATGAGTGAGTGTGGGGGATGTAGTTGTAATTACAACAAAAAAAATATTACTATCGATTTTGATCTATAAATCACTAATTATTTCAAATACTTCACACATTAAACATTCATAAAACATTTTCATATTATAGTTTATGGTGAAATAACGTGATAAGGAACATGAAATGTGTTTCCATCTTCCATTTTCACAAACAAACTGTTCAAATTGAACCACCCCAAAGAATTTAATCGTGTATATTTGATCTCTGAAGACTTGATTTTAAAAACTAGTGGTGCAACAATATCACGTACGTACTCGCATTTTATACGGCTACGTAATATTATAAAGCTGCAATCGACAGAGCTGACTCAGAGCGTCAACTAATGTCACTGCAATTCCTCGGACCGGGGGTCCCGACTTTCGCAGAATTTTCAACAACAGAACTTTAGATCGGATTCAACTGCGCTCTAATGGAGAATTCTATAAATAACGGGGTGAATATCAGTGCCATGGCAGTACCCAGACAAAAGGGCCACAGACCGCGCGCGATCTTTTCTTTCCCTTCCTCATATACTTACCCTTCACTAACATACGCATTCACTTCACTACCTCACAAGTCGCGAGACTAGTCGTGAGCTTGGAGTCATTTCTGACTGGGGCGGTGCCCCGCTGGGTGGCAATACTTGATGGAGAAAACACAGCAGGCCGACGTATAGGTCAGTGTCGGATATCACCATACAGCGGGGGAGAACCCTACCATCTCTGGAGATAAAAACATGCACGACACTTACGCGACTAATGCCCATATCAGTTGAAGCGCCCAGAATTTTGAAGTAATTAACGAATTAATCTTTAAAAACATCTCAGCTCTCTCTTTAAATCTTCATCAAACAGAGTTCTTGATGTGCGAACCTGTAATTACATAGGCAGACAGACATATTTGCCATATATTACTCATTTACAAAAGAAAAAAGTATGGGTGCTAAAATAGCATACAGTACTCTCTCGCGTTTTCCTAATTTCGCTGTTTTGCAATTTTCGAAAATTCATAAACTTCAACGAAAATGAGATTTGTGACATTTTGTATATTGTACTCTACCCGAGAAAATAATTTGTAGCTGTGTTTGAGAATAAGTATAAACTGGATTATCTTCAAGCAGAAATTAGACAACTACTCGTTCTATCAAAATATTGTGTGACGTGACCTTTTTTTCATTTTTACTTAGAATAAATTTCATGTAGGACAAATTTTCTATCATCAATATTTTAATTTTGAAATATTAATTCTTTGCAATTTTTGAAAATACAAAAAGGTTTTCGAACTTTTGAAGCTTTACGAACCTGCAGAAATGTACATGAACGCGAGACTCCATACGAATTAATTTACATAGCTGTCGTATTTTCTCATTTAAATATTATTTCTGGGCCATTCTAGGAATATTTGTACAAAACTAATTCTTTCCGAGCTTGCCAATCAGCACTAACGTAACATTCTCTACCTACGCTCTGTGCACCGAACACTGCAGCATGGCCATTCTCGTTTTGCGGCCTGATACGAACTCAGATGCGGTCACAATTAGTCGAAAACTTACTAATACGCCTATTTTCATTTTTAAAAAAATTCAAGAGCACATTGTATTGCAGGCAAATGAACTGTGTTTTTACACACTGGCATTTCAGAATACTTTCCCAAAAATAACGAAAACTTTCCATGTTTAAAATTACACATCCTAATATTGATTAGAGTTTATTTTATGCACGAAAGCTGGTCTTCAAAATTAGATTTTAAAATAAATAACACACAATTTCACGAAAAGTTCTCGTGTTAGTGAAAAATTGTATATGATTTTATTTAAAGATCTACCTCTGAAGAAGAGATTTTTATTAACTCTCACATATTGTAGTTGTAGGAAGATATTGAAAACAATTGAAGTTTTGCAATATGTTTTAGAGCATCACGTACAGTACTCCGGGAATTTAAAAAAATACAGTTTGAAATTCCAGTCTGTTTTGCAGGCCAGACAGTTTTCAAAAATCAGTCTCAGCTTAAAGGCAGTACAAATAGGTTTTAAATTGTATGTGGTTAGCATTTGAAACCCTGACTGGAGACTGAAGTTGAATAACTGCTCTGAAATATTCTTTTGAAAATTGCGGAAACTTAAAAAGCACATACGATGAAACAGGAACATATCTGGAATTGTGTATCATGTACCTTTTGCCTCAGGAGCAAATTGATTATTGAACAAGCATTCCGCATTCCAAAGAGTTATACGTGACAAAAACGTTTCCCGAATCAGAGTTATTTGCTAAAAGCTGGGATTGTCCTTGTTGATGGAGGTATCACAGGAATCACAGTCGAACAAACTCACCCACAGTCATTGAATTTTCATTGTTTCATTTCGTGTTCCGTTTAAATAATACCAAACAGTTTTGAGATCTTCAAGGATTAAGATTTTTTGAGACAGTTGATAGAAGCGTAATTAATTTGAATCTCGACGTAACAAAATAGAAGTTGAATTTGTTTCGAAAAGAAATTGAACGAGCTTTGGCTATGTAATTCGTAAATTTTTAATTTTTAATCATTTAATTTAGAATCAGAAAAAGTGAAACATTCATGGAAAGAAGAATCCGTTAATTTTAGTTTCATCTTGTCGTTATTAGTAGTGCACTAAACGCCACGGTGAACCTGCAACGATCTCATTCATGTTTCAACAATATTCACAAATGTTTTGGATATCGTAAAATGGTTGTTTGGAAGTCAACATCTGTGCTACTAAGACGACGACGCATAGGAGGAAAATTCCTTCACATTGAACCCTTAAGTTTCTCTACTAAACTACATAAAACATACTAAACTAAGACATTATATAAAATTACGCCAAAAAAGTTCCAGAATATAATATTAAAGTAATTTCAAGTAGTTCTATAACTTTTGGGTATAGAGTTATTATGTGTAATCGAAAGTTAAGAACAGCACTTTTGTGAATTTTTGAAGTTAACACATCAAGTTAAAACGCTACCCTTCTTCTGAAAGCATGTGTTTCCATAGTTTGGAACAATCTCGACATTTCCTCCTCGCCCTTCCTTTTCTTTCTTTAGAGACCAGACATTGTGACAAGCTCCATTCAGCTGCGTGACCTGCTGCCAGACGGAACATGCGTGAAGGACACGTGACCCCATTACGCAAGCCGCGCGCGGACCACAATTGGCGGCGAGGCAAAGCGGTCAAAAATCGCGGCAAGAAATCTGCCAGCCGCGTGAAAGGAAGCGTTGTGGGGAGGCTCGCGCGGTCTCGTGGCCCACTTCCGCTCGCCAGCCTCGCCGACAGCAGGGGGCGCCCTGGGCAGGCTTGCCGAATGAGAATGGATGTGAAGAAGGACAAACTAGTTTAAAATGCTGCGAAAAAGCAGGACATATTAAAACAACCGCTAGTAACAGATACGTGTTTTGATTTCTTAATTCCTGGCGTCGTCCTTAACGCAACGCGTCTCTTGAACCCTTGATGGGCATTGAGCGCTTTCATGGAGTAATCTTCGCTATCTTTGTCAAGTTTTGCCACGTTGCAGTCAGTCAGTGCCTTTTATCCCTGTGGCCAGAGGCTCGACGCCGTTAGCTCCAGGGGGTTTAGATTTAGATTTAGATTTATTCAGTCAAAAAAACAGTAAAAACTCTATGTGACGTAGGGGGGGGAAATATTATCTGCGCACGTTTTCTTGAGTTCCAGAATCCGTTCTTGTCATTTTAACTATAAATAGTTGAAAGGTGAGTAAAAGTTCAACTTAAATAAAGAAATACATTTTAAAAATCGTAAAATCGCAATATTTGAATTCGTTTCTGAGTTATAGAAAACGTATTTGAATCGGTACACGAATTGCAAGTATGATTTTCTGCATTGGTAACAAAATAGGAACTCGCCCTTACCTGTACTCTTACCAAGCAAAAGGAGAGTTCAACAAAACGTGCGCATAGTGAAGCTACATTTACGCCCAGAAGCAAAACAAATGGCCATCTCAGCATTTGCTCAATGGATCAGGGAAAGTAGACAAAAACCTGATCGAGATGGGGGTCATTGACGCAATGTTCCTAGCCGATCACTGAACCAGAAACCCGCGAGTCTCGAATTCGCTAAACCCCGTGACTTCACGGAGCGTAGTGAACGATTTCGGCTGTCGACGCCGACGTAAGTTCCGGCTCTGCAAACCTAACACTCTACTTCCTCAGCAGTGCGACAGCTTTACAAGTTTTTGTATTTCACCTTCAACTCAGCAGTAAAATACATCTCTTTTTTGTTATACTATGATGGGGATACCAAACACTGTGGTGACTTGTTCCTTTCTGTTTATTTCTACCAGTCTAACTGTGAAATCCAAAATTCTAGTAGAAAGGTACGCTCACAGCTTACTACAAATAGATAGGGAGAGTGATGCGAAGCTCAGACGAATAGAAACTATTGATTTTTAACATGCTAAGAACCATGATGCAACGTCGGCACACGGTACACTAACGTAATGTCAAAAATATTGCAGTAAAGAAAGTAAGCAAATGAAATTTTAGAGAAACAATTAATTTGTAATGCTTGAAAAAACGATATCTATTTATACATAGACATTTTTCTGATTTTGGAAAATAAGTACGGACGCCAGGACAATCACTAAGTGTACGGACATGTTCTGCTAAATACGGACAGAGGCAGGGATCACGCATGCCCAATATTTTTTCAGTACTCATGCATGGGAATTAGTACTTGCTTTGTCGGTCGAAACGTCGGCACCTCAGCCTTCGACGCGGCGTCACCCGGACAGCCCAGATTATGACTCTGGCCGCGGAAGGCTACGATACGAGTATCATTGTACTTGCTTTCCCTGTTTATTGACTGCAAGTTTTACATTGCGGGAGTCGTATGGCAAAGACGGCCATATAAAACAGCAGGGTTACTGCAAACCAAACAAAATACTGTGGCGACATGAATCAACACAGCAGCCACTTAGCATATTGCGCATGGTCCCAAGACTATATACTTGTAGGTTTTCACGAATTCCTGAAAAAACATAATGTGCGAAAAATGTACTAAAATGCCTCTGCCCCAATTCGAAAATGCCGGAATTGGGTCCTATTATCGCCTCGTCCCACAGCATTTCATTCGCTCGGCAAATACTTTCTGCATTACTAACATAATTAACTAATTTACATTTTCAATAATTGAGTGAATCAGTATTTCATGCTTCCGAGCGCGTCAAATATTTTGGTCATTAATCGTATGACTGGTACATAGTATAGCCGGGAGTTGGCCTCTCCTGCTCAAATCTGAGATCCGGCGACGACCTTCACGTCAGCTTACGTGGTTTTATCTTCAGCTATCTCCCCATTGAGACACCCCGTGCGGGCTACACTTTAAGCTCTCGATTGGTCTGCCGATTGGTTCGGTATTATGCGTGCGCAAGCGCGTGCTTGTGTCTAAGGGGGTTGAGGAGGGGACAAGAATTAGGAAGGGGTCATCGCACGCTGTTTGTGGCCTTTTTGTTAATGAATCACCCCAGCATTCACCTAAAATTGATAAGAGAAACAAAGGAAAACCTGCTAGAATTTTCCCACAGAGAGTGACGGGACATCGGAATACCAGTTGCGTCCAAAATAAAAGGATCTTCTTTACACGAAAATTTCCTTTGAAAGCAAAACTCACTGCAATTTTTTAGAATTTCTTTGCTTGCCATTTTGATAAGGACATGAAACAAGTCTGTTGACGTAGATATAGTGCATCATATTGTTGGAAATTTCTATAGTGGTTTCTAATTAGCAATTGTTTCGCACAAATCCGTTTCCAAAGCCGGATTTTTGTAGCTTGTAGGATTGGTGTTGATATGAGTGCAAATCTGTAATTCCGAGAAACCTTATGTTCTATAACCACGAAATTAATAGAAATCAATAATGAAGTGGACAAACAAAGCCTGTTCTAGGGGATGGATATATTTTAGTGCAATTGTGACGGTGTGTTCTACGATTCTGGAACGTGCGATGGCACAGGAGTGTACAAAGGGGCCGGAGGTGGCGGCAGCGGGTGTGTGACGAGGCCCTCGGGGGCCCATCAGTAGGCGCGGAGGGGCCTTGCGGGGGGTGAGGGGGCGAGGGGGCGACGGGCACGGGGAGACGATCGGCGGCCGGAGGCAGTGCGTTAGCCCGGCCCAGGGAATTAGTGTTTAATGGACGGGATTACGGTCACGGGGCCGACCCGCCGGCTAAGAAGTCGGCCGCCGCCCCCTCGCCCCCGCCTTCGCCCCCGCGCCGCCCGCTCCCACTCTCCTGCGAGCGCCCATGCGGCGGAGGCGCAGGCGGAGGCGCAGGCGGATCGGCGCCGTAATTGGCAGAGCGCTGGCGGCGGCCGCTCGTTACGACTGCCCGCCACCTCCGACGCCCACGCCCCACACCCCCGGCACGGACATCCACGCCGTCTCGGACTCTCTCCCCATTCATCTCGTCCCTATAACCTACCTGCCCCACCCAACACGTCATCCAACTCAAGAAGCCCCTCACACCCACACGCCCTTTCCACGTAACCCGTCTTCGCCATCCAACACATCCCTCCTAACCAACACGTCCCTCCCACCCAACCCGTCTCTGCCACCCAACATGCCTCTCCCACCCAACACGCCCCTCCCACCCACCACGCCCCACCCACTCAACACGCCCCTGCCACCCAACACGCCCCTCCCACCCAACACGCCCTTCCCACCCAACACGCCCCTCCCGCCCAACATGTCCCCCTACTCAACACGCTGCCACCACCCAACAAGCCCCCCCCATTCCACGTGCCCCACCCACTCAACACGCCCCTCCTACAAAACATGCCCAGCACATCCTCGCTGCCCAACGCATCGCCGGTGACCAACTCCCCCGCCGCCACCCCAGCCATTGCTGCAACACCCCACAACTCTGCCTCTGGAGTACCTCAGCACTCCCCGCAACGCCGCCTCATTTCCGCGCTTCCACCAAATGTCGGAGGGCAAAACAACATTAGTACTCCCCTCAACATTAGTACTCTTCTATACTTCTATTGTTGTCTTAGACACATAATAATCTCTCAGACAACTCCTTGTCTCTAAACATTCTCGTCTTTCCCCAGATGTTGCTTGTTCATTGCAGCTGTTATACGGTGACTCATCTGCCATTTGCCCTAATGTTTTCTAAACGGATATACTCGTAATAGCAACCGGGCGCTCCGAGATGCACCAGCTCGCATGATTGAGACCGCTCGTTCGTGGGTTAGTGTTCGCATTCCTGGATCTGGTTTGGTCAGGATTCTAAACATCTGACACGGGCAACACTGTGTGACTACGGGCAATGCAGTGTCGTGGTTTCGAGTTGATTGTTCAAAAGATCGCGGCTGTGAAAGTACAGTGCAGCAGCAAATTGTCTGACCACCTCGAGCGCTTGTTGGTACAACAGAGTGCGTTGATTCATCAGTGACTTTTTCATGTTTGTATTACGTTCTTAGTCTCAACCCCATTGTCTTCTTGCGCTCCTGTTGTGAACTGACGTTTTTCTTGTTTCCGCAATTATATTTCGTGTTTTCACAATCTTGCTCCAAGACTTTGGATAGTTCATTTGGCAGTAATGGAAAAGTAATTGAATGTGAGGGATTTGAATGATAAAAGTAATGAATTTGATATTTTTATGATCCCTTCTTTTCCTCTCATATCCCATGCCACAATTAATGGCTTGCGTATGTATGTAGTAACATATACGCATGTAAATGAAATTAGTAAAAGAACACTCCGTAAGAAAATATTTTAAAAAATATTAGAATATTGCGAAATAATTTGTACGAAATTATTTTTTGTAGGTAGTGTAATGGTTTGGTAGGCGGGTGTCTTCGGAAACCGCAGGTCAGAAGCGAGCATAGTTCCGTGTCAGAGTACTTGCAATGCGTCGAGTTTGTTTCCACCGATGGACATTGTGCCATCATTTAATATCCTTTCAGTATTTTGTGCATTCAGTTTTGTACGTCTGCTAACACAAGGTTACTGATGCATTTCGTCCCGTTTATATTTAGTGTATTTTCAAGCCCACGACCTGGAAGGAGAGTGGGACACTATCATCCAATCGGGAGCTTCAGAACTAAAATTTAAGCAGTACCGAAGCTCCTTACTAAATGCCAGGGTTCCTATTTCCTTCTAAATCGTGACCTTGAAGACAGACTGCATTTAATTGGGACGCTATGCTTCGATTTCTTCGACGTTGCGTATCAATGTCACTCACGAAAAAGGGAATCAAATAGGGAGCTAGAGTGGGAGCTAGAGTGTCGTTGCAGCTCCCTCTTTTACGGCTCCCTATTGGAGTCTGCCTTCTCTCTCCCTTTTATGTGCGTGACCTTGAGACGCCCCATTTTTTAGTATAGAAGCATTGATTTTTCGCGTTTAATTGTTTTGCAAAGGGATCAAAAGAGAATTTGATTTTAATTTTTTCGTCGCTGTGCCGGTCAAGATGGTGTTCTGCCTGGCCGCCCTAGTTCCAGTCGACCGCATTCGGAGCCGTTGGGCCGGCTGAGACGCGACCCCCGTGACCGCATCAGGCAGGTGCAGAGCCCAGCGGGCTCCTCGTCCTCCGCCGCTGCGCTCAGCTGCACGCAGCTGCCCTCCCCCAACACGCCTCCCAATATGACTCCGGTTCAGGAAAAACGCTCGAAGTAATGTTAGGTCATTCCTCATTGCACATACTACTACGCCGAGGAAAGATGCGATGGTTTGATTTTGTAAAGGAAAAAGTGTGTGATGTATAGAGGAAAAATATTGTTTACGCGTGTATTCTTGAGCTCTAGAATCGCTTCTTCACTCTTTCACTATACACAATTAAGTGTTCAATAAAAGCACCAATAAAGTGCAGTTCGCAACATTTGAAAACTATGAATTTTGATTTTATAATGTTACTAACATAATATCACTCGCTCCATAACTTACAACAGGAGAGCTAAAAAAAGGTGCACGTAGTGAAGATACATTTACGTTCAGAAGCAACTCATGGGGCCATCTCAGCATTTGCACAATCGATCAGGGAAACTCGAAGAAAAACCCGGTAAAAATATTTTTTACCATTTACTATTACAAATCATCCACACAAAACCTCATTGGTCCGGTACAGCTGAATAGGTACTATTTACCCCTCCACTCCCCTTTCAAACAGATATGAGACAAAAAAATGGCAGGTTGAAATTAAGAGTTACAGTAGGCAGCATGCAACTTGCAACACGCGCTTGCAACCTGCATATTTCTGAAACCATGTGTTCCAGAAATTTAAAATCATGTCTTTTTATAACATAAACTATTTTTGTCTTATGACGTAACCAAATAATGTGACGTATTGGGGACATTCTAATACCATTTTGGCAGTACCTTCAATTCGTAGCATGGATCGTTATAAACGGTGCAAAGTGGGTTCGAGAGTGAAGCTACTTTTACTTCACAAAGTGTTGAATGTTCGCATGGGTTCAATTAGTAAAAGAAGTTCTCAACCTAAGCTTCAGCCTACCTCCCGTAGGACTTCTTTAAGATGGTGATGAAATACGCAGCCTACAGGTTCGGTGCATAGGTGTTCGGTTCGGGATCGGTTCGAAGCATAGGTGTTTTCGCATTGGTAGTGAAATGGTTGCTATTCTTACTGTTAGGTACGGAGAATGGCCCTAGTCGGCAGAAGCATCGTAGACCGGGCGGTCGCAGCGCGCACTCCCCATTGCAGAGACCGTTCCGTAGCAGCTCCGTTGCTGCGTCGAAGCGTTGCGCAGACGAGTTGTGGAGGCTGGCAGCTCTCGTGAGTTGCTTCCGTGTTTTTTCTCCGACCTACGTAGTGCAGGAGTAGTACTTTGAACAATGGGTCACGAACTACCATTCCTTAATATCGTAATTTTGAATTCTGC
This sequence comes from Gryllus longicercus, assembly GCA_038098605.1. Taxonomy (NCBI): domain Eukaryota; kingdom Metazoa; phylum Arthropoda; class Insecta; order Orthoptera; family Gryllidae; genus Gryllus; species Gryllus longicercus. The sequence goes on from JAZDUA010000381.1 coordinate 1,123,767, forward strand.
ATTAATCCGAATTTACAGAGCAAGTTGCAAGCAATCTAAATATATTTTTTCTATCAGTTCAGAATAGACAAAAATTAAACAAATATAAAATACAAATATAAAATAACTAAATATATTGTTTGTAAGAAAATGCAATTTTATAACATTACGAATTACTGAAAAATGTGAATCTCAATATCGGATCTAGCTTTTCAAACATTCCTCATGTTTGCATCCACAGAACAACAAACCAAAATGGAGATAGTGTTTCAAGGAACAAGTTGCGTGATATGTCAGTAATCATACTGAGCAGCACATGTTTCAAATGTATATCATTAAATCAAAATTATGCCACTTGCTGAGAATATCCTAGACTAATAGTTTGAGATTTCCCGCCCGAAATCAAACTCGAGAAAATGTTCATGTATGCTACCAAGGCACTTCATTGATCACTGGGATCATGGACTTGTATTCTCCATTTGTTGTATTCTTCATTTTCCGTTTGGCAAGTAGAAATAAAATTTCATGACGCGCGTTTGGCACTACCGATGCTGAATGACATGCTAAAGGGCATATTCCATAGATGAGTTAGTAAACAAAATTTAATCCTCTTGATTTTTCAAGTTACGATCTCCTCTTCTAAAACAAGACGTATTTTAATCGACTTAAAACCACCTTGGTTGAGAGGCAGAATTACCGTTATCTTTGCAGCAATCTATGAGGCCCTAGAATTCGAGACCCAACTGGTGGTAATTCTTCGACACCAGTTATATGGCCAGGTGGAATGCAGCAGCTGTCTGCAGGAGAAATATGGTGGTGGAACCCTCTGATCGATCGGTTGTTTTGCGTTATTTTATCGGTCAATATCACCCGAATGTCAGAGCAGTACCTTAATAAACGAGCCATGGGGTCTTTTCTTCCTTATCCTTCTCGCGTCTGAAGTCCGAAGACTTTTCGGGAGCATAGAGAATGTCCCGGTTGGTGAGGTGTTTTGCTGACGCCGATATCTGTATAGGGAAACCCAGCAACCCGACGTATAGGTGGGCGGAGGATTTCACTTTTCAGTGGGGGAGAGACACCGTCACATTCTGGGTTGAATTGAATTGAATTGAATTAATGCCTTATTTTACGTGGCGAGACTCAGGCCATTAGGCCTGCTCTTCCGTCTGACCACGTAAATTTCGCTACGCTCCTTTCACCAACTAGCAGAGAAAGGAGGTATTTCTTGGGCGAGAAACAGGCGATTTGAATTTAGCTCAGAGGCGTCATTTAGGCTTGAGGATCTTTTACATGCAAGTAAATCTACTAACATGGGACAGCCGGCTTTACTTCCCCTCCGAAGGAAGGCGTACGAAGGATTTTTTCGCCCTGAAAAATCCACGGCTTCGATCTGGTTTACCCGCCAACTTGGATACAACAGTCCGAAACGCTAACCGTTACACCATCGCCGCCGCATGGGTTATACCATGCACTACACTTACAGGACAAACCACAGTATTTGACGCTCCCGGAATCATTAACAACTAAGCCAACTGATAGTTCCTGGGTGTCGTTCCTCGAGATCGCCTTTGAGGATCGCAGCAACCCCTCGAAAGCGGCAGCAGTAGTTTCCCGTGCAAAAGGTCGCTTTCCAGAGAGACACGATTGAGCGGCGCCCCGAGCGCGCCTTCCGAGCGACGGCGCGAGACGGGCGAAGGCGTCAGATCGCGAAGTATCCAGCGCCAACCGCAGTTCTCTTTCCGTTTCGTACCCGGGCGCGTCTTCCGGCGGCGCGGCCCCACCCCCTCGACCCGGCCCAGCCCAGCCCGGACGCGCAGAATCTCGAAAAGTACTCCGTAAACTTCTCCTAACTCGACCAACTCAATTTTCGGAAGTGTTTTTATTATGTTAAGGTTGAAATGACATTTGGCATGAAAGTACGAAAAGTGGCCTTTAAACAAGTTTCCTCACACGTCAAAAATACGCGGCGTCTTCGCTGAGGCTTTCCATGACGGTCGCCGGCGCCGCCGTCCCGGCCGGCCCCGCCGGCCCCGGATTCGCTATTCAAATGAAAGGTTATAAATAATAAACATATGTAAACAAGCGACATACGTCTCAAGTGGGGCAACGGAATGAAATACAGTAATACTATGCAGCGAATTCAAGACGCAATAACAGGCGCATTACCATATATAAATCTAAACTAAAGTGTTAATATTCATCAGAGACGGTTGCCATGGCGTGTCCGCTATAGGACGCACGCGCTTGTATTATTCGACGGCTGCGACCGGTAAAAAATGCGCTCGGCCGGTCGGCAGGCCGGGCAACGCGGATCCTTGACAAATGGGCGCGGCCCAGGCGGAATGGCGCAGGCGATGGAAGCACGGGCTCGCACCGCCATGGGGACGGACAGAGCGGGCGTTGACGGGGAATTGAAACAGGTGAGATGTAGAGGGTAATTGCAGTCAGGACACGTTTCCATCTCCCCATTTCGTCCCAATAAACAAAAGAAGAATGATCCACGAAAACATTAGCTCAGTTGGGCAACTGTAAGCGGACCCCGATCGACCATGAAAGTTTTAATGTTTTCCAAGTGAATTTTGTTATGAGGTTTTCATTTTTATTTTATTATTAACTCTACTTATACTTAAACTTATTAAATAATTCCTTCTGTTTATGTTAATAACGATCCTAAATCACATAAGTAACAACAATTTAAAGCAATAATAATATTATTATAAGAAGAAGAAAAAGAAGAAGAATCTGGTAAAAACCCGTCGTATATAAATGTGTGGGTGGTAAAAAAAAGAGCAATATTAGCAGTAAATACTTATTTTCCTGCTTTGGCCTAAGAAACATAAATTTGCGTAGACTTTTTTGTTGATGTAATTTTATAATTTCGTCACGGTTTGCGATACGTTGCACATTAGTGCCCATTTGAAGACGCGAAGCACTGTCTCAGAAAATCATTAGCGCCCTTTGTTAGCAGCAATTGCCTTGGAATTCTGACAACCTGCTGCAGGCCGAAGGCTCCAAAGGCCTAAAATCGAAAGCGATCGTAATGCCCATCACGATACCAACCCTACTGGAATTTCTACTGGAATCTTACTGGAACTCCAATTGCATCAATTAACAAATTTAATTATTACTCCAAATGATTGATGTCTTCATATTTTAAAATAAGGATTGGATTCCATTTTGGTTACTGACGATCAAGTACCTTATTGCTTTTACATTAGATAGCCAATTTAATGTGGAATGTAGGTGGCTACAATTTGTCGTGGCCAATTTGCAACCCCGTCATTAGGCAGAAACTAGAAAACAATATTATAACTGATACAATCGAATATCTTACAAATAAAAATATAATGAATAAAAATCCGAATGGTAACACAAAACATATTTAAATTATTGTGTGCTTAAAAATGAGATAATAAGCGACAGTTACTACAATACTTTTGAAATTTAGTATTTTTAAAATTTCAAATTTTATTTTCTTGCTATCTGTAGAAGTAGATTTACTACAAGCCAGTGAAGAAGGTGTAATTAGGAGTTCAATGTTAGAAAGCGAAACAAATAATCATAGTTACTTACTGGAAAACCTGAAGCTTTAAATTTCAACTTTTAAGCCTCAGCGAAGGATAGATTCTTTTGGCTTTCTGGAAAACCATTGCTGAAGGGCGCGGAAAACACGGCTTTTGAGGAAATATAGAAATAAAGCATTTTTCTATACTTTCTTTCCATAATTCAAACAATGCTTGTATCAGTGTTATTTTCTTTCGAGTACTTTGGAATTGTGGTAATAAACATTGATTTGTCTTTAATTTTATGTAGATGCACTGAAGATGAAGATAAAGATCCTTGAAACATGTCTGCTATGTGTTAGTAATTGTTTGAATTATAAATCATGTTTGTGTACCATTACTTGTTTTCCTCACGTTATACAATTATGGAATTCCACAATATTTTGCGGAAACCACCGAGTGCATTAAGATTTCCATTTACAAAATCATTGTAGTGTCAATATATCAAAAATGAATAAGATAAAATTAAAAAATCAAATGTGCCATCTAAACCAATTTGGCGCACACTGCTTCCCGCTCCCTCTCACAGTTTCGAAGATATTTTCTGTGTCCAAGTTCGGTGATCCACCTTATATTCAAATAAACAGCTCGACACTTCACTGACAATGAACGGCCTGCCATTGACTGATGTTAAGATAACAAAATTTTTAGGTCTTTCAATTCAGTCAACCTTAAATGTAACGTCCATTTTAAATGAATTGAACACTAAATTACGTTCCATATGCTATGCTTTCAGAATTCTTCCAAATTCACTCAGCCTCCACACTACTCGTGTATATTTCGCGAATGTTCATTCCCGCTTGAGATATGGCATAATATTCTGAGGGAATACATCTTATAGCTGCCAGACTTTTAGATTACAAAAACGAATTGTACGAATAATAAGTAAATCCCACCCTCCTGATTCTTGTAAGCATCTCTTTATTAATCCAGGTATTTTACCATTACCTTGTCTCTTAATATATGATCAGTGTCTTTTGTCAAAAATAACTTACTTAAGGGCGGGAATATATTTTCAGCAAACGCCGTTGCCTATAACTACAAAACTCAACGTAGTAATCATATTCATCAGGTAACAGTATCAACAGCTCACTACAACAAATTCACATATAATACATGTACATTATTTTCCAACACCGTGCGAGATGACATTAAACGATTAACTACAATACAAAAGTTTAAGTCCCAAGTAAAATCTTTTCTGCTGCACAACTGTTTCTATACAATTAGAGACTATACCGAGCATCCAAAGGGAAAGTAATATTAATTTTAAAAATGACATTTAATGTATTATATACCATTTGGATTGTATAATTGTAAAGAATCTGCAACAAGTATTGTATTTCAGCTTCTGGATCAATGACCCCCATTTCGATAAGGTTTTCGTCCAGTTTCCCTGATCCTCGAGCAAATGCTGAGATGGCCCCTTGTTTTGCTTCTGGACATAAATTTAACTTCAAATTAACTTCTCCCCATAGCACGTTACACACAGTTTTTAACTGTTTTTAACTCCTCTCTCTCTTTCTCTGACTCTCCCAGTCAGTCGCTCTCGGTTGGACTGAATTTGTTTGCCTTACCCTACACCTCCCCACAAACAATGTTTCTTGTTTTGAGAGAGGGGGAGGAGAAAACGCATGCTTGTGGGACATGAGTGTCGGGTGCGCAGTTACAGTAATGATTGTATCGTATTACTTGAAATTTGGAATCAGGTGCCACACATGTGAATTCATTTTTTGCATAAAAACGCAAAAAATGTAGAACTCTGTACCACGCAACGAATCCTGTCAATGAAGTAATATGTCGAAAATGAACATTGACCTGTTGAGTCAATATTAACGAGACTCAATGTATTACTTTCATTACACACATCAGGGTTACAATTTACTGCGCGTTTTTTTTGTTGTTTTTTTGTTTTTTGCTTCTGTGTGTTCACGAAATTGATTTATTGACTCACAGCATACAAATGTGAGGTAATAAGAAACATATTTCTACAAAGTTCTTTACCGTGATTATTGCAAATATTTTAATATTCCAAATGATATTATTTATTCATTTCTACGTGTTTTGTGTTTTCCGTGGATAATGCGGGTAGTCGTGTTTCGTTCTTTCCTTCCTTTAATTTCAGTATTCTTTATTTCAGGAGTTTTAATTATCCACCTTTGTATGTGAATTCTAGTACGTTTACCCCAGAGAGGCCACGTTTTGCACTTCTTTCCTTTCCATGGCACGCACAAGCGAATGCTGTAAACAGCAACTGTAGAACTCTGCATACGAATGGTCAATTCAGTTAAATGAAGGCACCATCGTATAATTTTGTTGATGTAAATACAAGAAGAATGATGATGAAAACAGAAGACGAGCGCTCTAATCACTGCACTGGCATTGGGTGGAAAGTGGAAGTGGAGACGTAAAAAAGAAGCGAAAGAAAATATTCCAACTCCAAATGATTGAGGTGACGTACATTAAGAGAGCGAAAGGGTTAATGTTGTAAGAATACGAAAAAATGTTAAACAATTAGAGGAAAGAAAGGGAAGCATTTGGAGCGAGGGAGGATAAAAACGAGGCAAGGAGTTCTTCACACTAGTTTTCTGAGTCAGCCATAATTACATTAGTCGCTTTGTACTGTACTCGAAAAAGGCTGTCACATTGTCTCTAAAACTCTTAATCGCGATTTTCTGCCCAAGTATTCATATCCTTGTAATTTTGAATTCCCAATTTATTCTCAATTACTTTTAAAATGTTGTTTCGATTTTTTTGTCTTACGACGTGATCAAAGAATTTGCACTTTTTCGAGATTTACTTTTCTTGTTCAGTTTTCGAAACCTGCCGTTGCAAATTTTCTCCTTATATGTAAATTGTGTTCGCTTTTTTCCAAAGTCACACTACGAATGCAATTTTAATCTGTCTTCAAAATTTTTCACTTCAACGCACATAGCAAGACATCCAAACGAAGGTTTTGAACAAATATTTCCGCTTTTCTGGATCAAGATTTCCATCACTAGGTATTTTTAAATTAATGATGGCCGCTAGAACGATCGTTCCTTTTTCTTCATTATTTCTGTTAACACTCATGAATATACATACTAAATAAGACAAATTTCTTCAGCGGTTCATATTGAATGGTTTCAAGCTTCATGGATTTATTTGCTTTCAGTATGTTGAAAGAATAATTATTTCATCAAAAATGTGGTTTAATTTTGCATTAATTTCAGTATAAAAATTTTGCAGCCAACGTTGTAATTTTTGCAGGTAAGTTTTACTCTTTTGATAGACTGTTATGTTTCGGCAAAATTGAAGTAATGCATATAAGAAGAGCTTGTTTGGAAAGTGATGTATTTCCAACAAAAAAACATTTCTGAAAACGAAAGTTTTCAAGCTCAGCCTAATCGTTCAAGATACGACCAACAACGATAGGTTTTTGGCCACTGTTTAACATAGGACAAGCAGCAATTAAACTCAATATTCGGTAAAATGATGGAGACGAATGTTTTGATACGTGAAACAAGAAAAAACCGAAATGGAGATGAAGACTTTTTGGAAATCAGCTCTTCAATCGGAAATAAGTAGTGGACTCAATCTCAAATGAAGGATGAAGTGAGGAAGGCCAGGAGGAGGCGAAGGCGGTCGCAGGTAGCGAGGAGCGCTCATGCAGGGACGGGTAGTGGTGCGGGGGGTGGGTGCGGGGGTGGGGGAACACCAGCCACCCAGTCAGAAGCCGCGTCCAAGGCCACGTCGACCGCCGCGTCGCGGACAAATGATGTTTGCAAGTGGCTTTAATGGCGGCCATTAATATAAAAACAACGTGGCGTCACATCATTTCGCAGGGGTCGATATTAAAATTCCCCCGGGCGCTGGCCACCGCGGTCAGGATTCCCAGTCCAGGTGTGCGAACGGGCACCTCGCGAGAGGAGCTGCCAGTGCTTCCCACTATCATAGCAATGGAGTGGATTGTCATCTTGGGACTTCGCATTTATTTAAATTATTTTTTTTTCTCACGTGTTGATCTAGCATGCGGCACAGTATGTGTCTTACACAATGGTGTATTTGGATTTGGCTCAGAAATTGAATTTAAATGATGGATTTTACAGTTATTTCGTGTAGGACATGTCACACGTAATGTATTGACTAGTTTGCAGACTGTACTCGAAGAGTTCTCTATGTTGGTACAAGAAGGCAATGAAAAAAACGTTTGGAATTTTAAGGATGTACATCACCTTTAATAGAACTTGATGTATTAATAATTTGTTTAAGGTCTTCTAGTTCTTTCTTAATGTAGCTGCATTAGCTCACATGTTCTTGAGCTCTCTTTTTGCTAGTTGTAATAGAAAGAAAGAAAGAAAGAAAGAAAGAAGGAAAGAAAGTTTCCAACTGTTTACTATTATTTGATAATTTGGACAACAATATTATAGAGCAAGATTAAGATTAGGTACAAAGTTTGTGTTTTTAACTCATCACTTGTTCATAAGGACCGTCCGGGGTTTGTTGTCAAAAGTGTGGGGATGCTTGTCCCATGTAACAACGTACCTCGACTATTTTTAGTAGTTGGTATCACTTGATTCAGCTAAAGATGGGTAGAAATTATTAAAAATACTAACAGAGACGTTGCAGACCTCATGCTTGTTTCAGTGAGGAAAATATAAATAGAAATTATTCATGAGCAACAGTTACGGCAAATTTCAATATTCAACTGTTAAAAGAAAGCTTCAAAAATTAGCTGAAAAAGCAAAAGGAAAATCAAAGAAAAGGCTCTTTATAAACAACTAAACGTAGTAAGCGAGCAAACAAAAATATGAAAGGAATTAAAACGCAGGAGGAACGGAAAATCTCAAAGTAGTGACGAAGAGAATGATAATTGTTCTTATTTAGTTTGTCTGCAACCGTTTTTTAACAGTATCCCTAAGGAAAAATGGAACCTGTGTGTAGGATGTAAGAGGTGGGCTCATGAATTATGTATCCCAGAACCAAGTAACTTTTATTTATATCATAATTGTGAGAGTGTGCTCGAAAGTGACTATATGTCAAATCAGACATTTTTTAAATGTTCCCTTACATCAAAATTTTTGTGTCTAAACTGGTCTTTAATACGTAATACTGTTTTATCAATATCACATATCGATTTTTATTTGAATAGAAATATTTTTGCATACCAATTAATATCTATTTTTTCATCTAACCTAATCCGTGGCAACCAACCCCAATGTCTGTGACAACCAATCCGGATTCAGGGAAGTTTGTCTAAAAAATTACTCTGACATAACATTTTCTCTGACAACCAGATGCTGCTATTTCCAGTTTGCGGGAAAATATAGGGAAGGGACATATAATAGAAAAGGAAACTGTTAAGACAGCCTCTTCAAAAAATTAAAATATAAAATTGTGACAACCTCCCTGGTCTCCCCTACTAAGGCAATGTGGATTCATTCTGTTTTGTAGAAGAGTAAGGCAATTTCTATCGTGTCAAAAATGTAGTAAAGACCAGGAAAGGATGTTAATCGCATAGAATATAAAGAAAAAAGGGTGAGATAGTCACTGTAAGGCGAAGAAAGATAGCAGAAGTAGGTTTTTGTTGGTTTAAAGAATTAGAGAATGATTTACGTAACGTGGAAATGTATCGAAGGTAACTTGCTGCATATGGGTCTTGCATTCACGACTGTATGTTTCTATCACAACGAAGTAACAATGTCCAAAACTGAATCAGAAGAACCAACATCATTGCTATCTAATTTTAAAATGTATTTTGTTCATTTTATTTGAGTTTTATCTACGGAATTTCAGCTCTATGTAAAATTGAATATCTGAAATAAATATTTTTACAACATATACCGGAGTAAAATATTGACAGGGAAATAGTGGTGCTACGGATAGAAAGAAATTTCTAACATTGAGTTCAAATTCATTCTTTAACTTTTCTTCGTCTTTCTCGGTGAAAGATATGCTGGTAATGCAAGCGAGAGAAATTTTCTAGTTTTCAATTGTTTGTGACTTCGTTTTCGTCAATATTTTTTTATTCCTCGTTTACCCACGAAAGAGTGGGATAGATATTTTGGAGCTCAAGGAAACCTGTTTTACTTCTCATACGTCAAACAACCGGAAAACAAATTTTACTTCTCATACGTCACGTACTGTGTTACAGTGTGTCACGTACTGTGTTAAATTACTGTGAAATAAGTCGAATAAATAAATAATAAGAAGGGGAAGCAGAACAAAAAAAAATGGATATTTTCAATTATAACTGATAGGTTAATTCAACCTGATGTCTCGTATTCTGTCAGACGAAATAAAGGGCTGAGCGCAATAGTGGTCTAAACTTCCAAAAGTGAAAAATGAATTGTTGACAGTATTTATTATCTATGAATGTGAACTTACTTCGTACGTTATTGGTTTGACCAGTTTTTCTATAAAGGTAGAAATAAAGTCCCCACTCTTTCTAACCACAACTACGTAACTTAATTCTTGTCCGTTTTCTTAAAATGTGTCTTGGGCCACTATTGCGCTGCCCCGCTCAGTTTTGGCCGAGCGCGCCCGTGCAGTGGCTAGTGCTCAGTGGCGTCGGCGGCGGCGGCGTGGCGGGCGACGGGCATCGCAACACGCAGATCGCGGGCCTCGCGCGCAAACCTGTTTGGGGTTCGTTTCTTGCCGTCTCGCCGGCGCCCCCGCGGCGCCCCTGCTAAGCCCGCTGAGCCGCTCCTGCACGAAGCATATCGACGGTAATGCGCGCGGCCGCAAGCTCCTTTGAGGGCTGAAGTGAACCTTTTTATACGACGACACTGGAATAATGTATGGCGAGATGAAAGCTTGCAGCTTTTTATGCATCTTTTAGTTTTGCGCTTGTGATATTTTTCGTTGGGAACTTTATTCTTTCAATGGAAGGGAATCTAGTCCGTCATGTGCTTGCATCTTTTAGATGTTATGACCAACTGTATGGCTCGCGAATACGTCTTTTTTAGCTTATCTTGGCGCCCTGGCCATAAAATGTGCATCAGCATTAAAAGCACTAAGGAATACTGTATTACAACAGTGATACCTGTAATATTTTCGAAATTGAAATGATTGAACGTCGTAGTCAGTAAATGTGTTTCCGTAATGTGTAGGCAGCTTCTGGGACCGGAGGGTATAGAGCATGTTGCCTGTCTGTCACGTGCTAGGCAGTGTTGCCAACCTTTCGGCCAGCACTGTGACCACATTGACCGTGAATGCTCTGTTTCTCTGATAAATAAGTAACAGCATAAAAAAAGATTCGGTACAAGTTCTCCACAAAAAAATCGTAAAATTTTGATCGTCGTCGCGAAATTTATTGAATCTGAAAATGAAAATTTACCAATTGTTTCATTACTAAATAGCCTGATAATATTTTTGCATTTCATTTAAAATATTAAGAAGTATACTGGTGAAATTCCGAAACTTCGCATGCAGTCTCAGACGCTCGTCAGTTATTAAACTCTTGAGTATGCTTCCATGCGTTTTAATTTGGGACGAATGGGATCGCGGAAATACATTCAGGAAAAACATTTGTCAACCAAATACTAGTTAAAGGAGTGCATTCATATTTTTAATTTCTCCCATAATTATTTTAACGGAGATACGACGAAACGGTTATGGATCATATAAATATTAGAGAGAATTTTCAAGTAGCATGTGGAGACTTTCTCACATACTAATATGGAACCAATTCTGCGCGAAGATATCAGAAACAAACTTATTTTCGTTCAATGCAAAATATCGAAAGTATGTACGAGTCCATTCATTGCGACTAGCACACTTCTTTAATCAGAGCTAGACAACCTAGTCGCCAGAAATCGAGATACCTACCTGACGGACCCAACAAAGAGTTGGCTATCTTTGACTCGAAAGGAGAATGGATAGAGAAGTGGAGTGGCAACAGCGATAGAAACTTCGTGACAGAAGATAGAAATTTCTTTGAGGATCCAAACATTAGGATTGATGATCTGACCTTCAGAGAAGACTAAGGCTATTTGAATGGCGGATATGTCCTTATCCCTCCTTTGTCTCTTCAAGTAGTGCGGATACATGAATATTTCAGTTTCACTGTCTTCGTCGGTGTTTTATTTCAGTAACGCCAGTAGTAAATACATAAAATGTTTTAATATGAATATAATTGAATGTTAGTTAAGATGAATGAAAACTTATCTCAGACGTGCTCCGCAGCTCCGCCAGTTAGCCGAAGGCTAGCGCTTATCGTGTAGTGTGTTTAGATTGAGTGTCAAACTAGTTTCGCTTGCACTTCAATCTACGTGTCTATCTAAAATATTATACATCGTTACTTCAAAATCAGTTTAAATTCGCAAATAATATTAAAAAATATTTACCACAAGTGAGTAAAAACCAACCCGTGACCGCGAGTGGCGTAATGAACGTACAAGGTAGCCCCGAGTCGGGGCTACACGGTACATCACAAGTTATTGTGAACGCTATGGATACCTTATATGCAAGCAACAGCGATCAGTGCATTCTCCCAACAGCACAATTTCAACTTTTACAACAACAGCAACAACATCTGCAACTTCTTCATCAGCAACATCAGCAGCAACTACTGCTACTTCAACAGAATCAACCCACAGCGCAACAAGGGCAACCGTTAATGCAGCAGCAACCGCCCCAAACGACCCTGCCCCAAGAACACCAAAGCGAGGAGATGCACGCCACAACGTCCAACGAAACGCTTTCAAACGTAAGTAAACGAAAGAGAAATGATGATGAAAACTCTATGCCATTATACAATGTTCAAACTTCATCGCGTTTCGAAGTGCTTCAAAATCTTAAAGACAGTGATCTAAGTACTCCTGAACAAACATTAAAAATTCCGCCCATAATTATGCACAACGTACTTGACTACAACCAAATGATTTCCGACATTAAATCAGTCGTCAAATGTGATTTCACAACCAAGACAACCGGTGATCAATTAAAAATCATGCTCACTACAATAGAAGATTACCGTAATTTTAGACATCACTGTGTTGAGAAGAACAGACAATTCTATTCCTTCCGCGACCCTTCTATTAAAACCTTTAATGCTGTGATGAAGGGCATCCCCACATGTTACTCGGAAGCTGACATTTTAAAAGAACTTGAACTCAAATACCCTGTTATCAAAGTGACTAGATTATATGACAAAAAGAAAAATCCAATTGAAATTTGTGCTCTAGAAATAAAAGATAATAGAGACGGGAAGTCAATATTAAATTTAAATCGCCTGATGCATTGCGTCATACAAGTTCAACCCAGAACAAATCGAAACTACCCAATACAATGTAAACGTTGTCAAAGGTATGGACACTCGCAAGCAAACTGCCGACTCACTCCGAGGTGCGTTAGATGTAAAGAGTCACACCACTATTCTCAATGCACAAAACCAAAAAGTGACAAACCGAATTGCGTTAACTGTGGCTTGGAGCACACAGCCAATTACAAAGGCTGTCGCATTTTCAAAGAAATTCAGCAAGCACGTTCAAACCCAAATGAACGCAGGTCAGGGTCAGAGCAACAACCGCCGCCGCGCAACAATCCCTCTCGTAGCCCTCCAACATTTAGTCCTCGCGAATTTCCTCCCCTTCCCAAAACCAATACCCCGTGGTCACCGGCTCAATCTTTGCAAACCCAAATGCCAACTGATGTATCCCAACTAATAATCACAATAGTATCACAAGTAATCTCAGCTATAATCCCGCAAATTCAAAATATTGTCCAGTCAGTGCTAATAAATTTCCATAATGGCAAATAAAATCACCTTATTGAATTGGAATGCAAACGGAATTAAAAGACAACATCAGAAATAGAAATTTTTCTTCACGAACACAAAATCGATATTACATGCATAACCGAAACCCACTTGGTTCTAAATGAAAAATTCAAAATTTCCGGTTATAAAATATATAGAAGTAACAGAATTTCAAATGTTGCAGCCGTCCCTTCGTCCACCTTAAATCACCCACCCATCTTCCACTTTCCAAATTCCACCCACTGACACCCTCTCCTCAAAATAAACCCATATAACTCCAAAAACTGTTATCCACAGTTTCTTCTCAAAGAACAACTTTTTATCAGACCCCCGAGAAAGGAGGTAACGCATGCGGATGTCCATCCCTAAAAGTTAATGTGTATAATATTGTACAATGAACACCCCTGAAAGGCAGAAATGCCGAGCAGGTAGAAATAAATTTAAAAAAAAAAAAAAAAAAAAAAAAAACTTATCTTGACAACGCTTTGGAATTCCATCCTCGAGGTCAAGTTGTGAAGTTCTGTACTCTAATGGGGGAGAATGGATCATGGGAAACGTTATTCAGAACATTTGTGATATGAGCTGTTATAAAGTTAGTAAGTTAGTTTATGTTTTAAATTATAGTTATATAGTATTAACACCTATGGTCAGTAACATGTATAATTAATTTCATTGTAGTGATTCTAGCTATATAGTTTGATCATACACAATGTTGTTAATACATACTTAGCGCTGCAGTGAGAGAAAAGGGTATAAATGTCACGTCAAAATTGTTTACTTAGAGTTAGTTAAGGAAATAAATTAACAATATTGTATTGAACATAGAGTTGCTGTTCATACACTGTTTTCCCCGGCAGCAATTTAAAAAAATCTGAAATATCCTTTAGCATATCTTCACATTTGTGTTTGACACAGACCACGAAAGAATTTTGAGATTTTTGGTTAACTGTAGGCTCTTTTCACTACTTTTTCATACACAATAAAAACTCTATAATAATTGAAAAATAGATATCTAAACATACGTTAATATGTCCATCGCAAATATTCCATGGAATTTGATGATTCTTTGATGTCAACTTCCATGTCCAACTACATCGATAGAAACAATATATTCAGAGCGCAAAAGAACCGATTTGAAACTTCCAAAGAGGACTTTGCCGACACACAAGTCAACTGATACTGTTTGAATAGGTGTGGAGTGGGGGGGCAATCGGTGCAGTTCTTGGAAAGTGGGCTGCAACGCGCAAACTGCAATCACTGCGCCGAGCAATCAGCGCCGACGGTAATCAGCCCCGGCGCATCTCAAAGCGGCGCGCCGCCCGCGTGCGGCCCCGCGCGGCCGGTGGCCGCATCGGCGATCGCAGCTATTCATTTTGAGGTGCAGACCGGGCCCAATTAGTTGCCGGCGCATAATGCATCAGGCGACGGGCGAGCGTCATCGGCGTTCAACACTGGGTTGTTTAGCGCGACAAGGACGTGCTAGGACAGCCCGCGCGATGACTATTGAGTAGACCTTGAGCATTGTCTCGGAGCAGAGCACACGGTTGCACGCGAGTTGAGTGAGTTGCCCCAACAAGGCATGCACCAATGTCTTCGACACAGCTCAAGGCAGATATATTTTTTCTTTATTTATTTTTTAATGTATGTGGCTCTACTTCATAGAGAATTTCGTTACCATAGTGAATATTTTTGTTAATACGGCTTGCCGTAACAAGAGGAAGTTTCTAAATTTTGTAGGTAATAAGTTCTATAATTCAAATGAACTTGATATAATGCATTTATTCAATAATTTCAACTAAAGATGAACAAAACATATTTCAAATATAGGCGTTTTCGTTGAGATAATTGTAAAAAATTAAACTTACAACTCAAGACAAGACATACTGAGTGCAGAAACAATGATGTAAATAATAATGATGTATTAAATTATATAAGGAATATTAATTATAAACAATTTGATTATATATAATATATAACATACCCCTACACATTTTGTGACTAAACTTGAACCTACAGGGGCAAACTTCATGTTGCCTTTTTCCGTTGTTTAGATAAATAAACAGTAAATAGTAGAGAATAAATTCTTACGAAAATTATTTACAAAAAAAAAATGCGATGCAATGAGTGCAACACTGGATTGAAAAAAAAGCTGAGGTACTTATCTGTCGCGTGCGAATCGCTAATTTTTTTCCAGAGGGGACATTCAAATTTTCAGGATGGGATTGTCGAAGAAAGGATAGGGAAACGAACTATCTTCGTTTACGCAGCACAATTTGAGTAAATCGTAATGATGTTCTCTGCTTTCTTGTTTATTTTCTGTTATTTGGAATCCTTCATTTGAATACTTTAGTGTGGAAAACGTAAATACATTTAATGTGGAATAATTTTATGCCTGGCAATGTGACAATACTTCTTCAGCAGAGAGGGGTGGAGGCGATTCCCAGCATCCCCCTCTCCCCCCTCGTTTCGGATCCTGCTTCATGACTTCATGTTTGTTCATTCTTGCACGAGTAATCTAAGTTATGATCTGTAATTCAATCTACTCTACGAAGGTGCAAGGTTGACCATTTGAGGCAAATGAGGGGGCAGCCCAATCACAACCGCATGGTGAAAAAGGTATATGGCATTTTCTGAACTCCCTCACGCAGCTTAGATCTTCATGAAATTGCTTATTGTTCTAAGCCTCTGTCCCACTGCGAAAGATAACGAATCATTAATTTCATTATTTATGGGAAACAATTGAGATCATTCTTTACGCACGTATTTCACGCTCAAAAATACAATACCTTGAGCGAGTTAGTATCGTTGTAAACTGCCTTTCGACAGTTCAGAAATATTTCAAGTGCATATGTGAGGTGATTGATATTATTCTTAATGCATACTGAAAAGTGAGTTTCTCTTGCTGATTAATTTATTTAGGTGAACAAAAACGTAGACTGTCGGAAAGGCGTACTGCTGCGCACTCACCCACCTCGCGGCTGGGCCTCGACTCCGGGTTCCCAAACAGGTCGCGGCTAAATAAAGAAAATGTGGACTTAATGAGAGTATTTTTGTGCGGCGCGGGAGAGCCGGGCGATGCTTGGCGTGGGGGGGGGGGGGCGACGGCGGCAGCGAGGAGTACTTTTCGGTGTGCGGTGTCGCTCCCACTCTGAGCGCGTGGGTGTGTGTGTGTGTGTGGGGGGGTGAGCAAAATCCAAGGCAGTGCTGCTGTAGGCGCGCGGGTCTGGTGGGAGAGTGAGGCGCGAGACACCATACGCTCGTAAGTGATGTTGATTTCGTCAATGGTTTGGCATCGAAATAACTATTCGAAACATACACTGCTATTGACGAGAGCATTGGAATGTAAAAGAGTCAAACAAAATTTAAGAAATATTACTTAAACTTAGATTAACACTTGATTTCGTTCTGAAGTGTCTTGTAATTTCGATGTACTTATGATATCGTGTATTTAAATATTAAATAATTAAAAATATTTTAATTCTTCTAATATCTCGCAATTAATAACTGATATATTAAGCATTTCTTAGTTATGGTTCATATGAGTTCTGCTAACTGTATATACAAGTCATAAAATACTTTTAAAATATGTTTATGAGTGTAATGTGTTAATAAGTGTAATAAGTTTATGAGTGTGACGGAAATGAGTGTAGCTCACTACTGACTGCGCCTCATATGGACGATAAGTATTAAATTAGTTAAGTCATTTTCTTAAGAAATTTGAGCTCTGGTGCTTTTGGGATGTACATAAAAATCAGAAATTTCGGATAATTCGAACAAAATTCAAGATGGAGGAAAAATAAACATAAAACACCTAATTTGTATTAATTTAATTTACGAACGAAAAGCATGAACACGGTGTAAATCAAACCAATTCTGAATACTGTATGTAGAATACGTATTAACATCAGCGACACAGACTTAGCTTGTATTCTACTAATCCATGTGGCGACTACTACCGCTTACGATCGGTTATGTACGTACTGTACTCCGGTCTTTGATACATTCTCACATCGTCATGTCTACGCTACGTTGCCATTTTGTACATTGTACACCGCACGCAAAGTGTGTCTAGTAATCCTATAGGTGTATTTCATTTTTTTCGGGTAATCCGAACATTTTTCTGAATCTGAACAGACCACACGCCCAATTAATTCATAATTTATATATATATATATATATATATATATATATATATATATATATATATATATATATATATATATATATATATATATATATATTCATATATATTAGTTTTTTCAGCTCTCCTGTACAATGAGGATAATTGAGATGCTAGGCGGTGTCGCTGTTTAATCGATGAAATACCATTATGGGTACCCATAGCACCAAACAGTGGTGTGTGTGCGGTGGGGGAGGAGGGGTCCTGGGACGACTGTGGAGGCGGAGAGAAGTCGCGAGAGGGTGAGGGTGGGGGCGCCCGGGGCAACGCGCAAACTTAGCCGCGGGCGCATTAATGGAGCGAGCGGGAGCGGGAGCGGTGGCGGGGGCGGGGGCGGGCTGGCGGCTGGCCAAGGGAAACAGAGCGCCCGGCTCAGCTCGCGAATGTGTTGACCACCTCAATGGCGCAGCCAGCAGGTGCGCTGCTCCCGGAGGAGCTAATCAGGCGCCCCCCCCGCCCTCCCCCCCCCGCCCCCAACGCCTCTCTGCTCCCTGGCAAGGATTCCCAGCCGCAGTCTTCAAACGCTCTTTTGTCTCCTTAGCATTCAATAGCATTTCTCGGTGCAGGGAACTCGCTGACTGTAGTTCAACAGGCTCACGCCTCAATCTTCATTTTTATATATCAATATAATGAGTTTTAGTTTTGACTGAATTCCATGTATTGTAAGTATACAACAAATTGAAATGGCGGATTATTTGAATTCTGAAATCTAGCCAATATTGGGAAAAAAGTGGCTTATGAAAAATGTCCAACTTAGCAGTTTTCGTTTTCCAAACTATGCGAATCTTATTGCGCTAAATACACTTTCTTCTGTATGTTGGATTTCCAAATGTTAGGTATGCCTACTAGAACGAAAGCTCCCAGCTCGCCCCGGTGCTTCTCTGCTGTCCTGTCATCCCACAGTAAACTTGACGTATTTCAGAAGAAGAAGAAGACGTAAGAAATTATTCACTACATCGTTCGCACCGCTCATATTAACCGATTGGAAGTTCAAATATAAAATGTACTGGATTGAAACAAGCATTGTTGGAATGGAACTGATACATTTGCCAGTATCACAATGTTACAAACAAATAATTTGTAAACAAATTATTTGGAAATTTATAACAATTCGATATGCAACATTCAAGTCTGTTTTATTTATTGTCGTCAAAAACAGTTAAAAACTGTGTGTGACGTGCTATGGGAGAAGTTAATTTGAAGTTACATTTATGTCCAGAAGCAAAACAAGGGGCGATCTCAGCATTTGCTCAAAGGTCAGTGAAACTGGATGAAAAATGTAATAGAGGTGGAGTAACTGCCAATGCGGAGGTACAATACTAGTTACAGCTAGTTTAGAATTATACAGGTAAAGGGTAAATAATACATTAAATATCATGAAAACCTGATCGAGATGGGGAGTTGGAATCTTTGGTTTCAATTGTCCGTAATACAATGAATTGTACTACTTTTAATGAATATTAAAAGGACAGTAAATAAACTTTATTATTATTATTACTATTTTTTTCCGTTAATCGGCCGACTAGGACCACGCATGCAAGCATCCTGCATTTACCGTGGCTCAGTTTTTTATTTATTATCACGGTGGCAGGTGCTTGCGACAATTTTTGGGGGGGACCAGCATTTTTTGCTGGATCCGATTTTTATCCCCCACGGTTGTTAGCCCTGGGGGTATGGAAGATGAAATGATGATATGATGATAATGAGGGTGAAAGGACAACACATACAGACATACACAAATACATCCATGCCCGAGGCGGGACTCGAACCCGCGATCTTCTGGTCCGAAACCACTCCGGCACTACTGCCTTAGCGGCCTCGGCTTTTTTCTTATACTTCGTATTCTACTACTGTTGCGGATATCCCTGCCTCACGAAAGCGTGTTATGCTTAAAGAGCAAGTGGGATGTCTATGTAAACCATTGACAGGTGACAGCCATTAGCGTGTTGAGCTCGTAAGTGGCCGATTCGTAAACCTTTGTTTTCGCCGAAGTGAAATACACACTTACTGTACACTACACATAATCCTTGTAATCCTGACTGTAACATATTTTTTAATGAATAACGGAACAAAAATACTTGTACAGAATGCGATGAAAATATTTTTTGTGGAGCGAATATCTCAATTAATTCTGGCATTTCCAAGATAAAATGGTCCCTTGCATTATCAAGCTTAAATTTTGATTTTATTGGCTTTTGATGATGCTGATAAATTAATATATTAGTACAGGTAATAATATATGTTCATTTATTTCAACAAAAACTCATTAAATTTCTGACTCTGTAAATGGAAAAAAAAAAGAAGGATTTATAAACTATATTTTGAAAGTTCAGTTTTCCAGTGCATAGTCTCGATATTTTACCCACAGTTGTACAAAAGCTGTAACAACTTAAATCATAACAAACATTTGTGATAACTTTCATTATATTTTTATTAAAAAGCACATCTTAAAGAATAATGATTTTGAACTTCCTTTGAAAACAATAAAAAATAATCGGCGGACGTCTGAGACGCCCCTGAGATACCCCTCCCCTTGGTGATGCTACGATTAATCGGTGTACGAGAGTCCGGGTGACGCTGCGTCGCCCGTGCTGTGGAGCGTGTCGCATCGCGGCTGCGCCGACGGGAAATTTGTGTGTCACGGTGCGCGAGCAGCAACAGAGGCCTCGAGCGGCGGTACAGCACCGCGACCACGGCGCGGCGCCCTCCCTCGTGTGAGGTGCGCTGAGGAATTAGCAGCTGCTGAGGTCTGCGTTCCGCCTCGCTTGCGTTCCGCTCCGGAGGAGGCCTCATCGTCCCCACCATTTCCTCCGCCTCCTCCGCCTCCTCCGCCTCCTCCTCCTCCTCCGCCGCCGCCGCCACCACCACAGCCGCCGCCGCGGTTTTTGCCCCAGCGAGCGCACGACCGGCGGTTCCAGACTGGTGGCGAGCGCGCGCCCAACGTCTGTTTCTGGCACCGGGAGAAGTGGCGGAGGGCATCTGATGTCACTGCAGTCCCTCTGATCGGGAGGTCCTATCTTCCACTCCCGGCGGTGGCAAGATTTTCTACACTGTCAGAGAGGTTGAATTCAGCCGCTGTCTGAAGGAGAAAACGCGTGGCTGGCTAGTCAGATCGGTATTTTTCCGTGGCTTTTCCGATCATTACTAGGCGAATGCCGGAGCAATACACTACCAACCGGGTCACGGTCTTACCTTGATCTATTCGCACCTCTTCACAAACATGCACTACACTTCCACATACACGCCGGGAGATCGGTGGGGAGCTTAGACCTTGTCCCGGCTGGGGCGCTGCCACGCTGGTGGGAGATACGTGGCTGGAAAAATACCGCTAGCCAACGGTAGGTCGGCACCGGGTCTCGTCATACAACGGGGACGACAACCGTCACCTCCCGAGCGAACATCTCCGCTACACTTACGGGACAAATGACCTTAGACGTTGACGTGCCCGTATTCACTTACAATCAATCTATGTTTTGGCGAAGTGTTGATCGCAGCGCCTGCGGCAGCATCGGATGGATTCCCTGCTAGAGACAGGAGCACGCCTCGCGCCTCCGAAGCATAACGCGATCTGACAGGAGAGGGGGCATCAAATCGAGAGCTTCCTTACGACCTAAGTGTTTGGCTTTTGAAGCTTCCGCTTGGATGACGACTGCCATTGAGGGCCACTCGGTTTGAATCGAAGTATAGCGACACATCTAGGTCGAATGCAGACGCTGCCGTGAACAGACTTCTAGTGGCGGGTACTAGACGATTCAAGTATTATTCTTCTCTACTATATCAATTCCTATTCTTCTTTCGCAGTTCGGTGTTACCAAGCTTTACGGTGCTACCAACATTGTGCGGTTTTCCTAGTTTAACGCTTAGCAGTCGTCACAACGGAATTAACTCTTAGCAGTTGGACACAGTTGGCCATATTAGTTTGCTGATCATCGAAGTGTTATTTTTCAACTGCAATTAATACCGGTTATTACGAGTCGACTGTTATTCCGATAGCAGTTATTGAAAAAAGCTGTTAGGCCCATCTCTAGCTTAGAGCGTGTCCCGGATGGGGTGATTTAGATTTAGATTTATTCAGTCAAAGAAAAACAGTAAAAACTGTATGTGACGTAGGGGGGGGGAAATTATCTGCGCACGTTTTCTTGAGTACCAGAATCCCTTCCCGTCTTAACTATAAATAGTTGAAAGGTGAGTAAAAGTTTAACATAAATAAATAAATAAATAAATAAATAAATAAATAAATAAATAAATAAATAAATAAATAAATAAATAAATAAATAAATAAATAAATAAATAAATAAATAAATAAATAAATAAATAAATAAATAAATAAATAAATAAATAAATAAATAAATAAATAAATAAATAAATAAATAAATAAATAAATAAATAAATAAATAAATAAATAAATAAATAAATAAATTTTAAAAATCGTAAGATTTGAAAAATAGTCATTTTCGTTTCTGAGATATAGAAAACTTATTTGCACCGGTACACGAATTGCAAGTATAATTTTTTCTGCATTGCTAACAAAATAGCAACTCGCCCTTACCTCTACTCTTACCATTACAAGCAAAAGGAGAGTTCAACAAAACATGCGCATTGTGAAGCTACATTTACGTCCAGAAGCAAGACAAGGGGCCATCTCAGCATTTGCTCAATGGATCAGGGAAACTGGACAAAAACCTGATCGTGATGCCCCGCTGGTGGGAGAACCTGGTGAAGGAAATCCCCACACGCCGACGCCGAATCTCGCCATCCACAGTTCGGCGCCGAATCTCGCCATCCACCGGCGCAAGAATACCACCACAGAAGCGATAAAACATGACCTACACTTACGGGGCTAATGACCTTAGTAGTTGGCGCGCCCGGAATCATTAATCAAAAAGGGTATGTACAAAAATAATAGTAAAATTGGTTATAAATACAACTGCTGCAAACATAGGATCTGTAATTGATATTATCCACCGCTACTAATCGCATCCATGTGTAAGTTCCAGAGCCGCTTTCACAACTGCTTTTTTGTGATGCAACAGTGCATGGAGCCAAGATTTATCGATGACATCACTGGCCGACAAGGCAGGAGTTTCTACGGAGCGTTTCACAGTGATTGGGGTACGCTCTTAAAGGCACCATATTCGAACAAGTCGCGCTTGCCAATCTGGTTGAGGCGGTTATAAATTCCCATTGTTCGTATAATAAATCAGCTTGCGGGGGCAGCACAGATTTTCATCAAGTGTTTTAGCCTAGCTCGATTACCAAATGGGATCTCCTTCGACGGATGTAATGGCAATAAAAAGTTTCAGTCGCAAAAATCACACAACAATGAAACACTTGGGGCAAACGAGGAAAGGAGAACAACCTGGACGAGTATGTCCTACAAAACAACCTACCGCCCTCAATCATGCTCACCATGCTTCATCGCCGTCACTGATTTGCGTCTCCTTCACCATTCTTTATCACCATCACAATCCTTTATCTCATCAGTCATCTCTCATCACCATTGCCACCTTAAACTTCAGCATCGCGAAGTGCGGCCCCGCGGTCCCACCGCCGCCGTCGCTGCCGTCGTGAGCTTCCCGCTGCGCGCAGACGACGACCCGGAGGCGGTGAGGTTGCCTGGTGGGGTGGGGTGGGGTGGGGTGGGGTGGGGGCAGGGTGGGGCGGGGCGGGGCGGGGTGGTGTGGTGTGGGGCGGGGCGGGGCGGGGCGGGGTGGGGCGTTGAGGAGCGGAGCGGGGCGGGGAGTGCGGGGAGGGCGGGGGCGCCGGCCGCCGAAAGATGTGCCGAGACAGCGCAGTGGAGCGTGGTCGCACTCCATCGAAAGTCGATTCACACGTTTTTCGGCGGTCGGGCGAGGCCGGGAAAGACCCGGCTCTGCGGTCGCGCAGCCGGTGTTGGGGGGGGGGGGGGAGGCGGAGGACGTCTCAGGCACGGCCGCTTCCGCTTAAGGGGCCCGTAGTACTGCGTTGAAGCTGCGCTGAATGCTTTCGGCGCTGGCCGTCGACTCCTGGACGCGTCGCGGCGGGAATATCAGGCCAAAGGCGTCTTGTATTGTCGGTTGGTTGTTGGTAATTACGGGCTAACCTCATTTGTCCTATAAGTGTAGTAAATATGAACTCGTGAGGTGGAGGTGGCGGTGGTTCTCCCCCGCTGGATGGCAAGATCCGTCGCCGACCCACCGTCGTCTAGCAGGGTCTTACCGATCAGGTATCTCCCACCAGCGGGGCACCGCCCCAGCCGGGTCAAGCTCGAAGCTCCCGACCAGTCTCCTGGCATGTGTAGCAGTGTAGTGCATGTTAGTGTAAGCATGTATAAGGGGTGAGGATAGTACAAGGAAGGAGTAGGAAAGATCGCGCGGGGTCCGTTGCCCGTTTGTTAGGGTACTGCTCTGGCATTCGCCTGATGTTAATCGGAGAAACCACGAAAAGCTGCCGATCAGAGCCACCAGCCGCTAGAATTGTCCTCCAGATTGTTACGTAATTCGACATAGCTGTCAAGCTAGGGTTGAAAATCCAGCCACCGTCGGGACTCGAATCTAGGACCTCCCGGTCAGAAGCATTGCAGTGATGTCAGTTGATGCCCTGATCCACCTCTCACGGTTTGTTATTGCCATTTCCAGACATTTCTGCGTATATTTTCTTCTAGAGTTTCACACAAAACACTTGGTCCCGTTTCTTTATCTCTCTATTATCATTAAAAAAAGGTAGTGTGGATCTAGTAGCAGTAATAAAATGCAGTTGTTCAGAGAAGTATAAAAGATTTCTGGTATCCGATTTTCCGTTGCGTCAGAATGAGCTTAGTTCGCCTAGATCGTATTTTATTTTGAATTTCTCTGACCAAATATTATACTACAAGCTTACATAAATTTCGATTTTTTCTAATACTTTCAGAATATAATTAAGTAGGAATGATATACATTTTGTACCAGACAATAAAGTTGTTTCAATAAATAACATTTTATAAAAAAGATATGCTCTCTTGTTTTCAACTATAGTGCTTTTAGTTGATAATACTCGTCAGAAAATGTCACTTACTTGCCGTTGCATATACTTTTTATTGTAAGGGAATGTATATATCTTGTCAAATTTTGTCAAACATGTTAGTGTTGACTTTTATTCATAGTTTAACTTATTATAGTTCACTGTTTAAATATATTTATTATTAATTCTGCAATTAAATGTGGGAACTTAGTGGCAGAATATCTTATCTTTACATTCAATAACCAACAATAAAATGCACTTCAAATTTCTCCGCGCAAGCCTTCCCAACAAACTACTTTACTTCGCCTCACCGCGCACTACACAATAATTCAGAACCATCATGGTACTCATCTGCATAACATTCGCATAACAAACAAAGATCTTCAGCCTTTTCCCTACATCGAAATATACTTGATTTTCACATCTTCATTTACGAATCTAAATTTCACTGCAAATTATCATCGTCCACCTCTGATTTATTAACCGCATATCCTCAGCAAAATCAGTCATCACTAAAGAGTCGTACATTTTTGTGCCGAATTGAAGCTTAATTTGTTTAGCAAACTATTCAGACGAGAAACAAGAGTCATAATCAATCGAAGTCGAGGAACATAAGAAATCCAGTGACACTTGCTCGTGGAATTTTTGACTAAAAAAACAAAGAAATAAATACTGCCTCCCTTGCCAAGCGTTTTTATCGTCCGTATTCGGCGTTCCTATTTGACCAAGGTCGGATGCTGGAACAGTACCTTCAACAGCGCGTCATGGAACATGCGCTGTCCTTCCTTAATCCAGTATCCCAACGCCCCCCCGGGAGGACTGGCAGATGGGATGATCTACCTCCCCACATGCTTTCCCCAACGGTCTGGAAAGCCTTGTAGTAGTAAAGAGTTTAGGCGGATATCAGGCCAGTGCTCGAACTAGCCAGCAACGCAATAGATAGAAGATTTTTACCCTGCAATATCTAAATCAAGACTACTTAAAATCACAGATTCGAGCCAAACTGCTAGCAGCAGTCCGCCGCTGTAGCCCGCGTATCACTGGACTTGGGCCGATCGCACCCGAGCTTGTGCCCACCGAACGGGTTTACTCAAGACGAGGCCCCCACCATTGACTGTAGTTAACCTCCGCACGCCACGTCGAGACGGCTGCCTATTTGAACAAACCTCATCTACATCATCGGTCGCGGCGAGCAGAAAAGCAACATTGAGTGGACCGATGACAGGGAGGTCACGACTTCCATTAGGACCATGTACCAGAAATTTACTTGATTTGAAATAAAATTGAATATGAATTCTGAAAAAGACGACCCCTAGCTCATAGATTGATCAACTCTTAAGTACGCGAAGCTGAATGCTAGGTCACAAAGAGCGATAAAGCAAACGGAAAGCCAACGTCGAGCATAGCGGCGTCGGCAAGGTCGAGGGTTCGATCTGGGCAGTCTGCCAGAAAATATCTTGATTGAACATCGGCAAGCTTCTCGCGCCTACGGAGATGGGATTCCTTGATCCATCGATGATTTGCGTGGTTTCCCTGATCACTTCCCTGCGAATGGCACAGCAGCACCCCATATAATGGGCCACTACGCGCACAATCTTATGTTCGCATTCCTACCATTCCATCATTTCTGCGAATCCAGTCTGCGCCGCCGTGGGTAATCCAGGGACAGTTTTCGTAGCCTCTTCGTAACTGCCATTCGTTGACAATTCGAAAACAAACATCGCGAAGAATGTTGAGGCATCGAGAAGCGAACTCGCTAAAGTGCGCTTTTCCAGCTTTGAAAATGAATATAGGTGTTGTGGTGCGTTATCGTTGGCATTTTTCATGAAATAATTATAAACGTTGTCATTGCCAATAATAGTATTTATTATAAGAGCAGCTTTCGATGGCTTAGCCATCATCATCAGTTGTCTGGTAAAAGAAGAAAAAACAAAACATTAAAACGTGAATATTCTTTTGATTTTACAACAAAATTATAATAAAGGTTACAAATAATTTACAATTTTTTTGGAAAATATATTTAACATTCTAGAAACTGGAAGAAAGAAAAAAATGGGGGGGGGGTAAGTCACAATACTAAAGGAAAGTGAATGAAATAGAATTAGGACACATTTACGTACATTTAAGTTCAGAACTTACATTGCAGTAAGGCTCAACTTACATTTCTATGTTTTCTGTTTAAAAAAATTCTACGTGTCCTAATTCTATTTCATTCACTTTCCTTTACTATTAATGACTTACCCTCCCATATATATAAATATATTTTAAATACTTGTAAAATTTTTAAGTCAAAGATTTAGCGATCGAATAATCAAATTTCCACTGTGAGCTTAAAACGCTAAACATTTTTGCTATAGTTTATTAGTGTTTAATAAAATAATAATAATGAAATAATAAATATGAATTTCTGTAGATCCCTTATTAATGTTTGCTTCATTTCATAGAGCCCTACATTATAAATAATTACTATAAATAACTTTTTTAAGGTAAAAAAATTAATTCAAAATTTTGTAAAATATCAAACTACTCTATCGCGACTTGACGCGCGACGTGAAATCATGATAACTATTTTTCTCGAGTTCTAATTTCTTTTTCAATATTTTACTCTTTTTCCCGTATCAGTCCCACATCAATGGGCTCCTTGACTTGCAGGGCCCCGGGGGATCACCCGGCCTGCACTTCTCTAGCCCCGGCACTCGCGTTAAGACACTTTTTTAGCTCCGAGAAAATCAATATTAATGATTTTGCGCTGAATTTAATTTTGAATAAATGTTTAATTGTTATCTTCTTTTCTCAGCTGCGACGTTTTCTTTTAAAAGCCGTGGTCAATAATTTTTGTTGTTGTTAAATAAGGACGCATCAACATCTAGGTAATTAGCGACTACTACTGCATTTAACGGTATGATAACTGTGAAGATGACATGATGTGGTGATGATAGGGAAAGTGTAAAGACGAACACAAATACTACCGTGCCCGAGGCAGAACTCCAACCCGCGATCCTTCGGTCTTCGGTCCGATATCACTATGTCACTACTTCCCTAACGATGTCGGCCATCCGGACGACCAACAATTGTGGTGTACATAAACGTTTGTGAACTAAACCCAATTTGTGCACGGAAGTGCACTTTCTTATCGATGCTATGTCCTATCGATGTCCCAACTGAAAATGAATAATGATAATAATTGCCGTCTTGAAGGGACCTCGAATATCCTGGAATATCCTCGAATATCCTATCTTGAACCGTCCTATCGCTGGAGCGTCCTGCCTCGTCCGTCCTCGACCTCGTCCTTGCCCCCGTTGGCCACATTTCCTCCTTGGCGACAGCCGTCCTCGCTGCCCGACAGCCGCGTTCCCGGCGGGGGCGGTGCGGGGGCGGGGCCGGCGCGCGGTCTGTGCCAAAGCCTTCGGAATTTTTCCAATTGCCTGCGCCTCGCCGCCAAGACGGCTGCCGTCAATAAAGCTTCGGATTATCGAGATGCGGGGCGGGGCAGGACGCGCGCGGCCAAGGGAGACCAGTGCACTCTGAATGTTTTGGAGCGCCCCTTTTGGGACTCGTTATCGACAGCTCACACGCGGCTGACTGGCGGCGCCTGCCTAGGGCGCGAGCCGTGGGCCGTGGGCCGGGCGAGGGCGAGCGCTGGCGGACGGAATGGCTCTTGCGGTGATGGCGCGTGAAATATTTAATCGCGTGGGCGGACGTTCAGCACATTGGGCGTGGGCTCGCGCAAGGCTGTGAGCCGTTTGTGCTGTAAAAGGAAACAGGATGACACGTGGCCGGCGTCGCCGGGCACAAATGCACTCGGCTAGAAGGCACGAATGGCTCGGTTCGAGTCCCTCGTAGGCGTGGTTGTTGTGTTCTGTACTGTGGCATGATTGAGACTTTTCCAAACCGACGTGTATCACCCAGTAAAATAACCTTTCCTGTGCCTTCCTCGTTTCGGTTAGGAGAGGCAGCGTGACTCAGTCTGCCTTAAGACGGGGTCATAGCTGTTAGTGGGTCTACCACGTGCACGCCACCTGTCCACTGCCTTTCGTCCCCCATCTAATCAGTTGCAAGTGTCTTTACGGTCCCTTGGTCACAGGCGGCTGTGTATATACAGAGCCGCTTTGCTTCTATGGACCTCGGCAACGTGGGAGGCTAATGCAAGTGGATCAGGGGGTAAAAGGGCAGAGATGCGCCTGGCAGAGGGGGACCTAATGGACGGTGATGTTAAGCTCATCGATTATGAGAAGAATGACATCTGGTGTACTGGCCTCTGGCTATCATTCAAATCGCGGTCGATTTAAATGGAATTTGTGATGGAAAAAGCGGGTTCAGGGAATTTAATTCGCGTTCACCCAGTTTTCTGCCTCCTGTTTCTTTAGCCATTCCAATCATGTCAAAACCATGAAACATTTATTATCAACAGAAATGATATTCCATTGAACTCACGGAAGTCCGAAGAAGCATCCACTTACATAGCTACGCCTGCAAACAAGACACGTGCATTTCTCGAGTAACACTTGTGTTGCCGAGTGGGGGAAGGGTTTCGCGGAAGCGAAACGCCGTCCGTTCGAGAGAAGCAAGAACGGGGCCCGGCCCACGCACGGCTTTGCCACGAAGGGCGGGCCAAAGAAGCGCCCCGCTCGCCCCCGCCCCCGCCGAGGCCCCGATCGACCTGGCGCGGCTTCCGGCCGCCCTTTGACGCGCTCTTCTGTTGTCTCGATCGGAGATCGGCCGCCTCCTTTGGCCGCCTTTGGTCTCGCCGCCCTCGCCAACTCGCCCTGCCTCCTGCGACCCCACGCCCCTCGCCGCCTTTACCTCTTTGGCCCCGCCAGGCCCAGCCGGCTCCGTGGCAACGGTTGCCGATGCAGCGTCTGTCACAGGCACGACCTAGCGCTGGAGTTCCGATTGGCGGTTTTTCGACATGAGCTGCGTACCTACGTCGAATTCAGCAGCTCTTTGCAGGAAATGTCTAGTGGCCGGCTGCTCTCACTGGTACACTTCCGAGGTTTCTCCTATCGACACCAGGTAAATGCTGGAGCTGTGCCCTTAAACGGGACACGGACTGCACCCAATCTACCCTTCCTCATTCTTTTCTTTCCTCTCCCGACTCTCTTTTCGCCTCCCCTACTTACTACCATCTACTATTCTACGAATGTTCTAACATCACTTACTGTATCTTCACTTACTTAATGTAACATCACTTACTTAACCTTCTCCCCCATACGTCACATACAGGTTTTACTGTTTTTTGACTAAAAAATCTAATCAAATCTAATGTAATTTAATGTTAATGGGCAATCAATCACTGTGAGGAACTCGTTTCTGGTGATGTTTCATGTTTTAAGGAACGGATATTTTTTCTCATAAAAATATTATAATCCATTAGAATATAATACAATTTATCTAACTTGAAATACATAAAATGAAGCCTCTAATTTTTGCTTACGGAATTACTTGATCTCAGATATGTGGTTTATATACTAATATTATATATAAATATGTGAATGTTTATTTTGTTCTTAATTCAAATTCACTTTTTACCTATTTATTTTACGATATTAAAAATTGTTTACGAAATGCAGTGTGTTATTTGCCCAATTTCGCAATAAAGAATTTCCTAGAGTCAGATAGGCAACGTTTTGTTGTCCACAACCTCCCAGTGCCCCGGCTGGACCGGTGCGCCGCTGATGCAGGTGCGTGGAGGACGAGAAGAAGAATCCCTGCTAGCCGACGCGAAGTTCGCTGCAGGGTCACGCGCTCCACTGCGGGTGCACCGCCGCCAAGTCCCGCCCACAATCGACACTGCACTCTCGGGACTCGGGGCAGCAGCAGTTGACGCGGACGCGTAGATACGCGAAATTCTCGCTCTTTCGTTGCCGCGTTCGGCAGACTGCGGAGTCCTCGCCGTCCTCTGTTGCCCCGGGCGGCAGTCCCCTCTGCTTGCCGCGCCGCCCCCACATACCCCACCCCAGCCCGCGCTCCGTCTTCACCAGCACAAGAAACGTTCGCACTGTCTTCCTCTATCTTCATTCTGTCTTTGGCTTTTTTATATTTTTGTCATTTATTTTAGGTAGTGTATATATATATATATATATATATATATATATATATATATATATATATATATATATATATATATATATATATATATATTGAAAACGATAAAATACATAATGTTGATTGAAATGTATTGTTCAATTATTGAAACATAATTATCACTCAATATTTCGAGGAGCATTTTTTCTCTTTAGGATTCGTCTAAATTTTCTAACGTTTATGATTGAAGTAAAACAAATTCAAACATATTATAATAAATTATCTTCCATGTAAAAATAACCGCACCTTAATAATTATGACATTCCTATCTGAAATACATTCCTAATTTTTGCAAAACTTTGCATCTTCCAAAGAAGCAACCCCTTAACAACAACTTCCATAGTTTCTGAGACCATATTGAGCAGAAGACTGGGGAGGGGGCCAATTGCTATCAGAATATTAGAAGACATTAGAATATGAATTTTGAATTTCAATGTGAAAGGAAAAATATTTTAGAACGAAAATTTATGTACATTCTTCCACATTTTTTAACTCAAAAACAATTTTTTAAAATTTAAATAGTGGTTTTTAATATGTACAATATATGACTCAAATATAACCCGACAAAAAATCTAAAAAGAAACGTCTCTTACTAATAGATAGGGAAGGTGTGGTTTGTGAAGATGCTAAATGTGACCACGTCTAGATGCGATCAATATTACGAATTTCCAAGGCGTGGAAAATGATAACGACTATGCAGTCTCCAACCATGGGAGAGGAGTCTAGGATTTTGTTAGAGACTAGTACTATTTCTAATTTTCGGTGCTCACAGAAATTGCAAGGAAACCATGCAACCTCCCGCCATGTGGAGCGGAACGGAGCTCCTCCCCGTTTGCACCTCCCCGCATTTACACCCCCCTCCTTGGCGCCATGCCGTTTATGGTTCCATTAGATACACAGGAACGCGTAAAAATCCACAGTGAAATGCTTTCGATTTTGTATGAAAAATGCAAATATTTTATAGATATTCCGCATGTTCTCATACTTCGTATATCGATTGAATTCTTATTCTCACTCCGGGAGGGGTGGCTAAGGGAATCAACTAATGTCGCAGGGTTTTCGACACTACCTTATTACCTAGGTCGAATTCAGCCGCTGTCTTGAGGAGAATTCTAGCCGTTGGTCGCTCTGATCGGAAGTTTCCAGTGGTTTCTCCGATCAACACCAGGCGAAAGCCGGAGCAGTCTAACAAACGGACCACGGACTGCGCGATCATGCCTTCCTCTTCCTTGTCCTTCCCTCACCCTTTACGTACACACACTTATACAAACATGCAAGGGAGATTGCTTGGGAGCTTACAGCTTGACCCGGCTGCGGTGGTGCCCCGCTGGTGGGAGATACGTGGTTGCGGTAAAACCCCGCTAGCCGACGGTAGGTCGACGCCGGATCTCACCACGTAGCGGGCGAATATCAACGCCACCAACAGAGGAAAACATGCACTACGCTTACGGGACTAATAACGATAGCCACTGGTGCGCCCGGAGTCACTAGCAAACAACAAACCAACCTCTCGAATTTCGTGTTATGGAACGGATGGAACTTTTTGAATATTAGTGGGGAGTAAAAAGGTGTACTCTAAATGTACTCTCTGTGTTATTGCAGTGTTTGTAAAATCTCTTTTTGTTGATGTTATGTAACTAGTTTACAAAGTTATTCTTTGTTGCGTAAGTACATATTTTGAAAAAGACGCGTGAGGAGCTAGTTTCCAAATTTGTAGGACGACGAGTGAGGACGGCAGGGTGTATGGGCGAGGATGACGGGCGCGAAGGAAGAAGGGGCGTGTTGTGCCGGGATATCAGGCGGGTAGGACGGGCTGTGCCATAAAATTCCATTTATACCATAAAACGCCCTTTTATGAGCGATTTATTGTACCGGAAACGGTCGTTTATAACGCTGATGAAACACTATTAAATATATCGGCATGTTATACAATAGTGTTTTTGTTTTTGTTCTTGAGCGTTGTGAGTTCAACGTTTTGGTAAACTATTTTGTGTTCGGTTTTCAGTAGCATTTTTGTAGGTGCAGGTAAATTTTTATAAACTCATTCGATATCAACTTTTCCCCTCAGGATATTCCTTTCCAAATACATTGATAGGGCCATGAGAACTACAAAATTACTGATATGTGAGAATATGTGTGAATGTGAAATGGTTGTGCGCCGAACTTCGCCACTTCAGCAATGTTTATAGACACAGCTTAATCATGAAACGAACATTTCTACGTTGTTTGAGAAAATTGTAGAAGGTTATTAGCAGGGAGCTAATTACTATAATTTTGCATATTTTTGTTAATTGCATTGGGGCATAGGTAAGATAAATGTCTTGGCATTTGGGAGAATTGGATGCTATGGAGATTAATACGTTAGTGGATATTTGTGCATCTTTGGCCGATTTTTGTTGTTGTTGTTGCATATTCGGTTAATTATTAACGCATATTTTGCATATTTCGTTAAAGTAGACTAATCTATAAAATGTTTAATCTTTTCACAGAAGCTATTTAATTATAAGCGTAAAAAAGTGACATGGTAAGACGAAAATACAATTATTTTCTTTTCTGTTGATGATAAAATATTGATACAAATGTAGGATATTCCTTTAGCACATTTTTTTAAATCAGGCAGACGATATGCAATACGACATGCAATGCACTTCACAAAGGTGAATATTTTCTTCATTTATTTCTTCGAAAATGTGCGGTATTATGTTCGCATAAAAAGATATACTTTCATTCCAGGCACGTTTCTCCTGAAATTGTCTCAAGAGTGGTTTTCACAGGTAATGAAATATTATTAATTTTAATTGCATATTAAAGTGCATATTTAAGAAATTTTAGGTCATAAATGCATTATTTTTAAAACAGATTTTAAGGGTTTTTAGGACAGAAAAACCATCTCCTTAGTTATTACGTAGAAAAACCTGAATTTCATTGCAGTTGAAACTTTGAACTTTCGCCGCCTCAATGTGGAGTGCAGCGCACCACGCGGCGCCCGCGCCCCGCCCCCTCCGCTCCACGCCGCCCTCGTCATCCCCGGGCGCGACGGGGCGCGAGGCGACGCGACGCGGCGCGGCGCCGCGATAAAAAGCGGCCGGGAGCTCTGAGCCGAGGGTGCAGCGGGGCGCGGCGCGGGGGCGGGCGGGGGCGGGCGGGGAAAGAGCGAAGCAGATGGAAAAAGCGAGCCGTCTTCCAAGTGAGCGACAAAAATAGAAGGTAATGAAATTAGGCAAAGAAGGCGGGGGCGGACAAGTCGGCGCGGCGAGGTCACCCTGGCTGCAGAGACCGCTGCCCGGAGACGATTCGTCATCTTAACCTAAGAGGAGGAGACGCGCCCAACTCTCCTTTCCTCTACGAACTAACACGGAGAGCTTTTTGACAAAAAGAATCAGTTGTCGCGTCAGCGATACTTGTCCGTCCACCACGTATCTCGCGCAGGTCGGCCTAAAAGCAAGGATGCTGGCAGTTTAGTGCTGCAGAGGTCCGTGTTCCAGTCGCCATTCACTAGATTGAGTCGATCGCCCACGACCTCCCCCCGTCCGTCGGTCAAGAAGCAATAGACTCATAGACGGGTCCTGGGTTTGCGCTGGGCTAGACGCGCAAATTTTGCCGGCCACTAGAGCAGATAATGCTTTGTTAATTAATGTTTTTCCTCTAGGTATACGGAGGGAAAGATATCACAATATTCAACAATCGGCTTTATTGATACGTTTTGTATAATATATGCGTAAAAGTCTGTATTTCGTTTTTCTTCAGTTCCTTTAGGCAATATCAGTTTTGCCATTCCAGCATTTTCAAACATTCTCTGATTCATTTTGTGAGATCACAAATTACTTAATTCTGCCAATCTGTGGTACACGCTTATTGCTCACGATTTACTATTTGGTAATGTAAAAACAGCTTATTAGTAGAGTAAAAAACATTAATGAACGAACAATCGAACCAACACTTATGTCCCAGTTATTCTGGACGAATGACTCAGAATGAAAACCCCGCATTTTCATGATATTCTCCGCAGAAATTGGAAAGGCTAAAAAAACTGGCTAAGACCAGAATTAATAGCAGAACTGAGCGATATTTTTTTGATAATATCAAAATGACGGCTATTCCTAAATTTCAAGTAGCAGGTGTGACACCATCCTGGTTTACAGAAGCATCTCGCGTAAATCACTCTGTATATTTGTGCTCTGTACCCAAGCTCTACAAGTGAACTTTGTGTTAGATAAAACGGGTTCACAGCCACATTCCGAGGAATTCTTCCGATGCTCCTACCAATTATTCCACCATCCACCCATCACCCCTCTCCATTACAAAGACCTGCTCACATCTTCACTATCGTCATCATTTAATTTGAACGTTCATGAGAGATGAAGGAAATCGACGGCGACGTTGACAATTTGGCTTTAAAACTACGGACAAAACGCCGTCTAAACGAACCTGCCATAATAAAAAACTTAACGCCAGTTCGATTTCAAGTTTCGTTCATCGATGGATTGCCCCCAGAGAGAGAGAGATTTTGATCAGTATCGTATTCATGTGGCTCTCATTGGAAGGTTGACAGTGTGAACTCAATTGTGAGAGAGACTCTAATGGGCGAATATAAAATCGTTCTACGCAATATAGAATATTAATGTGGTATTACGTAGACTAGATATACTTCAGGTTCACTTCTGTTAACATTTTATTGTAAATATGATAAAAATAGGTTTACTAGAATATCTTATAAAAAAATCTTTGTGATTTCATAATCTCAAATATAGAAAATTAAATACCACAGCCAATTAAACCATTCTTACGCGTTGTTGAATTTTCCAACCTTTCCCAGCCCTCTCAACATCCGATATCCCATGCTTCACTTCGAATAAAAGTATTTCTGGCAACATTCCACGAGCGACACGTTGCAAACGAATTATGAGGGCTTTTAGCGCGGTTAATTATAGCTATACAACTTCTGGTCAGCGCAAAATTCCGGTGCGTGGAAATGAAAAAGGACAGCCCGCGTTTCTCTTCCCCGATAGGAAAAGCATTCTTTTAAATCAGGCCGTGTCGAAGGTCTGTTTGCTGAGCGGAGCGCGGCGAGCACGCCTGTATCGTGTCCGACGCCGCTTTGCCGTGTTATTACGAGTTGCTGCAGTGCTTAACACAGAGAGTTAATTACAAGTTAAGGCAAAAAGTGAACGAAATTACAACTGTCGTATTCGCCGCGTTGGTTTACTTTTATTAGATAGCAAATATTATTTGATGGTAATTGGTGCTCTCATCAAACCGACGTTCATTAATTCTTTTATAAATGGGGTTTTACTGTTCAGCTTCCACCTGTTCGGACAAAATTCTGCCCATTCGGGCCGCGGGCCGATCTCGTTTTTTTCTAGCGGTAATCCGTAATCGCGGTTTTTTGCCGCTTGGTGGCGCTCGCTGCGTTGCAGTGCAGCAATGAAGGGGCGGGCGGGTGAGAAGGTACTGCTGGGTATTGCTGGTCAGTGTGCGCCGGCGGCAATCGTGATTTTTATTTAAATGCTCGAAATGTCATGCACATAGCTATTCAATCAATAATATTCAATCAAGGATAAGTTATTTTTTACTTTCTCGCTAAGTAGCAGAGAGAAATTTATATAATGCTGCGCGAAAAAACGGCAGAAAAACAGGGCTCTGTGAGCGGAAAAGGGATAAATCCAGTTCCTAAATTTAGGAAAAAATATCCTCTTTCAGGTGGATTAGCCAGAAACTATGTTTTGTGGGTCCTTCATATCGAAAAATTGAATGACGCAATAACTCAGTCCGTCTGTGAACAACTAGCATTTAAACCTCCGATTTTCTCCAAAATTGATATTCCCAATTGATCTGGCTGATGTCGTGCCGCCTTGAGTTTAAAACCAATATTTTAATTTTGGGGTACTTTACATGTAGCCTCTGGGAACTTTTCCAAATTTTCAAAAAAAGGCTCTTTCATTTTTTGATTAAATTTCTTGTTGGATAGTCTTAAACGTAAGTTTAAAAAGGATGGTGTATGTCTCACATTCGTTGAAAACCCTGATTTTTCGAATATTGCAAAAGTTCAAAATATTTTGGAGACTTCCCACAACTAAAGTATTAAAAATTAAGATTTTTTTATTTTAATGAAACCTGTTCCTTAGAGATAGATTTTGAAATAAGATCAAAATTTGAGTATTTTTCGCATAATTTGACGTGAAAATCTGGTGAAAAAGTAAGTGCTCTTTAGCATTACTTGCTTAATTTTAAAATTTAAAATGTACGAATATTTTTCTAAAAATATTCATTCCCTTTTTCAAATTATCCACTCAATAAGTATTTTAATATTATTTTGAGCGGCAGGGATTACAACTGAAACCAAGTAAACATAAGTTGAAATGTTATTGACATAAAAGTTAGCATCACATTTCAAATGTTAGTAAAGCAGCGTACATTATTATAGGATGGTAGCATGCGAAATTCGAACCTGTCCGAATTTTTAATAGCTGGTTGGTATGAACACGCAGCGATCAAACTTTCAAGATAATGTTATTGTAATGGTACTGAATTTTAATCTTTAAACATCTAAATGCCAGACGAGCACTAGAAGAATGCATTTAATCCTTTTTAAAACTAGTTTGTAATAAGTGCTACAATTTCCATGCCTGTTCGCTGATCATTAACGAATCAAGTCGTTATCGTTCTGTTCTGCCCGGGGGAATAACTATCAATGCCGTTTTCATCATTTAGATTCCAGGTCAGCTAAAGGATTTCATTCCATTTTCGCATCTCAACCCTAAAAGAGCGTATGTGAACAATGTTAATTTGTTAAGTTGTTTGTACAAAAAATACTATTTACAAAGGATGATATAAAAAGTGTGTTGCTGTTAAACGAAATTTTCACAGCATGTGAAAGTTTGCGAGAAGTGTGGAAGCAAATAAAACTCTTCTGCAATATCTCTCAAAATGATTGATCAAGTGGATGAAAGCCCCTCTCTAGATGGGAATCTTGCACCAATTAGGAATGTTATGTTTAAACATTCTAAAAAATGAATATCAGCATAACCAGTCACCACAGCAGATACAATTTTACATCAATTTTATTTTCGTCAAATTTTTCAATTGTACTGTATTTTTGGTAAATTTTTGTGTGAACTGTTACTAGCTTACTGGGGGTGCTTTGTTGATACTGTCATTTGAGCACAAAGCACAAAATTACAAATTAGAAATGAAGGCTTCCCGTTCGCTATAAACTAGCAGCACGTGGAACTTATGCCTCGAATGATAACAGTTAGCACGAAGATAATAGTGTAGGGCAAACATTTTGAGATATCTATGAAAATGTTCTTAATTGTGGCCACTGCGTGATTTTCCCTTAACCAGGAAACCTGCGCATTTCTCCTTCTATTCGTGTGTCCGTCTGCTTCCGGTCCCCAGTCATTAAACCTAATTTTGTAATGAAACGATTCATTGAAATCTTTTGTCGACGTATATAAATTTAATATAAGTTAGGCAAATATTTTGTCTAACTTAATAGGCCCGAGAATGAACGAGTCAGTTAATTATTATTTTTAAATTTTATTTATAAGTGATCTCCCATAGCACAAGTCGACATTTTAATCATGAAAATTATCAGTAGCAGTCACCGCGCTAAGCTAGTTAATGAATCTCGGCCTTGTGCAAATACGCACGTTCAAATCAGGTTCGTAATGACAAATTTATTGGTGGAGACTGCAGATATGTTACGAAATTCCGCATTGCATTAGAAGTCAGGCGAAATAGTTTTCCACAAACAAATATATTCACTCGGGCACGTTTCGAAACCTTTTCTCGATTCTCAATGGTTACACGTACAATGTTCACTCTATGATCCATATAATTTTCTACATTTAAAATTGAACAATTCTACAGGCTAATAAAAAATTCAACAATGGAACAATATATTGAAAAATAAAATAATGCAACCTTTTTATATTAATTTATCATAAAGATATCTTTTACGTATGATGGAGTACTTAATAACTAAATAAATTCATACAAAAAAAGCATTCAATTTCATCATAAAAGGTCAGCGGCGCTTCTGCGAACGTTTCTAAAGATTGATGAGAGTTAAGTAATAGAAATGTTTGAGATACTGACGTCATTTTGTAGAATATTTAGAATAGCATGCGACGAATCGGGATCTCCAAAACAGATAAGGGTCCAGAGATCTTTGAGCAAACTATTTGATGCCGCTAGCAAATCTGATTAGTTTAGCATCGCTGCAAGAACGAAGATAAGGAGTTTCCGTATATGAAAATATATATATATATATATATATATATATATATATATATATATATATATATATATATACCGTCTGGTATCAAACGATCTATCTCGTGTAAAAAGTTAATTTTTCAAAAATAGAATATATGCTTAGAAATAAATGTTTACAGATATGTACAATTCTTCAACGCAATGCGAACGAATGCTCCAGGCCGGAGAAGCGGTGTGGGAACCTTTAAATGTAGTTTCCTCGGCTTCAAGTGAACGTGACTGTAATCGCTTTCCATCTCATTTATTTCAGAGGATTATTTCGTCTCTTTCCTAATGCAGTATGGCAAGTGTTGATTGCGATGGCAGGGGACGCGAAATGAGCGTCAAATTGCACGGGCGAGCGGCGCGTAAGGGGCGGGGCGGCCCAT
Source organism: Gryllus longicercus (assembly GCA_038098605.1). Lineage (NCBI taxonomy): Eukaryota > Metazoa > Arthropoda > Insecta > Orthoptera > Gryllidae > Gryllus > Gryllus longicercus. The sequence goes on from JAZDUA010000381.1 coordinate 1,162,938, forward strand.
TAAGGCGTCCGTCAGGAAACAGCAATTCCGGTTCGCGGTCGGCGGCGGCGGTGGCGGCGGCGGTGGCGGTGGCGGCGGCGGTGGCAGCGCGGCGTGCCGGCTGGCAGCCCAGGTGCTTGATGGCTCGCATCTGGCCCGGCCAGCGCTCGGGGGCGGGAGGGGGGCGGGGCGCCGGCTCCCTTCGGCGCACCCTTCACCCCCCTTCCACGCGCCGGGAAGCCGTCGCGGAAATGGAGCGGAAAACGTTGTTAAAACGCGAGTGTTGTCTTCGCCCGGGCGGGCGGGGCGGGCGCGGAGTCGGCGCTAGTTGGCTAGCGGGCATAAGATGAGGCGGGGACGGACCGGGAAGCAGACGGCGTTGCGTGGGTGGGGCGGGGCCGGGGCTGGCTGCAGTCGGCGCTTGTGGGCTCGCGGCAGTAGGTTGGTTTTTGACGGGGAGGACGTGTGACAGAACGGGTGGAGAAGGGACGGGGATACGGCAGGGGCGGTCTTGGGCACTAGTTGGCAGACGCAGGGAGATGAGGTCGTCGGTGCAGACAGACGCGCTGTATTAAGATTAAGGAGACACAAAGCTGACGTCTAGGAGGCACACTAGCCGCCCTTTTCTCATTACCACACATTCCTAGCCCCGGCCTCGCTGAGCACTTCTGAGAGGTCATGCGGAAGATTTTTATTAAAATTGAACAACCCTCTTTGAGCATTATTGTATGTATGTATGTTCTTGGGGCGACAACCCGTGAACGGGCTCAGGAGGTTAGCACGTAGACGCCGTATTCCGGTCGTTTCAACCTGAGAAGCTTTGAGCATTATTTGGATACCTAATTAACAATTTTATATTTGGTGGGTGGCAATTGTTATCAGATTTCTATAGCTTTCACCTAAAATTAGCAGATGTTTTACCACTAAATCTCTGGAAGGTGTAATAAACTCTACGAGTTATTAATACCATTATTGTACTTCAGTTTGAGCTATAATACTAATTTCAGAAATTATTTTTGACATGTAATTCCTCATATATCTCCATTATTTAAATATGAGCTTAAAAATCAAGTACTTCTGACGCTCTAAATACCTCCGATATTAATAGAGTAGGTTTATTTTCAAATACAGCATATTTAAGGGTGTTCTAGGCTGAAATTAGCATTTTTGTAATCCTTAGTCGTCTTGTAATCGACGTCCTTCTAAAATATAAAAAAGTAGCGAGACTGATAATATTCACTAAAAAGAAAAATTATGACCGATAACCGCTTATGGTGAAAAACTCTGGAACATCATTTGCACTTTCTGACAACAAAATTTAATAAAAAACGATGGAGCCATTTTTCTGAAATTTTTTGAAAAATGTCTCAGGGGCTTCATGAAAAGTGCCATCCAAAATTGAAATATCGGTTTCAAATTCAAGAGGCAGCAAAATCAGTCAGATCGATTGGGCAATATCAATTTTGGAGAAAATTGGCTGAGCGGTTTAGCTGCTTGTGTTGTTCACAGACGGACAGACGGACAGACGGACAGACGGACAGACGGACAGACGGACATACAGACAGACGGACAGACGGACAGACGGACAGACGGACAGACGGACAGACGGACAGACGGACAGACGGACATACAGACAGACGGACGGACGGACAGGCGTTTTGACGTCATTCGATTTTTCGGTATCAAGGTCTCAAAAAACATGAATTCTGACTACACCACGTGGTAGAGGATTATTTTTTCTTAATTAGCTACTGAATTTATCCCCCTTTTCGTTCTGTAACCAAAGTTTTTCTGACGAAAATTCGCTGTTTTTTTGCGTAGCATTGCATAAAAGTATCTCTACTCCGTAATGAGAAAGTAAAAAGATAACACAAATAAGCAGGGACAGAGTCAAAAATAATGAGCACAAGAAAAGCGACCTGTAAGTGAAGTGATAGTGAAAAGTGATAGTGAAAAGTGTTAGTGAAAAGTGATACTGAAAAGTGATACTGAAAAACGATAGTGAAAAGTGATAGTGAAAAGTTATAGTGAAAGGTGATAGTGAAAGGTAATAGTGAAAAAAGATAGTGAAAGTGAGAGTGAAAGTAATAGTGAAAGTGACAGTGAAAGTGGTAGTGAAAAGTGAAAGTGAAAAGTGATAATGAAAAAGTGGTAGTGAAAATTGATAGTGAAAAGTTTTAGTGGAAAGTGATTGTGAAAAGTTATAAGATAGTGAAGTGAAAATTAGACATGAACAAACAGCCAGTGATAAGTGAACAGAAAATAAGACTAAAAATAGTAACGCAATATTTATCTAACGTATTTAGAATACTTTACAATGTAAGAGGCCTTTGTCATACTAAAGGATTTTAAGAGGCCATTAAAAAATATGCTGATATTAGCTCTTATTTATATAAATAATTACTAATATGTATTATAAGATTTTGTTGCATTGGCACACAAATTACGATTATTGCAAAAGTGTAACAGATAATGTCATTAGAGAGGGCTTTACTCATACGGAGCCGAAATAAATTACTGTCACGGATTTATAGAAACATTAACAATTTTGACAAAGAAAAATGTAATAAAGAAAATTCACTTCATTGCCATCAAAAGGTCTGAATTTTCGAAAATTGGGGAAAAAAAATTATTCGAGAACGTTCCACAATTACATTTTAGAAATAAGTGAAATCTTCTTAATGAAAATTATTTTTCTGTTTCCCGTTTTATGCTAGTATTTATTATGCAAGTAAGCTTGGGATCTTGCTGCAGAATACCTTAACTTTATATTCATTACGCCTACATTGACCAACAACAACATACTTGGCAAATAATGTATAATTTCATCGTGCAAGCATTCCCTGCTCTCCACCTCCACGTTCTCTAAATAATTTTGCACATACTTTTTCAAAATTTTAAATAGTTTTCACATAATTTTGAGTGAACACAAGACATTTTTGCATTAATACTAAGCTAGACTTTTCTCATAAACTGCTGCAAATGTATTCTTTAAAGTTTCTGTAAGCACAATACATTGGATGTTATGTAATGCGTGCGATTTTCATTAAGGCTTGAATTTTCTAAATTTAAAATTAATATTTTTCGACGTGCTGCGTGTGGTGAAGAGATTCTTAGGAGACGGCTGAAAGTATTACTAAAGTACAATTTACAATATTATGATTATGTACAGCCGTTACCAAATACGAGAAAGCGGAGACATAGTTTTTATATATAAGAGCCACTAGTTTTATGAAACAACCCACGCTACTAAAGTACGCTATTTATTAAGTGTTAAACACATTAAAAAATTCTATGGGGCGTGGAACGCCTTTTACGTCATTACAAAGCCTATACTCTACAGTTCTATCTTTTGTTTCACTTCAGACGATCTCTCCATCGCGGATTAATTGGGAAGAAAGTATTGAAAAAATTGAAGAAAAGTATTGAATTACGTCCCTGTGACGTAACCCAGCGATTGTGAGTTCAACGCAGCGCTGCAAATTTCTCTGTCGCCCGTCACGTGATGCACATCAGCGTGTTCACTCGTCGTGGATATAGCCCTCGCCCTCGCCCAAGCCCAAATCGCCCAAACCCTCGACCAAGCCCAAGCCCTCGCACGAGCCCTCGCACAAGCCCTCGAACAAACCCTCGCCCAAGCCCTCGCACAAGCCCTCGCACAAGCCCTCGCACAACCCCTCGCACAACCCCTCGCCCAAGCTCTCGCAGAAACCCTCGCCCAAGCCCTCGCACAAGCCCTCGCCCAAGCCCTCGCACAACCCCTCGCCCAAGCTCTCGCACAAACCCTCGCACAAGCCCTCGCACAAGCCCTCGCACAAGCCCTCACACAACCCCTCGCCCAAGCCCTCGCCCAAGCCCACACCCACGCCCAAGCCCACGCCCAAGCCTAACCCCTCGCTCCAGCCCAAGCACAAGACTTCGCACACGCTTTCGCCCAAACCCCCGCCCAAGCCCTCGCACAAGCCCAAGCCCAAGCCCAACCTGTCGCTCAAGCCCAAGACTTTGCCTTTCTCACGTCCTCGTTACATCTCCACGGTCTCGCCCACCCTTATTCCCTGGTCCCACCTGCTTTCGTTACTCTCACGCCCCCTCCCAACCTCTCGCCTACTTCCCCCTCGTCCTCGCTTTCGCCGTAGCCTTCTTCCTCGCCCACACCTGTGCCTTCGCCTTCGCCCAGCTCCTGCTCTTGCCTTCGCCAACGTTCCCGCCCTCGCCCTCGCTCTCGCCCTCTCCATTCCCGACGCCCATCCCACTCCAACACTCAGCTTTGAGGAAAACGTCCTTCGCTACGAAGGTTATAAGTTCTCCTAAAATTATTCAGATGATAGCTGACTTATTAGCAATCTATACTGTTTTTAGTAGGTACATCACATGCACGCCTGCATTTACATCTCTATAAAACTGTCGCTCCAGTACTACGTGATTGTAGGTTCGAATCGCGGTCGGGGCTGTTTTTGCTTGCATCGCCCTGCTTTGAATACGTCCTGTTTGGATGGCAATTAGCCATTTGCGACGTCAATTTAACTTGAAGGGCTACCATCACTCGGCGCCCGCGTCGAAAAAGCAAATCGATTATGAATCATACGATTTCATCTCTGCACTTACCGTGAAATTAGATCGCGATGCCAATTACCCGCCGGCCCCCGGCAGTTTCCTCGCCGCCCACGCGGCGAGCGACCCTCGGCCAGCGACCGCCTCCTCCGGCATCGTCAGCCGACGCCCGAGCCCGGCGCGTTCACGCCCTCTTCCGCAGCTTTCGTACGCCTTTCGCAAAATATGGGATCGTCCCAATAAAAATCGTCGGGACACCGAAATGGACTTATTTTTCTTGGTCCTTTTTGCTAGGGACAGCACGGCTAAAAATATTAATTATAATTATTTTATTTAAAATTACATATATACAGGACAAAATAGGGATATATGTGTTCTCCTGCACCTCACGCAACTCGAAGGTCCAGAACATTAATATGGTTACATCCTAAAGATTGCAAACAGCTCTTAAGGAGCCGTCCAAAAATTACGTAATGTGAATTTGTAGAGTTATGAATACCCCCTCGCCCCCTGTAACCGCGTGATTGACCCCCCTAAACAAGGAAGCGTACGTAATTCTTGTGACAAGCCCCCCACCCCAATTCTAAAAATAATCAACGATGAAGCAGAAATGTATAATATCGCAAAATGAATTTGTGTTATATATTAACATTTATTATAATTAACGTGAGGATTAGTTGGTGGTGCGGACTGCACATATCAAGATTAGGGACAATTTTTTAATGAGAGAAGGACGCGTAGGCGAGAAAATTTCTGCAGTCGTGCACATGCCTTCGTGGATGACGTAGAGCCGGCGAGTCTATTGTATTAATTCATTTATTTAATATGCCATTACGCCCTGACGCAGGGTGGCCACCGAAACGTCAGCACCTTTGCCATGGACGCGGCGTCACCGGACAGCTTATAAATACTGACTCCAGCCGCCAAAGCCTACGCTGTCACCAACTAATTTGATTCTTGAATATGCTATAAATTAGTTTTGAAAATTTTCTGCAACATCTTATAGATTAAATCAATATATTATTGATGAAAAATTTGCAATTATAACACTTTATAGAATAAACTTCTTTAATTCAGTATATTTTAAATTTAATTTTTAGAAAATTAAAAGAAATATTGAAAAGGAAAATAAATTTTACAAAAGAAAAAAATCTTTAATTAAAAGACAAAGTGTGATTCTATGCCAATGTAATAATAAAGTATAGCAGTAATATCTGGGACCCTTTCATTTTCTGTGCAATTTATTTTCATTGCGTAGCAATATTAGAATGGTTCTTACATACATTATCGGGAATATTCTGGTAATACTGAAATTATTATTATTACAAAGTGCTGATTAGTATACACTCATTAATTAGATATACCAAAACAAATACTCCACTAAGTAATATCATTTTCGCTAGTTCAAAACAACTACAGGTGTATTACTCTGTCCTTCCTATTTTCAATTTTACATGACTATGCTTCTTGCATTAAAAATAATTTCCGTACAAGATTGTAGTACATGACTTGTCAAAATAAGGGCCATAAATCATGACCTGTATTTGTAGTTATGAGTGTGGTCGAATTGGTAGTCTGTCTCGCAAGGCATTTTGATTGCACGAGGGATCTAAAGTTTCTGTTTACTGCACAAAAAGTAAATCACAACAATAAAAACAAAATTACGAAATGCGAGGTGACATCAAAATAAAGTATCATCGTCGTGCAATATTCATGCATGCACGTTCGCAGCATTCTGAATACTACGACTCTCAAATGACATTAGAATAACCCCCGAAAAAAGCGAGATATTAATTTATTTGAAAGGTGTACCGACTATAAAAACAATCATGAAAAACACTTTGGTAGAATAGACATGAACAGAGTTTCAATTTTTTTCTTCTTCCACAAAGAAACAAACAGAAACAAGAACAATAACAACAAAAATGTTTAGTGAGTTAATTTTCTTTGCTTTATTCTCCGTTTAGTTATGTACTGCGCCAGTAAACTCTCTCCGAACTGACCCATGTCAGGGCCTCCTATTAAAACGTGCATTTATGTTGGTAGCAACCAGATCACTGGGAAACAAGTGAAGCCATACCTGCAGCACCTGTTATGGGAGTGGTGCGTATGCAACTTACTTTCTACAAGCAACAGCTCACCGCTATCAAGATAATTTGAATTGGTGAAAACAAAAACGCCATTAGTGACATTTTATAAATTCTGAGAAAGAACGTGTTTATGTCATGTTATCTTTCAACGTCAATGTATTTTTCGTGGTTTTAATGAACAATTGAAATGTCGTGGTTTTAATGATGAAACAAAGCACGTCTTTACTGTGATATGGACTTAAATATATCGATTTCCGAGAATTTACAAAATGCCACTTATAGTTTTGGTTTTCCCCCATTCATTTCGGTTGCTAGCAATCTCACCAGCAAAGGGCCACAGCGGAGCGACTTTCGTGGCGCGTTGTCGGAACTCGAATTACTTTGGAGTATTTCTGCTGATTGTAGAAGGAGAGCTTCATGATGTGTACGTCGAGGTGTGGGGGTAGACGATTTCTGTCAAGAGATTGAGTGAAGGGGGAGTGTGAGGTCGGCGGGGGGGGGGAGGTGCAGGCGTGGGCGTCAACGGACGCGACGCGCAGCTGCGCGGAGGCGCCGGGGGCGTGTGGGCGAGGGGCGGCGGCGCGGGGCACGGACGGACGTGCGGTGTGCGGATTCAATCAAGGACCTGCTGGCGGGGGGGGAGGGGGCGTGTGGCAAAGGCGTTTGAGTAGCGCCGCCGGAAGCCCTACGCCCCGCCCCCGCCCCGCTCCCGCCGCCCCCAACTTGCCAATGGGTTTGCGCGCGTGCTTACCCGCAAAGCGCGCTCGGGCTGGCGACACCGCACGCGCGGGGGGGGGGGGGAGATGGAGGCGCCCTGTCAATGCGACGACCGGGGTGCGACGCCGGGCGGCGGGGGGGGGGATAATTCAGCGACGAGGAAACTGCTGGGGAGGGGAGGGGAGCTGTGGTAATTGACAACCTGCTCTAATATCACGTGAAGTCCGCAGGTGAATACGTAAGAATCATAATCAATTTCCATTTGAGAAGTGGAAGGAGGACGGAGGCAGTGAGTGCGGTGAACTTGGTGGTGGAAGTAGTGACGACAAGATTCAACTAAAAGAGTTGTCGGAAATTTTCGATGCAGTCAAAAACTCAAGTCCTACGGGAAGCTGAACTTAGAACCTCCTGATTTACGACTCACGGTTCTAAAGAGATAAACCAATACACAAAAACGTGTAGAGAGTTTTGATATAGATAGAATGCAGTATTTCAGTACCTGAAATTCTCACACACATTTTTAAGGCATAATTAGTAACTTGAAGTGAGGTTCTCTCCCCGTACAGCTAGGCATGCACGTATTTTTCGAATTCCGTCATTGTACTATGAAAATAAGTATTTTTTATGCCAAGTTTCCTAAGAAAGAATGTGCTAATGCAATGCACTGTATGTAACAATACTTTAAACAGGCATGTCGAAGCCGCGCGCGAGGTAACTATCTTACTAATTTTGCAGGCTCATCTTCTAGGTGGTGTATCACCGGATATCTGGACCATGACAGTCTTTTCGAGAAGTCTTTGGAAAAGTTACTTAACACTTTTTACCTCAAAAGAGCGATATTAATTCCCTTTTCCTCTTCTGAAGCAAAGAAATGATCCATTGAAAACATTGCAGCAAAACCCACCCTATTAATTGGTGGGTTGTGAATTTTAAATCAATAAAATGTGGATTTTAAATCAAAAGGACTGAAGTAGATTAGATGCTGACCAAATGCGGTATCTGAGATCACTAATAGGAGTACCAAGAAAAGAAAGAATAAGAAATATAGACAAGAAAAAGTCTGAAAACAAAAAAACATAGTAAACGAAATAGAAAGATACCTAGGGAAATGACTGGGTGATGTAAGAATAATGAAACCAAAGAGAATCCCAAAACATAACTTGAAATAGAGAAAGAAAAAAAGAACCAGACATGCCAAGGAAATGATGGTAGGGACAATGAACACATCAAATAAGGAAATACTGGCTTAAAGGAACAGGCCTCTGAGACTAAACGAAATAGTTCATGTTGTTGATGATGATGATAATTATTTTATTTCGTAGTTTAGTTTCATAACGGTCCTAATTGTAGTAAGTTCCTACAGACGCTCCGCTCAAACTCTGCACAGAGCTCAAAATGCGTGTATTCGTTTCATTTATAACACAAAAAATACGATCACATCTCCGATGTTTATAAAGAGCACAATACATTTACACTAAAGGATAGGCGTTTGTATCTCAGCTTTCGTCTTTTATTTAAGATGCTAAAAATGGGTTCCCCGTCATATCTTAAATCCTCTATATTTCAGAAATCTCAGTTACTCTGTATTCCAAAAAGTGAAGCAAACTACTACAATAAATCGTTCGCAATTACTATAGCCCGGAAGTGGAATAAATTGACTTCCAATATGAAATACTGCTCCTCCCTAACATCTTTTAAGAAGCAGCTGAATGGTTTCATACAAAGTAGAATACATCATTTTACAATTTAAGTCACTGTAGATTACCGGTCAAATCAAACCTGTTCCTTAGGGGTGCTAAAAAAGTAATTAATATGTTTTAGAAATAGCATTATCGTACTTTTGTGGAAAATGTTTACTTTCTTGAAACTTGTTTGATACTCTCGGAACTGTATTTTTATCCGTAAGAGCAGAGGCGGATTTAAACGAAAAAACGACCCAATGCAGCATGGACCGCAGTTGAGGAAACTATCCCAAAGACCTGTTTCTTCATGTTCGCTTAGTTTCCATGTATTGAGGACGCAGCTGCGGGTGAGGTGGTGTCTTTTTGTATTAATAGATCACAGTCGCTCGGGGTGAATACCAGGCTGCCGCAGAGCGTGCAGATATATGGAGCACATAATTTGTTATTCAATTCAAATTGTGTTTTATTTACATTTTTTTTACATTTGTAGATTACATCTTTAGACTAATCTGTATATTGGTGACATGTGGTTAGGCCGAAGAGCGGACCTGATGGCCCCGAGTCTCGCCATATAAATACAGGCATATTATTATTATTATTATTATTATTATTATTATTATTATTATTATTATTATTATTATTATTATTATTATTATTATTATTATTATTATTATTAATATTATTATTATTATTATTATTGTTGTTGTTGTTGTTGTTTTTGTTATTCCTACGGTCAGGTTAACAGGTTTAACGGATAAAGTATTGTCTGTTAAACAAATCAGTGCGCCCGTAATGAAAAGTGTTTCTTCATTTCACATTATTTCTGTATAAAACAAATAACTGAATTATTTAATAAAAAAATAACAGAAAACAAAAAGGAAAGAATTCAACATTCAATTGTTCATTGTTATTCACTGTTATGATATTCAAGTTATATTTTGGCAGTGCATTGTCTAATCTAATCAGAAGTATATGTCCCGATATGTGACAACATCCTGTTTTTCGCGAAAAGAACGTAATTTTTTCTTAAATATTTAAATTTACTACATTAACACTATTTGACATACGACTTCTTGTTTTTACATTCAAAATGGAATGTAAATTAATTGAAATGAATATTTTAAATTACAAAAGAAGGTAAGCTTAAAATATCCTGCCAATGTTTTAGACGTTTGTGTAAACACTTCTTGCATATGTACCATCTTAATAAGCCTTTGAAAAATGCCTGGCTGTTTACTAGCATCTGTTTTCCGCAAAGGAGCTCTGAACTTCTTGAAAGGCACGTACTCAACTCAAAGAAAATGGTGTCAATATCGAATCAGAAAAGACGAGAGAATGAAATGATAATAAAGTTCACGTTGTTGGTGGGGTTATGTAAATTTTTTGTCTGCCTTCTATCATCAGAAAGAACCACTAACCTTATCAGAGAGAAAATGGTGCGTTAGGATTCCTTTATTTTCTGGGAAAAAGGAAATGTAAATTCAGTTTTCCCTCACGACATTTCATATTTCAAAGTGCCAAAGTAGATTTTTTCTCCATTTTCTAAGAAGATAGAAGTTGCTATTTATGCTGTGAAAAATCTCGCATAAAATTTAAGGGTTTTCAAAAGAGATTTTGCCATATGTTTGTGACATCATCGATTAGTACGTCTTGCCTTGAAATAATATAATTTATTCTATATTAGTGGACACAATTCACATCATATATTTTAAGTTGGTTAATATTATATGCAATCAAAATGTAGCGTTTGAATTATCTTCTAACCAATACAGCAACAGCTTAAAAGTGAAACGTTAAACATTATAAAAAAATGAAATATCTTCTACAAAGGGCATTCAGAAAGTTCTCGAAATCGCCTTGCCGTCTCCAAACTAGCGATGAGACAGGGTTCACATTCTTGGAACAGGGGGCTGGGTATGTTCGCACGCTGGCTAAAATGGTCTAGACCCGTTGCAGTGACAATTGGGCACTGAATTGATAAACAAGATTCGAAGGCCAATGCGTAACTTCTGGAATCTTTATTTTCACAGTTCATGGATACAGCCTCTAACACAAACAAAATTGCCTAGCAGTATCTTCTGTAGAAGAGACAGTCAGCGGTCCTGTTTGATAGATACCAATTTCATTTTATATGGTTACGTATATAAACGACTTACATATGAAACTATTCGATTTATTTAAGCACTATGAAAACTCTTCTGAACTTGGAACGTCCTTGAAAACTGTTGGCTTATTCAGTGAAATTTTTTAAAAAATCTTACGAATTGTGACCATATTTTTTTAGTTTTAATATGATTCTAGAAGTAATAAAAAAGTTAATTCTGGAGGAACTCTTCTCTAACGCTCCAAATGCTTCCGCTTCAGCAACTATGTGGTACTTTCGTCATTGCTAAGTTGCCCATCCCCAGCCCGTTTGCTCCTTGTTCCTTCTCGTCAGCCACTTCGTCTCCACTGCGCCATCTTGGATTCTGAGAGCATCACTGGGGACAAGTTGCTCCTACCGATGCGGCAACACATCGCAGCCCTTTCAGGGGGTCCAGCGCCCCGCCCCCAATCCATGCCCCCTCCTACGCACACACACCACCCCGTCACACCTACGACCCCACCCGCCCCGGTTCACACCGTCCTGTGCTGTGGCGTCATCCCACTCTCTAGGGAGCATGCGCCCCTCGCCCCTCGCCCCAGCAACTCCCTCCTCCTTTCCGCTCTGCGCCCTCCCCCGCTTGTCCCCGCCCCTGACGACCGACCGTCTCTACCAACCCTCCCCCTCCCCCTCCATCTTCGTCCCCCTCCAACCCGTCCCCCTCCGCTCAGTCAACCCATCCTTTCCCGGTCGCTAAGCCACCGCCACCGTTCGTCTCGTACACATCGTCCCCATCCTCTTCTATCCCGCCTCTCCACCTCCATCCCCTTGCGCTCCGTCCCCTTCCCCCCCAATCCCCCACCACCTCGTCACCCCTCCTTCCCGTTCCCAATGACACCATCCCCCTCTGCCCCACTCCCCCTCCAACCCGTCCCCCTCCGCTCAGTCAACCCATCCTTTCCCGGTCGCTAAGCCACCGCCACCGTTCGTCTCGTACCCATCGGCCCATCCTCTTCCATCCCGCCCTCTCCACCTCCATCCCCTTGCGCTCCGTCCCCTTCCCTCCCAATCCCCAACCACCTCGTCACCCCTCCTTCCCGTTCCCAATGACACCATCCCCCTCTGCCCCACTCCCCCTCCAACCCGTCCCCCTCCGCTCAGTCAACCCATCCTTTCCCGGTCGCTAAGCCACCGCCACCGTTCGTCTCGTACCCATCGGCCCATCCTCTTCCATCCCGCCCTCTCCACCTCCATCCCCTTGCGCTCCGTCCCCTTCCCCCTGTCCCCCACCACCTCGTCACCCCCCTTCCCGTTCCCAATGACACCATCCCCCTCTGCCCCACTCCCCCTCCAACCCGTCCCCCTCCGCTCAGTCAACCCGTCCTTTCCCGGTCACTAAGCCACGGCCACCGTTCGTCTCGTACCCATCGGCCCCATCCTCTTCCATCCCGCCCTCTCCACCTCCATCCCCTTGCGCTCCATCCCCTTCCCCCCCAATCCCCCACCACCTCGTCACCCCTCCTTCCCGTTCCCAATGACACCATCCCCCTCTGCCCCACTCCCTCTCCACTCCGTCCCCTCCCGCCCTGCCCCCTTCCACCCCGTCACCCGACCGCACCCTCCCATCAGTCTCCGTGCCCCTCCACTCCCGTTATCGCTCTGCCCCGTCTCCCACAGTTAACGGTCCATCGTGGCCTGCGCCACCTGGGATTCCGAGAGAGGTCGTCTGCAAAGCGGCACCCCCGTGTGTCGTGTAATTTCGAGCATCAAACTCGAAAAAGATAATTTTTTAATAAAAATATATAATAAATAATATTAATAAAAGAATATAATAAAATATTCTTTAATTAATATAATAATTATTAATTATATTATTAATATAATAATTAATAATAAATATTAATTAATATAATATAAATATTCTCTAAAATATATAATAAAAGATAATTGCACTTATTTGGATGAAATATGGTGTGAATATCGCGAATAAGCTGCACGCCCCGTGTGTTATTTGAAGCATCTAACTCGAAAAAGATAATTTTTTGAGAACATTTGCACTTATTTGGATGAAATTTAGTATGGATATCGCTAATAAGTTCATATTCTGTACCTTTTTTAGTGCCTACTCAAAATGTTTGCACGCAAAAAGCATCACCGGATTTCTAAACAGCGACAATTTTTCAGACACTTCCTGACAGTGTTTCTAAAATAACTTATTAAAATGTCAATAATTCACCAATCTCATAACATTTTTATCACCTGAGCACAAGTATGGATAATACCAATATAGAAGATAAATTTACATTAGAATAAAGATAATTCTTGGACTCATAACTATCTGTTAGACGACTGCTAAAATATTCACTATCTCGTATACTAATTTCTGTCTCCTTTTCACAGAACTGTACTCCAATGTGTAAGTGCAATAATTGAATAAGTTTTTAATACTAATCACAATATAAGTAGGTTAATAATTAAATTTATATACAAGTTTAAGTTTCCCAATCAGAATGGAACTGAATATTTCACAATAATCACTTCCATTCTGTTTCAAAAAGTTTTAGTTCCATCAAACAAAATTTTTATTTCTGAATTGTAGAGGTGTTATAATATCCTCCCTTCTTTCTCCTTCTCCGCGAACCCCGCCGTCGCTTGATCTAGGCCAGGGATGACCAACTGGCAAGACTTCAAGGGCCACACCTAAAACCTTCAATTTGATTGCGAGCGATTTACATTACTCGGGGATCCATACCTCACTTCCCCATATCGTTGATCTCGGCAATTTGCTCGCCTGTTCACAAACGGGGCGGGGGAAGGAGCTATGCCTGATATCAGACCATACCGTGCACAACGCAGGGTAACACATAGAACTACTTTGAACATCTCAATTTACTACAAAAAAAAAACTCAAATCTAAACTAAACTTATTTGAATTTTTTTAGTTTTCCAGGAATATTGAATAAAATATTTACAATATTAAAAAAATATCGAAACAAGAATTTATCCAAACCGACTCCATATTTTTCATTAAAAGTGTTGATCCCGAAAGGTCGCGGGCGCTAGGCGCGATCTTCTCGCTCGTTATGGATGCAGGGGACTTTTCCTTTTGTTTAATAATCTTTCTCGAGCCACAATACGTGGCAGCCAGTTGGACAACCCTGATCTACACAGATCCTTCCTGAGTGTGCGCGAAATAATGAGGCGTTTTCTCCCACTCCTAATTTTTTTTCTACAAGGACGTTTGTAATAATTCTAGTTATAAAAATCTGTGCCTGAATAACCTGCAATTCTCAAAAACCTGCAGCGTACTGATAAAGTCTGTATGGAATATCCCATGTGAGAATAGTAAGAAAAGGCGCTGTGCAGAACGAAGCCAAATTGGTGGCCAGAAGTTTCTCTCCCATCTCCTTCCGCCACTAGAATGAGCTCAATCTCGCTTCCCGGCAGTCGCCCATCGTTGCGCGCCGCGCAGTAGCAATCGACGATCCGACTTTTCCACTGACACAGTCATACTCGAACTTGTTCTCGATACTACGCTAGCCGGTGTTCTTACGCCGATGGCGGGAGCGAGCTAATATCCCAAATATTTGTATGAGCGGTCATATACACAGTGCAATAGTTTTTACACACAAGATTATGATAAACGTCGCTATTCAATAACGCAGCAAGTAAATAGCACATACTTAATGGCGGGCGACCTATGCCTAGGAGTCGGTCGTTATTCTTTGAGAAAGCGAATTCAGTCCGTATGAGAATGGATGTAATAATGTCAAACATATTTGCATTTTCAGTCACAATCAAAGATGTTTCATTTTTTAATTATTGGCGAGATCTCGAAAATCTAAAGGAACCATGGACACGTCTCACCTGGCCGAAAGCTTTATAGTCTTGCTTCAATTTCTGGGCATATTGGAAATTTGTAACATAGATTCGAAAAGAAAGCTGATGTTGGAATCATTCTCTAAAAAATGGTGAAAAAACACGCATTCCGTGTGGTATCACTACCGAACGAACCGACGAACACTACCAAACCACCTGCGAATGGTATCACTACCGGCGCGGCCAACGACGCCATTCCAAAAGTGACGAGCTTTGCTGCTCATAAAAAGTAGTCAGGCGCTATTCATATGTGCAGCGCCCGTGTCGGGTGGGTTGATTATTGTTCGTGATTCCAGGGTTGTCAACTGGTAAGGTAATTTGTCCCGCAAATGTAGTGCTTGTTTTTTTCTCGGGAGGTGACGGTGGTCTTCTGCCGCTGGAGGGCGAGATTCGGTGGGACCCAACATCAGGTAGCATGGTTTTCTTCAACCACGTATCTCCCACCAGCAGGTCAAGTTCTAAGCTCCCGACTAGACTCCCGGCTTGTGTGGTAGTGAAAGAGGTGAGGATAGGACGGGTAATAGGGCTTGTGTGGTAGTGTAATGCATGTAGTGTAAGAGGTGAGGATAGGACAAGGAAGAGGAAACAAACATCGAGCGCGATTTTTGGCCCGTTCGTTGGGGTACTGCTCCGGCATTCGCCTGGTGTTGATAGGAGAAACCACGAAAAGCTCCCGACCAGAGCAGCTGGGCGCTAGACTTCCCATCCAGCCAGCAACTGAATTCGACCTAGCTAGTAGGCTAGTGTCGAAAATCCTACCACCGTCGGGGTTCGAACCTAGGACCTCCCGGTCCGCGTCACTGCATCGTTGATGGCCTGAGCCACGTCTCCAGGTCCATATGTGACGAGCTTTGCCGCTCATGCAAAAGTAGTTGGGCGCCATCCGCATTTGCAGCGCCGTGTGGGCGGGGCCGGGCGGGTGGGTCGCGTGGCCTGCGCCTCCGCGCGGGAAGGCCCGTCCGGCGAAAGAGAAGCGCCGGCGCCGCGTTATTAGCTTCAATCAAAGCGGCGCCGCGGGCGAGGGCAGCGCGGGGGAGGAGGCGCGCCGCGCCGCAAGGGACGCTTTCGTGACCGCTAATTCGGCCAATGTGCGCGGACTCCTATTGGGAAAATATTTGGACATTTTTTTATCAGACTCCCTTTGGCCCGAGCGCTTTCGGGGAAAAGCGCTGCGTTTTCGGGGAAAATCCCACGCCCGCTTGAACCGGCGTCGTTACGCAGCTCTTTCAGGACGCGACGTCCTTATCGCGCGCGTAAAAGCTTCAAACCGTAATCGCACTAGGTCTCGTTTTGCCCTCTGTGTACAGATGACTCATATTAATTGTTACGTGCTTCTAGGTTATGGGAAGGGGGTCGAAAGTTAATACATTTGCCAATGAATTTTAATGGAAGATTTCTTATGGGAGTGTTGCACATACAACATGTACCTCTGAAAGTTCTGCAAGCCCGTTTGAAAGGGTCAGACCTTCTCCTGCCGTACGTTTGAGCGTAAGAAGTTCACGGAAAATCAGGTACGAATGTGGCATGAAACTTCATTTTATCACATTTACTACTGCCTTCCCCTATAAGTCTAACATTTGTTATGAGACAGTGTTTGTTTCAGTACAAACGTCGTCGCCAATAGTTGATGAAAGTTAAAACGAATTGCTTCAACAGCCTTAACGCATGGACAAGCATTAAACTGTACTGTGGGGCGCAACTACTTCATGTGCAGTATGTATGGGCGTGGGTCCAGGGCAACAGAATTAGAAGGGCGGAAAATATTTCTTATTTCACATTTTTATTAATTAACGAATTGTATTATAAATAAGATTTTAGGAATAGTTTGACAATATTAATACAATCATTATGTGGAACCTATTTAGTCTGACTAGACTTGAGGACTTGGTGATTAAAAAATGCATTGAATTTTCATTTCCTAGGTACTCTTGTCTATCCTGATTCCTAGGGCATTTTAGAAGATGGAAGGTGGAACTTTTTAAAATAGAAATTTTGAGAGAATTGAGAATGATTTGATCTAATTCTTGACAGAGCAACTATTATTGACGATTACTTAAGGCATTTGTTACAAGTCGATAGAATTTAGATATATTTTTATGAAGTTTGCAGGGATTTTCATTTTGCCATATTTAATTTATTCCTAATTTTTTTCCAAATATCTTGAACTCTGTTTGCTCCGGCGGATGGTATCGATTGGTTATCGATTTGTTATGGCTCTTTTAGCTTCGAAATTTTATTTTCTCATCACTCGTACATAAAATGTTGCAGGATACCAAAACTAGCCAATAATATAAATTCACAATAAAAAGCTCAACACAAAATTGTATGATTAATAAATGTGTGGAAATCTCCCGAGCGAAATACTCTCAATTAAATGCACACTGGTTGCCGTTGGCGTGTTTAACACAATTTTGTGAATAATTTCATTACGGTTGTTTATAGGTCAGTAAAGACACATTCATTACACGCAAACTAGAGTGTTGCGTGCAGGATTAATTATATTATAGAAATGATAACTATTTGTGTATGTTGGCAATATTAATATAGTATATTTATTTGTATTCGTTGATTCTTATCACCACTAGTGCTTCGGCCGTGCAACGGTGTGACGTTCGCCTTACAGTACATTTGAAGAACTGCTCTGTATGCCACTGTTTCGACAAAAGTAATTTATAGTACAGGATGAGCGACGTAACTTCAGCACGTCCTGCAGTTTTTTCAACTGTTGACGTTATTGCAATACAATTATCGCAGAAGTGCATGAGGGCATTGAGCTAATTGATACACGTATTCATATCTATTTATTTTATCACTTGTATTTTACGAGATATTGAGGTAATGTTTCTTCAAATGGAACTATACATATTTTGTATATCTCATCACGAGCGTAAGAAGATGAATCCAATGATATACATATTGTCATGTTATATAAACATATTTTATAGTAATTTTGATTTTTTTGGACTCGTGTTTAACGGATATTGTGAAAATAACTGTCCGCCACACGGCCACACAGCGCTCTCCCTGCTGACGGGCGCTCGAGGAAGGGAAGCTGATCGATGTATTTGAAGATACGAAACGTATCATACGAAACTATCATTAAACAGATGCATTTCCCTCTGAATTCTGCTTTCCATTCTTCCGCGTTTTGAGATATTTTGTTTGAAAAAATTAAAATTATTCAAAAAAATGCTTATCTAACATCTAGCAATTTGCATATCAATGGATTCGACACTTTACGCTTGTCATCATAGGCTAAAAAATGTGTAGTTTTCCGTTTGAAAAAAAAAAAAGACAAGACATTTACCTCAATATCACGTAAAGGAAAAGTGATAAAATAGAAATGAATACGTGTATCAATTAGTTCCATTCCCTCACGCACTTGCGTGGAAATTGCATTACAATAGCTTCAACTGTTCAAAAACTGCAAGAGGTGCTAAAGTTACGTGACACCTGCATACCGGGTGTCCAGGGAGGAAACGTCGAAACTTCGAAAATAACTTCGCAAAAAAGCTCTTAAGACAATTTTAATGTCTAATAAACTACTTGGGAATATATTACTACACTTTCCTGATGATAATGTTGTTTATTCTTACACGTTCTAGTAGACGAAAGAGTGTCACACAAACAGAACCATCTTAAACTCATTTATGACTGGTCGCATAAATAGTGGATTCAGGTAAATGCGAAAAGAGAAAATCCAAACACTTTACTCTGTATTGACCTCCTCGCCCATCCTCTCATACAAATCCCAACCCATTCCCTGGCAGGCAGCCAACTAGGCTGTTAAATACCTAGGAATGTTGTTCGATCGGCGTCTCGCGGGGAAATCCCACATAATGAATCGACTCGCCCTAGAATCCGACAAATCTATCATCATTACCCTCCTTCGGCGCACATCCCAATGCAAATTTACACTAGAGCAGATTCACTCTGTAATGACACGACCAATGCTTGCCTACAATTACCCACAATTACAGAAAATATATACAAGATTTAGCAGTAAAATTGATTGTGAACAGTTTATAATTTGTTAGTAAGAAATATACAATGTAATTGTTGTTAGTAAGGAATATTCATGTTAATTGTTCTGTCATATCTAGTATCTGATCCCCTCAGCAAGTTAATGCAACAAGAATTCACTTATCAACCGACTATAGCAATTACCCGCTATTGGACGCATTAAAAAGGAATTAAAAAATTTACTGGAAAATGCAAATTATGTAATACGTGTACTGCAGTTGAAATAAATAGGTGATAGAGCGAATCAAGTAGCACCAGACTCCTTGTAAGAATAGTAATTATCATAGAATAGTTATTCAATTTGAGGATGTGGAGGACGTGTATCCACTTCTTTTGGGACGCTATCTCGCAGCGCGTGGGGGCTGACCGCAGTGTCGTGGGCAGGGCAGGGCGTCGCGGATGTGGGGAGGGCAGAGGGGACGGGGCGGGGGCGAGGCGGGGGCGTGGGGGCGGCCAGAGGCCCAAGTTGCCGGCGGAAGTCGGCAAGCGGAGAAGTCCGCTACAGTTCTCTCGGCGGTGGCGGCGGCGGAGGCAGTGGCTGCTCGAAATTTATTGGCCTAGTGACATGGCGTGCAATTAATCAAAACTTGTCCCGGGCAAATGACGACCCGCTGGCCCCTCGTCGGGGGCGGGGGAGGGGCCGGGCCGGGCCGGGGAAACTCTGTGCGGCGGAGCTCTGTCGGGTCCCGTCCCACCCCGCCCCGCCCCGCCCCGCCCCGCCCGGCCCGGCCCCGCCCCGCTTCCGAGTCGCGTGGGCATATAGCGCGAAGTCTTCGTCATTGAATCCCGCTCACGTCGCCACGTTGAGCAGACCTTCCTCTTCGAGGTTGCGTCGCCCTCGCTTTTCTGACACGTGATCGCCACTGCGCAACCCTTGTTTAGAGCGTTCCCCTCTTCGCCTCCACGGAAGTCAGCGTTTTCATCGTTTCTTCTCATCCCCATCCACCGTCATCCACGGCCTCACAAATTTTCGTTTGATTTTATCTAATCTTTTCGTCTTCTCGCGCCACTCTTCCCATTGCTGGATTTCCATTGATGGACATTAACTGTAACGGAACATTGTATCGCCGCCGTGTATTGTATTCGTGAATTATTTTTATTTTATTTCTTGTTCTACAATATCATTTTGCATTCTTTGTAAATTTAATCTCACGCTTTGTTACTTCACAATCACGTTACGAGCCCAATTCTCGTTGCAATTCTATGTAGTTTGATTTTTGTAGTGTGATGCACCACATACTAAACTTTTGTTTTCGCTTTTCTTTCTACATTCTCTCCTTCACATCTCCAACTCTTGGTCGAAAGTTCCAATTCGAAAACTGCCAATCCGTGTCCTTCCCTTGTCAACATTTCCACCGCAGGAAAACCTTCGTTCTCCCCTCCCCGATGTTACCGCCTCCCCTCACTCTTCCCCTTTGGAAGGCGGCATTGTGGGGGTGGCGTCCCGCAGGGGTCGGCCCCGGGGAAATTTATTACGCTGCCTAATTCTTGTGTCATTCTTTATTTACTTTTCGGACGGCGGAGCATGAAGTTCGGAAACACGCGGTAATTGATGTGGTGTTAGGAATATTAGTCCTCGTCAGCCGCGACGCCACTGATCCTGAAACTTTCTCTAATAATTCTTATGTGCGATAAAACTGGGATTTGCATTGTCGCAAGCAGGAAAGTTTTAATTTCTTATCAAATCTGTCATTGTTGTCCTCTTCCGTGTCTGTGCAGTACAAATTCTACTTACAACTTTTACTTTAATTCAAATATTTTAGTAGCCCCTCATTCACGAACCAACGTCGTGGAGAAACTGCTTTAAATACAGAATATGTCCATCATTTTGTGTAAGAAACAATATATTAATACTGTGAAATAAAGGTGACATTCAGTAATGAAATAAAATAAATGTTCGATTAGCCATGTTCAGTCGTTGCTAATTACGTTTTTGAGATTTGATATTGAGGGATTAATTATGCTATGTGTGCCAAATAAATATTCAAGATTCAAACGCGACAAACACATTTACGGTATTTACAGTTATTCCTGCATAAACTGATGTTAAATAACTTTAAGGCGTCATAATTTGAACTAAAATACTTAGTTGTCTCCAACTTACTTGTATATAATATATTATGGGTGTTTGACTTTATTTTAGGTGGATATGGAAGGAAGATATGGTCAACTTTGGCTCAATACCATACCGAAAATCTTACAAAAGTGTTTTCCATTTTTCAATTGAATAATTATCCTATACATTTTATCGCTCACATTTGTAATGTTTGGGGCAGTAACAAGATAAGACAGGACAGCCAAAGGAAGCCGCTTCGTAAACGGCAAAATCTCGATTTTTGTCGAAGTGTGTCTCTCATCGTGTTACTGCCACAGGTCTTTCATAGATAAGACATAAGAGGGTTAGTCAAATGAAAAAGGGAAATATATTTTTACAACTTCTGCATAACAGAATTGGGACACGTTCTCTATTTTTCAACGTAGCCCCCTGCGTTTCGAAACATTTCCGCCACCGAGTCGGGAGGGCATGGATACCTCCTGAAAAAATTATTTGGCAGTGCATGCACTGCCTGCCTACACTCATGCACTGCCTGTTGCACCCCAGCGTCGGCCACGAACTTATGGCCTCCTAGGGAGTTCTTTAGGGACCCAAAGGTAAGGAAGTCAGGGGACGCGAGGTCGGGAGAGTAAGGAAGATGAGGGAGGCACTCCAGGCGCCAAGGTCACACGAGTAATATGAGGTCGCGTTTTGTCAGTATTTACTAGGCTGTCCGGGTGACGCCGCGTCCATGGCGAAGGTACCGACGTTTCGGTCAGGGCGTATTGCAATACGCCCTGAGGAAGGTCGCAGAATGGCGACCGAAACGTCGGCACCTTCGCCATGGACGCGGCGTCACCCGGACAGCCTAGTAAATACTGACTCCGGCCGCGGAAGCCTACGCTCTCGCGTTTTGTCAAGTTGGCTGGCGCTTGGTGCGTACAGCAAGTCACGCACTAATTCACTATAGGTGGCACTGGTCCCTATCCTGCCCTTTCCCATGTAATGTGGCGTTTTGTGACACTTCTGGTCCCAGAACACAGTAGGCCACACCTTTTTGCGGAAGGTAGGAAATGTTTTCGCCCCCGGCGATGCCGCCATTCCATTTTGGAGCGCTTGGTCTGTGGTTGGTAGTGATGGAGCCAGGACTCGTTTCCAGTCCCCATCCGCTCCACAAATGGGTCACCTTCACGTTCGTAGCGCCGCAGAAGGTCCTGGCAGCCATCGACTCGCCTCTTCTTCATTTCGTGCGTCAGCCAACGAGGGACCCATCTTGCGGCCACTCTCCGGTATTTTTTTGAATTGAATTGAATTTGCCTTATTTTACGTGGCGAGACTCAGGCCATGAGGCCTGCTCTTCCGTCTCACCACGCAAATTTCGCTACGCTCCTTTCACCAACTAGCAGAGAAAGGAGGTATTTCTTGGGCGAGAAACAGGCGATTTGAATTTAGCTCAGAGGCGTCATTTAGGCTTGAGGATCTTTTATATGCAAGTAAATCTACGAACATGGGACAGCCGGCTTTACTTCCCCTCCGAAGGAAGGCGTACGGTATTTCAACTCATCGTGGAAATTATTCTGAGCAGAGCCATGACTGACTTGTAATTCCGTTGCAATGTCATCAATGATGACCCGTCTATCCTGCAAAATCATCTCCATCGCCTCAGTTGTCACACCACGATGTGCCTGGCCTGACCTTTTTTTACGGCCATCTAAAGCCAGCAGCGCCCACAAACCACTTTCAGTTATTCTATATCCAAAATTTCAGGCTAATTTGAGGCTAACTAAATGCTCAGTTCCCGAGTATTAGGCTCTTTTGGATTTCACAAAATTGTTGGCGCTGCTAGCTTTAGTCTAAAGCTAAAAGCGCCCACCTAAAATCCAAAAATCAATTAAAAATCTGAAACTAAGTAACACCCTTTAAGGGTAATTTTAGGCTGTACAAAGAGAAACATTTAACATTGGTTCTTACGGGCGAATACACACACACACACACACACACACACACACAAAAACAAAAAAAAAACACCAACCCTTTTGGTTGAAACTGGCTTTGGGGCGGTGCTAGCTTTAATGGCTCTTTTTATACCGTTTCTACACCTGAGTCTGCGATTCACATGCAGCCCCATACTGTGCCAACATCTATTGGTTCGTTCCTTCTCTGTGTAGGAAACGTACCACAGCATTCTGCTTTTCTATGGTGCATTCCAACAGAGCGGCCGCCATAACTCCCGTATGGCGCCGCTGGGTCACGTGGGGACACGGGACCAACGCCAATTGATGGCGGGAGGGTCCACGCGCATGCACAGCGACTGTGATTGCAATGGGAGCGGTTTTCGATTTCCCAGAGAGGTTTTTCCGGTTTTCATTTGACTCACATACATGTACAGTGATACGATACGCTACGTTTTTACCAAAAAACCATATATTAGTAGAGAAGTGGGAGGTTGGCTGAAGGTGGTATGGTGATCTTATTACTGGCCAACCTTTTCTTATGTGAAAGAATATGCGTTGTTATCAATGTACTGTAATGTATGAAATATATATTGTGGCGTCTTTGCCGGGGCAATAAATCACAGACGTGAACGGTTTGTAATTTATTGCGTATTTATTTGAAAAAATGCTCCAACACCTGAATACTATGTACAATAATTACAATAAACAATATTGACCCGTTACCAGAAGGAATGTTTCTGGTTACAACCACTGCTGGCCTGATAATTATATATCTTATTCGGTGTGATGCACCAGTAGCCTACGTGAGCATACAAGCAAGTATGCCGCACCTCCCGTCTCGACGTAGCACGCCGGCTTCAGTTCCCTGCCTCAGTAGCCTATGCATTAAAATGCAGCGCCGCGCACAACCCACACGACTTCGTACCGACGCGACCAAGAATCAGAAGGAGTTTAGGTCCGGGGTCCGTTTATATTACCTTCGGGGCCGGCTGACGGAACTGCGTCATCTCGCTGTTTCCGCCGACGCGTTTCCGCAGATAGCCTGTCTACGGGTTCCCAAGTTTGCCGCAAGTGGTCTACGGGGTTCACAAGTGGCCACCCACAACACGGCACCCCTTCCCTTCCGCTCCCTAGGTTTGCCATTGTTCAGCCCGGTGTCTCTTCCTGCCAGCGCTGTCCATGAGCATGAAATGCCCGTGGCTGATATTTGGTACGTTTGTACAAGGCGACTGATATGACGCCACAATATGTATCTTCAAAAGTAGTTGTCCACTTAGGCCATTACGTTCTACACGCAGTGACAAACGATATATCAGCATTGCAAATTAAAGCGCGTTACTTTACAAAATTGTTTAAATTCCCAGAGTGAATAGTTTTCTATTTTAACAAAATTAACGGGAATTTCAACGTGAAAACACGGATGTTTCATTCAAAACAGCAAAAAATATCAGCCAGAACAAATATCAGGGTAGCAAAGCAGCAGGAAAAGCGAACAGAATAGAAACACCAGCACTATTCCCGGCCGCAGCCGCTGGAATCAAACATTGATGGGGAATGGCGCCGGGTTTGAAAGGCCGCGGGCGTCACTGAGGCGAGACGGAGGCACCGAAAGGACGCGGCGCTGGGCGCAGAGCGCTGGGCGCAGGGCGCTGGGCTGGCTGTGCAGGGCACGGGCCGGGCGCCGCGGGGGAGGGTCGGGCGAGGCGTCGTAATCCTCCTTTTTAAACCTCGGCCGATGCCTCGCAACGGAAAGGGGAAGGAATAAATAAACAGATTCGTATTCATGAAGTTCCATATTTACGCGATATCGTATTTCGCGGCAGGCGCAACTGCGTTCTCGCTGCGGAACAGGGGGGGGGGAGGAGCGGAGGCGAAAGGGCGCAGGTGGGGAGGAGGTGCAGAGCCAGAGAGCAGGGAGGTCAAGCGGCTTACAGCGGAAGTGGACGCGAAAAAGCGACGTGGGTCGCAAAGAAGAAATTATCTTGCCCCTCCCTTCCACTGGACTGGAGACAATAGATTTAGGCGGCTCAGGGGTATTTTTGAGACGGAGTCTCCTCTCCTGCACTGACATTTGTGCAGCTCGTCCTTGCCTCTTGCCTGCTATCGCGTGCAATTGAACAGGTCATGGCAAAGAACATGTAAAATCATAGTTGATTCGTTTTGAGAAAAACAGCTCTGAAGTTTTGGTACTCTTTGCGGATACTTGTACATACGATTTAAATACATTTTTGTAGAGATGATTAGCAAATAGTGTATCTGTGTGTTAAGACTGTGTACCGAAAAGTAAGTCAGTTTTGATAATTTCTTAATTAACATGTTCTTCTCATGATTTCTATAATCTCTTTTAATGTAAACGTTTTGTGCCTGCAAGAGTAAGGCTGTGTATTGGGAGGCAGTAGTGGCGGCATCCAGGAAAGAACCTGAAGAAATAAACCAACTCCCGATATAAATTGTTTATACTCCAGCACGTACTATAGATGTCATGGGCAGATTGCCATTGCTGAAGTGAAGTTAAAGTAAATGTTTAAATGATGCGCTTTCAATATTTTTGCTTACTCGGTATTCTACGCACTTGCGTAGTAAAGAGAAAATGTGCTGTGGAAAGTGGCGATTTTTCACCAGAAAACTCGTCTTGTTATTGTGTGCGCGTAATACATTTAGCGAATAAACTTTGCATTTTTTCTTTTAAAAAAATGTTGGGAACACCATTGTAACGTGAATTCGCGTTCGCAGTTATTTCTTAAAATATTAAGCATGACTACCGAGAGTGCACTAGAGCTTTTGGCAATAAAAACGTGAACGATTGCTATAAGAATTTACTGAATTTTGTTTGCGTCTAATTATAAATATTAATAATTCGATAATGAATAGAAACATGAAAAGGGGCTTTTAAATCTGTTATTTCTCCAATAACCCATACATTCTCGTATTGTTTCTACATTTTGCAAGTATGGAAAATTAAATGCGTGCACCGAAAATGAGACCTGCCCTGGTTTAAGCTTCATTTGCTCTGTTCGTTGAAAAAATAATTAAGAAAAATTGGAGTGATTTTTTTGAGATTTTTTAATTAATCGAATCAATTTCTTGTAGAATTTACGCAAAAACTACTTGTTTAGTTTTTTTTTGTGTACATGCCAAGAACCCATGGCAATCCCACAGATTGTGAATATACAAATTATACAAAAGTATGATATCAAACTGTCAGAAAATTTTTGTAATTTGTAATCCTGCTTTTTTGTCTTAAAATTACTTTTACTTAATTTACAGACAATATTTTGTTCCAAGCATTATATCCTGAATCAGTGAAATCAAGGAACGTTCTTTAGAACACCATTGTAGCTGAAGCCACATCAACCAGCATTATTTACGTCATTTTAAAGACAGAAGTGACGCATGCTTATTAATTTGCTCAATTATCGTGGGCAAAATATTAATGTTTTAATAATTATTTTATAATATTATTTAACAAAGTCGATGGTTTTAATATTACGGGCTGTTGAGCAAACATTTCTTGAATCACAAACATTCGATCTAACGCTGCGTTATTGGGGAAATTCATGTGCAAATTTGCGGTAGGCCAAAGTACTGCAACGCCCGCAGCCAATGTAAATCTACGCAAATAATTACTTGGCGGTCCTTCGTCCGTAGTGATGTGTTACTGCATTCGATTTTCAACGTGCATTCTTTCATTTCTGAAGTCAAAAATCTGCTGTAATAATTTGAATTCATTGAAATTGCTAGTGATAAAAGAATAATTTGCAGATAGAAACCCTTTTAATAATTTGGAATATTCCTGTGGAAATATAATAAATTGAATAATTCTCATATTGAAAAGAATTTGGCGAACTAATTTGTGTTTATGAAGCACGGATATGTTAATTACTATTTCGTTATGAGTAAACGGAATACTACGTAATACTTCATAAAAAGTAAAGATAAAGTTTTGTATCCGGCAAGAGTAAGTCGGGGATTTTTCTAAAGAAAAACTGTAATTGTAATTCTGTAATTCGTAATTTTGTAAACTGTAATTCGCCCCATGGAACGAAAACTTGGATTAATTTTGGTTCTATATGTAGTAAATTACTTCCTCTAACATGTGTAGACAGAATCCGTTTTGTGGGTCCTTGATACCGGAAAATCGATTGTCACCAAAACGTAATTCCGTCCATCGATCCCTCCGTTAGTCTATGTGGGATCAACGTTAGCACCCTCCCCCAAAAAGATCAGACGATTCATTCAAAATTGATATTCTCCAGTCGATCTGACAGAACACGACACTGCGATTTAGAATTGATAAAATCTATTGTTTCATGACAGATCTTCAAGTAAATTCATGTACAGTTTTTTCGACAATGTGAGTAGTTTCCTCGTAATTGTGCTTGAAAAATAAACAATTTTAAAATACTTTTTAAACAAATATTTTCTCAAAAACACGCCTCCAACAATTTTCTGTATCTCCCCCCTCGGATCGAGCATTAATCGCTAAAAAAGGTGCAGGGCACATATTTCGACGAGTTCTTTAATTTCAAAAATTGCAAAGAATTAACTTTGCAAACGTACAATGTTGATGGTATAACTTTTACTGAAATGAAATCTGTCCTCTCTGATCTTTAAATAATGTCATGTAAAATTAAAAAAAAATCTATTTACTCTTGCGTATGTCTGCCTAACTTTTGCTTGAAATTAATGTAATTTATAAAACGAAATTCTCGATAAATTCTCTCTTACCAAATGTTGCCTTCATTTTTGTCGGTTAAAACAAAGTAAACTTTAAAAATTGTGCAGGTCTCATTTTCGTTGTACTCTCTGAATTTTCGGAAATAGAAAAAGAAATAATGCGAGAATGTATTTACCGTAGTAACACCATTAGTTCTGTTTCTGAATTTCTTGCATATTGTAACTGTAACTGCTGTTATTTTGTGTGTTATCAGTTATTTCATGTGTCAAAACGATTTATAAGTCCATTGTTCCATATCAGAGCATTAGTTTCCGTGCATTTTAAGTTGGAAAATCATTATGTGACCTTGAAAATTAGAAACAAATGCATTTTCAACAAATCTCTTCACACTGTAGAATTGCTAATTATTGTACGATGCACTTGATAACTTAGGAAACTGAGACATGTATAACATTAACATCAATACAAAATGTACAATATGCTTTGAATTTCTAGTCAAGAAATGAAGCGAAACCCATTGTTTCAATGAAATCACCAATGCATTTCCATCAACCAAACGGAAATCTGTTAATTTCTTCCGCACCCTGACCACAACTTCCTGCAGATTTGCATCGGAAAGCTTGTTTTAGTATTCGAAGTGGCCTCCATTCATGTAACTGCACACCACTGCGAAAGCGGAAATATTTTTCTGCATGTTTGTTATTAGCAGCACAATTTCATTGGTATTGAAAAAGTACGTGAAGTGTGTGCTACGACCCCCAACTTTGCGAAGGCGTCGCATGCGACAACAGTGACATTCGTGTTGTAATTTTTTGAATTGAATAAAGACCGATCGGTTGTAATAAAATCAGTGAAAATGATAATGGAGTATATTACCAAAAAATACATGCTTATATATTTGTAGCGAGGTTTCTTAAAAAAGTCTTAAGACAAAACATGTTTTGAATACGTAAATCATGAAGTTTTTGCGCATTGTCTGGGACATTCTCTATATGTATTGTTGGTGAATTTTCGTGTTACTGCCCAAGCCGTTCATATAATTTTGAAATCTATATGCTTAATTAACAAGATCCATTGGGCTAAGTCTTGGCTCTATGACTCCCTCTCCCATGTTTTGGGTTTCAATCCACTCTGGGGAGCAGTGGTTGCTCAAAGGGTGCTATGTCTCACGTGTGGTATGTAAGGTCACCGTGACTAAATGCTCTTCAAAATTACATCCTCCAAGAATTCTCGTGTTAAACAAAGCACATTTTCGCTCTGGGTGGGACTGTTGATGACACCTGAAACATAGCTATTAATGAATCCTTAGTCCTTTCCGTCCTTACCCAGGAAGATGGGAATGAAAAAACGGTTGAGTGCGTTGGATGGCCATGTGTTGCAAGATCTGAAAACGCTCAACAACTGAAAGCAGCTGCGGTTTGGCGAAGGAATCATCCCATAGTCCAGGCATTCGCTAACAACGACGACTACATTGGGAAAGCATTCAATATAAAATAATACGATAAAAATTATAGTAATTTCAGATAAAACAGCAGAAAAAATAGGCTAAAATATTTTCATTGCCATCTTTGGAACGACACGGTATGGTGCCCATAAACAGACACCTAGTCTATAGAGATATCAACAGCCTCTGCCGCAGTCTTCTCTCCGATCTTACTTTTCAACACTTGTCAGCGCGGTTCCACTTTTTCTCTTCCTTTCCCCTCCATGCTCGCGTCGGGACGTCTCGCCCGCCACCCGTCGCTCTCCTACAGGTTCTGCCCTCCCCGCACCCGCCACCCCTCCCGCCGCCGCCGCTGCCGCCGTCCCACCCCCGCCGCTCGCGCCGCGACGCAGCCGCGTTATTGCAGCGTCGCCGTCGCTAATTTATGGCGCGTGTTCGCGATGGGCGCGCGTGGGCGTTGGTCGGGCGGCGCGGGCGGCGGGGGCGGCGGCGGCCCGCCGCGCGCATAAAAATGTCACGGCGCCACTACATGCACTTTCAATGAAATGTGGGCACTGTGTTTATTTATATATTATTTAGGGCGCCACCGCCGCCCCCCCTCCCAGTCCCGCCCCATCCTCGCCACCCAAACAGACGGTGACAGACGCACTCTTCAGCGCCGACAGGGCAGGGACAGCGGCGTAGACGCGGGGCGGAGGCGGGGGCGGGGGCGGGGCGGAGGGGAAAAGTGATGGCGGTGGGTCTGGGATTGGCGTCGCTCTGGAGCACGCGGTGAAAAAAGGGCTGCAGGCTGAGGAAGACGGGTGGAAGGCGAAGAGAACAGCCGCGACAAGCCGCGGCAAGTCAATTAAACCCTCTTCACTAGCGGAAAGGATGTGAACTTCCATTTTAATATAGTACATAATTTCAATAATGAAATTAAAAACTTTGCACGTCAATATTATACTTATTATAATATAAATTACTTAAATCAAAATCCAGTTATTAGTCCTCCAAATAATTAATGTAAATTACACCTAATTAAATAATTAATATTTAAGTAGGTGTTAAGTTATATTAGTTGAATTTAGAAATGATTTAAAATATGAGTTTTGAGAGAAACTATTAGAGAATAAAGATACTATTTCAACCAATGTTTTTTTCTATGGGCAAGTGAAGGAGACAAGGGCTACAAACTGGAAAGGAACTGTCGTCGAAACTATTCGGAAATAAAGAGGGAAGTGAGAACAACAGCAGCTGGGGAGCGATGACATCTGTGAGGTGAGGAGGGTGAATTACACTACAGTTGCTATGTCAACATGCGAATTTCCATAGATGCCATGTAAGGTGAAGCAATGGATCTCCAAGTAAACGAAATTCATTGTAAAAACATAATGCAAAGAATAATAACACGGAGACGGGGAAAGGTATATAAGGAATTGAATACAGAGACCTTAAATGACCAGAAAAATACTCAAAGCGTAAGGAGAAATGAGGGAATCGCAACAGGTAATTGTTAATTCTCCGCTTGAGAAATTGTTAATAAATGCGCTTGAGAAACTGTCGGATATAATATAAATAATAAAGGATCAATTTGTCGGAGAAAGTTACATTAACTAAGCGGGTACATAAACTACAGATACATAATCAATAGTTGATCAGTACATTTTGAATACATTTGCAAATCGCAATTGAGTACGTTTGCAACGAGCGGCGGCGGAGGCCTGACGAGAACACCCTGCCCTGGCCCACATTTCGAAAGTGTTTGCAAAGCGCCAATGGATCGTCTGGAGGTGAATTCCTCGCAGTTGGGGAGGGGAGTGCTGCAGTACGCCGCCGGGCATGGGGTACGGCACACGTCCACGACCCTTCCGCCGCCTCCCCCGACCCTCCCGCCCTCTCTCCCGCCTCCTCCTCTCCGCCGTTCCCCGCCCCATCCCACCCGATTCCACTCCCCCGTCCCGCTCCCCCACCCCACCCCACGCCATGTGCCCCGCCCCTCCCACCACGATTCTATTCTACCCGCTCCCCTCCACCCCTCCTCGCTCCGCACTCGCCTCGCCCCGACCACAAGCCGCCCGCCCCCGCGGCGCGCGCGTGAGATACGAGCGAAGTGAAGCAATAATTGTGAACTATCCGCGCGCCGACGCCCGCTCTTTATCTTCTCGTCCCACGGGCGAATCTGGGAAATGGAAAAAATAATAAAAACTAAAAATACGAACGCACACACGCTGGGTGAAAAAAAAGAGCGTCGGCAGCGCTGACGCGTGGACGGCGACGCCGATTCCCCGCGGCCGACGCCCCTCCTCCCCCCACGCACCCGTCCGTCTTCCCCTCCCCAACTGGATTTATCTCAGAGCCAGTATTGCCACTGTCTCTCTAGCGTCTCTGAGGGGAGGGCCAGGGTTTGCAGTCATGACTGTATGTAGCTCCTTCGAATTCGGCCATTGTCTGGAGGACAATACTTGCGGCATGTTGCTCTCATTGGTAATTTTCTAAGGTTTCTCCCATCACACGCATGCGGCAACTGTACCACGGGCCGCGCGTGGTCTTTCTTTCATTTTCTTTCCACTATCCTTGTGTATGTAAGTGTGTGTGCTTGCGTGTCTGCGGCCCCCTGTGCATATGTGTGGCTGATATACCGGTGTTGTCTCGCTGGAGGATATTCCTGAAGGGAGTTCCTTCCAAGAGAACGTATAGGTCGGCGCCGGATCTCACGATCAAACGAGGAACACTGCAATATAAAACATTAACTTACTAACGCGACTAATGACAGTAGTAGTTGCGGAGCCCGGAAACAACTGTCAATCAATCCATCCTCGCCAGAGCCGCTAATGAAACAAGAAAATGCAATGTAGCTCTATCTGATCCAAATAAAATCAATTAAGAAGTATATTACTAACGATCCATCGCAAAGCGTAGGGAACGCTAAGTGTAAATTTTGGTGCATTCGATGCATGTGTGGTGACTATGCAGGGAAAAGTATAGTTAATTTTGCCGTAGAAACAAATGTTTATATTTTATTCTAGTTTATGCGCGAAAAATATTTTTTGGTGCACAGAACTGATCTGCCTGTCAAATTCTGATTGTAATATTGTATTTATTGATTATATGGAAAAAATTGAACTTCATTGTATGAAGCAAATACTTTTTATCAGTGTCATCGTGTTCAAGCTTTAAGGCTGTTTGAACAAAACCAAAACTGGAGCACAACTGTCTTACGGATCTTGATACACATTTAGAGTTTTCCTTGGGAAGTCCTTTAATATCGGCTTTGTAACTTATAAAATCATGTTCAAATTAATAACATACATTACATGTCTACTGTCACTTATAGAAATTTGTGAAATTATGAATTTTGATTATATGTGTATACATTTTTTGTCAAGTGAATGGAACATTCAATAATTTTAACTTTAGACGATCATATATGAAACTTTGTTACTTATTTGAACATGATTTTATCCCTGAGGAGGACCTTAATTTTACAAGGTATAACAATTAACAACGTCTAACTTTCTAACGGATGAACTAAATTCTAGTTTTTAGTAAAATATGTAGGTATTCAGAAAGAGATATGTTGACATTTACTCTAACTTGGCAAATCGAATTAAAAAATATTGTTAATTTCATCGATTCTACTTTTTTGAGGGTTGGGAATTGGTCATCTTTGGACCAAACATCAATGGCCGTACTGTAAGAGATTTCAATAGTATCAAGTGTTTTAGGTACACTATTCAGTTTATCTATTAAATCGACTAAAATTTTATTTTTGTTATTCATTATTACCACGGTATGCAGAGACGTAACAGTGAGCGCTATGCATGAATCAAGCCTTTTGCAAATTAACACATTTTTCCTTGAATGATGGAAATATTTTTCGCGTGTCTTTAGTGTCAACTAATGACTTGTTATTTACACATTAACCTACGATAAATGATAGTTCCCTGCTCTTTACTTCCTTGATATCATGCGACATGCTAACAGCGTTTTGCAGCTAATGAACTGTTCGTTCATTACATTGCAGACTTTATTGACAATTCGTGAGTTAAATGTTACGTTAAAGATTCATTTTTACGCGTCTGCATAACGTGTTTATAATTTATAACAATAAAACACTTAAGGTAGATTTTTTATATTTAGCGAATAGTACACATAAATCATTTATTCTAATAAATCTCTCGGTATATATTAAAGTGTATAAGATATATATTAAGGCATTTAGTATAAAGCACACTTTACACTATTTAAGCATTACAACAAGAGATGTTTGCCTCACTCCACAATTTCACGGAAAACGCTATGCCCAGCCCCTTTGTCAGATAGCCCACTGGGTGTGTGACGCGGCAGCCGTTTTATTTCGCACCCGGAAGTAACATTTAAACTCAATTTTCTTGACAATTTTTTTCGGAAAAACTGGATCTGTCATTCTTCATGAAAGTCATTGTGTGTATACAGGACTAATCCTCAGTTAAATTTTCTTTTATATCGTAACGTCACTCGTTAATGATATCATTAGGTACACATTTATTATGTGTTTACCTGAAAATAATAAGCTGACACTATAAACATTTATTTATCTCATTACATCCTGTATATCATCGATAAATGTACATTGTAACCTCAAAAAAGTTCTAAAACTAACTGTATGTAAAATTGCAACCCTTGGCTCTCATTGCGTTGACTTCAAGGGTGTATGTAACATTCCTGCGTGTAGATACACTTCTCCTTCTATTAAATTTTCTCCCATTTGAAATTCAATTGTTTGAAGCATCGATAAATTTGAATATCAAAATACAGTCACGAAGACTTCTCGCTAAATGTAAAAGAACACTGTATATACTTAATGAAGCGAGATCTAATTGGTTCAATTAAGTGTGAATTTGTGCGTGCTTCCAATGTATTTTGTACAAGAATAAAAATACCGCAGAGATTCTGAATTTTAAAAGCCTTGGATTTAATTTGTGGGAAAAAAACTTTAAAATACCTATTTGGAATGTTTTTCCTGAATTTTGTGTGTTTTGTTCTGTGTACACAACCAAACGTAAACACATTATGTTTTTGTGGTTGTTCATCATTAGCTGTCGAACACTTTCGCCTCTCTCCGTGTTTCGTGGTGGGTAATTGCGAACTACACTAACCGCGGAACCGCCGCCTACTTCAGCCACCGCAGCAGGGCTCCGAGACACTTCCAAGTCCGCGTTTCAATGTCGTGCGAGTTCATTTTGTAATCCATAATTTTCTACGATATTCACACGAGAAACTGCACATCTGACTGAGACAGCTTCAGTTTCCGTACATTTTAGAATCAATATTTGTTAAATTGTATGCAATATTTGTATTACTCTTACAAATGGAGAATTCAGACTTTAGTGACGGCAGTGAAAGTTAAAAATGCATGCTGAAATGGCGAAGGAAGGATAATGTATTGAGGCTTCCAAGTGGCTTGTAATGTTTTGGGAGAACATTTTGAAGACCTAAAGACCCTGAGAGTTCTTCCTTTCCTTCACCTTGAACCTAACTATCCCCTTACATATTCACACGTGCACATACATGCACGGCACTACCACAAATGGGGCACCAGCTGGGAGCTTGTCTCTGTGACGGAAATATAACTAGCGGGGAAAACCCCACACGGTGACGTGCAGGTCGACCCTGGATCATACGTTCCAGTAGAAGTGGAACATCGTCCCATCCTGGTTTAAAAGATTCACTACTTTCACGAGACCAATTCCTATATTATCTGAATATTCACTAATTTGTTTTTTGGGATGATCTTATACCGCATGTTTAAGAATAAATGTTACAAACTTCTAAGGCAAGTAGAGGAGTCGAAAACGATAACTTGGTGCCTTTTCACAACTTTCAAATGCACACTGTTGTAACAGCGCTTACTTTCAGGCGCTTAATACCCTGATCGTTTTCCTCCCCCTTGCAGGTGCGTCGCGAACGGCCTGTGCGTTTCCGCAAGGAGCGTAGCGATGGAGATCGGCGGCTCGGAGCGTCCACGCTCGGGGGGGGGGGGGGGGCGTGGGAGCCCACGGAGGTGTCGGTTTGCGGGAAGAACGAAGGCCGGCGGGCGGCGCGGCGGGGCGGTGGGGACGGCGTCCAGCCCACAATCGGCTTGGGAGCGGGCGGCGGCGGGCGCGCGTGGGGCGGGGCGGGGCGGGACGGGGCGGGGCGGGACGGGGCGTGGCGGGGCGTGGTGGGGCGGAGGCGCGGGCGGCGGCTGGCCGCAGGCCACGCGAGGGCTCTCGGCGGAGCCTTGCGAATTTACGGCCTTCGCCACTTTCCACGACGTTAGCGCGGAGGGGCCGCGAGCGGGGCAAAGCCGGCGGCGGCGGCGAGGGCGGGGCTGGGGGCGGGCGGCGGTTGGAACGCGGCCGCCGGCACCGCCAGCGACACCCGACGCCCCGCCCCCGCACCTCGCCGCACAACTTCCCCGCACGCCGACGGCCGCAGGACTGCCAACCGTCTTCGACTGGACGATCTAGACGCAGTTGCAGTGCCCACGCAAAAAACATGGCTGGCAGGGGTCGACCGTGTGGGAAAAAATTAATAACTTGCTTCTCCCAACTCTTTCCCAACGCCTGGGTAATGTATTCCAGGCGATTTAGTGAACTTTTCAGTAGTGTTTTTGTATGTGGTTCGTGTAGCGCTTCAATTTTCCAACAGTTTTTGTTGTCCAAGGCATTTTTGATTGCATTTTAGTTATTCAGTCGTAGAGGAAAGAAGATATTAAATCTAAGATTCACGTTTACTATGAAATTCCCATGTTTTTCGTATCTACGTTCTTCGGGCTGAAGAAATACGAGTACTGTATTTGAAATAAGTTTGTAATATTTTAAAAATTCATTGTTTTATTTTTTACAAATTACTCTCCCTTCCAAAGTTACGTTAATTTTTGAGTTTTTCTTTCATGTCTTACAACGGTCTATCTCGCGTGCAATTCTTCCATGGCGTCCGACCTGAAGCTGACAGAAGCTCTGCCCGCCAACGGCTGTCAAAATGGGTGAGTACTCCCTGTTCGAATGACAATAATTACCTCTCAGTACTTCAACAGCGATTCGAATCTTGGAAATGCGCCGAAATATTCGATGAAGTCTTAACTGCGGCCGAAATTGGAAAATTAAAAAAAAAAAATAATAATAAAAAAACCGATACAGAAATATTATCATATTCCCATATTGCTATATTTTATGAGGAATACGAGGCTTTTTTGTCATATTAAGACTCTGCCCCAATGGCTGAATACATTTACTTCTGTCTCGATTATTCATGAATCTTCATTTCTGATTCTTAATGCGATTATGTCCACGTGTGGATTTGTTAGATGACTACAGCGGCTCATTCGCAATATACTGCGAGATTTGTTTTAAAAATGAAATGGAGAAAATAAATTGACGTAATAAAACCATTCAACATGATGAAACCAAATCTATTTTTTGGTTTGAAACGCGTAGACAGTCGTTCGGGTTGGCGGTTTTGAGTTCTTGACGAGCGATCTGCAAATAAATGACAGTCCTTTGCACAAAGCGGGGCAAATCGCTGTGTACTTAGGTGGTGCAGATGCTGTTGAGTCATTGTGCGTCGGGGCGCCCCCTGTGGGAAGTCGGGACTGCTTCTCCATCAGCTGCCGCCGCCGTCATCCTTTCAGTAAATATATTGGGCTGCTATTAAAATTGGAGATGGAAGGGAGCTGCGCTGGGAAACCCTCTTGCCTGAGTATAAACGTACGTGAGCTTTGTGCTTGAAAGCGAAGGAAAACAAAGAAGCGGGATATGGGATCGCGTTTGGTTGCTGCTACACCGATCCATTACGTGGGAGGCAATATTTGTAGAATGGGACTGAAGATCCATTTATTACCCACGTTATTGATCTTATTGCTAATCTCATTGAAGTATTTTTACATTTCTCCCCGTACTCGAGATTTTTTTATAACTGTGTGTTCGCAATTCTTGCCCGGAA